>JAIUCV010000428.1:0-727062 GCA_026724425.1 Erythrophleum ivorense | reverse complement strand
AAATAACACCAGGAGAGGCCCATCCACAGCACCTGTAACATCCAATTCTCTAAAATGAGAGAAAATGTGAGAAATATAATGTCTCACATCGGGTAAGAGACCCTGGGGCTAAGGCCTTATAAGTGAGAGCGAAACTCTTCCCATCGACGACGCGTTTTCCAAAGGGAGGAACAAAGCCCCACCACATAGGAAATAAGAGTACCACGGGGTGCTGTAACAGGGACAATATCGCTAGAGGCTCTGTGTGGTGTTTAAACACCACACAGAGCCTCCAGCAATATTGTCCCCGTTGCAGCACTCGGCACATTAGCCTGGTGGGGTTTTGTTCCTCCCAAGTACTCTCATTTTCTTGGGAAAAGGCCTCGCTAGTGGGGAGAGCTTTGCTCCCACTTATATGGGCCGTTCCCAAGACCATTCCATTCGATGTGGGATATTACATTGCACCCCCCTTGGGGCCAACCTGTCCTCGGGTTGTACATTCGAACAGCTGGCTCTGATACCAAACACCACACAGAGCCTCCAGCGATATTATCCCCGTTACGACACCCGACACATTGGCTTGGTGGGGTTTTGTTCCTCCAAGTACTCTCATTTCCTTGGGAAAAGGCCTCGCTGGTGGGGAGAGCTTTGCTCCGACTTATATGGGCCATTCCCAGGACCATTCCATCGGATGTGGGACATTACATTCCATCCCATTGAGGCCAACCCATCCTCGGGTTGCACATTCGAAGGACCAGCTCTGATACCAAACACCACACAGAGCCTCTAGCGATATTGTCCCCGTTGTGGCACCCCGTGGTACTCTCATTTCCCATGCGGTGGGGTTTTGTTTCTCCCTTAGGAAAACACATCGTCGGTGGGAAAGCTTCGCTCCCACTTATAAGGCCTTAGCCCCAGGGTCTCTTACCCAATGTGGGACATTACAAACTTAATGTCTTGGCTTACTTCAAGTGTGTAATTGTGTGATGTTTATGATGTCTAGGTCAAGAGAATCCTACTCCACCTAAGTGCTCTTGTGAGACCAAGGAGGGAAAGGAATTGACAAAGTAAGCTTGCATTGATTGAAAGGTAGCTCTCCACCTCATTCTCTTGCATTCTTGTGTGCATATGTATACTTTGGTGTGCTTGTGTATGCTCTTGTGATTTTAGAACATGCCACTTGATGTTTTGAAGTTGCATTGGTACCAATGTGTTGTCTTGAATGCCATTGATTGTGAGAATGGTTCTCAAGGGTGAGGTGATGCCAAAAGTCCCTTAAAGTGAGTGAGGATGTGTCAAAAGTCTCAAGGCATGGGTGAAAGTAGACCAAAAGTCCCTTGGATGGGTAAGGCTAGGACAAAAGTCCCAAGACCAAGAGTGAGGCAAATCCAAAAGTCTTAGAAATGGGGTGAGGAAAAACCAAAAGTCCTTAGAGTATGAAAATGGCTTGATGTGAAAATATGGCATAGAAATGTAATATTATACACTTTATGTTTACACACTTGAGATTTTGATGTATGTGTGTTTTTAATGTATGTGTTAATGGGTGTGTAAGCTATTGAGATTCTAGAAATCTCACTCCCCTTCCCTCCATTATCTCAAAATGTCTAGGTGATGTTCAAGAAATAAGGAATGCAAGCCGAAGACCTTGAGAAATTGCATTTTGTATATTATGTAACCTTATTTGTATTTGAATGTCAAAGTGAGCTTGTGCATATTATTTTTGTGATGTAAGACCATGAACAAATGTAAAATGATGTATGAATATAATGTAGACCTTATGTGACAATAAATCCATGGAATTATGCAAATTGGCTCTTGAATGGCTTGATGCAACTATGCATTCTTGGATGTGGAATGACCAAATTTAGATTCATGGGATTTAGGACCATTTGGACAGCTCCCACAAGTCATAATTATGCTTTTAAACTTGCCCAAGAGGTGCCAAACTCAA
The DNA here is from genome assembly GCA_026724425.1 of Erythrophleum ivorense. Taxonomy (NCBI): domain Eukaryota; kingdom Viridiplantae; phylum Streptophyta; class Magnoliopsida; order Fabales; family Fabaceae; genus Erythrophleum; species Erythrophleum ivorense. Next base: position 725,129 of record JAIUCV010000428.1, on the reverse strand, counting down.
AAGGAGGCCATTGGACCAAAGTAACTCTTGGTAGGGAGCAAAAATGACCATTTCATGAGGTTATGTCACTTTTTGTCCAAATGAGCTCTTCTTGGTCTGAAATTTGGCATACATATAGAGCTTATTGAGAGCTTTTTGGGAAGCTAAATTTGGTAATTTTTTGAGATATGTGGAATATTTTGTGAATTGTTGAAGTTGAAAATTTTTATGGTTTTGGTCCTTAGTACTATAGCACTGGTCCGAAATTAAATTATGTCACTCATGGGGTAAATGATGTTCAATTGCCACAAAATTTTATACAGAGAAACTAGATATTCCCAGTGACTTTTGCCAGTTAGAATCACCTCATTAGAAGGTTTAGAGAGGGAGATATGAATTTTAAAGATTCTATCCAGTATCAGAAGTTTTGCCCGACCTAAGTTATTGTTCTATTGAATTCTGAGGTCTAGACTGCCTGAGCTGGTCTAGAAGTATTTTTTCCCTCTAGCTAACATCAACAAATTTCCTAATTGGTATCATTTTCATGAATTGGATTTTTGTGGAATTAATTAGAAATTTTCAAAATTTGCTGTAGAATTTTGTGATAGTTCCAAAATACAATTTGACCTCTAGACTTTTTTGGATGTCCAACGTCCTCTGTGATGAATATTATGGTTTAGAAATATTTTTAACATGAATTAAACATCTGTAGCTTTCTAGAATGACCAAGAATAGATGTTTTTTATTTTTTCTAAAATTAGTTATGATTTTCCAAAGTTTGGACAGAAAGGAGGCAAAATCTGTCTGAAAATAAACACCCATATTTTATGCTTCATTTCAGTTTTCTTCAGTCGTGGGCCACATTTTATGATACAAATGAGTTGTATCCATGTAATTAAATATGGAAATGTATTGTATGAGTTCACATGATTCACGTGACACTGAACAAAATTTTTATATGCAACGCAATGCAAAAATAATCAATATTTTAATGCTATTTTCTTGCCTCTCATATGAATTGATGGATATGAGGTATAAAAATAGCATGGAATGAGCTAAAAAATTATAATATTACACACTAATGAAGCAACACCTATAAAATAAATTCTAGACTCCCTTCTTTCTTTTCATATATGATTCTTGACTCCTTTTAAGTCTCCTAGAGTCACCACACAACTAAATAAAGAGCATAACTGCATGTTGCTTCTTTAGGTCATATTATGGAACATACAAGACCAACTCACTTTCTATGGTTTTTAAATTTTTCCCAAGACTTCCCCTCATCTTCATCCATCATATATGACTCAAAAAAGGCTTGGAAAAATTTAAAACTCTCCCTAGGTATCCTAATCCTCTTAGGCCGAGACTAGGAAGCAATATGGCACTAATGGACTTTGCTTTATTTCCTTGATGGAGGATGCATATGGGGATTCTAGGGATCTTAGGTGCTCATTTAAACATTCATTTAGGCATAAAAATTAAGGTATCAAGTCATATTTTACAAGGAACATATAAAACCCTAGATTTGCTATCTTGAATTTTCATAGTTCTTTTGTTATTTTCTTTGCATATTCTTATTCTTCTCCCTCAAATTCCTAAGATTGACTCTTGGTTTAGTTGAAAACTCAACTCCCTAGGGCTGGCCATATGTAGGTCAAAATACTCACAAGAGAAGGGAGGAGGAAGATCAAGTGAAGGAATAGCAAAATACCTTGATTTCCTTGGTTCTTCTTGCTTGTTCTTCAACTTTCTTGGCCTCCTCACCTCAATTTCAAACTTTCCTCTCTGTTCTTCCCTCAAAACAGATCCAAAATCTTCATTATAACTATAGGAAAGAAAGGGAAATGGAGGAGAAGAGGTTTACTAAAGAAAGAGCATGAAAAACAACCAAAAATCCATACCTTTTGCTTTTGATTTCTCCTCCTCTTCCTCTCCCTCTTATGCATCTCTCTCCTTAGGGTTTTTCTCTAGTTTAGGGCAGAAACATAAGTGGCTAAGTGAGTGGAGAAGTGGGGCGCCCTATATATATAGGTGAGAGGAAGAAAGACTTTTCAAAAATTTCTATTTTGCCCTTCATTCTTGGCATTTTTGTTTCTAATTCGTTTTAGCTCCTTTTTGAGAACCGTCTTTTCCATTATAAAATTTAGATTCCCAATTTAGTAAAATTCCTTTGGAATCACTCAAATCGAAGCTAAAACCTTCTCAAACGAATACGTCAAAGTTCGGGCACGCTGACATTAGAAAACGTCCATCGGAGGGGTTTTAACTGTCCCGGGGCTTCCCATGATTTTTAGGGCCTTTGAGAACCCCAGAAACTCAAAAATTTTATTTAAAAAGCCCTCTTGTGTGAATTCTAAAATTTAATCAAAATTACAAAAATGCCATTACGTTTCGTAAGTCTTTCGTCAAATTTCATTCTTCATTCTAGCTTTGTTTTTCTTTTTGTCAAAGCTTGGGATTCTCATTTTTAGGAGTTTAGAATGCTACTTAAATTTTTGGGACCTTAGCTAATTCATTTTGGGGGACTTGCTTTGTAAACACACCTGTTTTCATTGTTTAATGAAAACCGGACATTACATAAGGCATATGGACATGAATTGAAGGTATAGGTTTATGCAGGAGGGTGTGAGGCACACAATAATGTGAGAGGGATTAAAGAGGTGGACTCTCAGGCACTGGGAGCAGGAGAGCACAAGTTGATGCAAATGATACTCACATGAACGTGCATGAAGGCACAGATCCATTCTCACACTCTCGGGCGCATATCACGGTCTCTCACTCACCAGGAAATACTCACTTACATGTCACTCTCTCATCCATTATACACACATCCCTTACACATAGCACGCATTCCACACACACTTCATAGTCAGACATGGGGCCTATAACACCATAATTTCTTAGCTCATTTCATATTATCTCCATGTTTAACATCATGCATTTCATGGAAGAACCAAGAAAATAGCATAAAAGTAATGAATATTTTAGCGTTGCGTCACGTATGAAAATTTCATTAGGTGTCACATAGACCATGTGAGCTCATGTATCATATTTTTATATTTAATTACATAGATACAATTCATTTCCATCATCAAAAGTGGCTTACAACTCGTGGAAAGTAAGGGGAAGCATAAAATTTATATATGCATTTTCAGCCAGAAATCCCTTTCTCTGTCACAAACTTTGGAAATTCATAACTAATTCTAGAAATATCAAAATCATGCATTATTTCCATTCTAGAAAGCTATATATGTCTACTTTATGTTAAAAATATGTCTAGACCATGAAACATAACACAGAAGACATTTGACATTCAAAAAGGTACAAAGATCTGACTGGCTATTGGTATTGTCATAGCTTTCTAGTACAAACTTAAAAAATATCCAATTAATTCCAAAAAAATCTAATCCAAATGTTCCAATCTGGAAAGTTATTGATGTTAGCTAGAGGGAAAAATAACTCCATTCCAATTCAGGCACACCCAAACCTCGAAACCTAATCAAACAGTACCTGAGGTCAGATTGAGCGCTTGATACTAGATAGAATTTTTAAAAATTCATATCTCCTTATCTAGACATCCAATAGAGGTGCTTCTAATTGGCACAAGTCACTAGGAATGTCTAGTTTATCCTTGTAAAATTTTTTCACAATTGGACATCATTGGCCCCTAAGTGACAAATTTTAATTTTAGACCAGTGTGAACAATAACATGACCAACATCAAAATTTTTTCAACTTTTGAAAATTTATTGAATATTCTCTAGACCCCCAAAAATTCTGTTCTTTAGCTTCCCAAAAAGCTCTCAACAAGATCTAATTGCATGCCAAATATCAGATCAAGAAGAGCTCATTTGGACAAAAAGTGGTATAGGTTTCCAATATAGTCAACTTTTACTCCATATAGGATACCAAAGTGTCCAAATGACTTCCCTTGGTGTTTAGCACCTCTTGGGCATGTTTAAAAGCATAAATATGACTTGTATGAGCTGCCTAAGTAGTCTCAAACCTCATGCATATCAATTTGGTCATTCCACTTTCACTTACACACTAATGCATCAAACTTTCAAGAAGCAAAATTTGTCATTTCATACTCAATATACATTCTAATGGTCACATAACGTAATCTCTTATTTATACATCACATATTAACATGATTATACATGTTCAAGAGGTCATAGGTCATATAAAATAATAGATTACATTAATTATCATTCATAAAGCCTTAAAGTAGCCAAATCCATGCACTTTAGTGTCAAGCTCTCATTTCTCATGTCGTTGACTTCCATTCCCTTGCTCTCTTGGTCCACCTAGCATGTTAGAACATTGGAGAGGAGGGAATGAGATTCAAAGAATCCTAATAGCTCATCTCCCATTCAATCATACATAAAAAATGCAAAACAAGTCTTACAAATGTATGCATGGGCATATTGTCTTGTGCAATTATTCAAGAAACATTTTCAACATTTGAGCAAGTCATACATAGCATACAAAGGTTTGCCAAGCAAGTGGATTAGCTTCACCTATTCACTTGTGGATTTTAGACTTTCCTCACCCATTTTTTAAGAGGTTCTTAGACTCAATCTTGCTTTTGGGAGTCAACCTCACTTTTGGGAGACTCTTTAATTTATCTCAACCAATTCTAAGGGTTCTTAGCTCATCCTCAACATGGCTAAGGGTTCTTGGCCTCACCACACTCAAGTAAACCAAAGCAAGCATAACAAACATCATTTGAAGACATAATAGATCATTATGATACCATGGCATATGAAAGCATGCTAGAATATTTTTCATGGCTCAAAACACACATACACATTCAAAGACAAGCCAAGCATACAATCATGCATGAGAGAACGAGGAGTGAGCTACCTTGGAAGCAAGTACACATTTTTTCTCTTGAATTTCTCTCTTTTCTTCGACCTCACACACTCAAAGGTGTGGGAATATTTTCTCTTGGCCTAGACACAATTTATGGAAGCCAATTAGGTTCATGGAATTAATTCTAATGCCATACAACTTGCTTAGACTCTAGCTTAACCTATAAATTCCTGTATGATTCCAAAAATGCACCTAATGAAGCAACACTCATCAAATAAATTCTAGACTCCATTCTTTCCTTTCAAATATGATTCTTGACTCCTTTTAAGCCTCTTGGAGTCATCACACAATTAAAATGAAAAGCGTAACTACATGTTGCTTCTTTAGGTCATATTATAGAACATATAAGGCCAACTCGTTTTTTATTGTTTCCAAATTTTTCCCAAGGCCTCCACTCATCATATATGACCAAATTTTTCCCAAGCACATGGGGAGACTTCTAGGGATCTCATGAGCTCATTTAAACATAGAAATCAAGGTATCAAATTAGATTTTGTAAGGAACATATGAAACCCTAGAATTTGTATCTTAAATTTTCATGGTTATTTGTTAACTCTCTTTGCATATTCTTAATCTCCACACCCTTTCTCCAAAGATTCACCCTTGGTTCTACCTAAAAACTAAGCCCTTCTAGGACTTCTTAAGTGGGGCGAAACATAGGAAGAATGTCACACCCCAAAATTAATTAAGGTATTAATCATGGATTTGGACTAATTAAGAATAATTATTATGAAATAATTGGGTAAGCTATATGAATGGGAATTTATAGAGAAATAATTTATTAATGTGGGTTTAAGATTTCAATTGGATTAAAGCTTAATTTGAGCCTAAAATTAATTTAAGTAATGGATATGGATTTATGGAGGCCTAATGATTTTAGGTGCAAGCCCAACTCCTTATCATGAGACTTGGTGTAACAACCAGCCAAAAAAAAAAAAAAAAGAAGAAAAGAAGAAGCTGAAAAATTTTTGAAGTCCTGAAATTTTCTAAGTTTGCTAGCTATAGCGAATGTACTTGTTCGCTATAGCGAGAAATGGTCTAGCTATAGCGAGAGTGCCTTTTAGCTATAGTGAAAATGTTTCTAGCTATAGTGAGTGTGGGCATCCCATACAAAAACCAGGGAGTTCCTCGCCATAGTGCGCACCGTAGCAAAAACAGGGGTCTGAGACTGATATGTGCTCGCCGTAGTGAGGGTTAGTCTGGAAAAGCGTGTAAAAAGAGAATTTAACTTCTTAAAATGTCCAGATCCATCCTCCCTCCTTTAATCGACCTAAGCTTCATCCAAGCACAGAAAAAAGGCTTGAGAGAGAGAGGGAAACTAGGAGAAACTAAGAGAGAAAGAAGGGAAGCTAAGGAAGAAAGGTAAGAACCTTTAAAGCTCTTCATGCTTCTTCTTCTTGATTTTATTCTTCTCTTTCTAAGTTTCCTTTCCATGGGTTGTTCAGTAAGAAAGCTTTGTTCTAGTCAAGAATGAGCAAGAAACTCATGTATCTGCACTTCTTCTTTGCTTTCCTTTCCTGAGAGCTTGAGAGAGGAAGGATAGTTAGTGAATTTCTAAAGACAGAAAGAACCCCTAGTTTCTTATATGCTTGGTAGGGTTTGCTATAAAGAAACTCCTAGCTTTGTGAATAAGTGTTGAGTTATGAGAGAGTAATTCCATGCTCTTTGTGTGTCTAGGCTCAAGAGAAGTACTTCCATCTAATTGTGATTGTGAAATCAAGAAGGGAGAAGACAAATTGAAAGGGAAGGCTTGTGTTATCCTATAAGGTAGCTCTCTCCCCCTTCTCTCATGCATAGATGTGTGTTTAGCTTGTTTTAGAATGTGTGTATGTGTATTTTTAAGCTAGGAAAAGTATGCTAGTATGCCTTTACATGTCATGATCCTTGATGCTATGTTATGTGTTAAATAAATCCATGATATTTGTATGAGTTTGCTTGAGTGTGGAAAGGCCAAGAACTCTTCCCTTGGGTAAGGATGAGCCAAGAACCCTCGAGCTTAGTAGAGACAAAGCAAAGGGTCTCTCAAAAGCAATGTAGACTCCCAAGAGTATGGTTGAGTCCAAAGTACTCAAGAGTGGGTGAGGCAAGTCCAAAATTCATGAGGAGAAGTGTGAGGCCAATCCAAACACTTGGTGAACCCTTAAATGTCTTGTATGCTTGATTCACATGCCAAGGTTGCTTTTAAAATGTCCATGACTTCTACTTTTCTATACATGCATTTGAAAAGCTTGCTTTGCACATAATATGTATGATTGAATAGGAGATGAGCTATTGAGATTCTTTGAATCTCTTCCCTTTCTCTCCACTATCCTAACATGCTAGGTGGACCAAGTGAACAAAGATATAGGAGCCACCAAGCTTGAAGCTAGGGAAATCGGTAAAGGATGTATGAAATAGCCATTTTATCACCATTTTGTTGTTAAGAGATGTAATCTAATGATGTACATGGGGTGTGCACTTGTGAATACTTTCTAACCAAATGGCCTCCTCTTTCCTTGAAACTTGGCATGTGATTAAATCTTGCCTAGAGTTTTTTGGAAAGCTAAGGATCAGATCATTTGGAGGTCTATGGAATTTTTTGTGATTTTTCAAAATTGGTATCAGAATTTCGGATTTGCACCAGTACTGTTCATTTGGTCAGTTATGTAATTGTGTCATCTGAGGGGCAAACATGGTCCAATGGCTACAAAATGTTATAAGAAGAAACTAGATATTCACAATGACTTGTAGCAACTTGAAGCACCTCATTTGGAGATCTAGAAAGGAAGATATGAATTTTTGAAATTTCTACCCAGTATCAGTCATCTTGCCTGACCAGAAATACTGTTCCATCAATTTCTGAGAGCTTGGCTTAATGAACTGATCTAGAAATATTTTTTCTCTCTAGTTAACATCGACAGCTTTCCATATTGGTATTATTTGCATGTATTGGATTTTTGTGGAATTAGTTGGATATTTTTGAAATTCATATCAGTAAACTGTGATAGCATCAAAACCCAGTCTGACCTCTAGACCAATTCATATGTAAAACATCCTGTATGTGGGATGTTATTACTTGTACATATTTTTACCATGAATTAGACATCCTAAGATTTCCAGAATGACCAAGATTTCATGTTTTCTATTTTTTTAGATTTAGTTATGATTTTCTAAACTTTGCCCAGAATGAATATGCATGTCCCATGTCTCCTTTCGGTTTCCATGAGTTGTGAGCAAGTTTTTATGATACAAATGAGTTGTAACAATGAAATTAAATATGAGAAGGCATAGTATGAGCTCACAAGGTCCACGTGACACTGAAATGAATTGCTAGATACGATGCAACGCAAAAATATTCATTATCTTCCCTTGTGCTTTTATGAGAAACTTACATCCTCCATGATAGTAAGTCATTGAAAGACATGAGATGAGCTAGAATTTGTGGTGTTACATTTATTGGTATCAAAGCAAAGGTTCAGGCTCTCATTGTGGGTTATGGCTTGTGTTTATGAGTTGCCTACATACATGAGTTTGTTTTCGGATGAATTGAGTGTGTTTGATGGTAGAAGTGTTCCCTAGCTTATGTTAAAGTTTGTTATTATGTTTCAGTATGATGGTGAACACAAGGAGAGGTCAGCCCTCTAGACAGGCTTAGGCTGATGAAGCTGGGCCTAGTGATCCAGTTGCTGGAGCCTTACAGTCTATTATGGCTCACTTGGATCAACAGCAGGCCGTTATCATGCAGTTACAGGAATGGCTTGCTGAGAGAGATAGCCAGGGCCCTACACCTACTCCTCCTCAGCCACTTCCACACTCTGATCATCTCAAGCACTCAGGGGTGACTCTTACATATGCATAGCCACACATGCAAGCTATTGCTGATTCCACCAGCTCAGACGCCTCCTATGCCACAACAACCCTCGATCAGAAAGGTTATTACACAATTCAGGAAGTTCGGGCCTCCCACCTTTGATGGTGAGATGAATGCAGATAAAGTTGAGGCTTGGATTATAAAGCTAGAGTAAATTTTTAAGGTTATGGAGTGCACGTCTGAGCAGAAAGCCAAGATGGTTGCATTTCAATTACAGAAAGAAGCAATATATTGGTGGAAGGGCACCGAGCCGATCTTGAGAGCGAGGAACATCCCAATCACTTGGGAGGCCTTCCTTGAAACATTCCATGAGAAGTACTTCCCGGACTCCATCAGAGATGAAAAGGAATCAGAATTCATTCTGTTTAAACAAACTCGGGGGATGTCCGTGGACCAGTATGTAGCAAAGTTTGTTGAGCTCTCTAGGTATTCCTCCTACTTGCAAAGACATGATGATGAGAGATGGAGGGCAGATAGGTTAGAGAAGGGCTTGCTCCCTGAGATCTGAGATAGGGTTGTGCCATAAAGAATCAGGCACTTTAATACCCTTGTAGAAGTATGTAGAGTAACAGAAACAAATCTCAAGATGATGCAGCCTACTTTTAGTGCTAGACCACCTTTTCCCCTTCCTGAGCCCAAGAGATCTAAAGAGGGTTCACAGCTTACAGTGACAAGCCGTAGAGGCGGAAAGAGTCAGTGGAACCAGAGGGGCAAGAGAAGGAGGACTCAGTCCAGTAAAGGCAGTGCTCCACCAATCATGTGTCCCCAGTGTGGCAAGAATCACGTAACCAGATTGTGTTATGCGAGGCAGAATGTGTGTTTTAGATGTGGCAGGCCGGGCATATAGCCAAAGATTGCACCCAAGCTTCTCCACAGGCCCCCCTCTACAGATCACAAAGCAGATAAAGATGGCTCCTCCTCCCTGACCATAGACCCAAGGTAGAGCCTTTGCCCTATCCCAACAGGAGGCTAGCCAGTCCCCGAGTCTGATTCAAGGTACTATTAAAATAAATGATTTTTCTGTAACTGCATTATTTGATTCGGGTGCTAGCCACTCTTTCATATCATATGACTGTGTTAGAAGGTTAGGTCTGAGTATGCATATATTGCCATATGAGTTACATGTATCTACCCCCACAAGAAACCGAGCCATCATTTCCCATGCTTGCTTGAATTGTGTGATCCAATTTAATCATTGCCTGACCACCCTTGATTTGATTTGTATGCCCCTTATTGATATTGATGTGATCATTGGTATGAACTGGATGTCTGTAAATAATGTCACATTAGATTGTAGTCACAGGTGTATTACTTTACCTGAGTGTGGGACTGTGCCTAGTACTAGGGCTGAATTATTTATTATGACCACCTCTCAAGCTGAGAGATTTCTAGGGCGTAGTTGTCAAGGGTATTTGGTTTTCTTTTTAGTCCAGACTAAGGTAGAAGAGGGTATAGATGAGATTCCTGTAGTGAGGGAGTTCCTAAAGGTATTTTCCAAGGAGATTAGTGGATTGCCCCTAGAGACAAAGGTTGAGTTTCCTATAGTCATTGTACCTGGGGCAGGTCCAATGTCGAAGGCCCCGTATAAAATGGCTCCCACCGAACTAACAAAGCTTAAGAAATAGATAGAGGAGCTTTTAGAGAAAGGTTTATTAGACCCAGTGTCTCACTGTGGGGAGTTCCAATGCTATTTGTAAAAAAGAAGGACGGGAACCTTAAGCTATGTATAGATTACCGGGAACTCAATAAAATTACCATTAAGAATAAGTACCCTCTCCCTCGCATAGATGACCTCCTAGATCAGTTAGTAGGAGCGTCAGTATTTTCCAAGATAGACCTCAAGTCGGGATATCATTAGGTCAGGATAAAGGCTGAAGATATTCCTAAGATAGCCTTTAGAACCAAATACGAGCACTATGAATTCTTAGTTATGCCTTTCGGGTTGACACATGCACCCACAATTTTTATGGATTACATGAATAGAGTTTTCAGGACATATTTAGACAGGTTTATAGTAGTCTTCATAGATGACATTCTCATCTACTCGAAAAGTAGAGAGGAACATGAGCAACACCTGAGATTAGCCCTAGAGACCTTGAGAGAGAAATAATTGTATGCTAAACTTAGTAAATGTGACTTCTGACTCACTGAGGTTCAGTTTCTAGGCCATGTGATCTCCCAGGCAGGGGTCGCAGTAGATCCCCATAAGGTAGAGGCAGTATTATAGTGGGAGAGACCTAGAACAGTAACAGAGATCAAGAGCTTTCTAGGTTTAGCAGGGAATAGGAGGTTCATTCAGGGCTTTTCTGAAATAGCGATGCCACTAACCCAGCTTACTAGAAAGAATGTGTCGTTTGTATGGAATGAAAAATGCAAGAGTAGTTTTCAAGAGTTGAAGCACAAGTTGACCATGGCCCCAGTACTCCCTGACCCTAACGAATCTTTTGTAATGTACAGTGATGCCTCTAAGAAAGGGTTAGGATGTGTGCTTATGCAGAAAGGCCGAGTGGTAGCTTATGCTTCTAGACAGTTGAAATCTATGAGGAAAACTACCCCACAGATGACTTAGAATTAGCCGTAATGGTATTTTCTCTGAAAATATGGAGACACTACTTATATGGGGCGACAATAGAAATTTACAGCGACCACAAGAGTCTTAGATATTTATTTGAACAAAAGGAGCTAAATATGAGGCAACAAAGATGGTTAGAATTTCTGAAAGATTATGATTTCACATTGAACTACCATCCCGGTAAGGCTAATGTGGTAGTTGATGCCCTAAGTAGGAAATCCATACACATGGGCTATATGATGATTCGAGAGCAAGAGTTGATTGAGAGATTTAGAGACATGAGTCTCTCCTGCGAAATGTATTCAGAAAAATTATTAATGAGTGAGACTCGAATAGAAAATGACCTGAAGGATCAGATAAGAGAAGCCCAGCAAGCAGATGACCATGTAAGTAAGATTAGAGCCCAGATAACCCAAGGTAGTGTCCAGGAGTTCAATCTGTCTGAGGATGACATAATAAGATACAAGGATAGGCTATATATTCCAAGGACCATTGAGATCAAAGAGAAGATTTTAGATGAGGCACATAAAAGAAAGTACACCATCCATCCAGGCAGTAATAAAATGTACTAGGATTTGAAGAAAATGTTTTGGTGGCCCGGGATGAAAACAGACATAGCAGAGTATATCTCCCGATGCCTAATATGCCAAAGAGTAAAAATAAAACATCAGAAACTAGCTGGGTTACTTCAGCCCCTAGATATCCCGGAGTGGAAATGGGATAGCATAGCTATGGATTTTGTCATGGGTTTACCCAGGACATCATCAGGGTATGATGTAATATGGGTAATAGTGGATAGGTTAACAAAGTCAGCACATTTTCTACCAATGAAAGCCACTTATACCCTAGATAAGTTAGCTCAGTTGTACATCAGGGAGATAGTTAGACTGCATGGTGTGCCTAGGAGTATAGTGTTAGATAGAGATCCCAGATTCACATCAAATTTCTGGATATCATTACAGGATGCTTTAGGCACCAGACTTAGATTCAGCACGGCCTATCACCCTCAGACGGATGGACAGACGAAGAGAACCATTCAAACCCTAGAGGACATGCTGAGAGCGTGTGTGCTAGAAATGAAAGGGATTGGGATACATACTTGCCTCTAACGAAGTTTACCTATAATAACAATTACCATGCCAGTATACAAATGGCACCGTATGAGGCATTGTATGGGAGGAAGTGTAGGTCCCTAATGTGTTGGGTTGAATTAGGAGAGCAGAGCCTTATAGGCCCAAAATTAGTGGACCAAACCTCTAGACAGATAGAAACCATTAAGAAGAAACTTTTAACGACCCAGAGTGGATAGAAAAGTTATATAGATAGATGTAGGCAGCCATTAAAATTTGAGGTTGGAGACCATATCTTTATTAGGGTGTCTCCAGTTATAGGGATAGGTCGGTCTATTAAGAGTAAAAAGCTCAGTCTAAAGTACATAGGTCCTTTCCAAATTCTTGATAAAGTAGGACTTGTGGCATATAGACTAGTCCTTCCTTCGAACATAAGCCAAGTCCATAACGTCTTCCATGTTTCCCAATTGAAGAAGTACCAGCCCAACCCCTCACATGTCATAGAATATGAGAATATGCAGTTACAGGATAATCTATCATATATAGTATCACCAGATAGGATCATGGATGTTAGACTCAAGTAGTTACAGAATAAAACGATATCGCTGGTGAAAGTGGTTTGGAAGGGATTATCTCTTGAGGAAGCCACCTAAGAATTAAAAGATGATATGAGAAAGAAATATCCAAAACTCTTCCTATGAGGTATGTTATTTAAATTTCGAGGACGAAATTTCTTTTAAGGAAGGTGAAAATGTAACAACCAGCAAAAAAAAAAAAAAAGAACAAAAGAAGAAGCTGAAAAATTTTTGAAGTCATAAAATTTTCTAAGTCTACTAGCTATAGTGAAAAATGACCTAACTATAACGAATGTACCTATTTGCTATAGCGAGAAATGGTCTAGCTATGGCGAGAGTGCCTTTTAGCTATAGCAAAAATGCTTCTAGCTATAGCGAGTGTGGGCATCATACAAAAACCAAGGAGTTCCTCGCCATAGCATGTGCTATAGTGAAAACAGGGGTCTAGGACTGATACGTGCTCGCCGTAACGAAAGTTATTCTTTGCTATAGCGAGGGTTAGTCTGAAAAAGCGTGAAAAAGAGAATTTGACTTCTTAAAACATCTAGATCCATCCTTTCTCCTTTAATCGACTTAAGCTTCATCCAAGCACAGAAAAAAGGCTTGAGAGAGAGAGGGAAACTAGGAGAAACTAAGAGAGAAAGAAGGGCAGCTAAGGAAGAAAGGTAAGAACCTTTAAAGCTCTTCATGCTTTTTCTTCTTGATTTTATTCTTCTCTTTCTAAGTTTCCTTTCCATGGGTTGTTCAGTAAGAAAGCTCTGTTCTAGTCAAGAATGAGTAAAAAACTCATGTATCTTCACTTCTTCTTCTTTGCTTTCCTTTCTTGAGAGCTTGAGAGAGGAAGGATAGTTAGTAAACTTCTAGAGAGAGAAAGAACCCCTAGTTTCTTATATGCTTGGTAGGGTTTGCTATAAAGAAACCCCTAGCTTTGTGAATAAGTGTTGAGTTATGAGAGAGTAATTCCATGCTCTTTGTGTGTCTAGGCTCAAGAGAAGCACTTCCATCTAATTGTGATTGTGAAATCAAGAAGGGAGAAGACAAATTGAAAGGGAAGGCTTGTGTTAGCCTATAAGGTAGCTCTCTCCCCCTTCTTTCATGCATGGATATGTGTTTAGCTTATTTTAGAATGTGTGTATATGTATTTTCAAGCTACGAAAAGTATGCTAGCATGCCTTTACATGTCATGATCCTTGATGCTATGTTATGTGTTAAATAAATCCATGATGTTTGTATGAGTTTGCTTGAGTATGGAAAGGCCAAGAACTCTTCCATTGGGTGAGGATGAGCCAAGAACCCTCGAGCTTAGTTGGGACAAAGCAAAGGGTCTCCCAAAAGCAATATGGACTCCCAAAAGTATAGTTGAGTCTAAAGTACTCAAGAGTGGGTGAGGCAAGTCCAAAATTCATGAGGAGAAGTGTGAGGCCAATCCAAACACTTGGTGAACCCTTGAATGTCTTGTATGATTGATTCACATGCCAAGGTTGCTTTTAAAATGTCCATGACTTATACTTTTCCATACATGCATTTGAAAAGCTTGCTTTGCACATAATATGTATGATTGAATGGGAGATGAGTTATTGGGATTCTTTGAATCTCATCCCCTTCTCTCTACCATCCTAACATGCTAGGTGGACCAAGTGAATAAAGACATGGGAGCCACTAAGCTTGAAGCTAGGGAAATCGGCAAAGAATGTGTGAAATAGCCATTTTGTCACCATTTTGTTGTTAAGAGATGTAATCTAATGATGTACATGGGGTGTGCACTTATGAATACTTGTAAATGAATGTACTTATTGTACATGTATGAGAATTAGAACTATAGTGCATGATGTAGCAAGTTTTTGGTATCAATAGCAAGATCTTGGCATTATGTACATGGTGTATGTTTTGGTGTGGGACAGTGAGCTTTGCAAATCTGGGTTGTTAGATAATTAAGCCATGTTTGATAGCCTATGTTGATGCTTTCCCATGTGCTCATAGAGCCTTAGGAGTAGGATAAGCAAATTTGAACCCTCAAAGCCCTCTTTTAACAAAAGAAATTGATACTTTGCCCCCTTATATCAAAGTCTGACCAAATGGCTTCTTCTTGCCTTGAAATTTGGCATGTGATTAGTTCTTACCTTGAGCTTTTTGGGAAGCCAAAGATCAGGTCATTTGGAGGTCTATGGAATTTTCTATGATTTTTCAAACTTTACCTAGAAATGGGGCCAAGTCTGGCCGAGAATGAATATACATGTCCCATGTCTCCTTTCGGTTTCCATGAGTTGTGAGCAAGTTTTTATGATACAAATGAGTTGTAACAATGAAATTAAATATGAGAAGGCATAGTATGAGCTCACACGGTCCACGTGACACCGAAATGAATTGCTAGATACGATGCAACGTAAAAATATTCATTATCTTCCCTTGTGCTTTTATGAGAAACTTACGTCCTCCATGATAGTAAGTCATTGAAAGGCATAAGATGAGCTAGAATTTATGGTGTTACACTTGGGCCAAGAGAGATCACTTAGCAATGACCCAATCTGATTTAGTGAAATGAAGGCCCAATACCCAATTTACATGAGCCTTTATAGTTGGCCCAACATACATTATGCACACCCAAATTGGATTGACTCTTGGAACTTGGCCTGACCCATTCAAATTTCTATAACCCAATCATGAAATAAGGCCCAACAAGTATAAAAATATGAACCTATGAGGATTTTGGCCTTTGGGTCAACCCATAACCCATTTAGGACCTAACTTAAATCCAACAAAACCTTAAATACAATCAGCCTCCTCCCCATTCTACAGAAAAAATACAAGTGGCAAAGCAAAATTCAGAGGTTTGGAGGGAGACTAGGTTTTTCTGCATTCTTCCACCATTTCTCACTTTTGGAGGAAGATTTAGCCAAGGTAATTTATGTAAAACATGTCCCTTTCATTCTCCTCTTCATTTTGGTCCAATTGATTTGTCATTTTGAGAATTTTTCATCTCTTCTTAGGATGAAATATGGTTTTTGGATGATTGTTGCAAGATTTTCAGAGTTGAAGGTTAGAGGGATGATTAGGTAAGCATTTCCCTTACATTTTTTGTATTATTTTGCTAGAAAATGTCCTTAAGGGTTGATTTTCATAATGGGTTATGCTATTGTGTGAAATTACAAGGAGATGAAGGTGAAAAACTGAATTTTCTAGGCTTGATGACTCAAATCCAAATTTGGGAATGTCCCATGGTGTGTTCTTAGTAGTTAAGGCTCAATTCAGTCCATTTAACCTCTTAGATATATGGGTAAGTGATTTCTCTCCTTTTATGGGATGTATGTACTAAATTCCCATCATTTCGACTGGTTTTTGGTGCATGGCTTGTATATGTGCGAAAATGGAGATGTGGGGAGTGAACCATTGTGAGCTTTGATGTCTTGATCTTGAATTGGTGTAATTGACCCTTTAAGAAGCTAGGTAAGTAACTTTTAGGTATCCAATGGTGGTTTAACCCTTTGGATATATGATTATATTGCTAGAAATGATGATAACTATACTTGTTTTGGGCTTGATGTGTATTTGAATTATAATGGTAGCTAGAGGCAGAGTAATTGGCTTCATTGAGGTAACCGGGGTTAATTTCCTAATTCCATGTATATGTTCATGTTAATCTATTATTGTTGGCACATATATGATTTTGAAATGCTAAATGATTGGTTGACTACTTGAATTGTTATCGTGATTGGACCTTGTGAGTCCATTGTAGAGCTGTGGTGCAGCTGCCACCCGTGCATGTACTTTGATCGGGTACCGAGTTGTGATAAGATCCCAAATGCACTGAGCCCTGGTTATACTCATTATGGAGTAAGTGCTGTGAACGGACCTCTCCCGATGTTATTGGCCATTAACATGTTGTGTATGATTGCTAGTATGGGACAGTAGTTATTGGTAGCTTAATTAGTTCATTTGCAAATTGAATTGATGATTTTGGTATTGATGATATGAAATTGCATTATATTGATTAATCTATACATATATATGGAATTTTCCTCTTGTTACTGAGATTGTATATCTCACCCTGATTGTGGGCTAACATTTTCAAGGAACGAACCTCTTAGTGGCAAGGAGAAAATTAATGGAAGCTTATTATATGGTTTGGTAGCACATAGGTTTGGAAGCCTTATCAAATTGTATTGTGTAATTAGATTACTAATTTTATATAATTGCCACATTGCATTATGAATTGCTAAGTATAGGGACTATACATGTAATATAATTATCATGGAATTGAACATTATGGTTGTAATTGGCTAATAATGGATGAGTGACTTGATCTTGTATGAATATTAAGCATTGGCCCTACCCGTCTTGTGGTCGGAACACTTTTGTGGTCACTAAGTTATGGAATTTGCTAATGTGTGATAGTTTGGTGAGTAGAAATCAATACTTAAATCTTGAAATGGATAATGATAGATTTGCTAAGTAAATCAAATAGATAAATACCATTAGAGTTTCACCAATTGAGGGAGAGTGGTCCTAGAGTGTTCTTAAAGGGAGAATTGAAGTGTGTAACACCATATATTTTTAGCTCATCTCATGACATTCATATGCTTCACATCATCAAATCCTTGAGAATGTAAAGAAAAGAGAATAAAATAATGAATATTTTCGTGTTACGTCGTATTTAAAAATTTCATTCAGGATCTTGTGGATAGTGTGAGCTCATACTATGCATTCTCATATTTAATTACATGAATACAACTCATTTGCATCATAAAATGTGGTCCACAACTCATGGAACTCAAAGGAAAACTTAAAATAGGCATATTAAATTTCGGCTAGAATTTTGCTCATTTCTGACCCAATTTTGAAAAATCATAACTAATTCTAAAAAAAATCAAAATCATGCATTCTTGGCCATTCTGGAAAGCTACAGATGTCTACTTCATAAAAAATATGTCCAAGCTATAACATCCATCACAGAGGACATTTGACATTCGAAAAGGTCCAAAGGTCAAACTATTACTGATGTTGTCATATATTTCTGTAGCAAACTTTGAAAATGTCCAATTAATTCCACAAAAATCCAATCCATATAAATGATACCAATATGGAAATTTGTGGATGTTAGATAGAGGAAAAAAATAGCTCCAGACCAGATTAGGCAACCCATACCTCGAAATTCAATAGAACAGTAACTGTGGTTGGGTAAGGGTCCTGATACTGGACAGAATTTTCAAAAATTTATATCTCCCTCTCTAGACCTCCAAATGAGGTGCTTCCTATTGGAATGCGTCACTATGAATGTCTAGTTTCTCTATATAAAATTTTGTGGCAATTGGACATCATTTGAGCCTTGTGTGACAGATTTCATTTTTGGACCAAATGAATAGTGCAGCAGACCAAAATTAAAAAATTTGTCAACTTTGAAAATTCATTAAATATTCTGTAGAACTCCAAAAATTATATTCTTTAGCATTACAAAAGGCTCTCAACAAGCTCTAATTGCATGTCAAATCTAAGATCAAGAAGAGCTCATTTGGCCAAAAAGTGATATAGGGTTCTATTATGGTCAATTTTAGCTCTATATGAAGTATCAAAGTAACCAAATGGATTTCCCTAGGTTTGACACCTTTTAGGCAAGTCTAAAAGCATGATTAAAACTTGTGTAAGCTACTCAAATGGTCCCAAACTCCATGTATTTCATTTTGACCATTCCACATGCAATTATACACACACACATTAAACTTTCAAAAAGCATTTCCTTACATTACATACCCAATTTACATTCTAGGGTTCACACATCATATCCATTCCTTTATACATCATATATGATCATAATTATACATTTCCAAGAGGTCATGGGCCATATACATCATTGGATTACAACATTTGACACAAATATGGCCTTAAAGTAACAAAACTCAAACACTTGGTTGTCAAATTCTCTCCTTCAAGGTGGTTGGCTTCCATTACCTTGTCCACTTAGTATGTAACACCATAAATTCTAGCTCATCTCATGCCTTTCAATGACTTACTATCATGGAGGATGTAAGTTTCTCATAAAAGAGCAAGGGAAGATAATGAATATTTTTGCGTTGCGTCGAATCTAGCAATTCATTTCGGCGTCATGTAGACCGTGTGAGCTCATACTATGCCTCCTCATATTTAATTTCATTGTTACAACTCATTTGTATCATAAAAAATTGCTCACAACTCATGGAAACCGAAAGGAGACATGGGACATGCATATTCATTCTCGGCCAAACTTGGCCCCATTTCTGGGCAAAGTTTGGAAAATCATAACTAAATCTAGAAAAATAAAAAACATGCAATCTTGATCATTATGGAAATCAAAGGATGTCTAATTCATGGTAAAAATATGTAGAAGTGATAACATCCCACACACAGGACGTTTGACATGCAAATTAGTCTGGAGGTCGGATTGGGTCCTGATGCTGTCACAGTTTACTAATATGAAATTCAAAAATGTCCAATTAATTCCACAAAACTCCAATACGTGCATATGATACCAATATGGAAAGATATGGATGTTAACTAGAGAGAAAAAATATTTCCAAATTAGTTCATCAAGCCCAGCTCTCAAAAATCTATGGAACAGTACTTCTGGTCAGGCAAGATAACTAATACTAGGCAGAAACTTCAAAAATTCATATCTTCCTCTCTAGACCTCCAAATGAGGTGCTTCCAGTTGCTACAAGTCACTTTGAATATCTAGTTTCTTTCTATAAAATTTTGTAGCTATTAGACTATGTTTTTCTCTTAGATAACACAATTACACAACTGGCCAAATGAACAGTACTAGTGCAAATCCGAAATTCTGATACCAACTTTGAAAAATCATAGAAAATTTCACAGACCTCCAAATGACCTGATCTTTGGATTCCGAAAGGCTCTAGGCAAGATCTAATCACGTGCAAAATTTCAAGGCAAGAAGAGGCCATTTGGTTAGATTTTGATATAAGGGGGCAAAGTGTCAATTTCTTTTGTTAAAAGAGGGCTCTAAGGGTTCAAATTTGCTTCTCCTACTCCTAAGGCTCTATGAGCACATGGAAAAGCATCAACATAGGCTATCAATCATGGCTCAAATGTCTAACAACCCAGATTTACAAAACTCACTCTCCCACACCAAAACAAACACCATGTACATAATGCCAAGATCTTGCTATTCATACTAAAAACTTGCTACATCATTCAATATAGTTCTAATTCTCATACATATACAATATGTACATCCATTTACAAGTATTCATAAGTGCATAGACCATGTACATTATTAGATTACATCTCTTGACAATAAAGTGGTGACAAAATGACGATTTTACAAATCCTTTGCCAATTTCTTTAGCTTCAAGCTTGGTGGCTCCCATGTTTTTGTTCACTTGGTCCACCTAGCATGTTAGGATAGTGGAGAGAAGGGAGTGAGATTCAAAGAATCTCAATGGCTTGTCTCCCATTCAATCATACATAATATGTGTAAAACAAGCTTTTCAAATGCTTGTATGAAAAAATGGAAGTCATAGACATTTTAAAAGCAACCTTGGCATGTGAATCAATTATACAAGACATTCAAGGGTTCACCAAGTGTTTGGATTAGCCTCACACTTCTCCTCATGCATTTTGGACTTGCCTCACCCATTCTTAAGCACTTTGGACTCAACCATACTCTTGGGAGCCCACATTGCTTTTAGGAGACCCTTTGCTTTATCTCAACCAAGCTCGAGGGTTCTTGGCTCATCCTCACCCAAGGGAAGAGTTCTTGGCCTTTCCACACTCAAGCAAACTCATACAAACATCATGGATTCATTTAGCACATAACATAGCATCAAGGATTATGACATATAAAGGTATGCTAGTATACTTTTCATAGCTTGAAAATACACATACACACATTCTAAAACAAGCTTAACATGTATCCATGCATGAGAGAAGGGCGAGAGAGCTACCTTATAGGCTAACACAAGCCTTCCCTTTCAATTTGTCTTCTCCCTTCTTGATTTCACAATCACAACTAGATGGAAGTGCTTCTCTTGAGCCTAGACACACAAAGAGCATGGAATTACTTTCTCATAACTCAACACTTATTCACAAAGTTAGGGGTTTCTTTATAGCAAACCCTACCTAAGCATATAAGAAATTAGGGGTTCTTTCTCTCTCTAGAATTTCACTAACTTTTCCTCTCTTTCATACTTTCAAGTTGGTAGAATCAACATACCTAGGGAAAACAAAGAAGTAAAGCTACATGAGTTCTAACCTTCTTCAAGAGTGATTTTCCACTTTTCCTCTTCTGAACCAAGCCCAAAACATAGCTAATTCAACATCCAAAACCATAGCAAGAGAGGGCAAAGAGAGAATAACAAAACTCTAAAAAGAAAAGCTATGGAGATCTCAAGTTATGCTTACCTTTTTCTTGTTTTCCTTCCTTCTCTAGGTCTCTCTCTCTCTCCTCAACCCTTTTCTCTGCCTTGGATGAAGCTTAAGTTGGTTAAGAGGAAAAGGAATGAATTATGACGCTTTAAGAAGTCAAATTCTCTTTTTTCACGCTTTTCTGGACTAATCCTCACTATAGCAAAGAACAACCCTCTCTACGGCGAGCACGTATCAGCCTTAAACCCCTATTTTCGCTACGGCACGTTATGGCAAGGAACCCCCTAGTTTTTGTATGGGATGCCCACACTCGCTATAGCTAGAAGCATTCTCGCTATAGCTAAAAGGCACTCTCGCTATAGCTAGACTATTTCTTGCTATAGTAAACAAGTACATTCGCTATAGCTAGGCCATTTCTCGCTATAGCTAGCAGACTTAAAAAATTTTAGAACTTTGAAAATTTTTCAGCTTCTTCTTTTCTTCTTCCATTTTTTTCTCTTTTTTTTTACTGGTTGTTACATAGTCCACCTAGCATGTGAGATCATTGGAGAGGAGGGAATGAGATTCAAAGAATCCCAATAGCTCATCTCCTATTGAATCATACATAATGGATACAAACAAGTCTCATAAATGCTTGTATAGTCATATTGACATGTGCAAACATTCAAGGGACATTTCCATCATTTGAGAAAGTCATACATATCATACAAAAGCTTGTCAAGCAAGTGGATTAGTCTCACCCAATTTCTTATGGATATTGGACTTGCCTCACCCATTCTTTACGAGATTTATGGACTCAAATATACTCTTGGGAGCCTATCTTGCTTTTAGGAGGCTCTTTACTTTGTCTCAACCAATCTCAAGGGTTCTTGACTCATCCTTACCATGGCTAAGGGTTCTTGGTCTCACCACACTCAAACAAACCAAAGCACACATAAAAAACATTTAAACATAATATGTCATCATAAAATCATGGTATAGGAAATTATGCTATCATACTTTTCATGGCTTGAAAATATATATACACACATTCTAACACAAGCTAAGCACACATCCATGCATGAGAGAAGGTGGAGAGAGCTACCTTGTACACAATCACACACTTTTTCTCTTGAAACTCCCTCCCTTGCTTCGGCCACACACCCACAAAAGTGTGGGAAAGGTTTCTCTTGGCCTAGACACAATTTATGGAAGCCAATTAGGTTCATGAAACAATCTCTAAGGCCATGCAATTTGCTTAGATACTAGGTTATTCTATAAGCCCCATTATGGTCCATAAATGCACCTAATGAAGCAACACCCCTAAAATAATATCTAGGCTTCATTCTTTCCTTTCAAATATGATTCTTGACTCCTTTTAAGCCTCTTGTAGTCATCACACAATTAAAACAAAGAACCTAACAACATGTTGCTTCTTTAGGTTATAATATAGAACCTAAAGCACCAAATCACTTTCTATGAGTTCTAATTTTTTTCCAAGGCCTCCTCTCATTTTCATTCATCATACATGACTTAAGAATAACCTTAGAAAAATTTAAAACTCTCCCTAGCTACCCCAACTTTGCTTGGCCAAGACTATGTCCCTTTTTGGCCTCCTTGGAATTCTCTTTGTTTTCTTGAAAGAGGAAGCATGTGGGAAGCATCTTAGGGATCTTAGGAACTCATTTACACTCTTAATTAGACCTTAGGAATCATCACACAAAATCAGAATTTAGAAGGAACACTTGAAACCCTAGAATTTGCATATTGAAATCTAATGGTTATTTTGTTGTTTCCTTTGCATATTATTGTTCTTCTCCCTCAAATACCTAAGATTCATGCTTGGTTTGCCTTAAAAATCATATCCTCCTATGGCTCCTAGGGTTAGGCGAAATGGAAAAGAAGGGTGGGAAAATATATCAACCATAGGAAGAGAAATTACCTAGTTTCCTTGCTTTTTCTTACTTGAATCTTGCTTTCTCCAAGCTCCTCTCTTCAAATCCGAAAATTCCCTTGAGTTTCTCCCTTGAATCAGATTTATAAACTCCATTTCAATCAAAGGAAACAAAGGAGAAGGGAGGAGAAGAGGTGTGGATGAAGAAAAGCATGAAAAACTACCACGGAAACATATCTTTAAGCTTAATTTTCTCTCCCTTTTCTTCATCCCTTGGCGCGCCACTCTCCTAGGGTTTTTCTTCTGATTTGGGGCAGAATAATCTAAAGCTAAATGAGGGAGAGTGTAAGGCGCCACCTATTTATAAGGGAGGAAGGAACACTTTTTCAAAAATTCCCATTTTGCCCTTCGTTTTAGCTCCTTTTTGAGAACCACCTTTTCCATTATAAAATTTAGGTTCTTAATTTAATAAAATTCTTTTGGAATCACTCAAATCAGAGCTAAAACTTCCCGAATAAATTTGTCAAAATTTGGGTACACCAACGTTGGAAAACGTCCACCGAAGGGGTTTTAGCTGTCCTGGGGCTTTCCATGGTTTTTAGGGCCTCTGAGAATCCTGGGGAACTCAAAACTTTCATTAAAAAAGCCCTCCTGTGTGAATTCCAAAATTTACTTAAAATTATGAAAATGCCATTACGTTTCGTAAGCTTTTCGTAAGAAATTATTTTTTCATTCTAGGTTCGTTTTTCTTTTCATCTGAGCTTGGGATTCTCATTTTTTGGAGTCTAGAATGCTTCCAAAATTTTTTAGGACCTTAACTAAATCATCTTAGGGAACTTCCTTTTGTATCTGGTGAATTTCATTCATTTACGGAGAAACTATACGTTACATTTCTCACGTTTTCTTTGGTTTTCAAAGAACCGAATATTACAAAGTGCATGGGATAAAATTTAGGAGTTTTAGGAATAGAAGGAAATTGGCCACAGCTAAATTTTAATTGGCCTAGGCCAAAAATGACAAAGTTGCCCAGGGAAGGTAGCAGAGAGGAATTGGCCGCGACTAAATGTGAGAGTCAAGTCTGGTAGTGTTCGAGAGAGTAATTAGCCATGATGAAATGTAGAATTGGCCGCAGCCAATATTGGTGAGCAACTTGGGAAGGCCCCAGTAGGCTATTTAACTACAACGAAGCTCTAAGTTAGCCACAACAAAGTCTGTGAAGTCGAGTGGAGTGAACCCCAGAGCAATTGGCCCCGACAAAGAGGAATTCGGCCACAGCTAAGGTCTAAAATTTTCTCATTTAACTTAAAAACCTTAGTTCTTCCTATAGTAATGCTAAGGAATGATTTAGAAACACTTGTAGAAAGTTTTTATGAGTTGGAATCAATAGTAAAATGAACGTAAGACATCTTATTGATAATTAGATTCACTTGTGTATTCAAATACTTGTGGTAGTTTAGTTAATATCTCTAATGATTTGAGGTTCAAATTTTTCCACTTCTTCCTGATGTAGTTAATCGTGATAACTTCAAACCTTGATTTATTATTATTAATTGCATCTTTAACCTTAATTACTATAATTTGAAGTTAAGGTCGTTACATTTGATATCAGAGCAATGGTTCAAGAAAAGCGTTCTAATTTAAATTTGATGGTTAGAAACTTGGCAAACATGATGCATATTTGGCATGGTATTAGCTCATAAGAATAGCTAATTAGGTGAACATATAGTTATTGTGCTTTATGTTCTAGAAGGAAATATAGAGGAATAATGATATGATGCTTATAATGCTTGATTAAAATGATAGTTTCTTGAATTTTATTTTGAACATCACCTATCACAATAAGTATGCCCCTAAGAATAATAGAGTGTAATGAGATTCTACCTTATAACACTTTAGTAATACTAATTTTGAGATGTAAGGTTTTAATGCCAATGAAAAAAGTAGAATTTTGCTCTTCTTTTCTTCAGAGATTGGGTTACTAGTCTCAGTCTAGATAAACAATTGGTTGAGGCTTGTTGCTAATTGGCTATGTGATAGATGCACCAGTTGACTGAATGAATGAGACCAGGTAACTGATGAAGATGATGCTAATAGTATTTATGACCAGTTGACTGCCATTACTAAGCAAGCCAACTGGGTACGGCCAACTAGTTGACTGGCCTATCGAAGTAGTCAACTGATCACAACAAGAGTAGCAATTCTTTACCTAAATGAAATTCTAAGCTTTTAAAGGGCCATCTAAAGTGATGTTGAGAACTTAGAAGGTAATGATACGGAGTAAAACACCTAACTAGCTATAAAAACCTTACGAAATGGTAAGATATAAGCCTTACTTATGATTGGGAAATTGATAATAGAAGTTTGGGAACTAGTGTATAATAAATAAGGGTGATGGACTAAATATATGAGGTGATGTACAATCGATAATGAGCTAGAACTATCTAGATTTCGAAAGGTCCCCAAGGTTGAGGCTTTATATGTATAGAGGTCTTAACCCACTTGCGTGATCCTGATTAATAAAGAATGCAATTACTCGATCCTAGCTATCGCAACTTGGGCCTAATGAATAAGGGCGATAAGAGGTAAAGAACATTTCAAATAGTTCCATTTAAACTATTAGAGTGAGTAAGCTATCTTTAGTTAATTATAACCAGGAAAGAGGGCAAGAAACCCTTAGAATTGCGAAGTTCATTTCTAAATGGGGGATAGTGACTTTAAAGTAAAAGATTAAGGGAGATGATGTTTTGGAAGGAATCTTGAGAGAGCTTTAAGGCTCCTCCCTTAGTGTACCCAGACAAGAGAAGAATTTGTGATAAAGGAAAGAAGCCCTAGTGTGATAACAGGGAGGTGTATAGGCACATGGTGCTTAAGCATGTTGTATCTTTTGCATGATTCAGTTTGCTTATGCTATGTGTTGATGTGCATTTGGGTGGTGGTTAGAGGCACTTTACATGCATGATACACTTAGGGAGTGTAAGGTAAGATTCTATAGCACTTTGGTGCTAGAGGCACGTGGGACGTGCTCATTTACCGGCACTTTAGTGCTAGAGGCATATGGGACATGCTCACTTATCGACACTTTAGTGCTAGGGGCATGTAGGGTATGCCATTTACCATAAGATTTGATGGATTTTGACCACCAAATTGGCATCAAACCAGACTAAGTAGACTTTCTACCTAGAAGGTAAAAAGGAGATCTTGATAGTAAGGATCCACTTAAAAAGAGAATAAAATGGTACATGTGTGCGTACAAGTGGTTGAGATACAGTCATCATGGGGTGATGAGTATGTGTATGGCGACAAAAAAGAATTGCCTATTAATATTGAAGGCAAAGTCTAATTTCACTATCAGTAGTCTTATTGTCACGTACCACATGTGGTGTGATTAAGGCATGGAGACAACATTAGGAATTCGAGATGGACTAATATTTGCTTTAGTAGTAAAACTCTCTAATTTTGAAAGAGGACTCCCTAATCTAAAATAATAACCTAGGGGAAATGAATAAGAGGTGGCAATAATACAATTAACTTATGTTATTACAATAAAACCTTAGTGTAATGACTGACTAGGAAGGGTGAAACACTAGTGGTAAATGATACTTAAGTTCTCTCACTAGGAACCCCTACTTGATCCATTGATAATTAGGGAATGCTTGATAATGAAAAGACTCACTAAGCCTCTTTGTTATGTTAATTTAAGGGAAAATTATAATAAAGGACCCAAAAATAAAAAAATTATTCTTAAGGACCTGATATCACTTGTTTTAGGGTGATTACCACTGAGTTTAGTAATAAATTGTTGAACTTAATGGTAAAGATCCATAAGAATAATTTTCTTCATCTTTTGGTCCTTAAACATAATTTTCCCTTAATTTAACTCCTAACAGTCAGGCATGAATTGAAGCCTAAAAAACTTATAGGGGAGCAAAAGAGTTAGTTGTGGTTGGCATAGACCATTGTGTAAGGACAAAAACTGTCATACCATCTCATATTACATACTATAACTTATGGTCAAAAGACCTTGTACTTGCTGTCAGAGAACCTTGTTGACAAGGTCTCAGATTTTACATTAATGAATATAAGATCTTGTTGATAGGATCTTAAATCTTGTTAACAAGATATTATCTTATTACTCTTTAGGAATTACTATGAATTTCCAAACTAGAGAATATTAAAAAAAAACTTAGTTGTATGTGAGAAGGTTTGAGAGAATTTAGAGTATCACAAAAAAATGGTAAGAAGTATACTAATTGAAGAATGACTATACTTGTATGAAAATATCTTAGTTAGAGGTAGAAGATACGAAAGCGCAGTCCTTTGGGACTATATAATGACATAAAATCCAAAAAGATGACCAGTTGATTTCAAATGAGTATAAATGCCATTAAGTTAACTACTAATGCTTGTAGTAACTGAGAACTAAGATGAAACACTTAGATCAATTGACCATGGTGGTCTTAGGGACCATATGTATATGGTTGCAGTGCTATCCACGCAAGCGCCAAAAAAAGAGAGAGAGAGAGAGAGAAAAAAGGGCTACTAAGGGTTGTCCTATGTTGGTTACACCTATGGACAATGATGAGATTACCTATAATGAACCACCACCATGAATTGGAAATTTTAATATTGTAGGCAAGTTGTTGAAGCTATGTCATCTAATAGAACACCCACTTGAACTATGGACTTATAAGATTTAAGGAAACTCATTCTTAAGTCTTAAAAGATTATCTTGATATTCTATACAAGGTATTTTCACCTTTGAAATTAGGCCTCATCAGGGAATATAACCTAGACTTGAAGGATCATGTTTATTTTCACTTAAGAGATTATGTTCAATTTTGATTAGGCGGAAGGTGACCTTAGAGTGTTTAAATGCCTTGTATAAATTAATTGTAAGATCAGACTTTATATTAGTTCCAACCTTTGGAAAATCTTGTTGAATAAAAAAGGGGAACTTAGGTACTAACTGGAGATGATAAGAGAATTTATGTGTCTAATGGAAATAATGGACTTTTTACTGATGAACCGAAATGAGGATATAATATGTGCAATAATTTATGAGATAATTGAACGCAAGACTTGGAAACTTAGATTAGATGACCCTATAGGAGGTAAGACCCCCTTCAATTAAGAAGGATGGGCTAAAGAAATGTGGGGGTAATCTAACTAAAAGACGAATGAAACTTCATTATGAAATAAGGTTACTTACCTATGTTGCTATTAGTGGAATAAATACTAAAAAGGCTAACCAAGTGGAATTTCTTGTAATTCTTGGTATCAACTATTAAGGAGAGTTAAGCTAAAGTATCTAAGAGTTATCTCTTAAATGGATTAAGAGTTAAAAAGGAAAGGAAGTTAACATAAACATTTAATGATTGACTTTTGGAACAAAATAAAAAAAAATGAGAGAGGGGAGCAGGAAAAGAAAAAGAAAGAGATAGAATAGAACAAAACAAATGCTACAAAGGGAGAGAGATTTTAAGATTTATTTAACCTAGGTGCTTAGACTTGCTATAAGGTGATTAAGTATAACATGGTCTAGATCTCTTTAGTGGTGGATAAGGGAAGAAGAGGAAATATTTAGGTTAGTATGTCATTTGACTTAGGTTGACAAAGAAGAAATAGAATTGTATTAGTAAGGTAGTAACATAATAAGGACATCTTTTACAGGAAAGTAGCAAGAAAAGGACTAGGTTCTTGTGAAATTTTGAGAAAACAAGATGGAAGCATGAAGATAGATTATCCAGCACTAAGTGAGTGAGGTACGACTAATTTTGAGAACAAAATTTCTAAAAGGAGGGGAGAATGTAACACCCCAAAATTAATTAAGGTGTTAATCATGGATTTGGACTAATTAAAAATAATTATTATGGAATAATTAAGTAAGCTATATGAATGGGAATTTATGGAGAAATAAGTTATTAATATGGGTTTAAGATTTCAATTGGATTAAAGCTTAATTTGGGTCTAAAATTAATTTAAGTAAGCCATGGATAAAGATTTATAGAGGCCTAATGATTTTAAGTGCAAGCCCAACTCTTT
This sequence comes from Erythrophleum ivorense, assembly GCA_026724425.1. Classification (NCBI taxonomy): domain Eukaryota; kingdom Viridiplantae; phylum Streptophyta; class Magnoliopsida; order Fabales; family Fabaceae; genus Erythrophleum; species Erythrophleum ivorense. The sequence goes on along the minus strand of JAIUCV010000428.1, from coordinate 695,939 downwards.
ATCATGAGACTTGAGCCAAAAGAGATCACCTAGTAATGACCTAATCTGATTTAGTGAAATAAAGGCCTAAGACCCAATTTACATAAGCCCTTATAGTTGGCCCAACACACATTATGCAAACCCAAATTGGATTAACTCTTAGAACTTGGCTTGACCCAATTAAATTTCTACAGCCCAACTTATGAAATAAGGCCCAACAAGCATAAAAATCTGAACCCATGAGGATTTGGACATTTGGTGTAACACCATAAAGAGTTAACTATGATTATCCATCACTTAAGCTTGATTCTATATGATTTCCAAAGAAAAAGACCGAAATTGTGGCATTTTAGTGCTTTAAGTCAGGGTTTAACTAGTCATACTTTGCCCGTGGGTCCTGTGAACCCATCAATCACATTCTCTACTCAAACTCCATTTATAAAACTCATACATAGTATAAAAAAATCCATAAACCATGGATATGAAGCCAAAAACCAGAAAATGTAATTTCTCAAAATGGGCCCAAAAGTTATATTTTTGGCTCTAACTTTGGAAAATCATAACTAATTTTAGAAAAATAAGAATCAAGCAAAATATAAATTTATAGAAAGCTCTAGATGTTAAATTTACAATAAAAATAATTCCAAACCACAATCTCAGTGTTTGGACTATGCTTGACGTCAAAAAAGAGACAGAGGTCTGGCTGTCCTGGGTACAAATGCAGCCGGGTACAAATGCAACTTGCTATCATGAATTTTAAAAATTCATAACTAATTCCAAAAAAATCCAATCTATGCAAAATATAGTATTTGGAAAGCTACATATGTTATCTAGAGGAAAAAAATAAGTCCAAATCATTTCAATAGCCTTTGGATCTCGAAAACTGATGGAATAGTAACGAAGGTCAGCTAGCTTCCCTGATGCTGACATAAAACTTTAGAAAGTTATTTCTCCCTCTACAGACCTCTAATTGAGGTGACTCTAGTTGATATAGATCACTGTGGATATCTAGTTTATGCCCATAAAATTTCATGACAATTGGACACCTTTTTCCCCATGAATGACAGATTTATTTTTGGACCCATGAGAACAGTGCACTAACCAAAATCAGAAAATTCTCCAACTTCAACAATTTGCCAAATATTCCCTAGACCTCCAAATATTCTGTACTTTAGCTTCCCAAGAAGCTATCAATAAACTCTAGATGCATGCCAAATTTCATATCAAGAAGAGCTCATGAATTTGGCAATTTTGACCTTTGATATGGTTCAAAGTAGATCCGAATAGCCTCTTACATATTCTAGCACCTCTTGGATAAGTTTTAAAGCACTACAACATCACATAAGAGTTGCCCAAGTGGTCTAAACCATTACACATTTTAAACTCGCTATGCTACAGGCAAAAAATACACTACTACATACAAGCCACCAAAGGGCTAAATCTCATATTTCTATTGCTTGAGTCCTATACATGGTTCATACATCATTTATACATACTTTTACACTTGGTCAAATATTTACATCTCAAAAAGAATATGTATACATAAGCACTTTGACTTTCCTATACATCAAACTATGCATAATTGTGCAAAAATGTCAAGAGATAGTTATCTATGCCTTATGGCCTCCACTCTTTGTCTCTTAAACTCCACCTAAACCATATGAGATGGGAAAGGGACGGGGGTGAGATTCATGGAATCTCAATAGCTCATACACTCATTCAAGGAAGCAATCAAGGCATATAAATAAGTCAAAGCATGCAAGTAGGCATATAACTATTCAAAATTATACAACACATTATTTACATGCCATGAAAATCATATCAATGCCAAGAATAAGCTCTAGGGTCTTTTGGTTTAGCCTCATCCTATTTTAGGGACTTTTGGATTAGCTTCACCCTTAGTCTAGGGACTTTTGACTTGGCCTCACTCATCCATGGACTTTTGGCCTTGTCTCACCTATTTCTAGGGACTCTTGGCTCTACCTCACCCATCACAAGGGACTTTTGACTTTATCTCACCCGAGCAATTTTCACAACCCAAACATATAAGCATATTGGTACCAATGCATCATGGCAGCATCAAATAGCATGTCTCACTATACAAGCATACAATGACTATTATACATCTAAGAATGCATCAAGAAAGAGTGGAGAGCTACCTTATAAGCCAATACAAGCCTTCCCTTTTGATTTCTCTTTTCCTTTCTTAGTTTCAAACCACAACTAGATAGAGCCAATTCTCTTAAGCCTAGACACAACAAATAGCATGCAATTACTCTCTTGGAACTCAAATAATTATGCATAAAGGCTAAGAGATTAAATCCCTAGTTTTTCCCTCTTAATTTCCACTAGTTCTTCTCTTAGTTCCTTTGCATTTCTCAACTCCCCACACTCTAATTCAAGGGTTTCTTACTTATTCTAGGTTAGAACTTCCTTCCTCTCTCAAGCTCTCAAGTTGGTAGAACCAACATACCCAAAAAGCAAAGAAGAAGAAGCAAAGATACATAAGCATCTATCTTGAGTTCTAACCTTCTTCAAAAGTGGTTTCCTTTTGCCTTCACCTTCTCTTTAATTCTCCACTCTCCCTCTTTTGAACTAAGCTCAAAACAAAGCTAATTCAACAACCAAAACTATAGAAAAAGAGGGCAAAGAGAGAAGAACAAAATTTTAAGAAGAAGAGCTATGGAAATTTCAAGTTTTGCTTACCTTTTCCTTGGTTTCCTTCCTTCTCTCTTAGCTTCTCTTAGTTTCTCTCCCTCTCTAGCCCTTTTCACTGTTTTGGATGAAGCTTAAGTTGGTTAGAAGAAAAGTAGAGGATCTAGACTCTTTAAGAAGCAAAATTCTCCTTTTTTACACTTTTTTAGACTAACCCTCACTATAGCAAAAATAACCCTCACTACAATGAGCATGTATTAGTCCCAGGCCCTTGTTTTCGCTATGAGGCGCGTTATTGCAAGGAACTCCCTGGTTTTTGTATGGGATGCTTGAACTCGCTATAGCTAGAAGCATTCTCACTATAGCAAACAAGTACATTCACTATAGCCAAGTGGATTCTAGCTATAGTGAACAAGAACATTCACTATAGCGGGGCTGTAGCCAGCAGACTTAGAAAAATTTCAAGATTTAGAAAAATTTTAGAAATTTTGGTTGTTACATTTGGGTCAACCTATAACCCATTTAGGATCCAGCTTAAGCCTAACTAAACCATAAATACACTCAACTTCTTCCCTATTCTGTAGAAAAAACACAAGAGGCAAAGCAAAATTCGTAGGTTAGGAGGGAGGCTAAGGTTTTTCTGCATTCTTCCACCATTTCTCACTTTTAGAGGAAGATTTGGCCAAGGTAATCTATGTAAAACATGTCCCTCTCATTCTCCTCTTCATTTTGGTCTGATTAGTTTGTCATTTTGAGAATTTTTCATCTCTTCTTAGAATGAAATATGGTTCATGGATGATTGTTGCAAGATTTTCAGAGTTGATAGTTAGAGGGATGATTAGGTAAGCATTTCCCTTCCATTTTTTATATTATTTTGCTGGAAAATATCCTTAAGGGTTGATTTTCATAATGGGTTCTGCTATTGTGCAAAATTGCAAGGAGATGAAAGTGAAAAACTGAATTTTCTGGGCTTGATGACTCAAATCCGAATTTAGGAATGTCCCATGGTGTGTTCTTAGTAGTTGAGGTTCAACTCAGTCCATTTAACCTCTTAGATGTATGGATAAGTGATTTCTCTCCTTTTATGGGATGTATGTACTAAATTCCCATCATTTGGACTGGCTTTTGGTGCATGGCTTGTATATGTACGAAAATGGAGATGTGGGGAGTGAACCATTGTGAGCTTTGATGTCTTGACCTTGAATTGGTGTAATTGACCCTTTAAGAAGCTAGGTTAGTAACTTTTAGGTAGGCAATGGTGGTTTAACCCTTTGGACATATGATTTATTGCTAGAAATGATGATGACTATACTTATTTTAGGCTTGGTTTGCATTTGAATTATAATGGTAGCTAGAGGCAGAGTAATTAGCTTCATTGAGGTAACTGAGGTTAATTTCCTAATTCTATGTATATGTTCATGTTAATCTATTATTGTTGGCACATATATGATTTTGAAATGCTAAATGATTGGTTGACTACTTAAATTATTATTGTGATTGGACCTTGTGAGTCCATTGTAGAGTTGTGGTGCACTGCCACCCATGCATGTACTTTGATCAGGCACCGGGTTGTGATAAGATCCCAGATGCACTGAGCCCTGATTGTGCTCATTATGGAGTAGGTGCCATGGACAGATCTCTCCCAGTATTATTGGCCATTAATATGTTGTGTATGATTGTTGGTATGGGACAATAGTCATTGGTAGCTTAACTAGTTCATTTGCAAATTGAATTGATGATTCTGGTATTGATGACATAAAATTGCATTGTATTGATTAATCTGTACATATATATGGAATTTACCTCTTGTTACTGAGATTGTATATCTCACCTCGATTGTGAGCTAACATTTTCAGGGATCAAACCTCTTAGTGGTAAGGAGAAAATTAATGAAAGCTTATTATATGGTTTAGTAGCACATAGGTTTGGAAGCCTTATAAGATTGTATTGTGTAATTAGATTACTAGTTTTATATAATTGCCACATTGCATTATAAATTGCCAAGTATAAGGATTGTATATGTAATATAATTATCATGGAATTAAACATTATGGTTATAATTGACTAACAATTGTATGAACATTAAGCATTGGCCTTATGCGTCTTATGGTCAAAACACTTTTGCAGTCACTAAATTATGGAATTTGCTGATGTGTGATAGTTTGGTGAGTAGAAATCAATACTTAAATCTTGAAGTGGATAATGATAGATTAGCTTAGTAAATCAAGTAGATAAATACCATTAGAGTTTCATTAATTGAGGGAGAGTGGTCCTAGAGTGTTGCTAAAGGGAGAATTGGAGTGTATGGGATAAAATTTGAGAGTTTTAGGAATAGAAGGGAATTGGCCAGGGCTAAATTTTAATTGACCTAGGGCAAAAGTGACAAAGTTGCCCAGCAAAGGTAACAGAGAGGAATTGGCCATGGCTAAATGCGAGAGTCAAGTCTGGTGGTGTTCCAGAGAGTAATTAGCCATGGTGAAATGTAAAATTAGCCACGCCCAATATAGGTGAGCAACTTGGGAAGGCTTCAGTGGGCTGTTTAGCTATAGCCAAGCTCCAAGTTAGCTGCAGTGAAGTCCATGAAGTAGAGTGGAGTGAACCCAAGAGCAATTGGCCCTGACGAAGAGGAATTTAGTCACAACGAAGGTTCAAAATTTTCTCATTTAACTTAAAAACCTTGGTTCTTCCTATAGTAATGCTAAGGAATGATTTAGAAACACTTGTAGAAGGTTTTTGTGAGTTGTAATCAGTAGTAAAATGAATGTAAGACATCTTATTGATAATTAGATTCACTTATGCATTCAAATACTTGTGGTAGTTTAGTTAATGTCTCTAATGATTTGAGGTTCAAATTTTCCCACTTCTTCCAGATGTAATTAATCGTGATGACTTCAAACCTTGATTTATTATTATTAATTGCATCTTTTGCCATAATTACTATAATTTGAAGTTAGGGTCGTTATAAAGAAGGGAAACAAGGGGTAGCAACTATGGAAAAAGAAATTACCTTGTTTTTCCTTGTTTTCTCACTTTAATCTTGTCTTCTTTGGCCTCCTCTCTTCAAATCCGAATTTTTTCCTTAATTTCTCCCTTAAAATAGATTTATAAACTTCATTATAATCATAGGAAACAAAGAAGAATGGAGGAGAAAAGGCTTAGAAGGAAGAAAGCATGAAAAACTACCAAAATTCCTTACCTTCAAGCCTTAATTTCTCCTCCTTTTCTTCTTCCCTTGGTACGCCACTCTCCTAGAGTTTCTTCTCTGGTTTGGGGCAGAAAAATACAAGGCTAAGTGAATGAGAGAGTGGGGCGCCCTATATATATAGGTGGAAGAAAAATGACTTTTCAAAAATTTTCATTTTGCCCTTCATTTTTGGCATTTCTGTTTCTACTTTATTTTAGCTCTTTTTGGAGAACCATCTTTTCCATTATAAAATTTAGGTTCCCAATTTAGTAAAATGCCTTTGTAATCACTCAAATAAGAGCTCAAACCTTTCTGAATGAATCCGTTAAAGTTTAGGTACATCGACATTGAAAAACGTCCACCGAAAGGGTTTTAACTATCTCAGTGCTTCCTATGATTTTTAGGGCCTTTGAGAACCTCGGAGAACTCAAAATTTTCATTTAAAAAGCCCTCTTGTATGAATTCCAAAAATTTCTCAAAATTACATAAATGCCATTATATTTCATAATTTTTTCATAAGAAATTGTTTCTTCATTCTAGTTCCATTTTTCTTTCCATCTGAGCCTAAAATTCTCATTTTTAGGAGTCTAAAATGTTACTCAAATTTTTTAGGACCTTAAGTAATTCATTTTGGGGGACTTGCTTTGAAAATGTGTCCATTTATGTCGTTTAACGAAAATTGAACATTAAAATTCTCCCCCCTTTAAAAATTTCATCCTCAAAATTTAGACAACATACCTCATGGGAAGAGTTCCGGATGTTTCTTTCTCATATTTTCCTCTAGCTCTCATGTAGCCTCTTCAGGAAATAACCCTTTTCAAACCACTTTCACTAGTGGTATCGTCTTATTCTGTAACTGCTTGAGTCTAACGTCCACGATCTGATTTGGTGATATTATATATGATAGATCATCTTGTAACTGCATATTCTCATATTCTATGACATGTGAGGGGTCGAGCTTTACTTTTTGAGTTGTGAAACATGGAATACATTGTGTACTTGGCTCAAATTTGAGGGAAGGGCTAGTCTGTAGGCCACAGGTCCTACTTTATCAAGAATCTAGAAAGGACCTATGTATTTTGGATTGAACTTTTTACTTTTTATGGACTGACCGATCCCTATGACTAGAGACACTCTAATGAAGACATGATCTCCAATCTCAAGCTCTAATGGCCGTTTAAGTTTATTTGCATGACTTTTCTGTCTACTTTGGGCCATTCTAATGGTCTCAATCTGTCTAGAAGTCTGGTCCACTAATTCTAGGCCTATAAGACTCCACTCTCCTAGCTCAACCAAACACATCAGATATCTACACTTCCTCCCATACAATGCCTTATATGGTGCCATTTGTATACTTGCATGATAGCTGTTATTATAGGCACACTCTGCTAGAGGCGAGTATGTATCCTAGTTTCCTTTCATTTTTAAGACACACACCCTCAACATGTCTTCTAAGGTTTGGATGCTTCTCTCCATCTATCCATCTGTCTGGGGTGATAGGCTATGCTAAATCTGAGTTTGGTACCTAGAGCATCCTGTAATGATCTTCAAAAATTTAAAGTGAATCTGGGATGTCTATCTGACACTATGCTCCTATGCACACCATGTAATCTAACTATCTCCCTGATGTACAGTTGGGCTAATTTGTCTAGGTATAAGTGGCTTTCATGGCTAAGAAATATGCTGACTTCATTAATCTGTCCACTATTACCCATATTGCATCATGCCCCAATGATATCCTAGGTAAACCCATAACAAAATTCATAGCTATACTATCCTATTTTCACTTTAGGATATCTAAGGGCTGAAGTAACCCAGCTGGTTTCTAGTGCTCTATTTTCACTCTTTGACATACTAAACATCGGGAGACATATTCTGCTATGTCTATTTTCATTTCAGGCCACCAAAACATTTTCTTAAAATCCTGATACATTTTATTACCGCCTGGATGAATGGTATACGTGCTCTTATATGCCTTGTCTAATAGTTTCTCTCTAATTTTTATATTTCTAGGCACATACAGCCTATCTCTATATCTTATTATATCATCCTCAGACAAATTGAATCTTGAATGCTACCCTGGGCTATTTAGACTCTAATTTTATTTACATGATCATCTATTCACTGGGCCTCTCTTATCTGATCCCTCAGGTCATTTTCTATTTGGGTTTCACTCATTAATAGTTTCCCTTAATACACCTCACAGGAGATACACATATCTCTGAATTTCTCAATCAATTCTTGCTCTCAGATCATCATATAGGCTGTGTGTGTGGATTTTCTACTTAAGGCATTAGCTACCACATTAGCCTTACTGGGATGGTATTTCAATGTGAAATCATAGTCTTTCAAAAAATTTAACCATCTCCGCTGTCTCATATTTAGCCCTTTCTATTCAAATAAATATTTAAGGCTCTTGTGGTTGTTGTAAATTTCTATAGTTGCCCCATACAAGTAGTGACTTTATATTTTCAAAGCAAACACCACTGTGGCTAACTCTAGGTCATGTGTGGGGTAGTTTTCCTCGTAAAGTTTCAACTATCTAGAAGTATAAGCTACCACTCGGCCTTTCTACATAAGAACACATCCTAACCCTTTCTTAGAGGCATCACTATAGACCATAAAAGTCTCTCTAAGGCCAGGGAGTACTAGAACTGGGGCCATGGTTAACTTGTGCTTCAACTCTTGAAAACTACTCTCACATTTCTCATTCCACACAAACAGTACTTTTTTTCTAGTAAGTCGGGTCAGTGGCATCGCTATTTGAGAAAAGCTCTGAATGAACCTCTTATAGTAACCTACTAAACCTAGGAAGCTCATGATCTCTGTCACCGTCCTAGGTCTCTCCCACTGTAATACTACCTTTACCTTATGGGGATCTACTGCAACCCCTGCCTGGGAGATCACATGACCTAAAAATTGAACTTTAGTGAGCCAGAATTCACATTTAATAAGTTTAGCATACAACTGTCTATCTCTTAAGGTTGCCAAGGCTAATCTCAGGTGCTGCTTATGTTCTTCTATATTTTTTGAGTAGATAAGAATGCCATCTATGAAGACAACTACAAATTTGTCTAAGTATGGCTTAAACACTTTATTAATGTAATCCATGAATACTATAGAGGCATTCGTCAACCCGAAGAGCATAACTAAAAACTCATAATACCCGTATCTGGTCCTAAATGCCATTTTGTGAATATCCTCAGCCTTTATTCTAAGTTAGTGATATCTTGACCTGAGGTCTATCTTAAAGAATACTGATGCTCCTACTAACTAATCTAAGAGGTCATCTATGTGAGGGAGAGGGTACTTATTCTTAATGGTTATCTTATTGAGTTCTTTATAATCTATACATAGCCTAAGGCTCCCGTCTTTCTTCTTTACAAATAAGACTTGAGCTCCCTGTGACACCTTAACCTCTAGCTCATACCCAGCGTGCCCTCTTACTCATATACATATGCGGAACTCACAAGGGAGATAAACTCTCTACCTTATGCTTGCTTTTTCTATGGCACTATGTGTGGGTAGAGATCCACTTAGAAGTAACATGGACCGGTTGAGCTCGCTCTATGGTTCCTCATGCTCAAGTACTCTATTGAGACCTATTTCAATCCCTACTATATGCTTAGAACTCATGGAAAGCAAAAAGGGATTGGAGACATGCATTTTCGCTAGTGGCAGATTTTGCCTCTTTTTTGGGCTAACTTTGGAAATTCATAACTAAATGCAGAAAAATCTTATCTGCATGATCTGGGTCATTCTAGAAAGGTTGAGACGTCTACTTCATGCTAAAAATAATTAGAAGTCTCAATCTCTCACATACTCTGCGTTTGACATCGAAATAGTTCACTGGTCAGAGGGGGCTTCTTTGCTGTCACAGTTTACTGATATGGACTTTGAAAATGTCTAACTAATTCCACAAAAATCCAATGCTCATAAAATCTATCTCTATGGAAAGATGTGGATGTTAGCTAGAGGAGAAAAATATCTCCAGATCAGTCCACCTAGCCAATTTCCCGGAAACCGATGAAACAGTACTTCGGGTCTGGTTGGGGGTCTGATTCTGGGCAGGAACTTCGAAATTGCATAACTCACTCTCTGGACCTCTAAATGAGGTGCTTCCAGTTCCTACAAGTCACTGTGACCATCTAGTTTCTGTGTATAAAATTTCGTAGCCATTGGACTACGTTTGCCCCTCGGATGACATGATTTAAAAACTGACCAAATGAACAGTGATTTTCTGAAATCCGAATTTCTGATGTCAACTTTGAATGCTCATAGAAAATGCTATAGACCTCTAAATGACAAGAACTCTAGCTTCCCAAAAAGCTCTAAACATACTCTAGTTCCATGTCAAATCTCATGGCTAGAAGAGGTCATATGGCTATTCTATGACATCATGTGCAAAATGGCCTTTTCTTGGCCAAAAGTGTGGCTAATGGGGTCCAATCTTAAGTTTTCTACTTCTATGACCCTTTGAGCACATGAGAAAGCATCTATAGGAGCTATCAATCATGCCTCAAGTGTCTCATAACTTAGATTGGGGAAACTCACTACTCCATGCCCACTTATGCACCCATATATCCTAGGCTATCATGAGCATTTCATATCAAAATCTACTTTCTCATTCATCATAACCCTCATTCTCATACCTACATCATTCATACATGGTCTTACAACATTTATAAATGTTACATCATATACAACATTTACATCTCATAGCTCATGTACAATGTATTACAAAACTTTACATGCTTCTTCATCTTTATCCCTAGCCTCATGCTTGTTGGTGGTTGCTCCCATCCCTAATCTCACTCGGGCCACCTGGCATGGTTGGATGGTGGAGAGGGAGGGTGAGATTCATGGAATCTCAGTAGTTCAACTCTCATTCAAACATACATATATTGCATGCAACAAGACTCATTATGTATGTATGGCATGTTAGCAGATAAAACATGATGAAAAACATTTGAAACATGTAAAATGGCCATGGATAACATTCAAGAGCTCGCTAAGTACTTGGATCGGCCTCACCCCTTCCCTTATGGCTTTTGGATTTGCCTTCCCATACTTTTAGAGGTACTTAGACTCACCCTTACTCTTTGGGAGTCAACCTCATTTTGGGAGACATGGCTCAACCAACTTAGGGCTTCGGCTCATCCTCACCTTGGTTATAGGGTTATTGGCTTTCCCATTTCCTCAAGCAAACCAATCAAGCATTTAAAACATCATCTCAATCATATCACATAATCATGCTAACACACTTCTCATAGCTCATCTCATTCATACACACAAGCAAGACAATGTAAACACACAATTATGCATGAGAGAAAGTGGAGAGAACTACCTTTGTTGGCTATTCTCAACTTGCTCTGTCAATTGTCTCCTCCCTTGTTGGATTTCACAACAACTCCTAGATGGGAGAGTTCCTCTTGAGCCTAATCCACACAAAAGCATGGAATTAATACCTCAATACTCAATTCTTTAGCTAGGGATCACTCCTAATCAGCTCTACTGAGCTTCTCACTCTAGGTCTTTTCTCTCACTAGAATTCATTAAATATTCTTTCTCTTCTCTCAAGCTCTCAACTCTTAAGAAGAGAAAGCAAGGAAGAGAAAGCTACATGACTTCTAACCTCCCTTAAGAGTGGTTTTCCACTCTTCCTCCTCTGAACCAAGCTCAAAACATAGCTACTTTAACTATTAAAACCGTGGAAAGAGAGGGTAAGGGGAGAAGAGTAACATGCTAAGAGAAAAGCCATGGAATTCCTTACCTTTCTTGTTCTTCCTTCCTCTCCTAAGCTTCTCTCTCTCTCCTCCGCCCGTTTCTCTCTCTTAAAGTGAGCTTAAGTCGGTTACAGAGTGAAAGAATGAGTTGGGATGGTTTAAAAAGTCAAATTCTCTATTTTCACGCTTTTTCAGACTAACCCTCGCTATAGCGAGCCATAACCCTCGCTACGGCGAGCTCGAAGAAGTCCCAGAACTCTGCCTTCGCTATGGCGTTCGCTACGGCGAGCAATTCCCTGGATTTTGTATGGGGGTGCCCGCACTCGCTATAGCTAGAAGGTTTCTCGCTATAGCTAGAAGGCAGTCTCGCTATAGCTAGACCATTTCTCGCTATAGCGAGCAGGTACATTCGCTATAGCTAGGCTGTAGCTAGCAGACTTAGAAAATTTTCAGCTTCCAAAAATTTTCAGCTTTTCTTTTCCTTCCTTTTTCTTTTCTCATTTCTTTTCTATTTTCTTTTTCTTTTCTTTTTCTTGGCTGTTACACTCCCCACAGTGATACACCGGGTCTGATAAAACCCTTCTCTAAAAGCTCTTTTATCAATTTCTTAACCTCAGTTAGCTCAGTGGGGGCCATCCTATACGGGGCCTTAGACCCTGGACCTGCCTTAGGTACAATGTCTATAGAAAACTCTACTTTTCTCTTTAAGGGTAGTCTACTAATTTCTTTAGGGAATACCTCTGGAAACTCTCTCACTACAGGAATCTCATATATACCCTTTTCTACCTCAACCTAAACTGAAAAGAAAACTAAGTATCCCTGACAACCATGCCCTAGAGATCTCTTAGGCTGGGAGCTGGTCATAACAGATAACTCAGTCCCCATACTAGGCACAGTCCCACACTTAGGTAAAGTAATACATCTGTGACTACAATCTAGTGTGGCGTTATTTGTAGACATCCAGTTCATGCCAATGATCACACTAATATCAATAAGGGGCATACAAATCAAATCAAAGTTGGTAAGGTAGTGATTAAATTAAATCACACAATTCAAACAAGCATGGGAGATAATGGCTCGGTTTCCTATGGGGGTAGAAACATGCAAATCATATGGGAGTGTATGCATACTCAGACCTAACCTCCTAGTACAGTCATATGATATGAAAGAATGGCTAGCACCTGAATCAAATAATGTAGTTACAAAAAAATCATTTATTCTAATAGTAGCTTGGATCAAACTTAGGGACTGACTAGCCTCCTGCTACGACAAGGTAAAGACTCTATCCTAGATCTAAGGTCTAGGAGTAGGAGCCATCTCCCTCTGTTGTATGAACTGTAGAGGAGCCAAGATGCAGTCCCTAGCCATGTGTCCTGGCCTACTACATAAGAAACATATGTTCTGCCCCATGTAGCATGGTCTGGTTCTATAGTTCTAGTTACACTAGGGACATGTGATAGGTGTGAAGCTACTTCTGTTGGACTGAGTGCTCTGTTTCTTGCCTCTTCGACTCTATTGGCTTCTACCACCTCTCATGCTGGTAACTGTAGCCTGTGATCCCTCTCTAGTTCTCTTGGGCTCAGGGAGGGGTAGTCTGGCACTGGGGATAAGCTGCATTGTTCTAAGGTTCGCTTTCGTCACTATGCATATCTCAACTAGGGTATTAAAGTGCCAATTCTCTATGGCATTACCCTATCTCTGATCTCCAGAAGAAGACCTTTCTCTAGCCTATCTGCTCTCCAATGCTCATCATCATGTCTCTATAAGTAGGAGGAGTATTGAAAGAGCTCTATAAATTTGGCCACGTATTGGTCCACAGACATCCCCTTTGTCTGTTTCAGGAGTATAAATTCTGACTCCTTCTCATCCCTAACTAAACTAGGGAAGTACCTATCATAAAAGGCCTAAAGGAATGCCTCCCACGTAATTGGAAGGTTCCTCGCCTGCAAGATAGGCTCTATGCCCCTCCACTAGTAATCTGCTTCCTTCTCTAATTAGAATATAGCCATAGTGGCTTTTCAGCTCAGACGTGCACTCTATCACTTGGAAGATTTTCTCTACCTGCATAATATAAGCCTTAGCTTTTTTTGTGTTCATTTCACCATTGAAGGTGGGAGGCCTAAATTTCTTGACTTGAGTAATAACTTGACTGATAGAAGGCTGCTCCTGGGCTGGAGGCATATGAGTTAGTAGAACGGGAGCAACCATCTGTACGTGTGGCTGCAAATCTGAATAAGTCACTGCTAAATGTTCAGGATGATCTGAGTGGTGAGGTGGCTGTGAAAGAGAAGGTGTAGGGCCTTGGCTATCTATCTTAGCAAGCTGCTCCTGTAACTGCATGATAACGGCTTGCTGCTGATCCATGTGAGCTATAATAGACTATAAGGCTCCAGTAACTGAATCACTGGGCTTAGCTCTATCATTCGCATGAGCCTCTTTAGAGGGTCGACCTCCCCTAGTGTACACCATCTTACTGAAACATCATAACAAACTTTAACATGAAAAAAGGAATACTTTCACACCATCACACACTCAATTCATCCATAAACAAACTCATATACATCTAGGCAACTCATAAACACAAGCCACAACCCATATCAAGAGCTGAACTTTTGCTCTGATAACAATAAATATAACACCATAATTTCTTAGCTCATTTCATACTATCTCCATGTTTAACATCATGCATTTCATAGAAGAACTAAGAAAATAGCATAAAAGTAATGAATATTTCAGTGTTGCGTCGTGTCGCATATAAAAATTTTGTTTTATGTCACGTGGACCATGTGAGCTCATGTATCATATTTCATATTTAATTACATAGATACAACTTATTTACATCATCAAAAGTGGCTTACAACTCGTGGAAAGCAAAGGGAAGCATAAAATTCATATATGTATTTTTGGTCATAATTTCCCTTTCTTTGTCACAAAATTTGGAAATTCATAAATAATTCTAAAAAGGTTAAAATCATGAATTCTTTGCCATTCTGGAAAGCTACATATATCTACTTCATGCTAAAAATATGTCCAGACCATGAAACACAATACAGAAGACGTTTGACATTCGAAAAAGTGCAAAAGTCTGGCTAGCAACTGGTACTATCATAGCTTTCTGCTACAAACTTCAAAAATATCCAATTAATTCTATAAAACTCCAATCTATGCAAATGATACCAATATGGAAAGCTACATATGTTAGCTAGAGGAAAAAATAACTCCAGACCAATTTAGACACACCTAGAGCTTAAAAACTAATCAAACAGTACCTAAGGTCAGCTTAAGCACTTGATACTTGATAGAATCTTTAAAAATTCATATCTCACACTCTAGACATCCAATTGAGTTGTTTCTAGTTGGAACAAGTCACTGGGAATGTGTAGTATCTCCTTATAAAATTTTGTGGCAATTGGACATCATTTAGCCCCTGAGTGATAGATTTTAATTTCAAACCAGTATGAACAGTAACATGACTAAAATCAAAATTTTCCCAACTTTTGAAAATTTATCAAATATTCTTTAGACCTCCAAAAATTCTGTTCTTTAGATTCCCAAAAATTTTTCAACAAGATCTAATTTTTTTCCAAATCTCATATCAAGAAGAGCTCATTTGGACAAAAAGTAGTATAGGTTTCCAATATGGTTAATGTTTGCTCCTTATAGGATACCAAAGTATCCAAATGACTTCCCTTGGTGTTTGGCACCTCTTAGACAAGTTTAAAAGCATGGATATGACTTGTATGAGCTGTCCAAGTGGTCCCAAATCTCATGCATCTCAATTTGGCCATTCCACTTATACACTAATGCATCAAACTTTCAAGAACCAAAATTTGCCATTTCATACTCAATATACATTCTAATGGTCACATAATATAATCTCTCATTTATACATCACATATTAACATAATTATACATGTTCAAGAGGTCATGGGTCTTATACAATAATAGATTATATTAATTATCATTCATAAGGCCTTAAAGTAGCTAAATCCATGCATTTTAGTGTCAAGCTCTCATTTCTCATGTGGTTGGCTTCCATTCCCTTACTCTCTTGGTCCACCTAGCATGTTAGAATATTAGAGAGGAGGGAATGAGATTCAAAGAATCCCAATAGTTCATCGTCCATTTAATCATACATAAAAGATGCAAAACAATCTTATAAATGCATGCATGGACATATTGTCTTGTGCAATTATTCAAGAAACATTTTCAACATTTGAGTAAGTCATACATAGCATACAAAGACTTGCCAAACAAGTGGATTAGCCTCACCCATTTACTTATGGATTTTGGACTTGCCTCACCCATTCTTTAAGAGGTTCTTGGACTCAACCTTACTCTTGGGAGTCAACCTCACTTTTGGGAGACTCTTTACTTTATCTCAACCAATTCTAAGGGTTCTTGGCTCATCCTCACCATGGCTAAGGGTTCTTGACCTCACCACACTCAAGTAAACCAAAACAAGCATAAGAAACATTATTTAAAGATATAATAGATCATCGTGGTACCATGGCATATGAAATCATGCTAGAATACTTTTCATGGCTTAAAACACACATACACACATTCAAAGACAAGCCAAGCATATAATCATGCATGAGAGAAGGAGGAGTGAGCCACCTTAGAAGCAAGCACACACTTTTTCTCTTGAATTTCCTCTCCCTTCTTTGGCTTCACACACGCAAAGGTGTGGGAATGATTTCTCTTATCCTAGACACAATTTATGGAAGCCAATTAGGTTCATGGAATTAATTCTAAGGCCACACAACTTGCTTAGACTCTAGCTTAACCTATAAATCCCTTTATGATTCTAAAATGCACCTAATAAAGCAACACCCACTAAATAAATTCTAGGTTCCATTCTTTCCTTTCAAATATGATTATTGACTCCTTTTAAACCTCTTAGAGTCATCACACAATTAAAATGAAGAGCCTAACTATATGTTGCTTCTTTAGATCATATTATGGAACATATAAGGCCAACTTATTTTCTATGGTTTCTGAATTTTTTCCAAGACCTCCCCTCATCTTCACTCATCATATATGACTCAAAAATGGGTTTAGAACAAATTAAAACTATCCCTAGGTACACAAACCCATCTAGGCTAAGGCTAAGAAGTAATTTGGTCTTCTTGGATTTTGGTTTGTTTTCTTGATGGATGAAGCACATGGGGAGACTTTTAGGGATCTTAGGAGCTCATTTAAACTCTTATTTAAACATAGAAATCAAGGTATCAAATCAGATTTTGTAAGGAACATATGAAACCCTAGAATTTACATCTTGAATTTCCATGGTTATTTGTTAATTCTCTTTGCATATTCTTAATCTCCACACCTTTTTCCTAAGATTCACCCTTGGTTCTACCTAAAAACCAAGCCCTCCTAGGACTTCTTGAGTGGGGCAAAACATAAGAAGAAGGGAAGCAAGGGGTAGCAACCATGAAAGAAAAAATTACCTTATTTTTCCTTGTTTTCTCACTTTAATCTTGTCTTCTTTGGCCTCCTCTCTTCAAATCCAAAATTTTCCCTTAATTTCTCCCTTAAGATAGATTTATAAACTTCATTATAATCATAGAAAACAAAGGAGAATGGAGGAGAAGAGGCTTGGAAGGAAGAAAGCACGAAAAACTACCAGAATTCCTTACCTTCAAGCCTTAGTTTCTCCTCCTCTTCTTCTTCCCTTGGTGCGCCACTCTACTAGGGTTTCTTCTCTAGTTTGGGGCAGAAAACTCTGAGGCCAAGTGAATGGAAGAGTAGGGCGCCTTATATATATAGGTGGAGGAAAAATAATTTTTCAAAAATTTCCATTTTACCCTTCATTTTTGGCATTTTTGTTTCTACTTCATTTTAGCTCTTTTTTTAAAAATGTCTTTTTCATTATAAAATTTAGGTTCCCAATTTAGTAAAATGCCTTTGGAATCACTCAAATCAGAGCTAAAACTTTCCCGAACGAATTTATCAAAGTTCGGGTACATCAACATTGGAAAACATCCACCAAAGGGGTTTTAACTGTCCCAAGCCTTCTCATGGTTTTCAGGGCCTCTGAGAACCTTGAAAAACTCAAAACTTTCAAAAAGACCTTCTGTGTGAATTCCAAAAATTGCTCAAAATTATGAAAATGCCATTATGTTTCATAAGTTTTTTGTAAGAAATTATTTTTTCATTCTAGCTCCATTTCTCTTTCCATCTGAGCCTAAAATTCTCATTTTTAGGAGTCTAGAATGTTACTCAAATTTTTTGGGACCTTAACTAATTCATTTTGAGGGACTTGCTTTGAAAACGTGTCTATTTCTGTCGTTTAATGAAAATCGGACGTTACAGAGCCTCGAGGCAGAAGGTTTCATGTGGCTAGAGGAATGGATACACACACAAAAATGTCATTCACTCTATGTATGGCTCACACACACTCACAAAATCAACACTCCACGTAAACAGCTCAAGCCATCAAGTTACACATACACATGCATGAGCTCTCTGTCACTAGGTTAGATTCATCACTTGTCACCAAATCACACTCTCTCACATTGACATGCACACATGGAATCACACACGTGGCATTCTCACAAGGTTTTATGTAATACCTAATCTTTCTAAAACTAAACTAAAATCGATGAGTTATAAAAGAAAGACCCCATAATGAGATGATTAGAGGCTAAACAAGATTAGAATAATGATCTAGACATTTAGAAATGAAAATACAAAGCTAATGATGCCCCGAACTTAAAGTAAAAATGGCCAAATAGAAAACTACAGAGGCTAGTGGCATTTTTATAATTGCAGACAACTTTTAGCAAAACTCAAAGAAGGGAATTTTAAATGGAAAAATGGAGTTTTTCAGGGTTCTTAAAGGTCCTAAAAACCATAGGAACCCTTAGAATAGTTAAGACCCCTCCAATATGCATTTTGGAGTATCAATTGACTAAAACTTTGACCAAATAGTTTAGTAAGGTTTTAAATCTAATTTGGGTGAAACCAAAAGCATTTAATGAATTAGAAAACCTAAATTTTCATATGGAAAAGATAGTTCTAAAAAAGGATTTAAAATAAGTTCAAACGACATAGTCAAAGTGTAGTGGTAAAATGGTAATTATGGGAAAAGTTAAAAATATCCCCCCACACCTTTTTATGTTATCCATGCCTTCTCCCTTTGGTTTTGCTGACTTAATTTCTGCCCAAGATTAGTAGCTATGGTATGATGAAGGGAGGGAGGAGAGAGAAAGGAAAGGAAGCAAGATAAGTAAGAAACTATGCATAATTTTAGTACAAGCTAGTTAGGAAATTTCTTCTACTCTTTGAGCTCTTTCCATCGATGGTTTTTGTTTCTTGAAACAAGCTTTTTGGGGTTTAAACACTTGGGAAAAAAAGAAAGTTTGAAGTAACCAATTCCACCATTAGAAACTTCATTGAATAAGGATTCAAACTAGGTATGGTTTATGCTAAAAGGCTTGCTTTTCCTTTGAGCTCTTCTCTTCTTCATGTTTTGCCTAGAGAGAGTGCGTGAGAAGGAAGCTTTTGTTTGATGAAACAATGATACAATTAGGGGTTTTGAAGGGTAAGGATTAAAATTATGCCATTAGAATTAACAAAAAGGCTAAAGAGTGGTTTATAGCTCACTTAGGGTTTAAATGAACCTTAAGAAGATTCAAGGCTTTAGGAGAGTTAATCAAGCTATCTAAATGAGGTATGAATGATGGATATGTTACAGACTTGGAATTTCCAAAGAAAGAGCCAAAATTCCATAGAACCTTATTCTTGTGCATGGTTCAACCATATGAGGATTTAAGTACCTAGGGAATTGTTTTGCTAAATCCAAGGTTATAAGTGGTCCAGATGTGAATTATAAACACCAAAGAACTATTTGTTTGAATTTAGAAACCATATTTTGAAAGTTGGAAGTTTAAGTTCCTTTTAGGCCTAAAGAAGCAACTTGATAATTGGCTCCTTGGATTAAGTTTGTGATGACTCTAATGAGTTTAAATGGAGTCATATTACTTAGATTGAATGAGAAATTAGAGCTAAGATGGAATGAGAAATTGGAGCTAAGACCATGAATTTTATAGGTTATTTCATTATACCTTTGTATGGAACCATAATCATGCTAGACACTACCATAAGCTTGTGTAGAGTTTATGTAGGGCTAGAATTAGTTCCAATGATGTAATTGTGTCTTATTTGATGTATCTAGGCCAATCAAATCAAGCTCTTCCAAGGTGTGTGTGTGTGTGTGTGTGTGAGGCTGAAAAGGGGAAAGAGAATTCCAATAAGTTTGTGATTCTTGATTCAAGGTAGCTTTCTATCCTTTCTTGGTTATTTGATTGTCTTGGAATACTTGTGTGTATGTTTGAACTATAAAATATGTTTATAGCTAATAGTTGATGTCATGGTACCATTATGTTTCTTAAATGATTATGTGAATGTGTATGGCTCTTAATGAGTGAGGTAGTAGGTGAAGAGAAGCCAAAAGTCCTTAATAATGAGTGAGACAAGCTAAAAGTCTCAAGAAAAAGTAAGTCAAAAGTCTCTAAAAGTTGGTGAGGTAAATCCAAAAGTCCCAAAGAAATTGGATAGAGCTAAATCAAAGGTCTCTAGAACCTATGTTTGATTTGAATGAGTTTATATGACTTGAAAAATGATTATGTATGTTTACTAGAAGCTTTCATTGCATGCTTGCATTCCTTAACCTGAAGATGTGTGATATATGTATGCTAGAAAGGGTAAAAGAGCTATTAGGATTTGACGATTGTGTCGTTCAATCTCAAATAAAACTAGGAAACGAAGTAAATTTTTATAGTTAATGGTGCAATCCTAGGTCATCTCCCTTGGAGTTTATGCCTTAATTTGTTTATGGAAAGGTTATTCTGAGTATTGCTACTGAAACTTATTTTGGGGTTGAAGTGCTAGAATTTAATTGAACTAAATTTAATTGACGAAAATCAAAAGAATTTAAAACTAAATGAGATGAACAATTAAGAGAATATGGTAGCTAACTTTGCATTGGACTCCCTAAAATTCAATTATCCTTGCCCCTGATTTAGTTTACCAAATTTTGAATTAATTCCTTGCTCTTTAGTGTATTCCTTATAAAGATTCTTGAATAACCATCCAAGATTCAATTTATTAATTACACAAGGAATTTGCAACCACAAGAAACCTTGAATAACTAATTAATTGAATTAAGAACAAGAACACACTTTAGCCAAATTCAATTAATTAATAGAATCACATGCACAATTTACTTAAGATACTAATTGACCAATTAGATTAATTAATTCCTCAAACAATTTGCATACAATTTCTAGTTAATTAATCCAATAACCATCGCATCAATTAACTCAAGATCAAGAGGAATTTGAAAGTAATTTGCACATTAATTCTGGAATTTTTTTATAAGCATATGATGATCAAAATCAAAATTCCAAAATCAAATTCAATTCATAAAACAAATTAATAAAATTTCAGCAACTAAATTCCTAAATCAATTAACTAAACCTAGTCAAATTAATCAAAGATTTAATGCTGGAATTTAAAAGACATAATAAGGAATAATTATCCAATTTTGTGAGAAAAGATGGGGCTCAAATCTTCATCTGGGAGCTTCCAAATCTTCAGCTAGCCATCATGGGTGAATTAAGCAGCCATGGAGGTTTTTATTGGAGAAGAGTTGATGGGATTTGCATTAGCCATGGATAAATCACGAAAGAGTGCTCCCTGGATTTCTCTCTGGCTCTCCTAGCAGTCTCACCCTTTTCCACGTTTTGCACGTCCCAGAATTCTTGTTCTCTTCGTTGCAAAAACCATGCTGTCCTTGATGAATGAATGGTTCTATATATAGGCAAGGATTTGCTAAGAATTTGAGGCGTGAATGGAGTAAATTCTGGTGATAATTTAGAGGCGTGGCTGTGCTGGACTGTGAGAGGTGTGAATGAAGTATGAATCCTCCTTGGAGTGTGCTTCTGGACGCTTTAAACTTGCTGCTGTTCACGTGACTTTTTAATTGACTAACACCACGTAAGCTTTGCATGCTTCATTCATTCTGATATAATTCCATGCTGCTGCTCTCCATTAATTATTCTTCACGTGAAAGCCTCTTCATGTCAACCCGTAGCTTTTTTCTAATCGTTATTTTCTTCATGTGGCTTCCAGCGTTTGCATCGTCCAGCTTTAGCGTTTTCCAGCGTCTTCACAGCTTCAGCATCTTCCAGCTAGTAGCTCAAGTTGGTTGCTTCATTAATCCACGAAATTCTGCAGCCCAAAATTCAGCTTATTATTTCAATAAAATCTCATTGCTTAGCTTGTTCCAGCTCCTAAGTGATTCAACTTCATATCCTTCATTTATCTGCATGCTCTGTTTTGCTCGTTAATTTTCTCCAGCTCCCATTCAGCTCGTGCAGTTCGAACTTGCTTCTTTTCTTTCCATCATTAAGCTCCAACCTTCTCCTCTAATTCGTAGCTAGTTCTCCCAACTCATGCAAGCTTCAGCTCGTGTTCCTCGTGCTCAACTCGTTGCTTCGCTTCATGCTCTGTTTTCTACGTAAAAACTGTAGCAAATACATTCTGTATCACGTTGAAACTGCAACTCTTCATGGCTTCTTTATTTTGCTGTTTCTCCTTTAATCCAGAACCTACAGCTCTTCCTTCGTTCATTTTCTCCAGCTTGCAGCATTGTTCTTTGCTTTGCTCTCAGCTTGTTTAGCTCGTGGCTTGCTTTTCTTCTCTGCTGCAGCCATCACGTTAGCTCCTGCATTCCATCAGCTCAGCTTCTTCGTTCATTTTTCATTCTTCAGCTTTCCCACCTAGCTTCTACATAAAACCCATAGCTCTTGTATTCAAATTTTCCCAGCTCTCCACGTTGCTATATCCCTGCCTTGCTGCTGCGTTTTTCTGCCCAAGAGAACCAACAAAAACAAAAATAAAAAACCTAATATATTATTTACAATATTGCCATCAGAATTTAAAAAAAAATAGAATTATCATCCAATCTTTTTCTTAATTCATTTTAATTTTTTAATTCATTTGTCCAAAAGAAAATTCTGCCCAAAATTAAAAAGTGTTTTAAGGATAAAAAGTATTTAATCATCAAAGAATTTTGGAGAAAAAAATCTTAGCAATTTAAATCCAAAAATTGTCCTAATTAATTCAAAATTGTATTATTTTCCAAAATTAACCACAAATTCAAATATTGCATAATAAATCCATTTAAGCTCAAATTGATCATTAAAAACAATAATAAATGTGGATAAAATATATGAAAATTAGCACTTATCAGGATTCTTTGAGTCTCACTCTTACCCACATTATGTCTAACCATGTCCAAGTAAGCCTCATGGAGCAAGAAATGGAAGCCAAGCACTTTGAAAGATGGGACTTTGACAATAGAATAGGAATTTATGTACTTTGATGTCAAATTGTATGTATATGAAGTTTATGAGATAGAGACCATTGAACATGTGTAAAAGTAAGTAATTATCATGTATGAATAGAATTTGGAACCATATGTATGAGAATGCATGATTTTGGCATTTTGGAGCCTTGACATGAATGTGTATACATGCAAGTAGGATAGTGAATTTGATCTCCATGATAATTTGGACCATTTGGAATGTTTCTATATGTTGGACGTGCTCAAATGGTCATGGTTTAAGAGGGAAGTCATTTTGAACCATTAAAAACCATTATGTGACCATTTTGAGCCACTTTTCTACCCTGAACCCAAGTCTAACCAAATGGATGATTTTTTGCATGAAATTTGGCAAGAAAATAGGTATCATCTAGAGCATTTTACAGAGTTAGAGAGCACTATTTTTGGAGCTCTAGATAATTTATTATGATTTGTTAAAGTTGGCCAAATTATGTAAAAATTGTCACTGTCACTGTTCATACGGTTAGTTTTCTTTTTAGTGTCATTCAGGTGTCAAGTGGAGTCCAATTCTCATGAAATTTTATTGGCATATAGTAGACATCCTAAGATTTTATAACACTAATAGCACCCCATTTAGAATTCTATAAAGGGAGATATGAATTTTTGAAGTTTCTAGGTTGCTATAGAATGGCCACTAGACCCAAAGTATTGTTCCATCAGTTTTCATAGGCTAAACGTAGTTGTTTTGATCTAAAATTTTTATGATAGCTAGATAACATCCTGAGCTTTCTAGAAAGCTATAGTTTGTATGATTTGGATGTTTTTAGAATTTATTATGATTTTTTAAAGTTCATATCAAAATATGGAATTCAATGGGAATTTGCAAAGTGTAATGTAATTTTGAGATATATGCCTTGGACCCAAGTTTTGAGCTTTAAATTGTGATATTTTTTATTAAACAAATGTGTTAGGGATGGGAATTAAGATGGGTAAGCTCACATGGTCTATTAAGCTAAGAATGAATTGATTTGGTTTTTAATGACAGTAAATTCTACCACCAATAGTGCTAAATTCATGAAAATGAACACTTTTAGCCATCGGAGATGCAAATAAATGTTAGCTACTTATGGTATGACAATTTACATGGAGGGAAGTAGGATATTTGCATGGGAGAACACAAATGAATCGACGTTGTCATGCACAACATTAGCTTTACATAGATGCACTTAGATGAAAAAACACACAAGAAAGGCTCAGGTTGGATAGGAGGATCCACATGCACACACTCCACATGAAAAGAGGCTTAGGATAAGAGAGATAGAGGGCACTAGATTGTTTTATATACCCAAATGAATCATGTGATAAAGCCGTGAGGGAAGAGCCATGGGTTCAAGATAAAAGATGCATGGGATTCTTTCATTCACACGAATAAGGCACGTGGCTGCATTATCCCATTTAAAAGCACTCATAGGAAGAATCATGTGGATGTATATGCATGGTTAGAACAAATAAGCAAGAACATGTGACTGTGGATTAAAGAGGAAAAGAGGAGAGGGGGCTTAGGGGGCATCACATCAATTCCATATATTCTTTTCTCCTCTAAAGAAGCTTTAAGACCAAGAATGGTCATCATAATTTCTATCATTAATTCTTAGTTCATGGAAGCTAAATTTTCATTTGGTGGCTAGTTTCAATGAAAACCTTGGATTGAGCTAGAATCCATAGAGATTATTAAGGGATTGGGCTAAGGTTTCTACATTCTTTTCTTCTCTTCTAACACTACTTCTTGTTCATGTACTTGCTTGGTTAAGTTTATAATGGATTAAAATTGGTGTTGTTTATAATTGGTGGCTATTTAGACATTAATTAGGAGAATTTTGATGATTAATAGATCAATTAAGTATAGGAATTTTCATTTACTTCTAATTTTTCATATATACAATCAAGGTATTTGATGAAATACATCCTAAAAAATTATGTGCTTGAATGTTTGAATTAAGGTTTCCTTAGGATTTAATTGGTTAATTGAACCATCTAAGATGAAATTTCAAAGGCTAATTTGATTAATTAATCATTAAATTTAAGTGTTCAATGATCTTAATCACAAGAAATAATGATTTAACATGGAGTTGAAGTCTAAACCAACATTGAATTATTAAGTTTTTGAATCTTGTGTGGTAACTTAAGATAAATACCATGAACACATGTGGGAACTCTTAGACCAGAGCCATTAATAATTGAATTAGGATAAGAATAGTGAATATCAAGGGATAAATCCAAAGCCAGTCACATATTCATTACTTTCTTGTTAATTCATGCATTTAGGTAATAGTTTGCATTTTAATTCAATTTAAATTTAACTAATTAAGTTATATTAAAACCCCCTTGAATTAGGTAGTTTTTAGGATTTTCATACATTTAAAAGGTTTTTTTGAATATTGAAGTCTATTTCCAAGGGAAACGATTTAGGTTGCACCCTATATTGCAAATTTTATTCAACTAAGTTAATTTGAGGTTGCTCGGCACAACTGTCAAATTTAGCACCATTGGCAGGAAAATTGGATTCTTAATTATTTGAAAAGGTTTTCTAGGTGTCTTAGCTTTATTTTACCTCTATTTTTGTGTATTTTTTACTTTGTTTTGAACTTGGTTTTTAGTCATTTCGGTGTTGCGGTTCAATTGCTTTACTTGCTAGAATTTTTGTTTGACTTGTCTAGAAAATTCTAAAATTTAGTATTCTTAAGTTTTTGGGTGAGATAAGAAAAAAAAAACAAAGTTATTAGGTGCAGTGTTTTTAGGCTAAATTCCAATGTTTAGGGCACTTTTCTGAAAATTTTTAGTATTTTCTCAAATTCTCTAGGATTTTTCTAATTTTTCTAGATTTAATTTCTTTATTTTTTGTAAGTTTCTTTTGTGTAATTTTCCTATGTTTTTCAGTGTTAGGTAGGTCTTAGTTTAATTTGATTTTAATTCTCTTACTTTAATGTAAATTGTAATTTCTTGTGTGCTTGATTTGGAGTTATACAAAATATTTTACAAATTTTCAAAATTAGACAGAAAAATTCATTTAGGTCATGGTACTGTTCATACAGAACAGGTTTGACATTTTAGGTTTTTCAGGGGTCAAATAAAGTCTAATACTCAAAATTGTACAGGCATATAGTTGACATTATAAGCTTTCTAAAGCCATTGAGTTTACATAAAAAGTAATAGTATAGAGGAAGTTATGAATTTTTGAAATTGAGAGTCTGATTATGCCTAAATACTGTAATAACCTCTAATATATAATGGCTTTTGTGTGTTAAATTAGTTCAGATGTTCTTGAAATTTTTATAGTAATTAAGTCTCATCTTAAGCTTTCTATGGCCACTGAGATCACCTAATTTGGAATTGTGTAACTCAAGATATGTAATTTCAAAATTCAAGTTTGCTATATAACTCAATTTTTACCTATGTTACTATCCCATTGCATTTGGCTGGGCAAATGAATTCAATTTCACCTAAAAATTTTTATAGTATGCATGTAGTTCACTTCCTTAGCTTTTCATGGACACCAAATTTGCATGATTTGGAATTATATAGCCCAAGTTATAAATTTTTAAAATTAGTGCAGATTTTGGGTCTTTCCTATCATTTCGAGTCCCATGGAAAAATTTATGTGTTCCATGAGCTAACCAAGGTAAAATAGACATGAACAAACTTGTTTATGATGAAAATGATTTAAGGAAAGGAAAGAATCAAGTTTGGATTGTATAGCTTAAGATGACCCATAAATGGCCCGATTTCGGTGTTAAAAAGCTTATGGATGAATGTAACACTTGCTTATAACTTATATTTACCATATATGAGCTAGTAAAAGCTAGGTATGAAGGTTCAGGCATTCTAGTGTTAGTTATGGCTTGCAGATGTGATTTGATAGTAATATATGATCTATACAGGTGAATTGAGTGCTAGTTTGTGGCTTATGTTCATGTTTATGTTGAACTATGTTTAAAATGTTTTAGATAAGATAGTGAACACCAAAAAAGGTAGGCCCTCAAGAAAGGCTAGAGCAGAGCCCATTGATCCCACGGCTGGAGCCCTATAAACTATTATGGCTTGCTTAGATCAATAGCAGGCCATGATGCAATAGTAATAGGAAGTAATTATGTAGCTACAAGAGAGGCTTGCTCAGAGAGAAATTAAGAGACCTACTCTTCCTCAGCCACAACACTTAGATCGTCCTGAGAATTTAGAGGCAATCCCCCCAAGTCAGTGCTCACAGATTTCTTAAACTCCATTAACTTAGACACCTCTTACCCAATAGTAGCCTACTATTCAACAGACTATAGCACAGTTTAAGAAATACAGGCCTTCCACTTTTAATGGTGAATTTGAACACAAAGAAAGTTGAGGCAGATCATGCATTTAGAGAAGATATTCAAGGCTATGGGTGTACATCAAAGCAAAAGGTAGTGATGGCCATATTTTTGTTAAAGAAATAAGCTGATTATTGGTGGAGAAGTACTAAACTTGTGATCATGTCCAAGAACTTCCCGATCCATTGGGAAACTTTCTTACAGGCATTCTACGAACAATTTTTCTCTAGTTCTATTCAAGACGAGAAAGAGTCATATTTTACTCTTTTCAGATGGACTGAGAGGATGTCTGTAGACTAGTACATGGCCAAACTCCTAGAGCTCTTAAGATATTCATCTTAGCTACAGAAGCATGATGATGAGAAATGGAGAGTAGACAAATTAGAGAAGGGGCTATTATCAGAGATCAGAGATAGAGTGGTACCCCAGAGGATTAAATACTTCAATGCACTAGTAGAGGTTTGTAAAGTAACAGAAGCAAACTTAAGAATAATAAGAGTACCTCCAAGTGCAAAATCTCCCCTCCCTGAGAGCAAAAGGCCACGGGAAAAGGTACCAACCACTAGTAGTAGCAAGAAAGGTGGCAGAGGATAGTGGAACAGAGAAGGGAAGAATAGAAGGAGACCCATTCAATTTAGTAGAGCCAGTTCTACACTAGCAGCCAGTACTTAGTGTGGCAAAAATCATGGAGGCAAACCATGTTACGCAGGCCAGAATGTATATTTCAAGTGTGACAAGCCGAGACACATGGCTTGAGACTGTACATAGTAGAAGGAGGTAGCTCCTGCACCTAGACCATAGATCTAAGGTAGAGTTTTTGCCCTGACATAGCGGAAGGTTAGCAAATCCTTGAGTCTGATATAAGGTACTATTAAGATTAATTATTGTACTATAAATGCATTGTTTGACATGGGTGCTAGTTATTCTTTCATATCTTATGACTGTGCTAAAAGGTTAGATCTGAGTATATGTGCATTATCATATAATTTACATGTACCTACTCTAACAGGAAACTGAACCATTATCACCCATGCTTGTTTAAACTGTATAGTCTAGTTTAATCATTGTTTTACCACACTTAACTTGATTTGCATGCCCTTAACTGATATTGATTTGATTATTGGTATGAACTAGATGTCTACAAATAATGCCATATTTGATTGCCAAAATAGATGTATTACTTTATCTGAATATGGAACTGTAGTTAATACCAGGACTAAGCTAGCCTTTATGACTAGCACCCAAGTTTAAAGATCTTTAGAGCATGGTTGCCAGGGGTTCCTACTTTTCTTTTTTATACAAGTAGAAGTAGAAGGGGGTATAGATGAGATACCTATAGTGAGGAGTTCCCAAAGGTATTCCCTAAGGAAATTAATGGACTACCCCTTAATAGAGAATTAAAGTTTTCTATACACATTATACCTAAGGTAGGTCTAGTGTCTAAGGCTCCATATACGATGAGTCCCACCAAGCTAGCTATAATACCTTATTATTCTAAAAGTCCTAACACTAAGGAGATTACAAAAGGAAGTCCCTTAAATTAAATGATTAGAGGCTAAACAAGATTAGAATAATGATCTAGATATTTAAAAATGAGAATACAAAGCTAATGATGGCTCGAAATCTGAGCGAAAATGGCTAAACGGAAAGCTATAGAGGCTAGTGAAATTTTTATAATTTTAGGAAACTTTTAAAAAACTTAAAGGAGGGATCTTTAAATGAAAATTTTGAGTTTTTCGATGTTCTTAGAGGGCTTAAAAATCATAGGAACCCTTGGAATAGTCAAAACCCCTATAGTTTGCATTTTAGAGTGTCAGTTAACCAAAATTTTGACCAAATCATTTGGTAAGGTTTTAAATCCAATTTGGGTGAAACCAAAGGCATTTTACAAATTATAGGGCCTAAATTTCATGATGCAAAAGGCAGTCCTCAAAAAAGAGTATAAATGAGCCTAAATGGAAAGATCCAAGATAAGGGACTAAATTAGAATTTTGAAAAAGTGTTATAACTTGGCCTTTTGCTCCTTATATCATGTCCCACTTTTGCCCAGCCTTCTAAGTAACTTACCTTTGGTCTAAAATAGATTTAAGGGCTGCTCAAAGTGGTGCATCAAGTGAGGGAACAAGGGGAAGAGAAAGAAGCCTTTAAAGCGTAAGAATTTCACACTTTTCCATGCCTCTTTCACCAAACCTCTTATCCTCTTTCTCCTCTCTCTTCTCATGGTTTTAATGACTTATTTGGAGCTATTTCATGGTTGGTTCAGTTGAAGGAAGAGAAAATTTGAAGGAGAGTTTGGAAATTTTAGTAAGCTCTTTAGAAAAGCTTGAAAATAAGGTAAATTACTATGGTTTTCTTACATCTCCTTGATTGCTTTTCCCATGTATGGTTTCGGGCAGACCTAGGCCCATTTAGAAGAGAATGAATTTAGGTCATGGCAAGGTAGGAACAAGGGTTTTAGAGCATGAGGAACAAGAATATGCAATTGAAACTAAAAGAGAAGCTTTAAAAATCAAGTTATGATGCCTAGGGTTTTGGTTGCACCTAGGAAATTTTGAAGCTTTTTAATGATAATCTAGCTTATATAAGAGTATGTATGAATTTATAAAACATCTAGCAAGCTTCATGGATGGCAAATTCCCTAGGAAAACTAAGAAAACTCCCTGGGCTCCTTAAGTGTGTATGCATCTTGGCCAAGAAGGAGAAATTGTACCTAGGGAGAATTTTCTTTGATTTCAAGGATAAGAATGTTCTAGATATGAATAATAAATACTAAAGGAATCATTAGTTTAAATTTAGAAACCATAGTTTGAAAGATAGAAGTTTAGGTTTCTTTTTAGGCAAAAAGAAGTAACTTGGTGTTTGGCTCTTTGAATTGAGTTTATGATGACTCTAATAAGTTTGAATGGAGTCATAAGACTTGGATTTAGTGAGAAATTGGAGCCAGGATCATGAATTCTAGAGGCTACTTCATTATGCCCTTCTATGGAACCATAACCATATCATAAGCTAGAATAAACTTGTGTAATGCTTATGTGAGGCTAGAGTTGCTTCCAATGATGTGTTTATGTCTTATTTGATGTGTCTAGGCTAAGCAAATCAAGCTCCTCCTAGGTGTGTGTATGAGGCCGAGAAGGGGAGGTAGAATCCAATGAAGAAAGCTTGTGTTTCTTAACTTAAGGTAGTTTTCTATCTTTTCTTATATGTATTTCTTAGTTGTTTAATTGTCATTGGAATCTTGTGTGAATGTTTGAATCATAAGATATGCTTATAGCCATTGATGAAATGCTATGGTACCATAATGTCTTTTGAAACATGTTTTGAATGTAAGATTGCTCCTAATGGGTGAGGTTAGGCCAAAAATCCCTTAGAATGGGTGAAAAGAAACCAAAATTTTCTAAGAATGGGTGAGACAAAGCCAAAAGTCTAAAGAATGATTGAGGCTAAGTTAAAAGTTCCTAAAAGTGGGTGAGACAAAGCCAAAAGTCTTAAGAATGAGTGAGGCTAAGTCAAAAGTTCCTAAAAGTGGGTGAGACTAATTCAAAATTCCCAAAGAAATTGGGTGAGGCTAGAGTGATAAACATATATTTCTATCTATTTCATTCTCCTAAACATAGGCATTTTATTTTCAGAAACCCTCGCCTATTTATTCACACTCCCTTCCATCACACCCCATCATTCATTCGGCGGCATTCCATCCATTCATTCACCACTCCATCTCACGTCCACCCATTCATCCATCACCTCCATTCCATCTTCCATCCATCTCCACCATACAATGAAATTCTAATCCATCTTAAGGCTAGCTAGGAGGAAGAACCTTGGTGCAAGCTTGAATCCATGGATGAACTCAGAATTTTGGCTAAGAATTCCTATTTTCCTACACTTTTTCTCTTTCATATATTATCTTGGTTAAGTTGTATTTGATAGGGAATTTGTGTAATTGTAATTAGTGGCTAGTTAGACACTAATTAGGGAACCTTTGTTGATTAATTGATTGGATTAGATATTGATTTTTCATTATTCTCTAATTTCTCATGTGTATCTCGAAGGTGTTCGTTGAAATACATGAATGAAATTATGTGCTTAAATATTTAATGTGAGGATTCCTTAATGTTTAGTTGGTTAATTAAACACTTAAGATGATGATTCAAAGGCTAATTAATCAGTTAATCAATCAAATTGGGTGTTCATTGATCTTAAAGACAAGATTTAACAATTTAATGCGAGATTGAGGTTTCAATTTAACATTAGATCATTAATCTCTTGAATCTTGAGTGGTAACCCAAGATAATTTGTTATGAACACAATTAGGAACTCTTAGGTCAGAATCAATTACAATTAGATCAGGATAAGGATAGTGGATACTAAGGGACGAATCCAAAGCTAGTCACAAGCCTATTTTCAACCATAATTCATATAATTAGATAGCAATTAGGAATTTTAATTCAATTTTATTTTAAATAGTTTAAGTAAATCAAAATCCCCTAATTTAGGAATTTTTAGAGTCTTTTAATATTTGGAAAACTCAATTAAACATTGAACTTCAATTCCAAGAGAGATGACCTAGGTTGTGCCACTAACTACATATTTTATCAACTTATTTTTATTTTGAGGGTTGCGCGACGAGCTTCTCAAAATTTAGCGCCGTTGACAGGGAATTGGATTCTCAATTGTTTGAGAAATTTTTCTAGGTGTTTTAGCTCTATTTTTGTTCTATTTTGGTTTAATTTTTGTTCTGTTTTGAGTTTGGAATTGGGTAATTTCGGTGTTCTGCGTCAAGTGTCCTGTTTGTTGGAATTTTTGTTTGAAGTGCCTAGAAAATTCTTAAACTTTATTTTCCAAGGTTCTTGGGCGTTTTAAGCAAAAATAATAGCTTAGCTATTAGGTACAACATTTTTTTGGCCAAATTCCAACATTTAAGGCACTTTTTCTAATTTTTTATTATTTTCTCGAATTTTTTAGGAATTTTTCAATTTTTCTAGATTTAATTTCTTTATTTTTTGTGAGTTTATTTTACATCATTAACCTCTGTTTAGGAGTGTTTTTGAGAGTTAAGTAAATCTTAGTTTCATTGAAATTTTATTTTCTTGAATTAGAGTTAATTTTAGTTATAATTTGTTAATGATTTTTCTTGTATTGAAATTAATTGAATTTCTCAATTTTTCTTTGCTTTAAATGAATCCATATCATTATTCTAATTAAGGTGTCTATGATTCGTGTGCAGAGCATAGGATTTCTCAGAAGTTAGATGAAGCCATGTCAATGCTTCAAGGTCTTCTTGAACGACAAAGACAAGAACGGCAAGCACAACAATATCAACAAGCCCAACAACCTTGCTACCAACCACACCATCATTCTTATGAAGTTCACCCTAGCTACCAACCATACCACGACTTCCATAGGCAAGAGCCAGAGTATGATAATTACAATTATCATGAGGGGTATATGAAACAAGAGGTCCAAAGGGAACCAAGTTTGGAAGAGCAGCTAATGGAAGCTTGTATTATTCAAAACCAACAATTGGAGCAAATGGTCCAACGGGAAACTGAATGGTTGCAACTCCAAGACCAGCAAATGGTAGATAATGTCATGAAGGATTCAGGATTTCAAATGAATCAATCGACTTCAAGTGTTATTGAATTGATTGAGGAGCAAATTAGAAGGGAATGTTTAGAGGAGGAAGAGTCCTATTCATCGGGTAATATCCTTCCATCTTCTAATACTTTGCAATTGGTTGAAACTGAATCTAGTTTGCTTGATAGCACTGTGATTCTTGATGCATATAATGTTGTTGATTCTGAATTACATGATGAGGAAGTTAATGAGGAAATTGTTGTTGAATCTCCTGATTTGGTTAATCATGGTAACTCATTGAGCAAAATTGACACATTTGTTAATGTTCATGATTCCTTGTGTACTGATGCACTTGGAATTTCTACTCCTAGCTGTGATTGTAGTTATGAATTCATGTCTGAATCTGTTAATGATGAATCTATTAAGTCTAGGGTAGTAGATAAGTGTGGGGGTGACCTAGAATGTAATGATCATTTTGTTCCTGGTGTGGAATTGGTTGATAAGTCTGTTGATGATGTATCTACTGAGTTTAGGGATAACAGACCATCTGGATCATGTGATATAAATGATTTAAATGATTCTGTTGATTGTGTGTGTGCTGGACCCACTATATATGATAGATGCTCTCAAATTAATGCTTTCATTGAGACTAGTGAGTTCCTCACATATTCTAATCAACATGATTCCTTACTAGCCTATGATGGTATGACTGATGAAACAATGAAAGTAGCATGTGATAATGATATAGACAATGAAATTGTCAAGCAGCTTGTTGTTGATGAATTAGACTTAACCGTTAAATGCTTATGTGATGATATGGATGCATGTCTTGTGTGTGCTGAGATTAATGAATTTCTGGAGTCTGATAAGTTTGTTGAATCTAAAAAGTCCTTTCTTTGCACTGAATTTGTTAATAAAATTGATTCTACTGATCATACTAGTATTGATGAGGGCATGCATAGTGATACTACTGATATTGAATACTCGATTGATCCTTGTGCTATTATTGATACTAATGAGACACTGAATTTTGTTATTGATCATTGTTTAGAATCTTGTGAGCCTACTGATGTCTCTTTGGTCAGGGAAGATACTATTTCTCTTGTTAAGAGTCCTGAACAAATTCTTGAAATTGGTGAAGTAATTTCCAACAAGCCACTGACTCTCCCAACTGAGAAAAAGCAACTGACAGACACCTTGAACTCAAAGGATTGTGAGAAGTTACAATTAAATTTTTCTATTGATACAGTGACTCTTACTGATGGGAGTCCAGTAGATTTTATTGACTTTGATAGATTTTTAGAAAGTTTTGATTTTAAATTTCCTTTCTTTGGTTTTAAATGTCTTAAATTTGATTTTTCTTCTTTTCTTGCTTGTGAAATTGCTGAATATGACTTTCCTAAACTACTGATGGTTGAGGAAGTCCATGAATCATCTCTACATGATCAATCCAAATGCTTTAAAGTGGTTAGACTTAAAGTTATTCAGCTAAGAAGGAATAAAGTAGTTTTAATTTTGATTTTTGATACGTATGATTAGTTAGTATTTAATATAGTTCTATTTAGTTTAGGATGTAGTTTTCTTTTTTCTTTTTTGCATTACAGTTTGTCTTTATTTTGTAGGTAATAAAAGGTTGCTAACCAGCTACATGGAAATCTGAGCCTACCTTGAGATCTTTGATTCAAGCTCATCCGGTTGTATTCTTTCCTTTCACTCTCTTTATTTTGTGTTGTTTATCTGTTGATTGGATTGTGTGCTGGCATTGAGGACAATGCAATATTTAAGTGTGAGGGGGAGAGTCATTGATTCCATCCATCTTTTCCTTGTTTCCTTATTTTGAAAAAAAAATTTTTTTGAGAAAATTATTTTTTGAAAAAATAGCGTGATTCTTTTCGGTTTTTCTGTGAAAATGACAAGTTGAGATGATTATAGCTTAGATTCACTTAGACATGATAAGCAATGAATCTTGTGTCTTGATTCAAGTGAAGTGGCAATGAATTTGATTTCAATGAATTATTTGATAGCCATTAGCTGGTGAGAATTTGAGCCTGAATTATTCATTTCTAGTGTGTATTCACCTATCACCGTTTTCACTCTAGAACTTGTCTTGATTCTTTGTTGAGACTACATTTGCATTTGCATGCATAAAAATGATGAGGCATTCATTTCTTTTATAACTAGTGAGCCAAAAAGCCAACCCTACATGCATCTTAACCATTGTTTAACCACTTTGAACCTTGATTTTCTTTTCTTATTGAACTATAGCCATTCAATATGTTTCCCACCTTGTTTTAGGATGCTTTAGGGATTTTAAGGAGCATTACATCTAATTGGGATGAGAGAATGTATGTCTTACATTAAGTTAGGCCATTGTTATTCAAAGTTGAGAAAATTGACTAAAAAAAAATTTGCAAAAGAAAGAAAAGAAGAGATGGAAAAGCAAAAAGAAAGCAATTGAAAAAAAAAAGGCAAGAAAGCAATGAAAAAGAAAAAAAAAAGCACTAGAAAATCAAGGAAAGAATTATTCTGAATAGTTGTTTATATGAAAAGAAGGCCTTCAAAATGCACATTTTCCTTATCCTAAGTCTCATTTTATTGCTCTTGAGATCTTTAAAGTATTCTATTTGTTAGTTGTTTTCCCCTTGTTTTAGTCATCCATTTATTTCACTTCCTTAGCCCCATTACAACCCTAAATAAAGTCCTCTTGATTTGTGCTTTGCATTTGGCATGGGTGGTGGAGACTTAGAAGCTTGACAAGCTTATGGTAGTGAGGTTTTGATAGGTGGAACTTGAGTGATACACATACCTTGACCATTTGAGAGTTGAGAGTAAACATTAATCCATGTGAGGGGTTATGCATTTCGATTCATTTTTTTCAAATGAAATTGCCATGGAGCTTATTTCTTGATGCAAGTGAAGTTAGTTTTGATTGTTGAAGTGTTGAAGAGCTGTGATTAATCCTCACCTTGTAATTTCTACACTTTCCTTTTTCTTTTTCATTTGTCCACTTGTTTTTCCTTAGATTTTGAGCTTTGCCCAGGAGTGCAAAGGTTTAAGTGTGGGGGAATTTGATAAACATATATTTCTATCTATTTTATTCTCCTAAACATAGGCATTTTAATAATAAAATATGGTTTTAAGACTTCAATAGATAAGATTTTGTTTTAGAAGCCAGTTCTATATTTTAGGAATTTATTTGCAAAATTGTGGAATTTTAATGCATAAATCTTTTTAAATGAATTTTGTGAATATTTCTATTTCATTCTTTCCATTATTTTTGTGCAGATTTTCAATGCAAAATTGAGCTTGAATGGAAATTGATTTAAAGAAAAGATGAAGGCTTCATGTGTACAAGTTGGAGGAAATAAGAGTAGAATAGTGTGGAGATTGGTAAAGGGCAGCTAGCGTGGAAGCAACGTGGAGAAGAAGTGCAGAATATGTGGAGGAAAGAATTAAAGAGAATAGAGAAAAAACCACTCCAGGTGGCTACTTAAAGAGAAGATGGAATGGAGATTTTTGTGATGAAACAAGACACACATTCATGTGGCTGAAACAAAGTAGAAGCTCTTCAAGTCCAAGGAAGCAACATGTGGTACAAAGAGAAGCAGAAACAAAGGAGAAGGAAGCTCAACGTGGTTACAGAACATGCAGAAGCTACGTCTAGATAGCAGCAGAATGAAAGGAAGCAGATAACCACCTGTTAAAGAAGAAAAGCCATGCAGCAACATGAAGCAAGAGCTGGCAGCAAAGGAACACGTGTTTGATGAGGAAGAGACTACGGTTTGAAACAAACAAAGAAGGTTGAGAAGACGCTAGCTAGAGAAGAAGGAAGCTGCTGAATATTGATTGGATTTTCGGACTTTAGAGGAGGAGCAGAGACGCAGAAAAGCCTGGTCAGAAGGGACAAAATACTGTGCTTCATTCATTCATTATTGAACCTTCAGACCTCATGCAGAAACAGTGTGACAACCCTACCTTGTTCTCATTGTAATTATGGTTAAATGTACGATTAATAATTAATTATCAAGGTTTGAGTGGTTACAATCTAGCACATTGTGAAAATATGGAAAAACTTAAACCTTGATCTTAGGGTCATCACCATACCACCACACAAAACAAAATTTGCACAAAAGAAATCCTAATACCATAAGGGGTTTATGATTCATCCGTCCATCAGTTTCAATACCCAATAACCTCTCACAAGTGTTCCTATGTCATCGCCTAACTTCACAAATCTCATCACGGTGATCGCCGTGGTGATTTGGACCTTCGCCCCAGCCAACCTATATGGCGCCATAGCGAAAACACCTCCTGGAACTACTGTTCTAACTCCTAGGATTCTCGCCTTGGCGCAATATATTTGCGCCGTGACGAGTTTTGCTTCTGTCCAACCCTTATTTAATTTTCTCAAGTTGCGCAGCGGTAGGACACAATGTGCTGCGGTGAGTTTTGGTTCTGTTACCCTCATGGGCGATTTTTTTCACTTCGTGTTGCAGCGAGGTTCGTTGTGCCGTGGCGCCTTTCGACTCTGTCTCTCATTTGGCCGCGGCGAAACCCTCTTGGCCGTGGCAGGACTCCCTCCTGTAACCACATTATCCAAATTTCGCCCCCTACACTCTAAATCTCATCTTAGAAATACTCTAGGTCCACCTTCCCTTATTTTATGTGATCCTAATGGTGTTTATCTACCCTATTTACCCATCAATCCATCCATTACCATTGCAAAACTTAAATGCTACTTCCTACTTGTTCCACTAGCTCATATAAGCAAATTCAAGAATATATGACAGCAAGATCACATGCATTAGCAGCAATTTACATCCCATGCAAATTCCATAAGGATTCCATTCAACAATAGCTTACATCCAAGGCATCATATGACTACGATTCCCATATGGTGATCCATATCACAATTTTAGCAAAACTACATATATATATAATGCTATAAGTTCATACATTAATATTCAACTATAATGAGACTTGAATCCTTAACGGTTACATTTCAATCAAACAAAATATAAACGCCTACACTTGGCAACATGATTACATGATGATGCTATGTAAACTAATAACAAAATTGCATCTACCCTATTCTAGTTAGACTAAGTGTAGCTCCCTACACCCGGCTAGCTCATGGATATTCATTCACTTGCTTACCCTTATCCTTACCCGAGAAACTTTCACTTGAAATATTAATCCCATAAAACGGGGTGAGATATAAATCTTAGTAACTAAGGCAATTCCATCATATATCCAATTTAATTAGCATATAAGCATGAATCAAAATCAACATCAGAATCATATCCATCATATCAGCAAATGAAATAATTAGGCTATCATGATTACTATCCCATACTAGTAATCATATTATCACATGTTAAAGGCCATTAACACTGGGAGAGGCCCGTCCATGGCACCTACTCCCTATTGAGCACAACTGGGGCTCAGTGCATCTGGGTTTGATCATAACCCGGTGCTCGATTGAAGCATATGCACGGGTGGCAGCTACACCACAGCTCCACCATGGACTCACAAGGTCCAATCACAATTCAACAGATAGCCAACCAATTCATTCAGCATTTTCAATCAATCATATACAGCAACATATGAACTTAAATCAAATATATACATGGAATTGATATAACCCAGTTACCTCACTTGTAGACACTTGCAACAGTCACCAATGGTGCAGAAATCCTCCTATAACCATAGCATCATAGAATTACTACTCTAATTCATCATTAACAGTTACAATCAATACCCAAAGAATTTAAGATGCTAATGACTACCTAAGAATCACTTACTCAGCCACTATAAGTCCCAAATTCAGATTAAATTGTCCTCCACCAGAAAAACTCAATATGCCACCCAAAATCCTAAGCAAATTCGTACATAATTAATACCCATTTTATAAATCAGCTATGGGGGTCTCAAATTAACAATTGAAGCATCATAATGGAGGGTTTAAACTCACCCAAGGTCAGCCCTAACCTCAACCTACGAATTTCACCAAGAAAATCCCCAAATTTCCCCATTTCAGATTTTGGATAGAGTGAAAATGCTCCAAATGAAAAACTAATTAGACCAAATTAAAGAGGAAGATGAGGGGATTAAGTTGTATAACTATTACCTTGGCTGAATCTTGCTCTAAATATGAGAAAATGCATAATTATTGCCCCCAACCCTAGCCTCCTCTCCAAGCTCCGAATTTTCTCTTTGTGTTTTGTGTTTCAGCAAGTGTGAGGAAGAGGCTGGTGTATTAGGGTTTTAGTTGGGTTTAAGTTAGGTCAAATGTGGGTCATGGGTTGCTCCAAGATCCATCTCTTAATGGGCTTCAGATTTTTGCTTGTTGGGCCAGTTTTTAGAGTGTTGGGCTGTAGAATTTTACTGGGCCAGTTTTATATGCAATGGGTTGCTGAAGTTTAATTGGGCTATACCAAATTTTAAGAGTCCAAAAGTATTGGGTCTGCACAAGGGTTATTGGGCCACTTAGAGGAGTCTATACAAGGTGGATCTTGGGCCTCCATCACACTAAATTGGGTTAGGTCTGCACCTAACCAATTGGGCCTCCATTAACCTCTTATCATGGCCTCCTACATTAATTTGGGCCTAGATGAAATTTCTCTCCCAATTAATTCTCAAACCCATATTAATGATTTATTTATCTAAAATCCACATTCACTCAATTTGCCTAATTATCCCATATTAATTTCGCCTAATTAATCTAATCCATGATTAACACCTTAATTAATTATGGGGTGTTACAAACAGCAAGGAGGAGGAATCACGTGGAAACCATGCTGAAATTTATGTGAAGAAGCTACAGAAATAGTAGAAGGGACATGTGGAATATAATAAAATAAAAGGAAGTGGGGTCCACCTTATATATACATGAAGAGATTCCACGTGAAGCTGACATGAAGATGCATTAGGAGAACACGTGAATTGATAAATGAAGCACGTAAAGACGTCTGAAGGCGAAAGGCAGAGAGGATGCACGTTAAGATAATATTCGATTTGCAAAAACGCCCCAGAGTCCATTCCATTCACGCAACTTCATTCACGCCTCCAGATTTTCAGAAACCCTCGCCTATTTATTCACATTCCCTTCCATCACACCCCATCATTCATTCGGCGGCATTCCATCCATTCATTCACCACTCCATCTCACGTCCACCCATTCATCCATCACCTCCATTCCATCTTCCATCCATCTCCACCATACAATGAAATTCTAATCCATCTTGAGGCTAGCTAGGAGGAAGAACCTTGGTGCAAGCTTGAATCCATGGATGAACTCAGAATTTTGGCTAAGAATTCCTATTTTCCTACACTTTTTCTCTTTCATATATTATCTTGGTTAAGTTGTATTTGATAGGGAATTTGTGTAATTGTAATTAGTGGCTAGTTAGACACTAATTAGGGAACCTTTATTGATTAATTGATTGGATTAGATATTGATTTTTCATTATTCTCTAATTTCTCATGTGTATCTCGAAGGTGTTCGTTGAAATACATGAATGAAATTATGTGCTTAAATATTTAATGTGAGGATTCCTTAATGTTTAGTTGGTTAATTAAACATTTAGGATGATGATTCAGAGGCTAATTAATTAGTTAATCAATCAAATTGGGTGTTCATTGATCTTAAAGACAAGATTTAACAATTTAATGCGGGATTGAGGTTTCAATTTAATATTAGATTGTTAATTTCTTGATTCTTGCGTGATAACTCAAGATACAATTGCTGTGAACATAATTAGGGACTCTTAGGCCAGAATCAATTGCAATTAGAATAGGATAAGGATAGTGGATACCAAGGGACAATTCCAAAGCTAGTCACAAGACCATCATCCACCCATAATTCATCCAATTAGATAGAATTTAGGAACTTTATTTTAATTTCATTTTAGATCAAAAAACCCCCCATAGTTTAGGAATTTTTAAAGTCTTTTAATATTTGGAAAACTCAATTAAACATTGAATTCTAATTCCAAGGGAGATGACCTAGGTTGTGCCACTAACTGCATATTTTACCAACCTAGTTTTATTTTGAGGGTTGCGCGACGAGCCTCTCATAGAGCAAAAGTCCCTAGAGCCTATATGATACAATACCAGTAGGCGTACCCATTGGAGCACAACAAGTTCGAGAAACCCAAATCATTCAAAAGTCTATGATTCAGGTCCAAATGGCTCATGAAAGAATGGCCTATGCTCAAGAGGCCCAAATTGTGCTAGTATATATCCAAAAATCTCAAAGAGCTCAAGATAATATCTATGTTGGACGTCGGCCCAAGTTTAGAGTCTAAGATCCATATTTGAACAATTCAAAACATGTTGAATTGGACTTTGGACATGAGATTTTCCTAGAAATGCAAAAATGGAAGTCTAAGTGGAAGCCCAATGTTCTAAGAAGGGCCATGAAGCAATTAGAATCAATATCCAACATGTTGAAGGCCCAATGTAGTTTTGCATATACAAGAGGAGTGCTAAGGCCCAATTGGAGTCCAATTGCAAGAAATTAAAAATTATGTGTCAACCATGTGATTTTTAATGAAGCATGAGCATCCCATGTGGACTACTTAAAGGAGCTAATTAGTTTTGACTAGGATTCTTTTTTAATTTAATTTTTTATTATTTTATTATTTTTTGGACTTGGTCAAGGAGCTTATCTAGGAGATTAAGTTAAAATTAATATCCTAATCTTGTTCCTTGATTTTAGGCATCATTCAAAATAATTTTAATTAGATTTTAGAGTTCAACTTTTATTAGGATTTTAAGTCTTTTAGAAACTTTGCCTATAAAATGCCCCCTATTGTACTTTATTTTGGAAGATTATGAATGAATTTGAGTATTATTCAATACTTTGTGTGGCTTTTTGCTTCTTTGTGTTCTCTGAGAGTTCACGTGACTTATCAAAGGATTAGTCTTTCTTTGTGGCATCTTAAGGCTAGGGTTCTAAAAGACAAGTTCTCTTAGGGTCTTTCTTTTGACTAACATTCTTGTTTTCTAGCTGGCCCCGGGCAAAGTTTCGAATTGTTGAAGGTTCTCTAGGGCATGTTCCTAGTGGGTCTTGCATCACTATATTTGATTTGAATGAGTTTGACTTGAAAAATGATTATGTATGTTTACTAGAAGCTTTCATTGCATGCTTGCATTCTTTGATATGAAAATGTGCCATATATTTATGCTTAAAAGGGCAAAGAGCTATTGGGATTATTTGAATCTCACTCTTCCGCACATTATGTCTAACCATATCTAAGTGAGCCTCATGGAGCAAGAAATGGAAGCCAAGGAGCTTGAAGGATAAGACTTTGACAATAGAATAGGAATATATGCAATTTGATATCAAAGTTGGTATGTATGTGAAGTTTATGAGATGTAAATCATTAAACATATGTAAAAGTATGTAATTATGATGTATGAATCAAATTTGGGACTATATGTATGAGAATGTATGATTTTGACATCCTTGAGCCATGATGTTTATGTGTATATATGTAAGTAGGATAGTGAATTTGTAATATTCAATCCCTCAAAAATGTAAGAAAATGTAAGAAAACGCGAGAAACATAACATATGATTTCTTTGTCAATGTAGATCATAGGTGCCCTAAAATTGGGGCCAAAATAGAGGAAAAAAAAAGATCAGAAAAGGTCCCGAAGAGTCTCCAAGGTTAAGTATGAAGAAGGCAGAGACTAAAATGCAAAGAAAAATTGTGTGGCAAACAAAATGTATAGATTGCCCGAACATTCAAGGAACTTTAGTTTTACCCTCTATTCGTGGCTTTAGGCATGAATATCAAAAAATTGGGCAAGAATCTTATAAATCAGTGACTCACAATTAAACTCTATTTAATGAGATGGGTCAGATGATGCCACGTTGTTTGGATGGCTGGACGGGATCCAGTTAACTCGATCAGTAGTCATAAGCAAAATAGAAAGAGGAAGTTGTAACAATTATGAAAATAAAAATAGCAAAAGGGCTAAGAAACCCTAAAGGAGTTTCAAAGACTAAATTGTAATAAATGAAAATTTTAGAGTACAATCTTAGTATAGAACGGTGAAAATTACACCTAAAGACCCGGATGTCCAATTGAAACCAAAATTTATAAGGATGGGGTTGAGGGCCCCTGATCCATGTTTGAGGCTTAATATGGTCAGAAAGTAGAGGAAATAATATTTATAAATTTTAGAAAGTCTAAAGGTTTATATTGTATTGTAAAACCTTAATCGGGCCTGAACATTGATTTTTAGACTACTGCAAGGCCCAATAGCAATTCTAAAGGTCCAATAAGAGGAAAGAAGATATAATTAGGGCTTTAAAGAAGATAAAACCCAAATATAAATATAAAATAAAAAGGAAAGAAAGAAAAGATTTTTGTTAGTTTAAAGAATTAACTATGGTTAGGTTAGATCTTAATCATGGTTGTGTTGGAAATTGATCATGGTTGAGTTAAAAAAATTAACCATGGTTACTAACCATCAAATCACCATAACCTAAGGGCCAAGAATAACCATCCAAGTATGTGGCCAAGGAATTTTCGGAAGAAGATATTTAGTCATGAAATTAGAAAATCAAAAGAAAAAAGGAATGGAAGGCTATGATTTTATCTTGAAAAGGTTGATCCAAGGGTCCAAATTTGGTACAACCCTTTAACTTCATTTAAGTTCATCTCCTTCACCTCCATTCCACTATTTTCACGCCACACATAAGGGAGAGGGAGAGAAAAACGTGAAGAG
This sequence comes from Erythrophleum ivorense, assembly GCA_026724425.1. Lineage (NCBI taxonomy): Eukaryota > Viridiplantae > Streptophyta > Magnoliopsida > Fabales > Fabaceae > Erythrophleum > Erythrophleum ivorense. Next base: position 652,362 of record JAIUCV010000428.1, on the reverse strand, counting down.
AGAGGGAGAGGGAGGAAAAGTGGAAGAAGTGAAATCAAGCAAAACTATCAGCATTCTTTACCAAATTTGTTCATCTTCATCATCCTCCAATCATTTTCTCCAAAGGGCAGCTGCATCTTCATCCTTTCTTCAAGGTGGCATGTTGTTCTAAGTGGGAAAAGAAGGGATTTTAGTGTGAGAAAAGTAAAGGAAGTAAGGATTAATGTAACACCATATGTTTCTAGCTTGCTTCCTATCATTTCTAAGTTTCCCATGATAAATTGCACAAAAGGGAATGGAAGATGGCATTAAAATAATGCCTTATTTCGCGTTGCATAGCGTATGAAAATTCCATTCGGTGTCACGTGGACCATATGAGTTCATATATCACATCCTCATATTTAATTACATACATACAACTCATTTGCATTACTAAAGTTGGCCCACAACTCGTGGAATTCAAAGGGGAGCATCAAACTCAGTATTATTTTCGGCCAAATTCTCAATTTTTCTGTCACAACTTCAGAAATTCATAACTAAATCCACAAAAATTGAAACTCAACAAACTTTACCATTTCAGAAAGCTCCAGATGTCTACCCCATGATAAAAATAATTTCAGCTCATGAATAATTAAGGAAAGAATATTTGACATCCAAAAAGCCACTAAGGTTGCTGTTGTCTGGGCCACTAGTTCAGTTTACTGATATGAAGTTTCAGAATTCATAACTAATTCTAGAAAATTTGAAATCATGTATTGTTAGTCATTATAGAAAGATAAACATGTATAATTTATTATAAAAATATGCCCAGGCCATGAAACATAACATAGGAAGCGTTTGACACACGAAAAGGGGCAAAGGTTTGGACAGCTACTGGTACTGGTGCAAGTGTCTGCTTTAAACTTTGAAAATGTCCAATTAATTCCGAAAAAATCCAATTCATACAAATGATACCAATTTAGAAATCTATGAATGTTAAATTTATGATAAAAATAGATCAGACCAGAGCAAGCACGTTAGCCACTGAAATTCAATGGAACAGTGACTCAGGTCGTGCTGCACTACTGTTGCTGTTCTAGAAATTCAAAAATTCATATCTCTTAGCTCAGACTTCAAACTAGGTGCTTCTAGTTGCTACATGTCACTGTGAATTCCTAGTTTCTTCATATAAAATTTTGTAGCCATTGGACCACGTTTGCCCCTCGAATGACACAATTTCACAACTGACCAAATCAACAGTACTAGTGCAAATCTGAAATTCTGATACCAACTTTGAAAAATCATAGAAAATTCCACAGACCTCCAAATGACCTCATCTTTAGCTTCCCAAAAAGATCTAGGTAAGATCTAGTTGCATACAAAATTTCATGTCAAGAAGAGGTCATTGGTCAGACTTTGCCATAGCTCAAGAATATGACAATTTTGGTCCCAACAAGAGGCAAATTTGGTTCACATGAGCCATCCATTGTTCCACACACATTTGAGCAACTTAAAAAGCATAAATATAGCATAAATAAGTCCCCCTTAAGGTCTAAACCCTCATGCAACTCAAATTCACCATGTCACTTCCATAAACATACATGCACAAGTGGGCTCCCAAGTGGTCAAAATACACAATTCTATTCATTAAACTCTATTCTTGATACATACACTAACTTTATATAGTTTTACACTTGTTCAAAGTGTCATGACTCAAAAATAACATTTAAATATCTACTTTGACATTCTAGACATCATAGTACATCAAAAATGGAAAGATTTGCCAAGAGATGGAGATTTAAGCTCCTTGGCTTCCATCCTTTGGATCTTGAACTCCACCTAGATCATATGAGATGAGAGAAAGGATGGGGTGAGATTCATTGAATCTCAATACACCTATTCAAGCACATCTTCAAGGCATAAAACATGTCAAAGATACAAGTATGCAATCAATCAATCTATGAAGCATTCATCTTTCACATTTTTATGTCACAAACTCATGTCAAGCGTAAGAATGAGCTCTAGGGACTTTTGGTTTGGCCTCACCCCATTTCTAGGACTTTTAGATTGCCTCACTCTTGGTTCTTAGGACTTTTGACTTAGCCTCACCCATCCAAGGGACTTTTGGCCTTATCTCACCCATACCATGAGAATTTTGGCATCTCCTCACCCACATTAAGGGACTTTTGGTACTACCTCACCCTTATGAGCCATTTCCACCATTCAAAGACATTCAAGAAAAGCATATTGGTACCAAAATAGAAACATGGCATCAAGTGGCATGTCTCAAACATATAAACATACACACAAGCACATAATGACACCATATGCAACAAGAAAATGCAACAAGAAAAGGTGAAGAGCTACCTTGGTACAAATTCAAGCTTTACTTTGCTTGTTTCTTCTCCTTTTTGGTTCCACAAACACAAGGAGGTGGGGTTGAATTTCCTTGGCCTATTCACAATAAACAACACTTAATTATACTCTTGGAACAAGTTGTGACATCTAACTCACTCTTAAACTACACTTTGTTCTATTTGTCACAATATGGTTCTATTAAGGACCTAATGAAGCAACTACCATAATTAACATTCTTGGTTCCATTCTTTTGCCATATTTAGACCTCTTAAACTCATTTAAGGTCTTTGAAGCCATCACACACTCACTTTCACAAACCTAGGTCCATGTTACTTCATAAGGTTACATTATGGAAGCCATTGCCTCATCTCCCAACCTAAGGCTTCTAAATTTTTCCCAATGGTTTCTCCCATCTTCTAACATCATATAAAGTCCCAAACCAAGGCTAGAACAAATTAAAACATCCCCTAGCCTAATGAACCTAGCTTGACCGAAATATGCACCATAATAGAGGTTCATGGACTTTTTGATTTTTCCTTGATGGGAGAGCCACTTGGGAGGCTTTCTAAAGGTCTTAGGAGCTCAAGGAAACATTCACACAAAATCATATTTTGCAAAACCCTAGAAAACACTACACTTTTCTAACTTGTTTTATATTTATTTTTCTTGGAATTTCTTACCATATTCCATCTCTCCATGGCCTAAAACCCTTGTTCCCTTCTTGTATTTGGACAAAACATCCTCCCCTCCTTTGGTTCTGTTCTTGGCTGAAATACACACAAAGGGAGGGGGAAGAGAAGATGCAACAAAAAGCAAAGATTACCTAGGGTTCAAGTGAGCTTTCAAATGTCTTTCTCCTTCATTCTCTTCTCCTTAGCAAATTCAAAAATTTCCCCTTAGGTCTGGGTCAAAAACAGAACCAAATCATTCAAAAAATCCATGGAAAGAAAGGAGGAAGAGAGAAGAACAAGATTAGAGGAAGATGGAACAAGAAATTTCATGAAATTACGTAGTTTCTCCTTGGCTTTCTTCCTCTTTTTCTCCTCCCTTTGATGTGCCTAAGAGAGCTGAAGATTTTCTGTATTTTGGGCAGAATGGGTCGTGCTCATTAAAGAGGAGAAGAAGGGAGAAAAGTGTGGAACTCTTTAGAACATTCAAGAAACCACAAATTCCAATTTTGTCCTTCTGTAATGGTAATTTCGTTTTGGCTTCATTTTAGCTCCTTTTTTAGAACCGTCTTTTCCATCATAAAATTTAGGTTCCTAATTTAATAAAATACCTTTGGAATCACTCAAATCAGAGCTAAAACCTTCATAAACGAATCGATTAAAGTTTGGGTCAACTGACGTTGAATAGAGTACACCGGAGGGGCTTTACCGATCCCGGGGCTTCCCATGGTTTTTGGGGCCTCTAAGAATCTTGGGCAACTCAAAATTTCCATTTAAAAAGCCCTCCTAGGTGTTTTTCCAAAATTATACTTATTTACAAAAATGCCACTGGCCTTTCGGCAAATTTTTCGAACGCTCCAACCCTAGTTTTTGGGCAACTCAAGGCTCAAATCCTCATTTTCTATTATTTAAAATTATTCAAATTTCATTTGGGCTTGAATCATTCATCTCGGGGGACTTGCTTTTCAAACCAGCCCGTTCCAGTGATTGTACAATGTACCGAGCGTTACAATTAAGCTTAAAGAGTAAGTTTTCTCCACTTTGTACTTAAAAATCACATGGTTTAAGTGAGTTTTGTTAAACCCTAGCTATGGGCCACTTTTGGATAGTATATGGATGATTAGAAATGGAGTTTATATGTTGAATATGAAGGCCTAGGAATGGAGTTTATATATTGACTATGGAGGCCATATGAGCTTATCCATTTTTGTTATGTGCTGGAACTTTGAAAAACACAAATATTGTAATTTTTAGGAAAATGGAAATGTTGGGGAGATGCTGTCCGAATTTTCTCAAAATTTTTATGGTGTTTTCTTAATGTCCTAAAGTCTTGTACACCAAATTTCAAGTCCTAAAACATAAAGAAAGAGGCTATGAAATTTTTAGAACCAAAGAAACTCACTTTTGGGCCTCAAACGGAGCTAGGTTACGTTATGACCAAAACATGTTGTTGGGGCTGGAATTTGATAATTGTATCCATTCCAATGGATTCAAAAGGGTGTTTTTAGCTAAGAATACCTATGGCAAAGCCCACAAAACTCATAGAATAAAATTTCTAAATTTTGGCCAAGAAATGCACACTATTTGGCCATAGTGGATTGGAAGGGAAGGAGTTGGATTTTTCCAATTCCAATGGCTCCAACAAGTTTAAAGGGGTCATACTACTTTAAAATTTAAGGTTTATGTGTTTATTGTAATGAATTACCATTATGATTATAGGGCTTGATATTTGTTTAAGAATTCCAAAAGCAAGTAAATCGAGTTCCAAGACCTGAGGAGCAAAGTTTGCTAAGGTAGTAGTTTTCCTTTCTCTTTCTTTAAGCTTATATGTTTGTATAATGATGAGTGTTATGCTATATTAAGTTGTCATTTATGCTATAAGATGAGACATGTATGCTTAGATTATGCTTAGCCTTGTATGAAATTCCTTGTATTCCTATGTGGTATGTAGCATCTTGATTGGCATTATGCTATGTACTTATATGCTTGCTTGTGAATGAGATTAGTTTACTACTACTAAAATTTCATAATCTCACCCTAAATATAACCCATGCTAAGTCCGAGTTCAAGTAAAGAAAGGGTAAAGGGTGTGGAGGTATAAATTGAGGACCTTACTTTTATGCATCACATTTTGTCATGTAATTAAATGTCTTTGGACTACGGTATGTATGAGTTGTGCTATAATGTTGTATGATAATAGGACATTTAATAGAAAGCCATGTATATACCTAACCCTGAAGTAAAAAGAAAACGTTAATCAGTTCAGGTTTCCATTGACTCCTCTAAGTTCTATATGAGGTATTTGTAGTAGGAAATGTGTTATATAGTAAGATAAGAAATTATTCATATCAGAGTGAAGTTCCAGGCTTTCTATGGTTGTATATAGCTTGAGGATGTAGCTATAAGGCTATGTAAAGATTTATTGAGTTATGGAAAGCTTGTATAAGGTATCTCGGTTGTGTAGAGGTGACTTATGTTTTTATTTATACTAAGTTGTAAATGGTTGTGAGTAGGTAGTAAGTTGTGGGTGAGATTGGCCTCTAGTTCTAGAACAAAGTTAGGTGATCTAATAGCTAGAGCTCTATAATTTATAGTAGCTCCCTAGGATCAGTGGCAAGCTCTGTGTATTAAGCAATAAGAAAGGATTGGGTAACTACTAGAGAGGCTTGCCTAGAGAGGTTATGAGAGGCTTAATCTCACTGAGTGCCATACTCACACCGTTTGGGAATGTCTTACCTGATGCGGGGGCAAGTAATGAGGCAGCACAGTATAAGGTAAAGCTGCTACTACACAGAGTGAGGGTTAAGAGAGTTATCTCCCCCTAGCCATGACACCCAAATATTATGATGATGTGAAGAGCCTAAAAAGCAATTCCCTCAAGCTAGAGGTTTGAGTTCTAAGTTACATTCCATAGAGCCCCGATAGCCCAGAGATGGTAGTCAGTTATGTATGTGTACGAGTAAAGCAAGAAGTGGAATCCTTTAGCTTTGATGATGGGCTGCAAACAAAGATGGTGAGGCTCGAATCACATAGCTAAAGAAAAAGCTCCTAATTATAGTGAAGTGTGTTGTGACATGAAAGGCCTTGTTGGTCATATTCAGGCCAACCTGAGAAATGAGCTACTGTGGGATTAATCAATGCACAGAGAGTGGGGACCTCTAGTATAAATAAAGAAAAAGAGTAGCAATTGGTCACAGAAAAATTAGTAAGTAACATGTGATTAGTGGGCCTAGTGGTTGAAACTGAGAAGGGAACTCTTAGAGAATGTCGGACACAAGAATAATAAGGTTGTTGAGACCCACCTATAAGGCATTTGACTCTAACCTAGGATGCTACCCTGTAAAATTCTAAATGATAGGCTAACATGATGAGTTTAAGACCTTGTAGACATTATCAGAAAAATCTTGTTGACAAGGTCTTGAATTATGGACTGCAATATCTAAGATCTTGTCGACAAGATCTTGGACCCTGTTAATGGGATGTTAATGTAGCCTTAAAATTAACATAAGATAAGGCTACCAGTAGTAAGAAATATAATGAGCATTCTAGAAAGGTGTACCTCATGGGTAGTGCCTAAAGATGAGTATAAGTAGCCCAGTGACAGAGATCTAAAAAAGAATGAGAATAGTTTAAAAAGTACTAATTTATTGTAAACCTATATGAGATAATGGGACTTATTGTGAGCTACAGATCTGATGAGATAGGTAGCTCAGAATAAGTATGAGTTGAAGCTTAAGAAAAGTGATCAGTAGCATCTTCTAAGTAAGGTGAGATGTGTAAAAGGAGAACACAGTGTAAAAGGAGAAATTAAATTGACTGAGAGCTCAATGAAGGTTCTCCTTGGATTAATGAAAGAAGGATATGATATCTTGAGCTAGGGAAACCACCCAATAGTGGTTAGCAAATTCCCCTCGATAGACCCTCTGAATTGTAGAGTATAGTGATAAGGGATGCGAAGAAAAGCTAAGAAACTAACCATAGAAGAGATGCCCTCGCTTTAGTAATGACTAAATGAGTAGACTAAGCATAGAAAGTAAGCAGACAGGGGTCTAATAGTTAGTCAGACAAGCTCCCTAATATGAGAATGATGTAGGGTTAAGGCATGGGAGTAATTAGAGCACCCAATAGAGCATAAGTTTTCAGTAAGATAGAATCTAGACATTAAGAGTACGTGTCTTGGATTCAGTTAGTAGAACCCTAAAATTAGTATAATGTGCTCCTGGGAATGAGACTAAAGAGGTTATACAAAGAGAAAGCCTAGCTCTAATTCAAAAGTAGAAATTAGTTAAGACAAATAGTTAATGCCTTAGTACCCTCAGGGAAGCTCGAGGGAACTAGAAACCACCTAAGAAGATGAGTCTTTGCATTAGGTAGAGAAAGAGTGTAAGCCAAGAGCACCACAAAATATAATTCTTGGGATTTCATGAAATAGAATTTTCTTATGGAGGGACGATCTAGTAAAAAGCAAAGCAAGAGTATGAAAGAAAGTAAACCCCCTTGATGTTATAGAGAGTGAACAAGTAGAGAAACCCAAGAAAAATGCAGGTGCTCTTGAGCATAAAAAAACACTAATTAGCAAAAGGGATAGTCAATAGTAGAACATCCTTTTACCTAAGTAAAAGGATACTAAAGGTAAGAGAGAGAGAATATATGACAGTGTTTAAGTCGATGACATAATAGATTAAGAATAAATATTGAGTTGATGTACTTGAGAAAGCACACTTGTCCTTGGCATAAATGCCCTTCTAGCATGATAATGCCCAAAATAAAAATAGTCGGGCAATGTAAAGTGACCCCAAGATGAAGTAGAGAAAGAGTTTTCTTTTCCATGAGTATCCTACAGAAATAAAGAAGATAAAGAAAAGTAAGATATGAATACTTTAGATTATTGGAAAACTTGTAATACATAGGCAATAGTGACTTTGAGCTCAGCCATGAGGTGTTTGTGTATTAGTGTTTGATGTTATGGTTTATTTGCAACAATGGTTACATGATATTGGGTCTAGCCAACCTAGTAGTAATGTGACTTGAGTGCGTAGCAAACAATGGCATCAATCATAAAAAGTGTATTGGTAATCGAAGAGTATCCTAGTAGTTAAATCAAAAGATGAGCTAAAGAAAGATAAATAAGGGATTCCAGTAGTATTAGAATGATGAGAAAAGCATGCAGAAAAGGAATCCCTAGTAAAGAATAATAACATAGAAAAGAACATTCTAATAATAAAGAATGCTCAGATTTAGATAGCACGAGTTCAGTATGTATGATATGAGTCCCTTATAATATAATTAAACAAAATAAGAAGGGACCAATGTACAGCCTCTCTCTTGCGAGAGATGTCAGCCACACTCAGTGGGTGAGATGCCTTGGTGTCAAGGCAATCAAAAGCAGAACGTGGGTGATAACTCTTATGTTTTTATCATTTTTATCTCTCATTCTTAGTAATTTTAACAGATGGCTTTGGCTAATTAGGGTTTTTTAAATGATTCTCATAATTTTGGCCAAATTTTAGATTTGATAGCTTTTTGGGCTAATTGTAACACCATAAATTCTAACTCATTTCATGATATTCATGTGCTTTACATCATTAAATTCCATGAGAACATATGAAAAGGGGATAAAATAACGGGTTTCTTTGCGCTGCGTCATATATTAAAATTTCATTTGGTGTCATGTGGATCGTATAATTACATACTACACTTTCCCATATTTAATTACATCAATACAACTCCTTTGCATCATAAAATCATGGCTACAACTCATGGAAATCAAAGAAGAGCTCAAAATAACCAAGTACATTTTCGGCCAGAATTGGCTCCTTTTCTGACCAAACTTTGGAAAATCATAACTAAATCTAGAAAAATTGACAACATGCATTCTTAATCATTCTAGAAAGCTACGGATGTTTAATTCACACTAAGAATATGCCCAGGCCATAACATCTATCATAGAGGATGTTTGACATCTGAAATGGTCTAGAGGTCAAATTACACTGTGGAACTATCACAGAATTCTGCAGAAAACTTTGAAAATATCCAATTAATTCCACAAAAATTCAATCCATGCAAATAATACTAATATAAAAATATGTGGATGTTAGCTAGAGGGAAAAAAATATTTCCAGACCAGTTCATCACGCCCAGACCTTAGATTCAATGAAACAGTAACTCAGGTTAGGCAAAACTATTGATACTGGATAGAATGTTCAAAAATTAATATCTCCCTTTCTAGACATTCAAATGGAGTACTTCTAGTTGGCATGAGTCATTGTGAATGTCTCATTTTTCTATATAAAATTTCATGGCAATTGGACATCATTTGAGCCTTATGTGATAGAATTCATTTTCGGACTAAATAAATAGTACAACAAACCAAAACTAGAAAAAAATGCAAACTTTGGAAAATTCTCAAATATTCTATAAAGCTCTAAAAATTATGATCTTTAGCTTCCCAGAAAGATCTTAATTAGACATAATTGCATGCCAAATCTCAGAGCAAGAATAACTCATTTGGCTAAAAAATGATATGGGGCTCTATTATGGTCATTTTTGGCTCCATATGGGCTACCAAAATTACCAAATGGCTTTCCTTTGGTTTTGGCACCTTTTGGACAAGTCTAAAAGCACATTTAGGACTTGTGTGAGCCCAAATGGTCCTAAACCCCATGCATCTCATTTTGGCCTTTCCATGCATACATATGCACATTTCCATAAGTTCATTCATGAAGCTATCTTTGCCATACATACTCAATTCACATTCCATCATTCACATAACACATACTTTCATTTCTACATTATATAATATCATAATTACATATGTCTCAAGGGTCATAACCCATTTACAACAATAATATACATCATTATGGTTCATTATAGCTTTAAAAGAAAAATGTTAGACATATGGATGTCAATCTTCTTCTTTCAATGTTGTTGGCTCCCATTAGCATATCCACTTAGTCCACCTAGCATGTGAGATCATTGGAGAGGAGGGAATGAGATTCAAAAAATCTCAATAGCTCATCTCCCATTCAATCATACATAATATATGCAAAGCAAGCCTTAAAAAAATGCATGGATATAATATAAATCATGAACATTTAAAAAAGCAACCTTGGCATATGAACAAATCATACAAGATATTTAAGAGCTCACCAAGTGTTTGGATTGGCCTCACACTTCTCCTCATGGATTTTGGATTTACCTCACCCATTCTTTAAGAGCTTTAGACTTAACCATACTCTTGGGAGCTCACTTTGCTTTTGGGAGACTCTTTACTTTGTTTTAACCAATCTCAAGGGTTCTTGGCTCATCCTCACCATGATGAAGAGTTCTTGACCCTTCCACACTCAAGCAAACTCAACAAACATCATACATTCATTTGAAAACATAACATAACATCATGAAATCATGGCATATAAAATCATGCTAGCATAATTCTCATAGCTTGAAATTATACATACACACATTCTAAAACAAGCTAAACATACATCCATGCATGAGAGAAGGTGGAGAGAGCTACCTTGTATACAATCACACATTTTTTTCTTGAAATTCAAGCCTCCTCTTTCGGCCACACACCCACAAATTGGTGGAGATGGTTTCTCTTGGCCTAGATACAATTTATGGAAGCCAATTATGTTCATGAAATACATTCTAAGACTACATAACTTGCTTAAACACTAGATTGCTCTATAACCCCCATCATGATCCATACTTGCACCTAATGAAGTAACACCCCTCAAACAATTTCTAGGCTCCATTCTTTCCTTTCAAATATGATTCTTGACTCCTTTTAAGCCTCTTGGAGTCATCACATCATTAAAACAAAGGGTCTAACATCATGTTTCTTCTTTAGGTCATAATATGGAACCTAAGGCACCAAATCACTTTCTATGAGTTCTAAATTTTTTTCAAGGCCTCCCTTCATTTTCATTCATCAAATATGACCCAAAAATGGCCTTAGAAAAATTTAAAACTCTCCCTAGCTACAACAACATGCCTAGGCTGAGACATAGGGCAATTTGGCTTCCTTGGAGATTTCTTTGTTTTCTTGAAGGAGGAAGCTTGTGGGGATCATCTTAGGAGTCTCAAGAACTCATTTAAACTCTTAATTAAACCTAGGAAGTATCACATAAAATCAGAATTTGAAAGGTGCACACAAAACCCCAGAATTTGCATCTTGAAATCTAATTGTTATTTTGTTGTTTTCTTTGTATATTCTTGTTCTTCTCCATCAAATACCTTAAGATTCATGCTTGGTTGGGCTTGAAAATCAGATCCTCGTATGGCTTCTACAGTTAGGCAAAATAGAGAATAAGGGTGATGGAAGATATCAACAATAGGATGCAATTTTACCTTATTTCCTTGCTTAGTTTGGCTTGAATCTTGCTTTCTCCAAGCTCCTCTCTTCAAATCCGAAATTTCCCTTGAATTTCTCCCTTGAATCAAATTTATAAACTTCATTTTAATCAAAGGAAATCAAGGAGGATGAAGGAGAGGTGGTGTGGATGGAGAAGAGCATGAAAAACAACCATAAAAACATACCTTTAGCTTGGATTTCTTCCTCCTTCTTCTTCCTCTCTTGGGTGCATTTCTCCTAGGATTTTGCTTCTAGTTTGGGGCTAAGAAATTTGATGTTAAATGAGGGAGAGTGTGAGGCGCCACCTATATATAGGTAGGGAAAAATGACTTTTTCAAAAATTTTAATTTTACTCTCGTACTTTGCATTTTTGCTTCTCCTTCATTTTAGCTACTTTTGAGAATTATCATTTCCATTATAGAATTTAGGTTCCCAATTAAACAAAATGCCTTTGGAATCACTCAAATCGGAGCTAAAACCTTCTCGAATGGATCTGTCAAAGTTCGGGCATACCGACATTAGAAAACATCCACCAGAAGGGATTTAACTGTCCTGGGGCTTCCCATGGTCTTCAGGGCCTCTGAGAACCCCGAAAAACTCAAAACTTTCATTTAAAAAGCCCTCTTGTATGAATTCCAAAATTTCCTTAAAATTACGAAAATGCCGTTACATTTTATAAGATTTTTGTCAAATTTTGTTTCTTCATTCTAGCTCCATTTTTCCTTCCGTCTAAGGCTAAAATTCTCATTTTTAGGAGTCTAGAATGTTACTCAAATTTTTTAAGATTTTAACTAATTCATTTTAGGGGACTTGCTTTAAAAACGTGCCTGTTTCCGTCGTTTAACGAAAATTGGACATTACACTAATTCTTTAGTATTATATTCATATTGTGTATATTGTGTGATTCTATTAATTTTAGAGCTTAATTCTTTCTATCTTGCCTAATCCATGCATTGCACTGTGATTTTATGCCTAATTGTGCTTTACTGGGTGATTAATAATGAAATTCTAGATGTTTTCTAGTGAGTTTCTTTTGGGAAATGTCCATTCCTTCATCTATTTAATGATTCCCTCCATCCTATATCATTAGTTTTCATTTTATGTTGAACTCAAAATTTCACTGTCTCTACCATTTTTTCACTTTCCCTAAATACCCCTACATAGGGACCCACTTGGATTTTTCATTAATGAATTTTGATTTGATCTTTTTATATGATTATTTGGCAATTAATCTTATGAGATTAATGGTTAAAGTTGGGTCATTTGATCAAGGATGTAATTAGTAAAAGGGATTAAAGTTGATCCAACTAGGGGTAAAATGGTCATTTGCATAGAAAAATAATTTTTCTTGTGAATTTCTTAAGTTTTTTTTGTTTCTTTCTTTCTAATAATTTTAGTCAAATTTTCTCTCCATTTGTGTTTAATTTTCATCCCTCCATTAGTTTTCCATAGGGCTTAATTGGATTAATTCATTTAATTAATGATTAATGCTACCTAATTATGTGATTAATCATTTTATTTTATTTTATTTTGCTACATAATCTATTTTGGTGCCACATTTTTATAGGTTGCATGAAGATTGAAGGAGGGTAATTTAGTCATTTAAATAGAGGACAAACTTGACTTTTCATAGGCGCTCATTAATCTATGTCATCAACTTGTTTTAATCTCATTGGTCCATCTAAGTCCTTACTTATCCACCTCACTTCCATCTCATAACTATAGCCACCTAAGCATCTATTTGGACTTACTAATCCATCTCACCATTCTCTCAAGCTCTTATTAGTCCAAGTGTCTCAAACCTTCTCCTTATTGGTCCACCTTACACTCACTAATCCACATCACTTCTTAAACCCTAATCCTATTCTCCATTTTGCACAAACAAAGGAGAAGACGCACAACATCTTCTTGGCCAAGAGAAAGATGCCTTCTTCTTGCTCCTTTCATCTCTTGGACTTCTCTTCACCATTTTTCTCCATTCCACCTCCATTCTACCATTTTTCTTCATCTTCCTCTTCATTTATTCCAACATTCTTCCATTCTTCTTCTTGGCCATGACCCATTCTTCTCTCTTCCACCATAAGGACGCAATCTTCATCTTGAAGGCCATGGACGAATTTTTCATGAAGATTGAAGGAAGGCTTGTGACAATGAATAGCTAAGGAGTTTGATGATGACCTAGCAACCTTGGAAGGGATTTAAGAGGCCATGGATTGCAAGCATTGGATTGGGCTAACTATTCTTCTCCTTTCACTATTTCTATTTCAATTTCTATGTCAATTTAGAATAAAATTGGAATTGTAATGGTTAGATTATTTTAGACTATTATGGGTTGTAATAAGAACCATTGGATTTATGGATTAGAATTTTTATGAATTGCTATATTAAATATGAGATTATGTTTGAATTGGCCTTTGCATCTTGTGTTCTTGTGTTTTGATTATTGAATTTTAGCTTCTTGATTTAGTATTGTAGGTGCTAATTAAGTGGTTAAATTCTTGATTGAAGCATTGGAATTGTTGGATAAATGTGGTTTTATGGGCACAAAGTCTTGACCAATGCTATGGATTAATTGTGCAATTCTTGCAAGCTTGATTAATTGTCATATTATCATGCAAGTTAGGTGTTTGATAAAATGCCTAGAAGAGTATTCATTCTAGAGTATTCATTCTAGGTAGTTTATCTTACGTCCTACACTTAGAAAGTTCATGGGTTTCATGTATATGGCAATTAATAATAGTAGTTTTCCTAAGTCCAATTAATCATTAGAGCCCAATTTTTTTCTCTCTTCAAGTATTGCTAAGTTGTCATCTCCATTTCATTTTAATTGAATTGTGCAATCTACCCAATTTTACACAACTAGCTCTCTTGAATTTGTTTTAGTTTAATTTTCAAGTCAATTATAAAAAATAATAATAAATTTTGTAATTAGTTTGAATCTTACATAGGTTAGTATTTTGACATTAACATCCTTTCATTTAGCTTTTGGCATTTAAATTAAATTACACCACTTACATTTTCTATACTTGTCCACACCCATATACACTTGTTTATAATTCCATATAAATTACTCACATACTTACACACTTTTCCATGTTCATGAAAATAACAAATATATATATATATTTCCTTAATTACTTAGTCACTCACCTAAGTGATATTATTTTAGTTGCTCCGGAGTGAAACGACCTTGGTTGCATACTTTTACTACGTAATTTTTATTTTGCAATCAAGTTTTTTTTTTAAATTGCAACCTCACGACAAGGTTGGTCAGTGGGCATAGTTAGAAATTGCAGGATATAAGAGGAAAGATAGAATAAGTATAAATGAAGCAAGGTAAGCCAATAGAGTAAGAAAAGAAAGCCTAAGTAAAAAGGGCTGAAGTGGGAACTTAAAGATCCCATAAGGAGTAGTAAAGAAAAGTTAAAATACTCCTAAGTAGTAGTATGATGAAATCATAGAGAATCAGATGATATAGAACCCACTTTGTATGAAGAGCATGAGAAACATCTGAGTTGAGCGTTAGAAATTATGAGCGATAGTTATCGGACTTAGTGAGTATATATTTTTATTTTTAGATACAGTGATCTTAGATTTTGATGTCTCCCAGAGATGGATTATAGTAGATCCTAGCATAGTACAGTGGATTGTCGTAGACCCTATTAGGGCTCTGAAAGGTCATAGTAGACCTAAGGGTTGCAATAGATCCTATAGAGTTACAGAAAGCCCCTATTTACAATATGATAGTTCTCTAGTGAGATGACAACCTGAGATAGTTTTTACAAAGCAGTTAGTCTCAAAGACCAGTACAGTTTATATTAGCTTTTGTCTCAGAGACTAGATATATCCTAAGTCTAGTAGACTATTGCCTCAGAGACAGTGAGGCTATACTCAGATAGTTAGACCACTAACTATACTCTTGCTAGATGAGCGTAGCATGTAGGATAAAGAAAGTAAGAAAGTAGCTTTCTAGAGCTAAAGCTAAATGAACCACAACCCAGTAGATATTAGCCCTGATTGAGGGACAGAGAGATCCTTATATGCTAGACTATGTATTTAGAAAGGGGTCAGGTGTAGTTTTAAATAAGGTAAGCGGTACAGTATGTCTCCAGTGATTGAGACTGTGAGTATAGTCAGCATCCTACCAGAATTCAGCAGTAGTTAGTGGTAGTTGCTCTTCGATGTTAGTACAGGAAAGAGTAAGAGCATGATGATAAGTTATTAAGCTGAAGACTTATATAAGTCCTCTCTCAAGTGAATAAAAAAAGTAAAACATAGTTCAGACTTGAAAAGACAAGGGTAAGAAAATATCAATTAGCAAGGATATAAGAAAAGTCATATGAGAATGTACCCCAAATTTTAAGGATGAAATTTATTTAAGGAGGGAGAAATGTAATATTCGATCCCCGAAAAATGCAAGAAAATGTAAGAAAATGCGACAAACATAACATATGGTTTCTCTATTAATGTACGAAATTCACTGGATACAAAAGGGAGTCCCCCAAATAGAGTAAATTAAGGTCTAATAAAATTAGAATAATATTCTAGACCACAAATAATGATGAGTCAAAGTTAGAGGTGACCTAAAATTGAGGCCAAAATAGAGGAAAAAAGATCAGAAAAAGGTCCCGAATAGTCTCTAAAGTTAAGTATGAAGGAGTCAGGGACTAAAATACAAAGAAAAATTATTTGGCAGGAAAAATGTATAGATTGCCCAAAAATTCAGGGAACCACAGTTTCATCCTCTATTTGTGGCTTTAGGCACAAATATCAAACAATTGGGCAAGAATCTCATAAATCCGTGACCCATAGGTAAACTCCATTTAATAAGACGGGTCTGATGATGTGACGTTGTCTGGATGGCTGGACAGGATCCGGTTAGCTCGATCAGTAGCCATGAGCAAAATAGAAAGAGGAAGTTGTAACAACCATGAAAATAGAAATAGTAAAAGGGCTAAGAAATCCTAAAGGAGTTTCAGAGACTAAATTGTAATAAATGAAAATTTTAGAGTACAATCATAGTATAGAACAGTGAAAATTATACTTAAAGACCTGGATGTTCAATTGATACCGAAATTTATAAGGATCAAGGTTGAGGGCCCCTGATCCATGTTTGAGGTTCAGTATGGCCAGAAAGTAGAGGAAATAATATTTATAAATTTTTGAAAGTCTAAAGGTTTGTATTATACAGTAAAACCTTAATCGAGCCTGGACACCGATTTTTAAACTGCTGCAAAGCCCAATAGCCGATTCTGAAGGTCCAATAAGAGGAAAGAAGATATAATTAGGGCTTTAGAGAATATGAAACCCAAATATAAATATAAAATAAAAAGGAAAGAAAGAAAAGATTTTAGTTAGTTTAAAGAATTAACCATGGTTAGGTTAGAAATTAACCATGGTTGAGTTAAAAACATTAACCATGGTAACTAACCATCAAATCACCATAACCTAAGGGCCAAGAATAATCATTCAAGTGTGTGGCCAAGAAATTTTTGGAAGAAGATATTTAGTCATGAAATTACAAAATCAAAAGAAAAAAGGAATGGAAGGCTAAGATTTAATCTTGAAAAGGTTGATCTAAGAGTCCAAATTTGGCATAACCCTTTAACTTCATTTAAGTTCATCTCCTTCACCTCCATTCCACCATTTTCATGCCACACACAAGGGAGAGGGAGAGAAAAACGTGAAGAGAGAGTGAGAGGGAGGAAAAGTGGAAGAAGAAGTGAAATCAAGCAAAACTATCACCATTCTTTACCAAATTTCTTCATCTTCTTCATCCTCCAATCATTTTCTCCAAAGGGCAGCTGCATCTTCATCCCTTCTTCAAGGTGGCATGTTGCTCTAAGTGGGAAAAGAAGGGATTTTAGTGTGAGAAAAGCAAAGGAAGCAAGGATTAAGCTCAAAGAGTAAGTTTTCTCTACTTTGCACTTGAAAATCACATGGTTTAAGCTAGTTTTGTTAAACCCTAACTATGGGTCACTTTTGGATAGCATATGGATGATTAGAAATGGAGTTTATATGTTGAATATGAAGGCCTAGGAATGGATTTTATATATTGACTATGGAGGCCATATGAGCTTATCCATTTTTATTATGTGGTGGAACTTTGAAAAACACAAAGATTGTAATTTTTGGGAAAATGGAAATGTTGGGGAGATGCTGTCTGTATTTTCTCAAAATTTTTATGGTTTTTTCTTAATGTCCTAAAGTCATGTATACCAAATTTCAAGTCCTAAAACATAAAGAAAGAGGCTATGAAATTTTTAGAACCAAAGAAACTCAGTTTTGGGCCTTAAATAGAGCTAGGTTACATTATGACCAAAACATATTTTTGGGGCTGGAATTTGATAATTTTATCCATTCTAATGGATTCAAAAGGGTGTTTTTAGCTAAGAAAACCTATGGCAAAGCCCCCAAAACTCATAGAATAAAATTTCTAAATTTTGGCCAAGAAATGCACATTATTTGGTCAATGGTTCCAACAAGTTTAAAAGGGATCATACTACTTTAGAAGTTAAGGTTTATGTGTTGATTGTAATGAATTATCATTATGATTATAGGGTTTGATATTTGTTTAAGAATTCTAAAAGCAAGTAAACCGAGTTCTAAAGCCTGAGGAGCAAAGTTTACTAAGGTAGTAGTTTTCCTTTCTCTTTCTTTAAGCGTGTATATTTGTATAATGATGAGTGTTATGCTTAGATTGTGCTTAGCCTTGTATGAAATTCCTTATATTCCTTTGTGGCATCTTGATTGGCATTATGTTATGTACTTACATACTTGCTTGTAAATGAGATTGGTTTACTTTTACTAAAATTTCATAATCTCACCCTAAATATAACCCATGCTAGGTCCGAGTTCAAGCAAAGAAAAGGCAAAGGGTGTGGAGGTATAAATTAAGGACCTTACTTTTATGCATCACATTTTGTCATGTAATTAAATGTCTTTGGATTACAGTATGTATGAGTTGTGTTATAATGCTATATGATAATAGGGCATGTAACAGAAAGCCATGTATATACCCAACCCTAAAGTAAAAAGAAAATTTTAATCAGTTTAGGTTTCCATTGACTCCTCTAAGTTCTATATGAGGTATTTGTAGTAGGAAATGTGTTATATAGTAATGTATGACAGAATCTGAGCTCCATGATGATTTAAGCCTATTGGGATGCTTCTATATGCTACGTTTAAGCTTTTGGACATGCTCAAATTGTCATGGTATGGCTAGAAGGCCATTTGGTACCATTTAAAGCTATGTGGATCCCAAAATTGACCATATTTTTGTCCTGAACTAAAGTCTGACCAAATGGATAAGTTTTTTGCATAAAATTTGGCAGGCAAATAAGTCTCATTTAGAGCATTTCACAAAGGTAAAGAGAACTATTTTTGAAACTTTAAAGAATTTATTATGAATTTTCAAAGTTTGTTAAATTATGTTAAAACTATCATTGTTGCTGTTTATATGGTCAGTTTGGTTTTTGGTGCATTTAGGGGCCAAAATAAGTGTAGTACTTATGCAATTTTATAGGCATATAGTGCCTGCCAAATTTTATGCAAAAAACTCATCCATTTGGTTAGACTTTAGTTCAGGACAAAGATATGGTTAATTTTGGGATCCATATAGCTTTAAATGGTACCAAATGGCCTTCTGGCCATAAGTCTCATCTAGAGCATTTCACGAAGGTAAAGAGCACTATTTTTGGAACTTTAAAGAATTTATTATGAATTTTCAAAGTTAGCTAAATTATGCTAAAACTGTCATTGTTACTGTTCATATGGTCAGTTTGGTTTTTAGTGCATTTAGGGGGCCAAAGAAGTGTAGTACTTATGCAATTTTATAAGCATATAGTAGACATTACAAGCATTCCATAGCCATTAAGGGCATCCAATTTAGAGCTCTATAGAGGAAGAAATGAATTTTTGAAGTTTTAGGTCTGCGATTGTCTGAACCAGTGACCTAGTTATGGTTCCATTGTCATTTCATAAGTCAAACATAGTTGTTTTGATTTGAAATTTTTTTCTAGTTAAAGGACATCATGGGCTTTCCAAAAATCTATAATTTACATGATTTGGATATTTCTAAAATTAGTTATGAATTTTCAAATTTTATATCATAATATGGAGCATGTGGAAAATTGCAAGTGTGATGTAATTTTGTGATGTATGCCTTGGACCTAAAATTTATGGTTCAAGTTGTGATATTTTCAATTGAACAAATGTGTTATAGATGGGAAATGAGTTGAGTAATTCCACATGGCCCATTTAGCCAACGATGAATTAATTTGGCTTTTAATAATGACAAATGCCACTGCTAAAAGTGTTAATTTCATGAAAGTGGATATTTTTAAGTAGTTTTGGTACATAAAGATAGATATGGTATTATACTAGTAGAGTTAAAAACATAGATAGAAGAGCTCTTAGAGAAAGATTTTATTAGACCTAGTGTCTCTCCATGGGAAGCTCCAATCTTGTTTGTTAAGAAAAAGGACGGAAGTCTTAGACTGTGTATAGACTATAGGGAATTGAACAAGATTACAGTTAAGAATAAATACCCCTTTCCCAGGATATATGACCTCTTAGATCAATTGATAGGAGCGTCAATATTCTCTAAGATTAACCTCAGGTTTGGATACCATTATCATAGGATTAAGGCTGAGGATATCCATAAAATAGCTTTTAGGACAAAGTATGGGCACTATGAGTTTTTAGTGATGCCTTTCAGGTTAATGAATGCACTTACTATATTTATGGATTATATAAATAGAGTGTTTAGGTCGTATCTAGACAAATTTGTAGTTGTCTTCATGGATGATATCTTTATTAATTTTAAGAGCATGAGCAACATTTGAGATTAGTCTTGGAAACCTTGAGAGAAAAATAGTTGTATTTCAAACTTAGTAAATGTGAGTTATGGCTCACTAAGGTGAAAATCCTAAGCCATGTAATTTCCTAGGTAAAGGTCGCGGTAGATCCCCATAAGATGAAGCAATATTTCAATGGGAGAGACTTAGGATAGTAACAAAGATCAAGAGTTTCTTAGGTCTAGTAGGTTACTATAAGAGATTTATCCAAGGCTTTTCTCATATAGCTATGCCACTGACTAGGCTTACTAGGAAGAATGTATCTTTTGTGTGGGATGAGAAATATGAGCAAAGCTTCCAAAAATTGAAGCATAGGTTAACCACCACTCTAGTCTTAGTACTTCCGAGCCCTTGAAAGACTTTTGTAGTCTATGGTGATGCCTCTAAGAAACAGTTATGATGTGTACTTATGCAAAAGGGCAGAGTGGTAGCTTATGCTTCTAGATAATTGAAACCACACAAAGAAAACTATCTCACACATGACTTAAAGTTAGCAATAGTAGTGTTGACTCTTAGGATATGAAGACCCTATTTGTATGGTGCAACCATAGAATAGTGATCATAAAAGCCTTAATATTTGTTTGAGTAGAAAGAGTTAAACATGAGATAGAGGAGATAGTTAGAATTTTTGAAAGATTATGATTTCACGTTCAAATACCATCCAGGTAAGGCTAATATGGCTGCAGATGCATTGAGTAGAAAATCCATACATATGGCCTACATGATGTTGAGAGAGCAAGAACTCATTGGGAGATTTAGAGATATGAGTCTCTCATGTTAGGTGTATTTTGAGAAACTATTAATGAGTGAAACCCAAATAGAAAGTAAATTGAGAAGTCAAATAAAAGAAGCCTAGCAAGAGGATGAGTGTGTAAAAAAAAATTAGAGATCAAATGTCCTAAGGTAGAGCTTCAAAGTTTAATTTGTCTGAGGACAAAATCATGAGATATAAGGATAGGTTGTATGTGCCTAGGAACTCAAAATTAAAAGAAAGAACATTAGAGGAGACATGTAAAAGTAAATATACCATTCATTCAGGCAATAATAAAATGTATCATGATTTAAAGAGAATGTTCTGGTGGCTTGGAATGAAAACAGACATAGCTGAATATGTCTCTCAGTGTCTAGTATATTAGAAAGTCAAAACTAATAACCAAAAGCTAGTTAGGTTACTTTAGCCCCTAGATATCTCTGAGTGGAAATGGGATAGTATAACTATGGACTTTTGTCTTGGGATTACCTAGAACATCATCAAGGTATGATGTTATATGGGTGATAGTGGATAGATTAATTAAGTCAACTCACTTCTTAGCAATTAGAGCCACTACACCCTAGATAAGTTAGCCTAACTGTATATAAAGGAAATAGTGAAACTACATAGGGTGCCTAAGAGTATATTATCAGATAAAGATTTCATATTCACTTCAAATTTCTAGAGATCATTACAGAATGCCCTAGGGCCATATTAAGATTTAATATAATCTATCACTCTCAAATAGACAGTCAAACAGAGAGAACTATCCAAACCCTAGAAGACATATTGAGGGCATGTGTTTTAGAGATAAAAGAAAATTAGGATACCTATTTGCCTCTAGCAGAATTTACCAATAATAATAGTTATCAGTCTAGTATTCAAATGGCACTATATAAGGTATTATATGAAAGGAAGTGTAGGTCTTTAGCATGTTAGGTTGAACTTGGAGAGAGGAGCCTTATAGGCCCAGAATTAGTAGACCAGACCTTAAGACAAATAGAAATAATCAGAAAGAAACTTCTAACAGCTTAAAGTAGGCAAAAGAGTTATGTAGATAAAAGGAAAAGGTCGTTAGAATTTGAGATTGGAGACCATGTGTAACACCATATATTTCTAGCTTGCTTCCTATCATTTATAAGTTTCCCATGATGAATTGCACAAAAGGGAATGGAAGATGGCATTAAAATAATGCCTTATTTCGCGTTGCGTAGCGTATGAAAATTCCATTCGGTGTCACGCGGACCATATGAGTTCATACACCACATTCCCATATTTAATTACATACATACAACTCATTTGCATCACCAAAGTTGGCCCACAACTCGTGAAATTCAAAGGGGAGCATCAAACTCACTATTATTTTCGGCCAAATTCTCAACTTTTCTGTCACAACTTCGGAAATTCATAACTAAATTCACAAAAATTGAAAGTCAACAAAATTTACCATTCCAGAAATATCTAGATGTCTACCCCATGATAAAAATAATTTCATCTCATGAATAATTAAGGAGAGAACATTTGACATCCAAAAATCCATTAAGGTCGCTACTGTCTGGGCCACTGGTTCAATTTACTGATATGAAGTTTCAGAATTCATAACTAATTCTAGAAAATTTGGAATCATGTATTCTTGGTAATTATAGAAATATACACATGTATAATTTATTCTAAAAATATTCCCAGGCCATGAAACATAACACAATAAGCGTTTGACACGCGAAAATGGGCAAAGGTTTGGACAGCTACTGGTACTGATGCAAGTGTCTGCTATAAACTTCGAAAATGTCTAATTAATTCCAAAAAAATAAAATCCATGAAAATATATCAATTTGGAAATCTATGAATGTTAAATTTATGGTAAAAATAGATTCAGACTAGAGAAAGCACTTTTAGCTACTGAAATTCAATGGAACAGTGACTCAGGTCTTGCTGCACTACTGTTGCTGTTCCAAAAATTCAAAAATTTATATCTCTTATCTCAGACCTCCAAATGAGGTGCTTCTAGTTGCTACAAGTCACTTTGAATTCCTAGTTTCTTCATGTAAAATTTTGTAGTCTTTGGACCACGTTTGCCCCTCGATGACACAATTTCACAACTAACCAAATCAACAGTACTAGTGCAAATTTAAAATTCTGATACCAAATTTGAAAAATCATAGAAAATTACACAGACCTCCAAATGACATGATCTTTGGCTTCTCAAAAATATCTAGGCAAGATCTAGTATCATGCAAAATTTTAAGTCAAGAAGAGGTCATTTGGTCAGACTTTGCCATAGCTCAAGAATATGACAATTTTGGTCCCAACAAGAGGCAAATTTGGTTCACATGAGCCATCCATTGTTCCACACACATTTGAGCAACTTAGAAAGCATAAATATAGCATAAATAAGTCCCTCATAAGGTCTGAACCCTCATGCAACTCAAATTCACCATGTCACTTCCATAAACATACATGCACAAGTGGGCTCCCAAGTGGTCAAAATACACAATTCTATTCATTAAACTCTATTCTTGATACATACACTAAATTTACATAGTTTTACACTTGTTCAAAGTGTCATGGCTCAAAAATAACATTTACATATCTAATTTGAAATTATAGACATCATAGTACATCAAAAATGGAAAGATTTGCTAAGAGATGGAGATTTAAGCTCCTTGGCTTCCATCCTTTGGATCTTGAACTCCACCTAGATCATATGAGATGAGAGAAAGGAGGGGGGTGAGATTCATTAAATCTCAATACACCTATTCAAGCACATCTTCAAGGCATAAAACATGTCAAAGGTACAAGTATGCAATCAATCAATCTATGAAGCATTCATCTTTCACATTTTTGTGTCACAAACTCATGTCAAGCACAAGAATGAGCTCTAGGGACTTTTGGTTTGGCCTCACTCCATTTCTAGGACTTTTGGATTGTCTCACTCCTGTTCTTGGGACTTTTGACTTAGCCTCACCCATCCAAGGGACTTTTGGCCTTGTCTCACCCATGCCATGAGACTTTTGGCATCTCCTCACCCATATTAAGGGACTTTTGGCACTACCTCACCCTTATGAGCCATTTCCACCATTCAAAGACATTCAAGAAAGCATATTGGTACCAAAATAGTAACATAGCATCAAGTGACATGTCTCAAACATATAAACATACACACAAGCACACAATGTCACCATATGCAACAAGAAAAGGTGAAAAACTACCTTGGTGCAAATTCAAGCTTTACTTTGCTTGTTTCTTCTCCTTTTTGGTTCCACAAACACAAGGAGGTGGGAATGGATTTCCTTGGCCTATTCACAATAAACAACACTTAATTATACTCTTGGAACAAGTTATGATATCCAACTCACTCTTAAGACTACACTTTGTTCTATTTGTCACAATATAATTTCATTAAGGACCTAATGAAGCAACTACCATAACTAACATTCTTGGTTCCATTCTCTTGCCATATTTAGACCTCTTGACCTCATTTAAGGTCTTTGAAGCCATCACACACTCACTTTCACAAACCTAGGTCCATGTTGCTTCATAAGGTTACATTATGGAAGCCATTGCCTCATCTCCCAACCTAAGGCTTCTAAATTTTTTCCAATGGTTTCTCCCATCTTCTAACATCATATAAAGTCCCAAACCAAAGCTAGAACAAATTAAAACATCCCCTAGCCTAATGAACCTAGCTTGGCCGAAATATGCACCATAATGGAGGTTCATGGACTTTGTGATTTTTCCTTGATGGGAGAGCCACTTGGGAGGCTTTCTAAAGGTCTTAGGAGCTCAAGGAAACATTCAAATAGCCAAGAAAATATTCATATAAAATTAGATTTTGCAAAACCTTAGAAAACACTATACTTTTCTAACTTGTTTTCTATTAGTTTTTCTTGGAATTTCTTGCCATATTCCATCTCCCCATGGCCTAAAACCCTTGTTCCCTCCTTATATTTGGATAGAACATCCTCCCCTCCTTTGGTTCTATTCTTGGCTGAAATACACACAAAGGGAGGGGGAAGAGAAGATGCAACAAAAAGCAAAGATTACTTAGGGTTCAAGTGAGCTTTCAAGTGTCTTTCTCCTTCATTCTCTTCTTCTTAGCAAATTCGAAATTCTCCCCTTAGGTCTGGGTCAAAAACAGAACCAAATCATTCAAAAAATCCATAAAAAGAAAGGAGGAAGAAAGGAGAACAAGATTGGAGGAAGATGGATAAGAAATTTTATGAAATTACCTAGTTTCTCCTTGGCTTTCTTCTTCTTTTTCTCCTCCCTTTGGTGTGCCTAAGAGAGCTGAAGATTTTCTGTATTTTGGGTAGAATGGGCCGTGCTCATTAAAGAGGAAAAGAAGGGAGAAAAGTGTGGAACTCTTTAGAACATTCAAGAAACCATAAATTCCAATTTTGCCTTTCTGTAATGGTAATTTTGTTTCAGCTTTGTTTTAGCTCCTTTTTGAGAACCGTCTTTTCCATCATAAAATTTAGGTTCCTAATTTAATAAAATGCCTTTGGAATCACTCAAATCAGAGCTAAAACCTTCCTGAACGAATTGGTTAAAGTTCAGGTGAACTGATGTTGGAAAGAGTACATCGGAGGGGGCTTTACTGGTCTTGGGGCTTCCCATGGTTTTTGGGGCCTCTGAGAACCTTGGGCAACTCAAAATTTCCATTTAAAAATCCCTCCTATGTGTTTTTTCCAAAATTACACTTATTTATGAAAATGCCATTGGACTTTCAGTAAATTTTTTGAATCGCTCCGACCCTAGTTTTTGGGCAACTCAAGGCTTAAATCCTCATTTTCTATTATTTAAAATTTTATTCAAATTTTATTTGGCCTTGAATCACTCATCTCAGGGGGACTTGCTTTTCAAACCAGCCCGTTCCAGTGATTGTACAATGTACCCGGGCGTTACAAACACCATGTATTTATTGGAGTGTTTCCAATCACAAGGATAGGTAGGTCCATAAAGAGTAAGAAGCTTAGTACAAAGTAGATAGGTCTATTTCAAATTATTGATAAAATTGGACCTGTGGTCTACAGATTTGCCCTTCCTCAAAATGGAAGCCAAATTCATGATGTCTTCCATGTATCCCAACTCAAAAAGTACCAGTTTGACCCTTTACATGTCATAAATATGAAAGTGTACATTTACAGGATAATCTATCTTATATAGTATCACCAAATCAGATTGTGGATGCCAAGCTAAAGCAGTTAAGAAACAAAAACATATCACTAGTGAAAGTGGTTTGGAAAGAGCTATCCCTTGAAGAAGCCACCTAGGAGCTAGAAGAAGAAATGAGAAAGAAGTATCCAGAATTATTCTAATAAGGTGTGTATCTAAATTTTAATGACAAAATTTTATTTAAAGGGGAGATGTAATGCTCAATCTTTCTAAAACTAAACTATAACTGATGAGTTATAAAAAGAAGACCTTAGAATCAAAGGGATAGAGCCTAAATAAAATTAAAATAATAATCTAGACATCTAGAAATGAGGATATGAGGCTAAAGATGCCCTGAAACCAAAGCCAGGATGGCTAAATAAAATTACTTGAAAAAGCGGTGGCATTTTTATAATTTTAGATAACTTTTTGAAAACTTAATAGAGGGAGGTTTAAATGGAAAAAATAAGATTTTCAAGATTCTTAGAGACCCTAAAAATCATAGGAACCATTAGAATAGTTAAAACATCTCTGGTGTATGATTTAGAATGTTAGTTGACTAAAACTTTGACTAGATGGTTCAATAAGGTTTTAAATCCAATTTGGATAAAACCAAAAGCATTTTATGAATTAGAGGACCTAAATTTTCATATAAAAAAGACGGTTCCCAAAAAGGAGCTAAAATGAGTAAAAATGAGGAAAATAAAGTTAAAGGGCAAAATGGAAATTATGAAAAATGTTATAGCTTAACCCTTCCTTCTTAAATCTATCAAACACGACCTAAACCCCTCAAAATAAAACCTAGACCATCTGAACTAGAGCTCTAAGTTATATTAAAGGAAGAAGTAAGTGGGAGGAAAACAAACTAAGAAGAGGTATGTATCTTGGCAATTTTTCATGCTTCTTCCTTGACTAAATTGATTTTCCTCTTTTAGTTTCCTAAGAGGAGGCTTTTCATGGCTGGACTTGTGGAAGAAGGAGAAGGTATAAGGAAACTAAAATTAGCACCAATTTTCTTTCTTGATAAGCTTTAAGATCATGTAAGATGCATGGTGCAAAAATGGCTTCTCCTTATCTTCTCCCTCCCTCTCTTGTTTGGCCACCACAGGGCCCACAAAGTGTGAAGATGTTTTGAATGGTAACAAGGCATAACCATGGGTTTTTGAGTGTAAGGAATTGAATTGTGCAATTAGAATTAAGAAAGAAGCATTAGAGAGCAAAGTAGAAAAGTTAGGGTTTCAATTGCACTTTGAGAATTTTGGAACTTTAACAGGATAACCCAAGCCATATTTAATCATATCTAGACTCTAGAGAAACCAAGAAATATGGGTATGTATCAATTTCCCAAAGAAAACAAATAAAACTCCATATGGCTTCTTATATGTGTATGGTTCATCCAAGAAGAAAATGGATAGTTAGGGAGTATTTTTTTTAAGTTCTAATGAATAAAGAGACTTAGATATGATGAATTAGAAATTATGGAAGTATTGGATTGAATTTAAGAGTCTTAGAGTTGAAGTTGAAATTTTAAAGGCCTCAATGAGGTAAATGACGCAAGTTGGTTCTAAGGCTTTCTAACCAAGTATATAATGATTAAAATGGGTCCCTTGAAAGTTCTAAGGCTTCTAGAAAGCAGGAGTTTAAGGTTAGGAAAGTAAGAACCAAAGGTTTCTTCATAATAGACCAAAACTAGCCTTATGTAGGATATTGAATCCTATTAAGATTAAATGAACATCTTGGAACCTAGAATGAGTTTTGTGGGATTAATTTGCCTTATGATTGTTTTATGTAGGTCAAGTTAACCCAAACTCACTCATTTGTGGGTGCCAAAACAAAGAAAGTAAAGAAAAAGAATCTTATAAGTGGGATTGTGGTACCTCTAAGTTCCTAGGATCACAAGGTAGCTTTATCTCCCTCTCTTGCATACATTTGAATGTTTATATAAGTTTTAATGCTTGTATGTGTTGTTACTTGATGCATTCATGATTTATGTTTTGCATAATTGACATATTGAGCTATATGAATGAGAATGATATATGTTTTGGCTCCTAGTTCCCCTAAGGCTTAGATTGAGCATATGGCTTTTCTTGTTCCTTCTCTTTGTTCCTCCATGGATGATTTTTGGCCACATAGAGAACATCTAAGAGAGAGTGAATTCTAACCAAGACCAAGCATGAAACCTAGGTTTTTGAGTGTGAGAAACAAGTAAATGCAAAGAAATTCCAAAAAGAAGCATTAGAAATCAAGCTACCAAAACCTAGGGATTTAGTTGCAGCTTGATATGTATGAAGCTTTCTAGTGGTAATTTTAGTTGTCTAAGAGTGTATATGGGTTCTCAAGACACCTAGGAAGTCGCACATGTACTAAGTCCCTAGAGAAAACTTGCAAAACTCCATGGGTCCAAAATTGTAAGTGTGCCTCAGCCTAAGCAAGACAAGGTACCTAAAGAGAGTTTTAAATTTTTCTAAGACTAGAAAGGACCAAAATATGATGGAAGAATATCAAAGGAAGCCTTGGAATAAATTTAGAAACCTTGGTTTGTGAGATAAAGGTATAGGTTCCATTTTAAGACTTAAAGAAGCAATTTGTATCTAGGCTCTTAGAAGTGAAATTGTGATGACTCCAAGGAGTCTAAATGGAGTCAAGAGACCTAGAAAAAAGAAGAAAATGGAGCCAAGAGCATGAATTCTAGTAGTTGCTTCATCAGATCTTGTGTGGAACCATAATGAAGCCATATGAGAAAGTAGCTTTACATAGATTGTGTGTGATGCTAAAGCTTACTTAAATGATGTAATTATGTCTTATTTGATGTATTTAGGACAAAGGAATCAAGCTCCACCTAGTTGCAAGTGTGTGGACAAGAGAGGGGAAGAATAATGCAAGAGAAAAGTGTGTGAATCTTGCTTCAAGGTAGCTTGCTAACGTTTCTTACATGCAAGACTTGGATGTTTATTTGTCTTTGAGTACTTGTGTGTATGTTTGAATCATGAGAAGTGTTTCTAGCTATTGCTTACATGCTATGGTACTATTATGCTTCTTGAAATGTGTTTATGTATACAAAGTGGCTTGAATGGGTTTGGTTATGCCAAAAGTCCCTTAGCATGGGTGAGGATGAGCCAAAAGTCTCCAAGAATGGGTGAGACAAAGCCAAAAATCTCAAAAAGAGTGAGGCTAAGTCAAAATTCCCTTGAAAGTAGGGGAGGCAAATCCAAAAGTCTCAAGAAAGATGGGTGAGGCTAGACCAATGCCCTTGAGAGCTTATATTTGCCATGTATAATTTTATGTGATAAGGAAAATGTTGTAAGTATGCTTACTAGTAGCTTGAATGTCATACATGCATTTTTTGACATATATATACATCCATTATGTATGTTTGAAAGGGTTAAGAGCTATTGGGATTCTTTGAACCTTACTCTTCCCCTACATATTCCTTATCATGTCGAGGTGAACCAAGTGAAGCAAGAAATGGAAGCCAACAACCTTGAGAAGCAAGACTTTGACAAAGGGATAGAGAAATAGGCTTTTTATTTGCATTTTAATGTCAAGAATTGTAACCATGATATGTATATATGATGTAAACCATTGAACATGTCCAAATGTATGTGAAAATGGTGTATGTGTCAATGTGGAAGCCAAATGAATGAGAATGTGAGTTTTTGTCACTCCTTTGCCTTTATGTCCATGTGTATGAATGCAGGTGGTAAGGTTGAGCTCCATGATGATTTAGATCATTTTGCATGCTTTTATATGTTGTAATTATGCTTTTAGAAATGCTTAAGTGGTTATGGAAAGTTAAGAAGAACATTTGATGCCTTAATATCCCACTTTGGACTTCAAAATTGACCAAATGGTGAGCTGAACCAAAGTCTTACCAAATGGATGAGTTTTTATATGAAATTTGGCTAAAAAATAGGTCTCATCTAGGGTTTTTCACAAAGCTAAAGAGCATTCAATTTAGATTTCTAGAGAATTTATTAGGATTTTTCAAAGTTGGCCAAATTATGCAGAAATGATATGTGCACTATTCATATAGTCATTTTGCTTCTTTGTGTCACAGGTGGGTCAAATGAAATCCAATACTCATGAAATTTTACAAGCATAAACTAGCCACTGTGATCACCTCATTTAGAGCTATGTAAAGGGAAAACTAATTTTTTTCATAGCCACTAAGATCACCTCATTTTTAGCTATTAGTTAACATCCAGAGCTTTCCAAAAAGCTATCATATACATGATTTCAATTTTTCTAGAATTAGTTATGAATTTTCAAAGTTCATATTAGAAATCTGGACATGCCAACCTTAGAGCAACTTCCATTTTTCTGATGCATGGTTTCCAAATCCATGATGCATGAGATAAATGATGATATTTATGACTTGAATGCATATGTTATGGATAGGAAATGATATGGATGATTTCACATGGTCCTTAAAGCCATGAATCATGAATGTGGTCTCCCAATCATGCATTTATCCATGCTTAAAGTATAGGTTCCCTTACAAATGGGTCTAATATGCATGAGATATATTGAGATAGCATATGTGACCATTGTGTAAGGGCTAAAAGGTTAAGGTATTACACTTTGCATATACAAATTAATGTGCCAATGGTCCAATCATACATCAAAATGGCTCATGTTCATGTTCTCAAGCTTATACATATGTTTCTATTACATAACCTTGTCATCTACATAAAGTTCATCATACACACATGTGCTTATTATCCTTTCAAGTCTATCATATACATCAAGTAAGTATAGATTACAAAGTTCTAGTTACATCATTTCCTAATGCCTAACTTTTCTCATTTTCCTTTTCATTACTTAGACAACTTGAAATAGTTAGTGGGAAGAACATGGGTGAGATTCTAGGAGAATCTCAGTAGCAAATTCAATCAAATCAATGCATACAAGAGTGACATAAGGAAATACAATGCATGTGGTGCAAGTATGTGATTCATATGCATCAAATAACTCAAGCACAACTTTTAGCATGAAAATTCATTTCTCATCAAGCCATGACATCAAAACATGCTAGTTAGGCTCAACTAAACTCATTTTTGGGCCAAGAAAGAGCTACTATGCTCAATTTTCCGCTATAGGGAGGTAGGAGTCACAAACATATAATACTCATACATAAAACTCTTAATGAAATTCATTTCAAAACATAGCTCATAAATATATCAAGCAACTATAGACACAAGCATCTCAACTCATTCCAACATTCAAATGCATGCAAGATAGGGAGATAATGCTACCTTATGACTTTGGAGACTTGAAGCTGCCACTAACCCACTTAGGTGTTCTCTTTTCCTTGACTTTTCTTAGCTTGACACTTACAAATATGTGAGCTTACACTAGCTTGACCTATATAGCAATTGCAAGACAAAATAAGGTATTAGGATTCACTCTAACTTATATTACCATCATGAATTCCTATTAGGACTCAATGTGCCATTTTAGGCCATTCTTGGTTCCTTAAGAGAAAACTCTGGGATTTACTTCCTAGGTTTCAAACTTTCACTTGCTATGAGCTATATAACTCTAATGGAACTCATTTAGACTATCATCTGCATGATTATGTAAGCCAAGGGCTAACTTGCTTTTTTAGGCCTTTTAAGTGCCTAAAAAATTCACCTTTCAAAATAAGGCTTCCAAATTCAATCCAATAGTTCCATTAGTCATTATAATTCATATTTAGATCATTTATCACCTTAGAATCAATCAAAAATCTTCCTAGGTACTCTCTTTAGCTCATGGCCAAACCTATGCCATATAAAGGGGCTAAGGAGGTTTTGCTCATTTCTCTTTGGAATTTGGTACATGTGGAGATTTCTTGGCTCTTTTCTACCTTAGATATGATCTTACATGGCTTGAATTGTCTTCCCAGGGTTCTAAAACTTTCAAGGTGCAACTAAAACCCTAATTGCTCTACTTTGTATTATATAGCCTTTTAATTATTCCAATGGCATAATCTTAATCTCCATGCTTCAAAACTCAAAATTAAACTTCCTTTAACATGCTTTCATCTTGGTTGAATTGGTGAGAAGAATGGAACTCAAGGAGAAGCAAGTGTTCTAACGCAAAACATACCTTATTTGAATCCTTATCAAATGGAGATTCTTATGGTAGAATTGGTTGCTTCAAACTCTCTCCTTTCTTTTAGAGTTTAGCTAGTAAAATGGTCCTTTTAGGAAACTAAAACCATTAATAAAGAGAGCTTAGAAGGAGAAGAAAGTTTCTAACTACCATGGAGCAAAATTTTGCATATTTACATACATATTTGCCTTGTCTTTCCCTCTTCTTTCCTCCTTCTTTGGATGCCTCTTCGATTTTGTTTCTGGTTCTAAGTCGATTATGAAGGCTGGTCAGGTAGTGTGGTTGAATGTAAAAAAGAAAGGATGATTTTTAAAATAATTCCTAAAATACTTATTACATCCTAAAAATTTGACTACTCTATTTGGGCCCGTTTTAAATCCTTTTTTAAAATCATTAGTTCCATATGAAAATTTAGGTTATCTAGTTTATTAAAAATATTTAATTTAAAATTTATAAGATTCAAAACAATCTAAAATGACTTAGTCTGTGACAACCCTATCTTCTAATCATTGTAATTGTTGCTAAATACACGATTAATAATTAATGATCAAAGTTTGGAGTCGTTACAATTTGTTACATTATGAAATATAGGAAAATTTGAACCTTGATATTAGGGTCATCATTA
The DNA here is from genome assembly GCA_026724425.1 of Erythrophleum ivorense. Lineage (NCBI taxonomy): Eukaryota > Viridiplantae > Streptophyta > Magnoliopsida > Fabales > Fabaceae > Erythrophleum > Erythrophleum ivorense. The sequence continues at coordinate 619,538 of JAIUCV010000428.1, read as the reverse complement.
AACAATCACAAATAGGAGAATACATAAAAGAGATTATACTATCATGAGGGGTTTATGATTCGTCCATCTATCAATTTCAACACACAAAACCTCTCATAAGTGCTCATATATCATTTCTTAGCATTACCATTGAAGGAACTAGGATTTCAAGGCAGTTTAGGGACTTGCGCCGCAACCCATACCATTCCCCTCGTGGCTAAGTTGCTCTCTGGAATTACTGGGCAAATTTCTCAAATTTCACCGCAGCAAGTTAGACCGTTGCCATGGCCAGCCTATGCGAAGTCGTGCCGGAAATGCCTCCTGGAGCTACTGTTCCACGTCCCACGATCCTCGCCTCAGTGGAACACTCTTGCATTGCAGCAAGATTCGCTACTGGACACCCCTTAGATTGTTCCCTCGACTAGCACCGTGGCAGTACGTGATGCGTCGTGGCAAGGTTTCATTCCATTACCTTCACGGGCGATTTTTTTCACTCTAAGCTGCGACGAGTTTCCTCACGTCGTGGCGTTCCTCGACACTGTACTTTCCAGGAAAATTTTAATCGCTTGCACCATGGCGATATTACTCATGCCACAACGCCCCTTGCCTCTGTCACTCATTTGGTCATGGCAAAGCCTTCTTAGCCACGGCGTGACTCCCTCCTGTAACTACATCTCCCAAATTTCATCCCCTACACTCCAATTCTCATCTTGGGACTACCTTAGGACCACTCCCATTCATTTTATATGACTCTAATGGTATTTATCTACCTTATACACCCAGCTATTTTACCATTACCAATTCAAAACTTAAATGTAAATTTTCATTCCTCCAACTATCCTATACCAGCAAGTCCATAGAATAATAGCAATAAGAATTCATGCACTATTGGAAATTAAAATTCAATATACATTCCGTTAAAGGTTTCATACATCAATGGTTCATATTACATCTAATACATCACATAATTATATTTTCAACAATATACCATACCATAAATTCAGCAAAATTCATACGTCAAGTGTTATGGGTTCATACATCCGATATCAAGCTAAAATGAGGTCTAACTCCTCAATGAATACATCCTAGGTAATCAAAATATAAGAGCCTACACTTGACAACATGAATACATGATGATGCTATACAATAAGAAATACAAAATTTAGCATCTATACTAAATAAGTCATCCTAAGTGCAGCCTTCTCCCCACATGTTGGAGCTCATAGATTTTCATCCACTTGCTTCCCCTTATCTTTACCCGAAGAACCTTCACCTGAAATATTAATCCCATAAAATAGGGTGAGATGCGAATCTTAGTAACTAAGAAAATTCCATCATATAATCTAGTTTAATTAGCATACATGCATAATTTCACATAAGCATCAGAAGAACACCAGTCATATCAGCAAATGAAACAATTAGGCTATCATGATCACTATCCCATACTAGCAATCATATTTTCATATGTTAAAGGCCATTAACACTGGAAGAGGCCAGTCCACGGCACCTACTCCCCTTTGAGCACAACTAGGGCTCAGTGTATCTGGAGTTTGATCATAATCCTATGCCCGATTGAAGCACATGCACGGGTGGCAACCGCACCACAGCTCCACCATTGACTCACAAGGTCCAACACAATACACTAGATAGCCAACCAATTCATTCAACATTTCAAATTATTCATATATAAAAAATATGAAATTAAAATAGATATATGCATAGAATTAATGTAAACCTGGTTACCTCACTTGTAGACAATTGCAATAGCCACCAATGGTATAAAAATCTCCCTAGAACCATAGCATCAGAAAATTACTACTTTAATTCATCATTAATAGTTGCAAGAAGTGTCCAAAGAATTTAAAATGCTAATGACTACTTAGAGAACACTTACCCAGCCACCACAAATCCCAAATTCAGATTAAAGTGTCTTCTACCAAAAACCTCAATATTTCACCTAAAATCCTAAGCAAATTCGTACAAAATTAATACTCATATTATAAATCAGCTATGAGGGTCTCAAACTAGCAAAGAAAGGATCAAAATGAAGGATTCATACTTACCTAATGTCAGTCGTAGCCTCAACCTTGGCTGAATCTTGCTCTAGAAGTGGAAAATGTGGAAATATGCCAAGAACCCTAGAGCCTCCTTTGGACCTCTGAATTTTGAAATGTGTGTTTGTGTTTCAGCAAATGGGGAAGAGGCTGAAGCATTAGGGTTTTAGTTAGGTCAAATATGGGTCATGGGTTGCTCCAAGGTCCAAGTCCATTTGGGCTTCAGATTTTAGCTTTGTTGGGCCATCTCTTATACATTGGGCTATTGAAATTCCATTAGGCCAAACTTAGCTTTAAAAACTCCATTGTTTGGGTCTGCACAAGGTTCATTGGGCCATTCCTAAGAGCTTGTGCAAGTTAGGCCTTGGGTCTCTAACCTATTAAATCAAATTGGGCCTACACCTACTTATTGGGCCTCCATTAGCCTCTTATCATGATCTCCTACATTAATTTGGGTCTAGATGAAATTTCTATCCCAATTAAATCTCAAACCCATATTAATAAATTTTATCTTTCTAAAATCTCCTTTCACCTAACTTGCCCACTTATCCCATATTAATTATTCCTAATTAACCTAATCCATGATTAACACCTTAATTAATTTTTAGGTTATTACACAGTCAAAATTTTAGTCAATTGACAACCTAAATCATACATTGGTAAGGTTTTAGCATTCTAACAGTTCCTATGATTTTTAGGACCCCTAAAAACCTTAGTAAGCTTAACTTTACCATTTAAAATTTCATTCTTTGAGTTTCTAAAATTTTACCCCCAAAGTACAATTTTGCCACTGCACATCTTGTTTATTCCATTTAACCATTTTGGCTTCGATTTCAAGCCATTAATAATTTCATGTTGTCATTTTTGGATGCTTTAATTAATATTTTATCCTAGCTTGGTCTTAATTCATTTTGTTTTAAGGTCCTATTTTATTATCTTGCTGAATTCTAGTTCAATTTAAGGAATACATTGAGCCCTAATTTTCACTTCTTAAAATATGGTTCGTATATTCATTCCAATATTTCCATTAGTGTTCATATTTGTTATCTAGGCCATCTAAAATATTAGAATCAATAAAACAACTCCCTAGTTAGTCCATTGACTAAATGGCCAAAATAGTGTCTATGGTACTTTAACTTGGAGTTTTTCAAGATTCAAGCCAAACCAAGTTGAGATTCATGATCCTTGCACCTTAAAACATCTAAATACATCAAATATGAGTTAAAATAACTAAATTTCAGTCCTCTCTTTACCTAGTGTAAAATTCCTCTCATAAGGTTCTATCTTATTCTCTTCTATGAATCAATGTGAACCAACGGTAGATATGGAATTCTCATGGCCTAAAATCCATGAATACACCAAGATTACATGAAGAAAAAATTTCCTCCACATGGTTGAACCATATAGGGCCAAGAAACATAAAATTTTACAAGTGTTTTGAATGAAAACTTACCTTAATACGAAGCACTTTTCATGTAGATAAAATTCCATCGATTGGAATTCCAAAAGGAGCACTTTTCTTTACTTAATCAAACCTAAAATGCTTCCTTTAAGGAAGAAAAAATCACCATTAGAAAGCTCTCTATGAGAAGAACAAACTTTATAATTGACAAAAGATGAGCAAAGGTCATTTACTTACTTGAAATAGAGCTTAAAATCTCTCTCTCCTTCTCCCTTATGTGTGTTGCCATAGCTAGGTTCTCCAAGCTTCTAAAGTGGCATGGAGAAGAAGATGATAGGGTGGCTTCCTTTATAAGCCTCCTTTATAATTTTTCCAAATAACTATTTTTCCTCTAGGTACTAAATCACTTTTTTTTTGTTTATTTTTCAATCTTTTCAAAATTTAATTAGTCTCTATGCAATTTGAAGTATTCTTTCATATAAAAACATTAATTTTAGGGTTTAAATGGCTTAAAATAGTGAAAAATAGCTCTACTTATCATCACAGTACTGTCTATCTCATCTTATATACCATAAGGGTGTTAATTGATTCTGATAGTCCCTTCGATGTTTAGGACCTCTAAAAACTTTAGTAAGTTTAATTTTGTCATTTAAAAATCTTGTTCTTGAGTTTCTAAAATTTTGCTCAAAATTATGATTATGCCATTAGTATGTCACTTTACTATGTTTTGCCACTTTAACTCCATTTCACACCATAGGTGATTTCATAATCTCATTTCTTCACATTCTAATTAATATTCCACTCTTATTTGACCTTAATTCATTTTACTTTAGGGTCTCCTTTGATTACCATACTAATTCTAATTTAGTTAAAAGCTGGATGTTGCACCAAAGTTAGGCCCATGACCAAAAGCTAAAAGGTTGTGGTTAGAATTATGATACAATTGCTAATTTTCAATGAATGTTGGATTTTTGCACTTTCACTTTTATTAGTTTCATTAGGTGTAATAACTTCCTTGTTTTGGACTTTAAATGTAACTTTCTTATCAAGGGTGGAAATGTAATTTTATTCTTGTGCTTGGAGGATTATTTCATGGCCACTATTTAAAGACCCATTATTAAACATGAATGGTAGCCAAAAAGTTATTTTGGGATTTTCCCTCAAAGAACTAAGTGTCTTGTCTTCTTCTCTATATCTATAGGGTTTATTACCTTGAATGGTGAGATCCTTACAACCTTATACCTCTAAGCTAGTAAATTAATTTTTGTATCCTTAGAGTGTGCTAAGTTGATCTATCATCTCCTTTTTAACCTTACTTCTATTTTTGCTACTATTACATTGGCAAATTCGAGGTCTAGAGCATGCTTTCCTTTTGTTTGATTCAAAGGATCTCCTTGCAAGTTTTTGATTGTTAAGTAGGTCCTTTTTTCATTTTAGAGTTTTCTTCTCATTTTAAAATCACTACAATCTAAGTTTTCTATAGTGAGTTCTATTCGTTTTGACTTAGTGATATTTTAGATCCAACTATGATAATATCTTCCTTTATTCAGCATTAGATTTAGTCTAAGGACACAATCCTTCAACTTAGATTATCATCTTTTACTACAAGGGTATTGATGGGATTATAATCATTCATGTTGAATTGCTCAAGGATTTTCTTAATATAGTTCACTTGTGAAGAGCAATTTAATTTCTCCAAGTAATTCCTTTAGATCTTAACTCTAAAGATATAATCTACTTTACCCATATCCCTTATTTCAAAATTCAAGGACAACATTCTTTAATGACTATTAAAGAATCTAAACTATTCTTAGCTAATCGTATATCATTCACATAAGGGGATAATATTACGACATTTGCTTTAAACTACTTAAATGTAAGTACAATAGTCTTCATCGATTATTTGAAATTCATGTAAAGTTATAGCTCCATGAAAATTTTAGTTTGTAAATGGACCTTTGGAACCTATAAACTTTATACTCCTTTCCTTTCTTAATGAAACATTTGGAGCCACTTGCATGAGTGGGGCTCCTATTTCATCTTCAACCTTTAAACCTAGTTTTTTTTTAAAGACAATTTCAGGAACTTTATGACCAAACTGTCAGTTTTGAGGCTTCATATCTCCTTCATTTCTTATCCAAATTGGACAAAATTTGTATTATTGGAAAGCTTGTAGAGTGCACTTTCCATTGATATATGGCTTCCATATAGTGGTACCCTAAAGAAAGAACAATAGGCCTCAAAATTTAGGTCATTGGTCACATCTTTAGAAACTCAATTTTCTCTCTAATGGGTTATCCGATTAACACCAAATTTGAATCATATATTCTACATCCTATAAGCATTGTTTAGTGTGAAAGATGTTATCTAATATGGTCTCTATCTTAAGATGCCACTAAAGTGGTTCTAAGGTTCATACTCCTATATATATGAACCTCATATATATTTTCTAATGACACTAATTTCTAACTGTAATACCATATTAAGACAACACTTAATATATATCACAATTGGCATAAAACCATGAAATTAATACTTATAGTAGCGGAAATAATTGTTATCAAAAGCCAAGTTAATTCATTTTTGGTTAAATAGGCCATTTGGGTTTACCAACCTTACCTTCTATCCTTAACACATTCATTCAATTAAAAGCATTACAATTTGAAATATGCATTTTAGGTTTGGGCCATCCATCACAAATTCCATAACATACTTGCATTTTCCTTGGTTCCATGTTTTGTCACAAATTTTAGAAATTTATAACTAATTTTAAAAACTTCCAAATTATGCAAATTAGGACTTTCTAGAAAGATCAGGACATCATCTAACTAGTGTAAAAATTTTAGATCAAAATAATATCATTGGCCCATGAAATCCTAGTGGAGTTGTTAGCAAGTTTGGGACACATTCTACAGTAAACTAGAAATTTCAAAAATTCTTACCTCACTCTATAAAGCTCCAAATTTGGTGCTCTTAGTGGCTATGGAAAGCTTATGATGTCAACTATGTTCCAATAAAATTTCATAAGCACTGGACTTCATTTGGCTCTTGAATGACACTGAAAACCAAACTGACCATATATACAATAATAGTGATAGTTTTTACATAATTTGGCCAATTTTGAAAAATCATAATAAATTCTCTAAAACTCCAAAAATAGTGCTCTTTGGCTCTATGAAAAGATCTATATGTTTGCCAACTTTCATGCTAAAATTCATCCATTTGATCTAGTTCTGGTTTAGGGCAAGAATATGGTAAAAAATGGAATCAAAATAGCATCAAATGGTACCAAATGGCTTTCTACATGATCCATGACCATTTGAGCATAGCCAAAAGCTTAAACAAAGTGTATACAAGCATCACAATAGGTCCAAATCATTAGGGAGCTCAATTTCACCATTCCACTTGTTTATATACACATGCATGGCAAGACTTTAGAATGTCAAAATAATATATTCTCATTCATTTTGCTCTAAATTTGGTTCATATAACATATTTACAAGATTTCACATATACTAAAAGGTTTACATCTCATACATACTTTGACATTGAATTATATCAAAACTATCCTTTTGTCAAAGTAATGCAAATCACACTCCTTGCCCTCCATTTTTGCTTCCTTGGGCTTCACCTAGACAAGAGTAGATGGAAAATAGAAGAAAGTGAGATTCAAAGAATCCCAATAGCTCTTTTACCCTTTCAAGTAAGTATATATGGCATATAATCAAGTCAAAGAATACAAGTATGCATAAAACAATTTCAAGAATCGAACAAATCATGTTTTCAATGTTACATAAACATGTTAAGATCAAGGTCAAGCTTTAGGAACTTTTGGTTTAGCCTCACCCTATTATTTGAGACTTTTGGATTAGTCTCACCCTTTTTCTAGAGACTTTTGACTTAGCCTCACTCACTCATGAGACTTTTGGCCTTGTCTCACTCATTCTTAGGGACTTTTGGTGTAATCTTATCACCTTACCCATTATAAAGAGCAATCTCACAATTCAAACGCAATTCAAGAAGCATAATGGTATCATAGCATCAAACCAATAGCTATAAGCATGTCTCATGATTCAAATACATATACAAGCATTCAATGACATTCAAACAACTAAGAAATACATACAAGAAATGATGGAAGCTACCTTGGTTTAAGAAACATAATCTTCCTTGATTCCTTATCTCCTTGGTTCAGCCTCACACACACACTTGGAGGAGGCTTGGTTTTCTTGACCTAGACACATCAAATAAAACACAAACACATCAATGGAACTATCTCTAGCCTTATATAAAGCTTCCACAAGCTACTTCTAGCCTATAGTATGCATATGGTTCAATACAAGGGTATAATAAAGAAACTCATATAATTCATGATCTTGGCTTTAATTTTTTGCTCAATCTAAGTCATATGACTCCATTTAAAGTCATTAAAGCCATCACAAATTCAATCCAAAGAGCTAAACATCAAGTTGCTTCTTTATGCCAAAAAGGAACCTAAATTTTCAACTTTCAAAATATGGTTTCTAAATTCAAATCAATGGTTTCTTTGGTGTCTATATTTAATATCTAGACCATTTCTATCTTTGGAATTAACGAAAACACTCCTTAGTACTAGTTCTCCCCCTTGGCTAAGACATATACTTACTTGAGCCCATAGAGTTTTCTTCCATTTCCTAGGGAATTTGCCATTCATGAAGCTTTCTAGATGTCTTGACAACTCAAACACAATCTCACACAATCTAAATCTGTAACAACCAAAAAATAAAAAAAAAGGAAGCTGAAAATTTTTGAAGTCCTGAAATTTTCTAAGTCTACTAACTATAGTGAGAAATGGGCTAGCTATAGCGAATGTATCTATTTGTTCTAATGAGAAAGGGTCTAGCTATAGCGAGAGTGCCTTTTCACTATATCGAAAATGCTTCTAACTATAGTGAGTGTGGGCATCCCATACAAAAACCAGGGAACTTCTTGCCATAGCGTGAGCTGTAGCAAAAGTAGGGATCTGGGACTGATACGTGCTCGTCGTAGCAAGGGTTATGCTTCGCTATAGAGAGGGTTAGTATGGAAAAGTGTGAAAAAAGAGAATTTAACTTCTTAAAATGTCCAGATCCATTCTTTCTCCTTTAACCGACCTAAGCTTCGTCCAAGCACAGAAAAAAGGCTTGAGAGAGAGAGGGAAACTAGGAGAAACTAAGAGAGAAGGAAGGGAAGCTAAGGAAGAAAGGTAAGAACCTCTAAAGCTCTTCATGCTTCTTCTTCTTGATTTTATTCTTTTCCTTCTAAGTTTCCTTTCCATGGGTTGTTGAGTAAGAAAGCTCTGTTCTAGTCAAGAATGAGCAAGAAACTTATATATCTTCACTTTTTCTTCTTTGCTTTCTTTCTTGAAAGCTTGAGAGAGGAAGGAGAGTTAGTGGAACTTTAGAGAAAGAGAAACCCCAGCGTCTTATACTTTGTAGGGTTTGCTCTGAAGAAACCCCTAGTTTTGTGAATAATTATTGATAAAAGAGTAATTCCATGCTGTTTGTTGTGTCTAGGCTCAAAAGAAGCAACTCCATCTAGTTGTGATTGTGAAACCAAGAAGGAAGAAGAGAAATTGAAAGGGAAGGCTTGTGTTAGCCGATAAGGTAGCTCCCCACTCTTTTTTGTTGCATTCTTGGATGTGTAATAGTCATTATATGCTTGTGTTGTGAGCCATGCCATTTGATGTTGCCTTGATGCATTGGTACCAATATGTTTATGATATGGATTGTGAAAATTGTTCGAGTAAGGTAGTGCCAAAAGTCTTTTAAGATGGATGAGGGGGAGCTAAAAGTCCTTAAATCAATGGTGAGGCCAATCTGAAAGTCCTAAAAACTTGGGTGAGGTTAGACCAAAAATTTCTAGAGCTTATTCTTGGCATTGATATGAAATTCATGGCATGAAAAGTATGATGTATGAACTATGTAGAGAGCTAAAGCAATGAAAATGTGGGATTTGCCCCTTTTGTGGATTGTATGCAATAGTGCATTTTGGCCCGTAGCATAGTGAATTTGAAATGTATGATGATTCGGATCACTTGGTAATTTCATATATGCTATGTTTATACTTTAAAACTTGCCCAAGAGGTGCTAGAATATGTAAGAGGCCATTTGCACCCACTTTGAACCATTTTGGGTGCCAAAACTACTAAATTTGTGAGCTTCGTCAAGATATGACTAAATGAGTTCTTCTTGATATGAATTTGGCATGCCTCTAGAGCCTATTGAGAGCTTCTTGGGAAGCTAAAGTGGGTAATATTTAGAGGTCTAGAAAATATTTGGTGAATTGTTGAAGTTGGAGAATTTTCTGGTTTTGGTTATTGTATTGTGCAACTAGGTCCAAAAATGAATCTGTGTCATTCATAGATCAAACAGTGTCCGATTGTCATGAAATTTTATAGAGATAAACTACATATCTACAGTGACCTATACCAACTAGAAGCACCTCAATCAGAGGTCTATAGAGGGAGAATGAACTTTCTGAAGTTCTATGTCAGTATCAGGGAAGCCATCTGACCTTTGTTACTATTCCATCATTTTTTGAGGTCCAAGGGCTACTAAAACAATCTGAACTTATTTTTTCCCTTTATTAAACATCTGTAGCTTTCCAAATTGGTATAGTTTTCCTAGATTAGATATTTTTCGAATTAGTTATGGATTTTTGAAGTTCATGATAGCAAGCTGCACTAGTACCAGGGACAGCCGGACCTTTGTCTCTTTTTCAATGTCAAACATAGTCCAAACACTGAGATTGTGGTTAGGCATTATTTTTAGTGTAAATTTAACAGTTAGGGATTTCTAGAGAGCCATGGTTTGCTTAATTTCCATTTTTATAGAATTAGTTATGATTTCCAAAAGTTAAAGCCAAAAATTTGACTTTTGGGCCCATTTGAGAAATTGCATTTTCTTGGTTTTTGGCTTCATATCCGTGGTTTATGGGTAGTTTGATGCTATGTATGAGTTGTATAAATGGAGTTTGAGTGGATTATGTGATTGATGGGTTCACGGGACCATGGGGCAAATTATGAGTGTTTGAACCCCGTTTTATAACATGAAAATGCCACGGTTTATACTTGTTCTTTGGAAATCATATGGAATCAAGCCTAGAGGGAGTTTAGTTAGAGTTAAGTCATTATGGTGTTACAAAATCATCACTAGAAAGCTCCATAAATCCTTAGGTGCAACCAAAACCCTAAATGCCATAATTTGTTATCTATAGATTCTTTTTCAATCCTAATTACTTCATATGATTCCTTATGCTTCAAAACCCTATCTCCTATCTAATTTGGATCAAAATAAAGTCCTTAACATATACCTCTTATTCTAGTTGAAACATAAAGAGTAAGGGAAGCCAAGAAGAAGCACATTGAGCCATGGTTTCTTACCTTATTTGCAAGCTTTTCAAGAGAGCTTTCTATGCTTCCAAGCTTCCTTTCAAACTCTCCCTCTCCTCTACTGAACCAATCACAACACATGTCCAAATAAATTATCCAAACCATGAGAAGAGAGAGGAGAAAGAGGAAAGTTTAGTGAAGGAGAAGGCATGAAAAAGTATTAAATTTTTACTCTTTCAAGGCTTCTTTCTCTTCCCTTTGCTCCCTCACTTGGTACACCTCTTTGGACAGCTCTTAAATCTATTTTGGACCAAGAGAATGTCAGCTAGGAGAGTGGGCAGAAGTGGGACATGATTTAAGGGGCTAAGGATTCATTTGCAACATTTTTTAAAATTCCAACTTAGTCCATTATCTTAGTTCTTTCCATTTAGGCTTATTTCAACTCCTTTTTGAAAACTATCTTCCCCATTAGAAAATTTAGTCCTCTAATTCATCAAATAAATTTGGTTTCACCCAAATTAGATTTAAAACCTTACCAAATGATTCGATCAAAGTTTTGGTCAACTAACACTCTAAAATACAAATTGGAGGGTTTTTGACCATTCCAAAGGTTCTTACAATTTTTAGGGACTCTAAGAACTCTGAGAAATTTAATTTTTTTATTTAAAGATCTTTCATTTGAGTTTTTAAAAGTTTTCCAAATGAAAATTCCATTAGCCTTTGTAGATTTCTGTCTAGTCATTTTGGCTCTAGCTATGTAATATTCGATAATCTAGAATTGAACTAAACCCAATAAACTGATATTGGAACACCCTAAGGTAGAGAAAATCAAGTCTAAATGGGATTAGGATGTTAATTAGAATATCTTAAAATGTAGATTAGAGTCTAAGGTTAGCCCAAAATTTGAATCAAAATGGCCAAATAGAAAGTTACAGAGGCTAAGGGCATTTTCATAATTTCAGGCAACTCTTAGAAAACACAAAGGAGGGATCTTTAAATGGAAAATTTGAATTTTTCAGGATTCTCAAAGGCGCTAAAAATCATAGGTACCGTTGGAATGGTTAAAAGCCCTCTAGTTTGTATTCTAGAGTGTCGATTATTCAAAACTTTGATCAAATTGTTCAGTAATATTTTAAATCCAATTTGGGTAAAACTAAAGGCCTTTTATGAATTAGAGGAACTAAGTGTTATAATGGGAAAGACAATTCTTAAGAAGGATGTGAAACGAGCTCAAATAGAGAAAAAAAAAATTTAGGGACATAGTTGGAATTTGAAAATTGTTATGAGTGAGCCTCCACCCTTGTATATTACGTCCCATTCTTCTCCATTTTTTTAACTAACTCATTTACACTCTAAAATAGAAACTGAACTAGCTGAAGGTGGCACACTAAAGAGGGAGCAAAAAGGAAGGAAACCAAGCTTGAAAAGTGTAAGAAATTGTCTCTTTTTCATGCTCTTCCTTTCACTAAACTTCTTCTCCTCCTTCTTCTCTTTCTTCCTATGGTTTTGATGATTTCTTGGGACTTGTCTTGTGGCTGGTTCAGTAGAGAAGAGGGAGAGTTTTAAGGGAAGCTTTGAAACATAAGAAAGTGTTCCTGGAAAGCTTACAAACAAGGTAATTCTTCATGGCTAAACTTGTTCCTCTTGGCTTCTCTTCTCCTTCGTCAATTCGGCCAAACCTAGGCCCATTTAAAAGAAGATGATTTCTGATCATAGCAAGGTAGGACCAAGGGTTTTAAGGCATAAGGAGTAAGAATATGCAATTAGAACTAAAATAAAAGCTTTAGAAATTAAGTTATGGTAATGAGGGTTTTGGTTGCACCTAGGGATTTATGGAGCTTTCTAATGATGATTTAGATTGTGTAAAACCATGTTTGAGTTCTCAAGATATCAAGGAAGCTTTATGGATGGCAAATTCCCTAAGAAAACCAAGAAAACTCCATGGGCCCTTTACCTTAGAGTGTGTCTCGGCCAAGAGGGTGTTCATGCACCTAGGGAGAGTTTCCTTTGATTCTAAGGATACAAATGAATAATAGACGCCAAAAGAACCATTGGTTTGAATTTAGAAACTATATTTTGAAATTTGGAAGTTTAGGTTCCTTTTAGGTGTAAAGAAGCAACTTGATGTTTGTCTCCTTGGATTGAGTTTGTGATGGCTCTAATGACTTTAAATGGAGTCATGTGACATAGATTGTGCAATTAATTGGAGCCAAGATCATAAGTTATGTGAGTTTCTTCATTATGCTCTTATATGAAACCATAACCATGGCATAAACTAGAAATAGCTTGTGTAAAGTTTATATGAGACTAGAGATGGTTCCATTGGTATGTTTATGCCTTATTTAATGTGTCTAGGCAAAGCAAACCAAGCTCCTCCTTGGTGTGGGTGTGAGGCTAAGAAGGGGAGGTAGAATTCAAGGAAGAAAGTTGTGCTTCTTGAACCAAGGTAGCTCTCCATCCTTTCTTGTATGCATTTCTTGGTTGTTTGATTTTCATTAAATGCTTGTATGTGTGTCTAAATCATCAGACATGCCTATAACTATTGGTTTCGTACTATGGTACCATTATGCTTCTTGAATTGCATTTTGATTGTGAAATTGCTCTTTATGAGTGAGGTTGTGCCAAAAGTCCCTTAGAATGAGTGAAGAGAAGCCAAAAGTCCTTAAAGATGGGTGAGACAAGGCCAAAAGTCTCAAGAATGAGTGAGGCTAAGTAATAATTACTAATTTGTATATATTTTATTCCTTTAATTTGGGTGTTTTTATGATAAATTGTGGCTTAATGGATTTAATTGGAAGATATTTGATTTTATTAGCTATTTTGGGATTCTATGAATTAATTTGCAAAAGTATTGGTTTTTAATATATTAATTCCTTTAAATAATTTTGTGAATTTTTCCTATTGAATATTTTCTATGATTTTGTGTATATTTTTAATGTGCAATTGGAGCTTTATAAGCTAATGTGTGCAACTTAAAGGAGAAAATTATTTATGCATATTTCTTTTAATCAATTTTTTTAAAAAAATAATAAGAATGGAAAATGGAGGATGGATCGTGCATGAGGGGCTTTACCATGTAATCACATAAACACAACCTCACATACTCACACAAATGCAAAGCATGGCTTCACTCTATTTTCACGTCACTCATTCACACACAAGAAGCACATATCCAGCTCTTCCTCACTCATGTCAGCATGCATGGCTTTTTTTCTTCCACGTGGTTAACATTTCTCTAGCTCACAAATACACATAGGACATGTGAAGATAAGGAGACGCACACTCGCACATACAAGGCTCTTCCATGTGATGCATCCCATTCACATACATAGCCTGCACTCCATATACTCACGTATGAATCACAAACACACACCGAGCTAGCATGAGTCACTCTTCCATGTAGCTTGCTTCATTCAAGTCACACATCTAATAGCTCCGCACATATCTAAGTTCATACACCTCACATATAAAGGACTCCAGCCATTCTCACATGGATACAAAGAGAGGCACGCATCACATGATGCACATATGGGTAGCTCTACTAACATACATGACACACACATGTAGATTTTTACATGTCATGGGGCAAAATAATAGCTGCAAGAGGAAGCTTCACGTTGTTGCATAGTTTCACACCTTTCATTCACTCATGTCATTCATCCACGTAACATGTCCAGCTCACTCGTATATTTATACATATAACCATTTACACTCTGAGGCATGGGTTTATGTAGATGCTCCATCTATACACACTCCCTCACATTAACATGCTGCTCACATGCACGAGGGGCCCACAAAATTCAACAAGGGAAGCATGGGTTTTAACGTAGAGAGCAAAACACATGACTAGTAGTTTAGAGAAAAAACACACGAGCAGAACATGAGAAAAGAGGAGGGAGGATACAAAGGAATGAAGCAGGCTCAAGGAGAGGGATTTTTGGGCTGAAAACGAAGAGAATGAGACGTGAATACTCCTCCTCTATTAAGTTCAAGAATGAAGGCTTCTTCCATTCATTTTCATCCATCCATCTTCTCAATGGAAGCTTGAATTTGCTTAGGTAGCTAGCTAAGAATGTGTCTTCCATAGATGAAGATTTGAGCTCTAAGATGCATCCCCATTTGGCTAAATTCTCTTCTCCCTATCCTTTACTTTAGTATTAATTTCCTTGTTTATTTGGCTAGGTTTAGCTTGTTAAATGGAGATTTTGGTGGCTGAATGTATTCAATTAAATTGCTTTGTAATTTTGATTGTAATTTCACATTTGGAACTTTTTGTGAAGCCTAAGTGTTTGTAAAAATTCCATACTTAATGGATGACCATTTTACTAGTTAATTCCTCTTGTTCATAGGCTATTTAATGCAATAGTCATTGTATTAAGTGGCTGGACTTTTGTGTGATTTTTGCACTTAAGGAATTCTTTAATCTAATTGGTTGATTAGCATCTTTAATCAAATTGTTCAGTAAATTTGATGAACATTTGGTACTGTTTTGATGTATAATTCCTAACTCAAGTTGCTAATTTTCCATGGTTCTTTATGGTTGCAAATTCTTTGATCATTAGTAACTTGAGTCTTGGATGGTAAGTCAAGAATCTTTATAAAGAATACACTAAGAAGCAAGAAGTTGAGTCCAAGTTTTAGTATATTAAAAGGAAACAAGGATAATTGAATTATAAGAAGTCCATTCAAGAGCTAGTTACCACTTTTTGCCTAATTGTTGCCATCACTTAGTTTTAATTTTTTTTAGCTGTTGTTATTTTATTTAATTCATTTAAAATTTAGTAAATTAGAATCCCCCTAAACACCTCTGATTTAAGGACACTAAGAGAACTTTTTCATAGATAATTAGAAACAAAACTCATTAGGAAATGACCTTAAGTTTTACCACTAGCTACAAATCTTGAATCAACCTAGTTATTTGAGGTTGCTTGACACAAACGTCACTAAGTCAAAAGTTCATAGAAAGTGGGTGAGGCTAATCTAAAAGTCCCAAATAATAGGGTGAGGCTAGACCAAAAATCCCTAAAGCTTACTCTTGACTTTGATATGTCTATATGACATGGAAATTATAGTTTGAATGATTCTTGAAGTGTTTGGTGCATACTTATATTCTTTGACATAATCATATGCCATGTATGCCTACTAGAAAGGTGAAAGTTATTGGAATTTTTTGAATCTCATTCTTCCCCAATTTCCATCTAACTTTGTTTAAGTGAAGCCCAAGGAGCAAAGAATAGGACCCAAGGAGCATAATTTGTAATACTTTGACAATAGTATAGTTTTTTATGTAAATGAATGTCAAAGCATGTATGTACAAGTTATATATGAGATGTAAACCTTTTAGCATATGTAAAAGTATATAAATATATTGTATGTAATGAATTTGGAGCCATATGTATGAGAATGTATGATTTTGACATTCTTGAGCCATGGTGTGCTTGTGTATAAAAGCATGTGGGATAGTGAATTTGAGTTCCATAAGGATTTGGACCTATTATGATGCTTCTATATGCTGTGTTTATACTTTTGGACATGCTCAAATGGTCATGGTATGCTTGAAAGGCCATTTGGTGTAATTTGACCCTATTATGGTCCCAAACTAAGTGATATTTTGCCCCTAAACCAAAATTAAACCAAATAATGAGTTTTAGCATAAAATTTGGTAGAAATACAGACTCTTGAAAGCATTTCATAGAGCTAAAGAGTAGATTTTTTAGAGCCCTATAGAATATCTTATGATTTTTCAAAATTTGTCAAATATGTAGAAACTATCATGGTACTATTCTTCTGGGCAGTTTGGTTTTTAGTGTCTTTGAAGGGCCAAATGAAGTTCAATACTCATAAAATTTTATAAGCATGTAGTTGGCATTATAGGCTTTCCACAGCCACTAAGATCACTCAATTTAGAACTCTATATAGTGAGATATGAATTTTTTAAGTTGTATGTCTATTGTAGTAATAGAAATAGACCTTAGTTATTGTTCCATTAGTTTTCATAAGTCAAATGATCCTGTTTTAATTTGAAAGTTTTATGGTAGTTAGAGAACATTCTAAGCTTTCCAGAAAGTCACAATTTGCATGATTCAAAAGTTTCTATAATTAATTATGAATTTTCAAAGTTTTGGACAAAATATGGAATGGCATAGAAGTTGTACGCTTGACTAGTTTTGATGTATATGCTTCAAACCCGAATTCCATGCCTTACTTTATGATGTTTCTGGTTGAGTAAGTGTATTAAGGATGAGTTAGCATTAAATTATGTCAATTGAGTGGCTAAGATCACATCTTGTAGACAAGGTCCAGGATCTTGTGGACAAGATCTTGTAATTTAAACTGTGAAATCTGATACCTTGTCAATAAGGTTTTCTATTAGTAGTAAAGGTCCTCTAATTTAGCACATTTTAGCATATGATATGTGATGATGTGACAAGTTTTGGGCTAACCTTAGGCTCTAATCTACATTTTAAGATACTCCAATTAACATCCTAATCTCATTTAGCCTTAATTTTCCTTGCTTTAAGGTATTCCCATATTAATTTATTGGGTTCAGTCCAGTTTCTGAATTACCAGTTATTACACTAATGATATTAATTATGCATAAATCCATAATTAATAATTAAGGTCTAAAGTTAATATTAATCACTAACAAATGAATTTACAAGGAAATATGAACCTCCTAATAATTAATCACTACTATTCATATAAATTAGAAGGTTTATGTTCATAAGGAAATCTAACCTCTTATTTCAGCCTTCTAATTCACCCATAGCGGAATCTAGAAGCATAAAATGTAACACAATAAATTCCTACCTACCATAAATTTCTAGCTTGTCCGATGCTCTTCTCATGCCTATTGTCATGCATCTCACAAAGGAGGTAAGAAAATGGCATTAAAAAATGAATAAATTTGCGTTGCACTATGCATAAATTTCACATTCGATGTCCTGTGGACTATATGGACTCATGTATCTCATTCTCATATTTAATTACATAGATACAACTCAAATCCATCATCAAAAGTGGCCTAGAACTCATGCAAGTGGAAGAAACACACAAAATACCATAGTGCAGCGTCGGCCAAAGTTTCCAAATTTCTGTCATAAATTTTGAAAAATCATAACTAATTCTAGAAAAATTAAAATCAAGTATTCTTTACCATTCTGGAAAGATACAGATGTCTAATTTATGTTATAAATATTTCTGGGCCATGAAACATCAATTAGAAGATGTTTACATTTGAAAAGTACCCAAGGTCTTAACTGTCTAGGCTACTGCCACAAGTCATTGTCGTAAATTTTGGAAATTCATAACTAATTCTAGAAAAATTTAAATCATGAAAATTTAGTCATTTTGAGAAGCTACAGATGTAAAATCTAAGAAAACAATATCCCCATACCATTTCAAGTTCATTTAGGAACTGAATTATGTTGGAACAGTATAGGAGGTCAAATGGTGCTACTAGTACTGACATTAAGTTTCAAAAATTCATAACTCTTTGCTTAGACCTCCAAATGAGGTGATCTTAGTGGCCACAGAAAACTTATAACCTCTAGTTTATGTTCTACATTTTTATAAGCATTGGACGCTATTTGACCCTCAGATGACATAGAACACAAAACTGACTATATGAACAATACGTGCATTAAAATAACAAAAAAATTCCAACTTCAAAAATTCATAATTAATTCTATAGAGTTTTGATTTTTTTGCACTTTAGCTTTCCAAAAAGATCTAGATAAGATCTATATGTGTGCCAAATTTGGTCACTTTTGTGCCATATAATGGGTCCAAATGGTTCATATTGAGTTCCAAGGCCACCATGACCACTTGAGCACGTGGGAATGCACCAAAATGACATTTTAAACTTGTCTCAAAGGTGCAAAAACCTATAACTTTTAAACTCACTCTCTCACCCCATGCCATACGCAAGATTACACAAGGCTAGTTTTGCCATTCCACACCCAAATTGCACTGCATCATACATATACCATTAAATCTCATTTGTACATAATACATTAGTATAATTACACATGTTCATGAGGTCATAGGACATATACAATAATAGATTACAACATTTGCCACTCATATGGCCATAAAGAAGCAAAATCAAGATGCTTTCTTGTCATACTATCATCTTCCAAGTTGTTGGCTCCCATTACCTTGTCCACTTAGTCCACCTAGCATGTTAGAATATTGGAGAGGAGGGAATGAGATTCAAATAATCCCAATAGCTCATCTCCCTTTCAATCATACAAAAGAATGCAAAACAAGTCTTGAAAATGTATGCATGAGGATAATGGATGACATGATCATTCAAGATGCATTCTTGACATGTGAGTAAGTCATACAAAGTATCCATAAGCTTGCTAAGTAAGTGGATTAGCCTCACCCATTCACTTATGGATTTTGGACTTGCCTCACTCATTTTCTCAAGGAGGTTTTGGCTCAACCTCACTCTTAGGAGACATTTTGCTTTGTCTCAATCATTTCTAAGGGTTCTTGGCTCATCCTCACCATGGCTAAGAGTTTTTGGCTTCTACACACTCAAGAAAACCCAAGCAAACATAATAAATATCATTTGAAAACATAATGCATCATCATGGTACCATAGAATAAGAGATCATGCTAAAACACTTTTCATAGCTTAAAACACACATACACACATTCAATGACAAGTTAAGCATACATTCATGTATAAGAGAAAGAGTAGTGAGCTACCTTTGGTGCAACCATACACTTTTCTTCTTGAAATAATGCTCCCTTCCTCGGCCTCACACATACAAGGATGTGGAATTGGTTTCTCTTGGCCTAAACACAATTTATAGAAGCTAATTAGGTTCATGGAATTATTTCTAAAGCCATACATCTTCCTTAAATACTAACTTGGTCTAATAACTCCTTTATGGTTCTAAGAATGCACCTAATGAAGTAACACCCATCAAATATGTAACATGTAACACCCCATAATTAATTAAGGTGTTAATCATAGATTAGAATTAATTAAGAGTAATTAATATGGGCTCATTGGGCAAGTTAAGTGAATAGAGACTTTAGAGAGATAAATTATTAATATGGGTTTGAGATTTAATTAGGATAGAAATTCTATCTAGGCCTAAATTAATAGATCATGAGAAGAGGCTAATGGAGGCCCAATGGATTATGTGCAGACTTAACATAATTTAGTGGGATGGGGGCCCAAAACTACCTTGTATAGACTCCTCTAAGTGGCCCAATAACCCTTGTGTAGACCCACATTCTTGAGCTTCTTAAACTTGGCCCAAACTCAATTAAACTTCAGCAACCCAAATGCATGAAACTGGCCCAGTAAAATTCTGCAGCCCAACACTCTAAAAACTGGCCCAATAAGCTAAAATCTGAAGCCCAAGTGGAGATGGATCTTGGAGCAGCCCATGACCCATACTTGACCCAACTCAAACCCAACTCAAACCCTAATACCCCTGCCACTTTCTCACTTGCTGAAACATAAGACTCAAGAGGCAAATTCGGAGGTGGAGAAGGAGGCTAGGGTTTGGGACCAAAATTCTGCATTTTCTCATACTTAGAGCAAGATTCAGCCAAGGTAATAGTTATACAACTTAATTCCCTCATCTTTCTCTTTAACTTGGCCTAATTAGTTTTTCATTTGGAGCATTTTCATCCTACCCAAAAATCTGAAATGTAAGTGTTTGGGGGTTTTCTTGATGAAATTCGTAGGTTGGGATTAGGGCTGACCTTGGGTGAGTTTAAA
Organism: Erythrophleum ivorense; assembly: GCA_026724425.1. Taxonomy (NCBI): domain Eukaryota; kingdom Viridiplantae; phylum Streptophyta; class Magnoliopsida; order Fabales; family Fabaceae; genus Erythrophleum; species Erythrophleum ivorense. The sequence goes on along the minus strand of JAIUCV010000428.1, from coordinate 599,004 downwards.
CCCTCCATTTTGATACTTTAATTGTTAATTTGAGACCCCCATAGCTAATTTATAAAATGGGTATTAATTATATATGAATTTGCTTAGGAATTTGGGTAGAACATTGAGTTTTCTGGTGGAGGAAACTTAAATCTGAACTTGGGACTTGTTGTGGCTGGGTAAATGATTCTTGGGTAGTCATTGGCATTTTAAATTCCTTGGGTACTGATTATGATTATTAATGATGAATTAGAGTAGTAATTATATGATGTTATGGTTATAGGGGGATTTCTGCACCATTGGTGATTATTGCAAGTGTCTACAAGTGAGGTAACTGGGTTTACATTAATTCCATGCATATATCTGTGTTAATTTCATATTTTGCTATACATGAATGATTTGAAATGTTGAATGAATTGGTTGGCTATCTGTTGAATTGCGATTGGACCTTGTGAGTCCATGGTGGAGCTGTGGTGCGGCTGCCACCCGTGCATGTGCTTCGATCGAGCACCGGGTTATGATCAAACCCCAGATGCACTGAGCCCCGGTTGTGCTCAATGAGGAGTAGGTGCCGTGGACGGGCCTCTCCGGTGTTAATGGCCTTTAACATGTGATAATGTGATTGCTAGTATGGGATAGTAATCATGATAGCCTAATTATTTCATTTACTGATATGAATGGTCTACTGCTGGTGTTTATATGAAATTATGCATGTATGCGAATTAATATGGAGTATATGATGGAATTGCCTTGGTTACTGAGATTCATATCTCACTCCGTTTTATGGGATTAATATTTCAGGTGAAAGTTCTTCGGGTAAGGATAAGGGTAAGCAAGTGGATGAACATCCATGAGCTGAGGCCGGGTGTGGGGAGCTACACTTGGTCTGAGTAGAGTAGGATAGATGCAATTTTTGTTATTAGTTTACATAGCATCATCATGTAATCATGTTGCCAAGTGTAGGCATTTATATTTTGCTTGATTGAAATGTAACCGTTAAGGATTTAGAGCACATCATAGTGGAATATCAATGTATGAACTTATAGCAATATATACATGTATATAGTTCTGCTGAAATTGTGATATAGATCACCTTATGGGAATTGTAGACATATGATGTCTTAGAGGTAAGCTATTGTTGAATGGAATATCTATGGAATGTGCATGGGATGTAAATTGTTGCTAATGCATGTGTTCTTGCTGCCATTTATTTATGAATTTGTTGGTATGAGTTAGTGGAACAAGTAGGAAGTGACATTTGAGTTACACAATGGTAATGGATGGATTGATGGGTAAATAGGGTAGATAAACACCATTAGGATCACTTAAAACAAGGGTAGGTGGACCTAGAGTGTTGCTAAGGTGAGAATTGGAGTGTAGAGGGCGAAATTCGGGTAATATGGTCACAGAAGGGAATCGCGCCGCGGCCAAGAAGGCTTCGCCGCGGCCAAAGGGGAAACAAAGTCGAAAGGCGCCGCGGCACAACAAACCTAGCTGTGGCACGAAGCGAAAAATTCACCCAAGGGGGGTAACAGAACCAAAACCAGCCGCGGCGCGAGTCAGAAAATTAAAATTGTGTTGGACAGAGGCAAAACTCGCCGCGGCGCGAATATATTACGCCGAGGCGAGAATTCTGGGAGTCGAGTAGAAGTTCCAAGAAGCATTTCCGTCGTAGCGCCACATAGGTTGGCCACAGCGAAGGTCCAACTCGCCGCGGAGATTTGTGAAATCAGGAGAATGATATAAGATTACAAGCCGGGAGGTTATTGAGCGTTGAAACTAATAGATGGTTAAATCATGAGCCTCTTATGGTAGTAAGATTTCTTTTATGCACATTTTATTTTGTTAAGGTGGCATGGTGATGACCCTAACATCAAGGTTCAAATTCCCTCACATTTTCGTAATGCAGTAAAATATAATGACCTAAAACCTTGATCATTAATTAATAAACCTTGTATTTAGCTATAATTACAATGATTAGAAGATAGGGTTGTCACATAACACCCTAAAAATTTAATTAAGGTGTTAATCATGGATCTAAACTAATTAAGAATAATTATCATAGAATAATTGGACAAGTTATATGAATAGGAATTATAAAGAGATAAATTATTAATATGGGTTTGAGATTTAATTGGGTTAGAACCTTATCTAGGCCCAAATTAAATTAAGTAGGTCATGGTTAGAGACTAATGGAGACCCAATGATTATAGGTACAAACCCAATTTCTTATTGTGAGACTTGGCCTAAGAGAGAGATTACTTAGTATTGGTCCAATTGGGTTTAGTGAGGTAAAAGCCCAATTATGCCATGAGCTTAGTAGGAGAGCCCAATGCTAGTCTTCTTGTGGGCTTAACTTAAATTTTTTGAAAAGTCCAAAACTTATTAGTGAATTTAAGTAAGATAAGAGCCCATTTAGCCTTAGCCTAAACTTGGGGAAGTGAGTCCAAATAGGTCTTGGGCTATTGGATCAACACACTCTATCCCTAACATTAAAAATTCTGCAGCCCAACCTAATGAACCTTGGCCCAATATGTTAAACATCAGCCCACCAAGAATAATAGGTCTATTGGACTAACCCATTTGCACTAAAACCCTAAGAAGTCTTCTCTCCACCCATTTGGCTGCCAAGGCATTCATTTTCTGCAGAACAAGAAGAAGAAATTCGCATGTTAGAAGAGGGGCTAGGGTATTTCTGCATTCCTCCACCATTTCTCACTTCTAGAGGAAGATTTGGCCAAGGTAATCTATATAAAAACATGTCCCTCTCATTCTCCTCTTCATTTTGGTCTAATTAGTTTCTAGTTTTGGGCATTTTCATCTCCTTCTTAAATTTGAAACTTAGTGTTTGAGTGATTCCTTGCAAGATTTTTGAAGTTTGGAGTTAGTGGAACCATGGGGTAAGTATTTGCATTCATTTTATGGTGTGATCTTGCTCAAATTTCATGTTATAAGCTGACTTTGGTATATGGCTAACTCCATACGCGAAAATCCAAGTTTTAAGGATGGCCTATGGTGTGTTCTTAGTAGTTAAGGTTTAACTCAGTCCATTTGACCTCTTGGGTATATGGGTAAGTGTTCCCTCTTCTCTTGTGAGGTGTATATGCTGAATTCCCACATTTTGGATTGACTTTTGCTGCATGGTTTGTACATATACGAAAATGGAGTTGTGGGGAGTGAATCATGGTGAGCTTTGATGTATGGACCCTAAATTGGTGTAATAGATCATTAGGAAGCTCGGGTAAGAAGTTCTCAATGAACTCTTGTTAAGATTAATCTGTGGATAGAGAGATTCCTAACTAATGATAGTTAAATGATGATGATTATGCTTATGTTAGGCTTGGTATGCTTTGGACCATGATGGTAGCTAAAGGAAGAGTAATTGGCTTTATTGAGATAATGGGGTTATTTTCCTAATTCCATGTATATGCTCATGTTAATATAATATTTGTTACACATACTTGATTTTGAAATGCTAAATGATTAGTTGACTACTTGAATTATTATTGTGAGTCCATGGTAGAGCTGTGGTGCGGCTGCCATCTGTGCATATGCTTCGATCAGGCACTGGGTTGTGATCAAACCCCAGATGCACTGAGCCCTGGTTGTGCTCATTATGGAGTAGGTATCATGGACAGACCTTTCTCGGTGTTATTAGCCATTAACAAACTATATATGCTTACTGGTATGGGACAGTAGTCATTGGTAGCTCAACTAGTTCATTTGCAAATTGAATTGATGATTCTGGTATTGATAGTGTGAAATTGCATTGTATTGATTAATCTGTACATATATATGGAATTTGTCTCTTGTTACTGAGATCGTATATCTCACGCCGTTATGAGCTAACATTTTCAGGGACTGGACCTTTTAGTGGCAAGGAGAAAATTAATGAAAGCTTTTTATATAGTTTGGTAACATATAAGTTTGGAAGCCTTGTTAGATTGTACTGTATAATTAGATTACTAGTTTTATAAAACTGCCGCATTGCATCATGAATTGCCAAGTATAGGGACTATACATGTAATGTAATTATCATGGAATTGAACATTATGGTTGTAATTGGCTAACAATGGATGAGTGACTTAATCTTATATGAACATTAAGCATTGGTCCTATGTGCCTTGTGGTTGGAATACTTTTGCTGTCACTAAATTATGGAATTTGCTTATATGTGATAGTTTGGTAAGTAGAAATCAATACTTAAATCTTGAAGTGGATAATGATAGATTAGCTAGTTAAATCAAGTAGATAAATGCCATTAGAGTTTCACAAATTGAGGAAGAATGGTCCTAGAATGTTCCTAGAGGGAGAATTAGAGTACATGGGATAAAATTTAGGAGTTTTAAGAACAGAAGAGAATTGGCCAAGGCCAAAATTTAATTGGCCTAGGCCAAAAGTGACAAAGTTGGCTAAGGAAGGTAACAGAGAGGAATTGTCTATGGCAAAAAATAAATTAGTCGCGGATAAATACGAAAGTCAAGTCTGGTGGTGTTCCAGAGAGTAATTAGCTGCAACAAAATGTAGAATTGACTGCAGCCAATATCGGTGAGCAACTTTGGAAGGCTCTAGTGGGTCATTTAGCTGTGGCGAAGTCCATGAAGTTGAGTGGAGTGAACCTGAGAGCAATTGGCCATGGCGAAGAGGAATTTGGTTGCAGCTAAGGTATGAAATTTTCTTATTTTAACTTAGAAACCTTGGTTTTTCCTATAGTAATACTAAGGAATGATTTAGAGACACTTATGGAAGATTTTTGTGAGTTGAAAATCAATGAGTAATAGATTTAAAGGCTTTTAATTGGAGAATTATTTCACTTATGTATATGAATGTTTCTAAATGTTGGGTTAATGACTCTAATAATATTAAGGTTCAAATTTCTTCACTTTTTCTTAAATTGATTAATTTAATTTAAATGATTGTAAACCTTGATTTATGATTATTACTTGCATGTTTTAAGCTTAATTACCATGATTAGAAGTTAGGGTCATTACAAAATAAGTTTTAGGTTCCATTCTTTCCTTTCATATATGATTCTTGACTCCTTTTAAGCCTCTTAGAGTTATCACACAATTAAAACAAAGAGCCTAACTACATGTTGATTCCTTAAGTCATGTTATGGAACATATAAGGCCATCTCACTTTTTATGGTTTTTAAATTTTTTCCAAGACTTCCCCTCATCTTCACTCATCATATATGACTCAAAAATGGGCTTTGAACAATTTAAAACTCTCCCTAAGTGCCTTATCCCCTTTAGGCCAAGACTATGCTTGGTTTTGGCACCTATGGACTTTGCTTTGTTTTCTTAATGGAAGATGCATATGGGAGGCCTCTTAGGGATCTTAGGAACTCATTTAAATACTTATTTGGGCTTAAGAATCATTGTATCAAAACAGATTTTACAATGAACACTTGAAACCCTAGGTTTTCTATCTTGTAATCTAATGGTTCTTTGGTTGTTTTCTTTGCATATCCTTATTCTCTACACTTCATTTCCTAAGATTCACCCTTGGTTCTGCCCAAAATCTAAGCCCTCTTATAACTTCTCATGTTGGACGAACCAAGGAAGAAGAGGGAGGAGGAGTGGCTACCATGGGATAGAAGATTTACCTTATTTTTCCTTATTTTCTTGCTTGATTCTTCCTTCCTTTGGCCTTCTCTCTTCAAATTCAAATTTTCCCCTCTGTTCTTCCCTCAAAACAAATCCATAAACTTCAATATAACTATAAGAAAGAAAGGGGAATAGAGGAGAAGAGGTTTGCTAAAGAAAAAGTATGAAAACAACTAAGAATCCATACCTTTTGCCTTGTCTTTCTGCTTCGCTTCCTCTCCCTCTTGTGCACCTCACTCTTAGGGTTCCTTCTCTGGTTTAAGGCAGAAACATATGTGGCTAAATGAGTGAGGAGGTGGGACGCCCTCTATATATATAGGTGGAGTCTAAGACTTTTCAAAAATTTCAAATTTTACCTTTTCATTTTGCCATTTTTGTTTCCAGTTTGTTTTATCTCCTTTTTGAGAATCGTCTTTTCTATTATAAAATTTAGATTCCCAATTTAGTAAAATTCCTTTGGAATCACTCAAATCGGAACTAAAAGCTTCCTGAATGAATCCGTCAAAGTATAAGTCCACCAACGTTGGAAAACATCCACTGGAGAGGTTTTAATTGTCCTAGGGCTTCCCATAGTTTTCAGGGCCTCTAAGAACCCTGGAGAACTCTAAGCTTTCATTTTAAAAGCCCTCCTATGAGAATTTCAAAATTTGTTCAAAATTACAAAAATACCATTACATTTCGTAAGTCTTTCGTTCAATTTTATTTCTTTATTCTAGCTCCATTTTTCTTTCTGTCTGAGTTTGGGATTCTCATTTTTAGGAGTCTAGAATACTACTTAAATTTTTTGGCATCTTAACTAATTCATTTTGGGGGATTGCTTTAAAAATGCACCCGTTTCTGTTGTTTAACAAAAACTGGATATTACATAAAACCTCCCATATAATTGTTTACAACCCTAACCTATGTAATACCATATCAAGATAGTCTTCAAATTTCCCTCACAAAAGGCTTATAATATCCATCTTCATAAAATCATTACTTTTAGCAGTGGAAAATGGTTTCATTAAAAGCCAAATTAATTCATTTTCTATTAAATGAACCATTTTGGCTTACCAAACTCATCTTCCATCCTTAATGTACTTGATCATACAAAATCATCACAAATTGAAGCATGAACTTCGGGTTTGAGGCATACACATCAATATCGTATCAAAATTCCATTTTTCCTATGGTTCCATAATCTGTCACAATCTTTAAAAATTCATAACTTGAGTTAGAAAGTTTCAAATCATACAAATTAGGACTCTTTGGAAATTTTAGGACATCATCTAACTACTACCAAAATTTAAGATCAAAACAATGTCATTTGGCCTATGAAATTCTAATGGAATAGTAGTTGGGTCAAAATCTTGCACTAGTTTAGACTTAGAACTTTAAAAATTCACATCTCTCACTATAGAACTCCCAATTAAGTGATCTTAGTGGCTGTGGAAATCTTATGATGTCAAATATATGCCTGCAAAATTTTATGAGTATTGGACTTTATTTGATCCCTTAAAGACACCAAAAACCAAACTAATCAAATGAATAGTACACTGATAGTTTATGCAAAATTCACCCAACTTTGAAAAATCATAATAAATTTTATAGAGCTCCAAAAATTTTGTTCTTTGACTTTTGAAAAGCTCTAGATATAATCTAGATCTTTTCCAAATTTCATGCCAAAATTTATGCATTTGTTCTAGTTTCGGTTAAGGGGAAAAATATGGCTCATTTTGAGATTCAAGAAGCATCAAATGGTCCAAAATGAGGTACCTTAAGGTAAGTGACCATTTAGGCACATCTAAAATCTTAAATACAGCATATAGAAGCATCAAAATAGATCCAAAACACCACAAAACTTAAAATCACTCCTTCACTTGATCATATACACATGCATTCCATGGCTCAAGGATATCAAAAACTCAAGATTCCATGCATTTGGTTCCAAAGATGGTTCATATAACGTATTTACATTTGTTTATACGTAAGTGAGTCTTTACATCTCATAAATAACATTTATATTTATAATTTGACATCAATTTATACAAAATCCTATTCTATTATCAAAATAACATGTCTCAAGCTTCTTAGCCTCCATTCTTGGTTCCATGAGCATCATCTAAACATGGTTAGAGGGAAATAAGGGAGAGTGAAATTTAAAGAATCCCAATAGCTCATTCAGCCTTTTAAGAATGCATATATGACATGTTATCATATCAAAGAGAGCAAGTATATATCAAATGCTTCCAAGTATCAAGCATGAACATGTTCACAAAGTCATAGAGATCCATTAATGTTAAGAACATGCTTTAGGATCTTTTGGTCTAGCCTCACCCAATTATATGGGACTTTTGGATTAGCCTTGTAATACCTTAGATTTCTATTATCATACTCTTCCATTCAGGGCACTTGGTGCACATTTGCAAGACAAAAGTAAGAAAAAGTATGAAAATAATATACTTTTATAGCGTTGCATTGGGGTAAAATTTTTCAATTTGTGTTATGTGAGCCCTATGGATTATCCAACAACATTCTCTAGCCATTTATCATTGGAAAAAATCACAAAAAAATCAAATCATCAAGCAATCCATGGATTTCAAGTTCAAAACCCCAAAATTCCATTACTTCTTCTCAAACAACATGTGACAGATTTTAGACGTAACTTTGAAAAATCATAACTAAATGTAGAAAAATCAAAATTATACAAACCATAGCTTTCTAGAAATATCTGGATATTAACTACACACTAAAAATAATTTCAAGCTATGGTTTGTCTAGCCATTTATCATTGGAAAAAATCACAAAAAAATCAAATCATCAAGCAATCCATGGATTTAAAGCTCACAACCCCGAAATTCCATTACTTCTTCTCGGACAACATGTGGTAGATTTTAGGGGTAACTTTGAAAAATTATAACTAAATGTAGAAAAATCAAAATTACACAAACCATAGTCTTTTGGAAATATCTAGATATTAACTACACACTAAAAATAATTTCACATGAATATAGCCTTTGGACCATGTTTGATGATGAAATAACCATAAAGGTCTGGCTGTCCTTAGTACTGATATAGTTTTCTATCATAAATTTTAAAAATATCCAATTAATTTCACAAAAATCTAATACATGCAAATGATACCAATCTAGGAATTTGTGGATGTTAGATAGAGGAAAAAATTCATTCCATACCATTCCAGGTTCATTCAGACCATAAAAACTAATCAAACCATGACATAGGTCTGGCTGGACGCCTGGTACGGGACAGAAACTTTAAAAATTCATACCTCCCTCTTTAGACATTCAAATAGGGTGATTCTAGTTGGCACAAGTCACTAGGAAGGTCTAGTTTCTTTCTATAAAATTTCATGGCAATTGAACATCATTTTTCTCATGATTGATATAGAACAAATTTCGGACAAAAGCTACAGTGACAGTAACCAAACCAGTAAAATTTTCCAACTTCAAAAATTTGCCAAATATTCTACAGACCTCCAAATATTACCCACTTTAACTTTCCAAAAAGCTCTCAACAAACTCTAGATGCATACCAAATTTTAGATCAAGAGGAACTCATTTGGACAAAAAGTGATGTAGCTCACTCAAATGGTCAATTTTGCTCCATGTAAGATGTCCACTTTGTCCAAATGGCCTTTCCAATGATTCGGCTCTCTTTGGGCAAGTTTAAAAGCACAAATATGACTTGTAGACATTGCCCAAGTGGTCCCAAACCTCATACTTCTCAATTTGGCCATTTCACATCCAAGAATACAGAAATATGTCAAGCCATCAAGGAGTCCAAATTTACATTTCTATTGATTTCATACCACACATGGTCTATACAAGATTCATATGTCATATTACAATTGTTCATGGTCTTACATTACAAAAATAACATGTACAATATCACTCTCACATTTATACCCAAAGAAGACTACCAAAGATTTAAAGTATAGCCTTTCAAGGCTATTGGCTTGCTTTCTTTACTTCTTGTGAACCACCTAGACAATTCAATATGGAAGGGAAAAGGGGAGTGAGATTACAAGAATCTCAATAGCTCACACACACATTCATACACACATTCAAGGCATACATACATCAAGTTCTCAAGTAAACAAGCTACCAAGATCATAAATGCTCATTCCAAGATTCTCATGCCACATTCTCACAATCAAGCCATCAAGAAGCTCTAAAACCTTTTGGTTATGTCTTACCCCATTTCTAAGACTTTTGGATATGCCTCACCCTTGGCCTAAGGACTTTTGACTTGGCCTCACTCATCCAAGAGACTTTTAGCCTAGTCTCACCCATGCCTTAAAACTTTTGGCATCTCCTCACCTTCATTAAGCGACTTTTGGCATCACCTCACCCTTATGAGCCATTTCCACGACCAAGGCCATTCAAGGAAACACATTAGTACCAATGTAATGTCAAGGAATCAAGTGGCATGTTTTCAAGTCACAAGAACATACACAAATACACAAATACATACATATGCACACAAGAATGCAAGGAAAATAAGGTGGAGAGCTACCTTGAATTTATGCAAGCTTTTCTTGATCCTTTTCCTTCCCTTTTTTGGTCGCAGAAGTACAACTAGGTAGGTGTATGTTCTCTTGTCCTAGACACCATAAAGAACACACAATTATACACTTGAAGCAAGCCAAGACACTAAACTCACTCTTGAACAAACACTTGGTTCCATAAGTGGTATAATAGTTCCATAAATTGTCTATTTAAGCAACCTTTACAATTCAAGCTCAAGGCTCCCATTTCTTTTCATTTCTAGGGCTCTTGGCCTCATTTGAAGTCCTTGGAGCCCTCACACAATTGTTTGCACAAGCTTAGAATCAAGTTGCTTTATAAAGCACCATTATGGACACTATTATCCTATCTCCCATTCCATGGCTCCTAAATTTTTTCTAATGGTTTCCCCCATCTTCTAACATCATATAGAGTCCTAAACCAAGGCTAGAATAAATTAAAACATCCCCTAGCCCAATGAATCTAGCTTGGCCGAAATATGCACCATAATAGAGGTTCATGGGGTTCTTGATTTTTCCTTGATGGGAGAGCCACTTGGGAGGCTTTCTAAGAGTCTTAGGAGCTCAAGGAAACATTCAAATAGTCAAGGAATTACTCACACAAAATAAGATTTTCTAAAACCCTAGAAAACATCACACTTTCGTAACTTGATTTCTATTGGTTTTTCTTGGAATTTCTTACCATATTCCTCTTCCTCATGGTCTAAAATCCTAGCTCCTCTCTTATTTTTGGACAAAAAATCCCTCCCCCATCTGGTTCTGGTTTAGGCCAAAATACACACAAGGAAGGAGCAAGAGAAAGAAGCAACTAAAATAAGAAATTACCTTGGATTCAAGCTTGCTTTCAAGAGCCTTTCTCCTTGATTTACTTCTCCTTAAGAATTTTGAATTATCCCCCCTTTTTCTAGACTCAAAATAGAACCAAAGCATTTAATAAAACCATGGAAAGAAAGCTTGAAGGGAGGAGAACAAAATTGGAAGAAGAAGAAGCATGAAATTCCTTGAAATTGGCTACCTTTCCTTGGCTTTCTTCCTCCTTTCTCTCCTTCTCTTGTGTGCCTAAGAGAGAGCTTCTTTTTTTTGTATTTTGTGCAGAGAGGGTTATGCTATATGAGGGGGAGAAGAAAGGAGAAGTGTGTGGGAGTTTCTAGAAACATACTTTTTCAAAAATTTCAATTTTATCCTTCTGTAATGGCAATTTCATTTCAGCTTCATTTTAACTCCTTTTTGAGAACCTTCTCTTCCATTATAAAATTTAGGTTCTCAATTTAATAAAATGCCTTTGAAATCACTCAATTTGGAACTAAAACATTCCCAAATGAATCCATCAAAGTTCAGGCTCACTGTGTAACACCATACTTTTAGGACTCAATTCATACAATTCTCATGCCTCATCTTATGTTTATTCTATAGAAACAATATAGTGGCATAGGAAGTTATGAATAAAAGTACATTTCTCTACTGGTAAAATTTTTCTTTCGGAGTCCCGTAGGCCATATGAAAGCATCTATCACTTTAGCATACTTAAACCCATGAATATAACTCATTTCCATCATCAAATTTGGCCTACTACTCGTAGAAAGCAAAGGAGCATATGAAATCCATGTTTGTATTTTCGGCCAGAATTTCCTCTTTTCTGTCACAAACTTTGGAAATTCATAACTAAATCTATAAAAATCTAAAACATGTAATCTCAGTCATTCTGGAAAACTTAAGACGTCTACTTCATGCTAAAAATATGTAGAAGTCTTAAAATCTCATATATAATGCGTTTGACACGAGAAATCATCTACTGGTCGGAGGGTTCCTGATACTGTCACAGTTTACTGATATGGACTTCAAAATTGTCTAACTAATTCCAAAAAAATCCAATGCTTTCAAATGATATCACTATGGAAATATGTGGATGTTAAATAGAGAGAAAAAATATCACCAGATCAGTACATCAAGCAAAACTCCCGAAAATCGATGGAACAGTACCTCGGGTCTGGCAAGAAGTTTGATACTGGGCAAAACCTTCGAAAATGCATATCTTCCTCTATAGACCTCCAAATGAGGTGATCTCGGTGGCTACAGAAATCTTATGACCTATAGTTTATGAATATAAAATTTCATAAGCATTGTATACCATTTGGCCATCGGGTGACACAGAATTCAAAACTGCCAGTATGAACAGTACCCATACCAGAATCCATGAAAATCCCAACTTTGAAAATTCCTCAAATATTCTCTAGGTCTCCAAAAATTATGATCTTTAGCTTCCCAAAAAGCTCTTAATGAGACCTCATTTCATGCCAAGTTTCAGGGTAAGACTAACTCATTTGGCCAAAAAGTAACATAAGGTTGCATTATGGTCAAATTTGGCTCCATATGAGGTACCAAATTTACCAAATGGCCTTCCCTTGGTTGTGGCACCTTTTGGTCAGGTCTAAAAGTACATTTGAGACTTAGGTAAGCTGCCCAAATGGTCCCGAACCTCATGCATCTCATTTTGGCCATTCAACCCACACTTATGCATACATTCATCAAAATCCCATATTGCACACTTTGGCCATACATACTCAAAATATGTGCTATAGGGCATATATCATTTTCATATGTCTAACCAACACATAATAGTATAATCACACATGTCTCAAGGTTCATGGTACATATACAACCTCATATACACTATGAACCATCATTATGGTTCCAAAATAGGCAAAATACTACATAAACTTGTCATTCCTTGCTCTTTATGGTTGTTGGCTCCCTTCACCATAAGTGCGTGGTCCACCTAGCATGTTAGATCATTGGAGAGGATGGGATGAGATTCAAAGAATCTCAATAGCTCACACACCCATTTACATCACATTCAAGGCATACATATACCAAATGCATAACTATACAAGCATAAAGTGTGCAATAAATTATATTCCATGCCACATTCACATGTCAAGATTACTTTCATTCTCTAGGGACTTTTGGTTTAGCCTCACCCCATTTCTAGGACTTTTGGATTTGCCTCGCTCTTGGTCTAGGGACTTTTGACTTTGCCTCACCCATTCAAGGGACTTTTGGCCTTGTCTCACCCATGCCATGAGACTTTTGGCATCTCTTCACCTTCATTAAGGGACTTTTGGCATCACCTCACCCTTATGAGCTCTTTCTACAACCATAGCCATTCAAGACAACACATTGGTACCAATGCACAACAAGGATCAAGTGGCATATTATCAAGCATCAAGAATGCATGCAAGCACACTAAGACATACATATGCACACAAGAATGCAAAGAGAATGAGGTGGAGAGCTACCTTGCACAATTTCACACACTTTTTCTTTAGCTTTCAAGCCTCCTCTTTCGGCCACACACCCACAAATTGGTGGAGATGGTTTCTCTTGGCCTATATACAAATTATGGGAGCCAATTAGGTTCATGAAACATATTCTAAGACTACATCACTTGATAAAACACTAGATTGCTCTATAGGCTCCATTATGGTCTATAAAGGCACCTAATGAAGCAACACCCCTCAAGGGACTTCTAAGCCTCATTATTTCCTTTCAAATATGATTCTTGACTCCTTTTAAACCTCTTGGAGTCATCACATCATTAAAACAAAAAGCCTAGCACCATGTTGCTTCTTTAGGTCATAATATGGAACCTAAGACACCAAATCACTTTCTTTAAGTTCTAAATTTTTTCTAAGGCCTCTACTCATCTTCACTCATCACATATGACTCAAGAATAGCCTTAGAAAAATCTAAAACTCTCCTTAGCTATAGGAACTTGCCTAGGCCGAGACTATGGGGGGAAGAAGAGTTCATGGCCTTCTTGATTTTTCCTTGATGGGAGACACACTTGGGAGACTTCCTAGAGGTCTTAGGAGCTCAATCAAATACTCACACATGCAAGGAAACTCATATATCAAATCAGTTTTTGCAAAGTGTTCAAGAGCTCTACACTTTTTCTACTTAGAGTTCATTAATTTTTCTTGCAATTTCTTTGCTTTCTTGGATGGGAGGTGCATGTGGGAAGCTCTCTAGGGGTCTTAGGAGCATGTTTAAACATTCAATTAAGTCTAAGAACATTCATATAAAATCAGATTTGCAAGGGAGCATTTGGATCCCTAATGGTTCTATCTTGTCTCTTAATGCTCCTTTCTTGATTCTATTGGTTCCTTCTTAATCCTTGCTATCTAAAACCTCTAATCCCTCCATAAATTGGGCAGAAAACAGCCCCTAAGAATTGGGCTCATGGTGCCCAAATTCGTGCAAGAGGAAGGGGGAGGGAGAAACTACCAAATAATGGAAGTTTTACCTTGTTTTCTTGCTTTTCTTTGCTTGCTCTTCCACTTGGTTGGCTTGCTCCCTCAATTTTCGAAATTTCCCTCTCTGTTCTGCCCCCAAAACAGCACCAAAATCTCCATTAAAACCATAGAAATAAAGCTTGAGAGGAGGGGAGCAAGTTTGAAGAAGGAAGGATATGGAATTTCTTAAAGTTTCTTACCTTTTTCTTGAATTTCTTCCTCCAAAATCCTCCTTCTCTTGTGCGCCTAAGAAGCTGGAGTTCTTCTCTGAAAATGGGCAGAAGCAAGTCGGTTTAATGAAGGAGAGGAAGAACGTGACTTATAAAAAGAGTTTGGAAGCTTCCTTTAACACTTAAATTCCATTTTTGCCCTTTCATACTTTGCATTTTCGTTTCTACTTCGTTTTAGCTCCATTTTGAGAACCATCTTTTCCATCATAACAAATAGGTTCCCAATTTAATAAAATGCCTTTGGAATCACTCAAATCGGAGCTAAAACCTTTCCAAACGAATCGGTCAAAATTCGAGTCAACTGACGTCGGAAAGAGTACACTGGAAGGGCTTTACCGGTCCTGGGACTTCCCATGGTTTTTGGGGCCTCTGAGAACCCTGGGCAACTCAAAATTTCCATTTAAAAAGCCCTCCTATGAGTATTTCAAAAAGTGCCCATATTTACGAAAATGCCACTGTCCTTTCGACAAATTTATCGAATCACTCTGGCCTTGATTTCTGGGCAACTCAAGATTCAAGTCCTCATTTTCTATTATTTAAAATTTTATCATAATTTTAGTTGTCCCCAATTCCTTCTATTTTGAGGACTTCCTTTTATATTTGGCCCATTTTTTACGTTTACGGAGAAACCGAACATTGCGTTTCTCACTTTTACGGAGGGACCGGATGTTACACACCGCGCATTGGAAAACTTACACTAGAGGGGTTTTACCAATCCTAGGGCTTCTCATGGTTTTTGGGGCCTCTAAGAACCCTGGACAACTCAAATTTCCTATTTAGAAAGCCCTCCTATGTGTTTTTTGTAATGTCCAGTTTTCATTAAACGACGAAAACAGACGCATTTTCAAAGCAAGTCCCCCTAAATGAATTAGTTAAGGTCCCAAAAAATTTAAGTAACATTCTAAACTCCTAAAAATGAGAATTTTAGGCTCAAACATAAAGAAAAACAGAGCTAGAATGAAGAAATAATTTCTTATGAAAATCTTACGAAACGTAATGGCATTTTTGTAATTTTGAACAATTTTTAGAATTCACATAGGAGGGCTTTTTAAATGAAATTTTTGAGTTCTTTGGGATTCTTAGACGCCTTGAAAACTATAGGAAGCCCTGGAACAGTTAAATCCCCTCTGGTGGACGTTGTCTAATGTCGATATATCCGAACTTTGATGAATTCATTCAAGAAGGTTTTAGCTCCAATTTAAGTGATTCCAAAGGCATTTTACTAAATTCAGAACCTAAATTTTACAATGGAAAAGAAAATTCTCAAAAAAGAGCTAAAACGAAGCAGAAACAAAAATGTCAAAAATGAAGGCAAAATGAGAATTTTTGAAAAGCCATTTTCCTCCACCTATAAATAGGAGGCTCCCTACTTTCCCATTCATTGAGTCTCGTATTTTCTGCCCTAAACTAGAGAAGAAACCCTAGGAGAGTGGTGCACCAAGGGAAGAAGAAGGAGAAGAGAAATCAAGGCTTGAAGGTAAGGAATTTTAGTAGTTTTTCATGCTTTCTTCCATGCAAACCTCTTCTCCTCCATTCTCCTTTGTTTCCTTTGATTATAATGAAATTTATAAATCTTTTTTAAGGGAGAAATTAAAGAAAAAATTTGGATTTGAAGAGAGGAGCCCAAAGAAGACAAGATTCAAGTAAGAAAAAGAAAAAAAAGATAATTTCTTCTTCCATAGCCTAATTGTCTTTCAAGCCTAGGTTCTATAAGACTGATGATTCTTCTTTGGTTGTAGAGTTTGTTCGTTCTCACATTTTCTGCAGGTTTGGTATCCCCAAAGCTATTATCAATGACCAGGGCACTCATTTTTGCAACCAGAGTATGCACAGCTTGCTTAGCAAGTATGGTGTTGTGCATAAAGTAGCTACTTTGTATCACCCTCAAACAAATGGCTAGACAGAGATTTCTAATTGGGAGGTGAAGCAAATTTTGGAGAAAACAGTGCAATTGAAGAGGAAAGATTAGAGCAAGAGGCTAAATGAAGCACTTTGGGCCTATAGGACTGCCTACAAGACTCCTATTGGCATGTCACCCTATCAGCTAGTATTTGGAAAAACTTGTCACTTATTGGTAAAAGTGGAGAACAAGGTGTATTGGGCTATGAAGAAATACAATTTGGATTTGAATGGTTTGGGATCCCATAGAAAATTCCAACTCCAAGAGCTTGAAGAGATCAAATTAGAAGCCTATGATAATGCAAGGATCTATAAAGAAAAGACAAAGGCGTTCTATGACAAGATGATTGCAAGAAAGGAGGTTGTTGTTGGCCAAAAGGTTCTCCTTTATAAATCCCATTTAAAACTCATGCCAAGTAAGTTTCGTTCTAAATGGGAAGGTCCATACATAGTTTCTAATGTTTCCTCTTTTGGTGCAGTTGAGCTTTTGGATGAATAGACGGGAGCTAAATTCAAAGTTAATGGACATCAGCTTAAGCACTTTCATGAAGGAGTTCCAAGGGATGACAAGGAGGATCTCCAACTTCATGACCCACCCTAATCCCCAGTTGTACCCTTTCCCTTTTCCCTTTTATATTGTGTTGTCTTTCTGTTGATTGGATTGTGTGCTGGCATTGAGGACAATGCAATGTTTAAGTGTAAGGAGATACAAATAAAATTTTTCGTTTTGCTTTGTTTTGGTTAGTTGATTTTTCTAGTTTCTAGGCTTTTAGTCTTTTGTTTTACTTTTGGAGTGTTGAAGTTTTATGTTATTTTCCAGCTTTTGAAAAAAAAAACTATGCTTTTGTGTAAGTTACTAGTATTGAGGGGATCATAGCTTTGATATTTCTTGATTTGATAGGGAATTGATCTTGTATTGAGAATGCAAATAAGTGGCAATTAGCTTTGCTTTAATGAAATTTGATGATGGTCAATTTACCTTATGAGATTTTTGAACCAATCGCTTATTCATTTCTAGTGTGTATCTCATATCTTGCTTTTACTCTAGAACTTGGCTTGAATCTTTTTCAAGGCCACATTTATTCATTTGCCATGCATGAAAAGGATTAAGGCTTTCATTATTGTTTTGTTTTAGCTAGAGCCAAAGGGCTATCCTGCATGGATTTAATCTATTTGCTTTACCCGCCTTTGAGCCATATATGTTTCCTTTTTAACGTTTTAGCCATGAAAACCAATCAAATATTCTTCCTACCTGATTAGGATGCTTTTGATTATTAAGGCCAATGTATCTTGTTAAAGTTGGGTGAAGGCGTGTTTTCCACATCATTTATAAGTCATTTTTTTGTTCTTCCTTGGAAATATTTCAAGAAAAAGAGAGAGGAGAAAGAAAAATAATAATAATAAAATAAGAAAAAAAAAGAAGCAAAGCAAAAGAAAAGCATTTGAAGTGTATAAAAAAAAGGAAGGAAAAGGAAAGAAAATTGTTCTCTGAGTGCATATATTTGTTTATGGTAAATGCGGCCTTTGTAACACCATAATTTCCTAGCTTATCTTATGCCATTCTCATGCTTCACATCATGCATTCCATGAAGGAGCAAGGAAAAAGGACATAAAATAATGAATTTCTTAGCGTTGCACTATGCATAAATTTTTTATTCGAAGTCCTGTGGGCCATATGGACTCATACATTACATTCTCATATTTAATCACATAAATACAACTCATTTACATCATCAAAAGTGACCTACATCTCAAGAATCAAGAAGGGAAGCATAAAATATTCATATCCATTTTCGGCCAGATTTGGCTCAATTCTGCCACAACTTTGGACAATCATAACTAATCCCAGAAAAATCTAAATCATATATTCTTAACCATTCTAGAAAGCTATAGATGTCTAATTCATACTAAAATATATCTAGACCATAAAATCCATTACAGAGGATGTTTGACATTTGAAAAGTCCAAAGGTCAAGTTATCCACTGGTTCTGTCACAAAATACTGCAGCAAATTTTGAAAATGTCTAATTAATTTCACAAAAATCCAATCCATGAAAATGATACCAATATAGAAAGATGTGGATGTAAACTAGAGGAAAAAAAATAACTCTAGACCAGTGCAAGCATGCTTAGATCTTGAAATTCAATAGAATAGTAACTGAGGTCGGGTGAAGCTCCTAATACTGGATAGAATATTTAAAAATTCATATCTCCCTCTCTAGACCTCCAAATGAGGTGCTTCTAGTTAGCACAAGTCTCTGGAAATATCTAGTTTCTCTATATAAAATTTTGTGGCAATTGGACATCATTTGAGCCCTGTGTGACAGATTTCATTTTCGGACCAGTATGAACAGTGACATGACCAAAACTAGAAAATTTCTCAACTTTGGAAATTCATCAAATATTCTATAGACCTTCCAAAAATTTTCTCCTTTAGCTTGCCAAAAAGCTCTCAACAAGTTCTAATTGCATGCCAAATCTCATATCAAAAAGAGCTCATTTAGACAAAAAGTGATATAGGGTTCTAATTTGGTCAATTTTGACACCATAAGGGATACTAAAATGTCCAAATGGCTTTCCTTAGGGTTTGGCACCTCTTGGGTAAGTCTAAAAGCATAATTAAGACTTGTATAAGCTGCCCAAATGGTCCCAAACTCCATTCCTCTCATTTTGGCTATGCCACATGCAATTATACACATACTTCCATAATGAAAACTTGCCAATACATAACTAAAATGTGCATATTCATACATATAACTTTAACTCTCATTCATACATCACTTATTAACATAATTACACATGTTCAAGAGGTCATAGGTCATATACGACCATGGATGACAACATTTGCCACCTTGATGGCCTTAAAGAAGCAAATTTCATACATTTCAATGTCATACTCTCATCTCTCAAGTGGTTGGCTTCCATCTCCTTGCTCTCTTGGTCCACCTAGCATGTTAGAACATTGGAGAGGAGGGGATGAGATTCAAAGAATCCCAATAGCTCATCTCCCTTTCAATCACACATAATATATGCAAAGCAAGTCTTAAAAATGCATGCGTGGATATAATAGAAATCATGAACATTCAAGAAGTAAGCTTGGCATATAAATAAGTCATACAAGACATTCAAGAGCCTGCTAATTGGATGGATTGGTCTTACCCTTTTCCTCATGGATTTTGGACTTGCCTCACCCATTCTTTAAGAGATTATTGGACTCAACTATGCTCTTGGGAGACCACTTTGCTTTTGGGAGACTATTTGCTTTGTCTCAACTAATCTTAAGGGTTCTTGACTCATCCTCGCCATGGTTAAGAATTCTTGGCCTCACCACACTCAAGCAAACTCAAATAAACATCATAGCATCTTTTAAAAACATAATATATTATCATGAAATCATGGCATATAAAATCATGCTAGCATACTTTTCATGGCTTGAAAATACATACACACACATTCAAAGATAAGCTAAACACACATCCATGCATGAGAGAAGGTGGAGAGAGCTATCTTGTACTCAATTATACACTTTTCTTCTTGAATCTCCCTCCCTTGCTTTGGCCACACACACACAAAAGTGTAGGGATGGTTTCTCTTGTCCTAAACACAATTTATGAAAGCCATGGTTAAGAATTCTTGGCCTCACCACACTCAAGCAAACTCAAATAAACATCATAGCATCTTTTAAAAACATAATATATTATCATGAAATCATGGCATATAAAATCATGCTAGCATACTTTTCATGGCTTGAAAATACATACACACACATTCAAAGATAAGCTAAACACACATCCATGCATGAGAGAAGGTGGAGAGAGCTATCTTGTACTCAATTATACACTTTTCTTCTTGAATCTCCCTCCCTTGCTTTGGCCACACACACACAAAAGTGTAGGGATGGTTTCTCTTGTCCTAAACACAATTTATGAAAGCCAATTAGGTTCATGGAATTAATTCTAAGGCCACACACTTGCTTGAACTTTAGCTTGATCTATAACCTCATTATGGTTCCATAATTGCACCTAATGAAGAAACACCCTCCAATTAAATTCTAGGCTCCATTCTTTCCTTTCAAATATGATTCTTGACTCCTTTTAAGCCTCTTGGAGTCATCACACAATTAAAACCAAGAGCTTAACTGTATGTTACTTCTTTAGGTCATAATATGGAACATAAAGCACTAAATCACTTTTCCCAAGGCCTCCCCTCATTTTCATTCATCATATATGACTCAAGAATGGGCTTAGAAAATTTTAAAACTCTCCCTAGCTATGTTATCTCCCTTAGGCCGAGACAATGAAGGTTTTTGCTCTCCATGGACCTTGCTTTGTTTTCTCAAGGGGAGATGCATGTGGGGAACCTCTTAGGAATCTTAGGAACTCATTTAAACTCTTATTTAGGCCTAAGAGTTATCATACAAAATCAGATTTTACAATGTGCAATTGAAACCCTAGAACTTGCATCTTGAAATCTAATGGTCATTTATTAATTCCCTTTGAATATTCTTAATCTCCACACCCTTTTTCCTTAGATTCACCCTTGGTTCTGCCTAAAAATCAAGTCCTCCTAGGGTTTTCTCATGTTAGGCGAAATGGGGGAGGAGGGAACCAAAGATGACAACCATAGGAAGAGAAATTACCTTGTTTTCTTGCTTTTTCTCACTTGAATCTTGTGTTCTTTGAGCTCCTCTCTTCAAATCCGAATTTTCCCCTTAATTTCTCCTCTAAAATAGATCCATATACTTCATTATAATCATAGAAAATAAAGGAGAATGAAGGAGAAGAGGTTTGGAAGGGAAAGAGCATGAAAAATTACTAGATTTCCATACCTTAAGCCTTTGATTTCTCCTCCTCTTTGCCTCCCTCTTGTGCACCACTCTCCCTAGGGTTTTCCTCTAGTTTTGGGCAGAACTTGGTCATGCAACATGAAGGGAGAAGAAGGGTGCATCATATATATAGGTGGGAGGAGGTTACACTTTTCAAAAATTCCCATTTTACCCTTCATTCTTGGCATTTTCGTTTTTCTTTCATTTTAGCTCCTTTTTTAGAACTGTCTTTTTCATTATGAAATTTAGATTCCCAATTTAGTAAAATTCCTTTGGAATCACTCAAATTGGAGCTAAAACCTTCCGAATGAATCCATCCAAGTTAGGTACACTGACATTGAGAAACATCCACCAAAGGAGTTTTAGCTGTCCCGGGGCTTTCCATGATTTTCAGGGCTTTTGAGAACCTTAGGAAAATCAAAGCTTTCATTTAAAAAGCCCTCCTATATGAATTCCAAAATTTGCTCAAAATTATGAAAATGCCATTACATTTTAAACTTTTTGTAAGAAATTATTTCTTTATTCTAGATCCGTTTTTCTTTCCGTCTGAGCCTAGGATTCTCATTTTTAGGAGTCTAGATTGCTTCCCAAATTTTTTGAGACCTTAACTATCTCTTCTTGGGGGACTTCCTTTTGTATCCGGTGAATTTCGTTCGTTTACAGAGAAACCGTATGTTACGTTTCTCACGTTTTCTCTCATTTTCAAAAAACTAAATGTTACAACCTTAAAATGCACTTGCATTCCATTTTTATTCTTCTTTTGATGCTCTTGATGATTTTTAGCATGCAATTTACTTTATGAATTTCCTTCATTCTTTTGTTTACCACTTGTCTCATACCTTAACCTATATTACAACCATAATAAAGACCTTTTGATTCATTCATTGGCATTTGATTTTGGTGGTGGAGATGTAGATAATTGCCAAGCTTATGGTAGTAAAGTTGGATAGGATGGAATTTGAGAGTAAGCACTTCATCTTAAACACTAAAGAGTAGAGTGATAAACACTAATCCAAGTGAGGGACTTTCATTGCATTTCATTTTTGTTAAGTGAATTTCCATGGTATTTGTTGCATTGATACAAGTGATATGACTTGAAGAATTGAGCTATTGAATTGCTTTGAGCTTTCTTGCGCTAAGTGCCTACACAATTCCATTTTTCTTGATTTCCTTTCCATTATCTTTTTCTTGGAGGTTTAGTTTTCTTTTGCCCAAGAGTGCAAAAGCTTAAGTGTGGGAGAATTTGATAAGCATGGTTTTCATATATTTTAATTCTCCTAATTTTGGCATTTTAACAATTAAATATGGCTTAATGAATTTAATTGAATGAAATTTGATTTTAATGACCATATTTGCAATTTAGGAATTAATTTACAAAATTTTGAATCTTCAATACATAAATCTCTTTTTAAATAATTTTGTAATTTGTTCCTACTTAATTGTTTCCATTCTTTGGGTGCAAATCCAATTGGGCTTCCTCAATTTCATGCATGAATTAGGCTAGCATACACATAAGCATTACCTCTATTGGACCCCCCAACATGAGAAGAGAGCTAGCTGAGCAGATTTTAACGTGGAGATTTGCTGGAAGAAAAGCATATAAGTTTTAATGAAGTATAAGCTGGAATTTTGATACAGGCAGAATGTGGAAACTCGTGGCAAGTAGGAATGAAAACACGTGAAGAAGCTCGCATGAATAGAAGCTTTGAGCTAGAGTTAGAGAAGGAAGGCACATGAAATTAATAAAGAAACACGTGAAAAGAGTTAGAGGGAAGAAAAGGCAAACTGGCTGGGGAAATGAGGAATAACACGAGGAGACTACAGAGAGACACAGGAAGCTCCAGAGGTGAACGAAAAAATCATCCATCGTCTTTCCAGATGGCTGTTGTGATGACCCTAACTTATAATGATTGTAATTAAGGTTAAATACGTGATTAAAAATCATAAACCAAGGTTGCATGACATTAAGACTAATTACATTCTAGAAATGCGAGGAAATTTGAACCTTAATGTTAGTAAAGTCATCAACCATGTAATTACAAGCATTTATGTACATCAGGAAAACAAACATTCATTTATAAGCCTTGATTCTATTACTTATCAATTCCAACTCACAAGAATCTCCTACCAATGTTTCTAAATTATCCCTTGAGATTACCATATAAAAAACTAAGATTTCCTAGTTAATATAAGGGTTTTAGGACATTCGTCATGGCTAAATCCCCCTTAGCCGTGACCAATTCCTCACGGTTTCATTCCTTACTTCATTACTAATTTCACTGCAGCGATAGTTGTGGCGAGTTGGACCTTCGCCATAGCCAACCTACATGGCACCGCAGTGAGGAAGCCTCTTGGAACCTACCTCGCTCGTCTCTCGCTATTGGCCATGACCAATTTCCCCTTTTGCCATGGCTAATTCCTCTCTGGAACACCCAACAAATTCTCGCAAAAGTTTGCCGCGGCCAATTCCCTTTTAGCCACAGCGAATTACCCTCTAGACGACTCCCAGTTTTGCCTCTCACATTTTGCCATTGCTAATTCCACATTTTGCTGCAGCGAATTGCTCTTTGGACTCCCCCTGGGCAATTTCACCTCTATTAGCCGCAGCTAATCCCATTTTGGTCTCGGCGAAATGTCTTTTGATCCTACAACTCCTAAAATCTTATCTCCTACTTTCCACTCTCTATCTAAAGGTTCTCTAGGGCCACTTTTCCACTTGTTATAAGATTCTAGTAGCATTTATCTAGCTGATTTGCCCTAGCTAATAAATCATTACCCATCCCACAATTAAAGACGGATTCTCCTACTCATTCATTGGTCTTATATCAGCAGATTTATAAATTCCTCACAATGGTTATTCAGTCATGTTTTCATCAGATAATTCATACATTGCTAGCTCAAATCCATATTCCATATATCACATGATTTCATTACTCAAATAGTCAATTAAAATGCAGGTTTACAAGCCATAATAAGTGTCATAAACTCATACATCCATCAACAACTAATATGAAGCCTATTTCTCATTCGTTACATTCCATGTTATCAAAATATAAACTCCTACACTTGGCAATACAGATACATGATGATGCTGTACAAAGGTTAACAAAATTAGCATCTACTGTATTCTACTCAAATTAGCCCAAGTGTAGCTTCCTCCACACATGGCTAGAGCTCACGGATTTTCATCCACTTACTTCCCCTTATCCTTACCCGAAAGGCCTTCACCTGAAAGTATAATCCCATGAAACGGGGTGAGATGCAAATCTCAATAACCAAGGCATATTCTATCATATATTCCAGTTTAATTAACATATATGCATGATTTCACATAAGCATCAGAAAGCATACCAGTTATATCAGTAAATGAAACAATTAGGCTATCATGATTACTATCCCATACTAGCAATCATATTTCCACATGTTAAAGGCCAATAACACTGGGAGAGGCTCGTCCATGGCACCAACTCTCCATTGAGCACAACTAGGGCTCAGTGCATCTAGAGTTTGATCACAACCTGGTGCCTAATCGAAGCACATGCACGGGTGGCAACCGCACCATAGCTCCACCATAGACTCACAAGGTCTAAACACAATACAATTGATAGCCAACCAATTCATTCAGCATTTCAAATCATTCATGTACAGCAAATATGAAATTAAAACAAATATATGCATGGAATTAATATAGTCCCGGTTACCTCACTTGTAGACAAATTGCAAAAGCCACCAGTGGTACAAAATCCTCCCCATACTACTAAGTCCCAAAATTCGAAATGAAGGTGTCCTCTACCAGAAACTTCAATATATCACCCTAAATCCTAAGCAAATTAGTGAAAAATTAATATCCATACTATAATCCAATCATTGGGGTCTCAAACCAGCAAAAATACCTCAAGAAGAAGAATTTATACTTACCTAATGTCAGTCTTAGCCTCAACCTACGAAATTTTACCATGGAAACATCAAATAGCAAGTTTCAGATTTTGGGTGTGGGTGAAAGTGCTCTAATTGGAACATTAATTAGGTCAAATTAAAGAGAAAGATGAGAGGATTAAGTTATATAACTATTACCTTGGTTGAATCTTGCTCCAAAAGTGAGAAAATGTGGAAACATGCTAAGAACCCTAGCCTCTCCTTTAGACCTCCAAATTTTTGTGTGTCTCTTGTGGTTTTGTAGAATGGGGGGTGGCTAGGTTAGTTTTTAGGGTTTAAGTTAGGTTTTCTATGGGTTATGGGCTGCTCCAAGATCCAACTCCAAATGGGCTTTAGATTTTAGCTTTGTTGGGCCAGCTTTAAGGTGTTGGGTTGTAGAATTTCATTGGGCCAAACCTAGTTTTAAGAACTCCATTATTTTGGGTTTGCACAAAGTTTATTGGGCTATTCATAAGAGCCTATACAAGGTGGATCTTGGGCCTCTATCACATTGAACTAGATTGGGCCTGCACCTAGCTTATTGGGCCTCCATTAGCCTCTTATCATGATCTCTTACATTAATTTGGGTCTAGATGAAGTTTCTATCGTAATTAATTCTTAACTCATATTATTAATTTATCTCTCAAAATTTTCATTCACTTAACTTACCTGATTATTTCATATTAATTATTCTTAATTAACTCAAATCCATGATTAGCACCTTATTAATTTTGGGGTGTTATAGCTGTAGCTATTATCATCGAATTTCCTCTGTTTAATTCCTCCATGACAGCTTGAAATCTTCTTAGTGGCTAGCTGAAGATTGGATACTCCTAGATGCAGATTTGAGCTCCACATTTCTTCTCCAATTTGGATAAATTCTTCCTCCTTATTCATTTAATTTTAACATTGATTCTTTTATTAATTTGACTAGGTTTAGTCTATTAATTTAGAAATTTCATTGCTGGAATTTTCTGGATTAATTTGGATTGAGGATCAATTGTAATTTCCTATTTGATTGTTAATTGTGATCATTACATATTTGTGGAAAATTTAGAATTAGTGGCTGTGCAATTTACTCTTAATTTGCTCTTGATTATAGGCCAATTGATGCAATGGTTGTTGGATTAAGTGGTTGGAATTTTTGTGCAATTAATTGTTTAAGGAATTCATTAATCTAATTAGCTAATTTGCATTTTAAATGGGTTGTGCAGTAGATTTTTATGAGCAATTAGGATTGGTTATAGTGGGTTCTTGTTCCTAATTCAATTGATTAATTTTTCAAGGTTTCTTGTGGTTGAAAAATCCTTGAATAATTAGTGAATTGAATCTTGGATGGTCATTCAAGAGTTTTTATGGAGAATACACTAATTAGTAAGAATTTAAATCCTATTTTGGTATATTAAAAAGAGAGCAATGATAATTGAATTCTAAGAAGTCCATCTAAAGGCTAGCTACCACATTTTCTTAATTGTTCACTTCACTTAGTCTTAATTTTTTTATTCTTGTCATTTCAAATTTAGTTCAATTAAATTCTAGTATTTCAAAATCTCCTAAACAATTCCCAATTAGTAATACTTAAAATACTCTTTCACAAACAATTAGAGCCAAAAACTCCTTGAGAAATGACCTAGGTTGTACCATTACCTACAAATTTATTTTTCTACCTAGTTTTATTGGAGATTGCATGACAAAATTGTCAGTGAGGCCAAGTCAAAAGTCCTTAGGCCAAGGATAAGGCAAATCCAAAAGTCTTAGAAATAGGATGAGGCAAAACCAAAAGTCTCTAGAGCATATTCTTGACTTGAATGTGAATTGGTGGCATGAAAATTGTGACTTTGCATACTTTATGGTTGTTAAAGTCTCCATACTTATACTTTGATGTATATATGCCTTGAATGTGTGTGTGAATGGGCATGTGAGCTATTGAGATTCTAGGAATCTCACTCCCCTTCCTTCCATCATCTTAAAATGTCTAAGTGGTGTTAGAGAAAGGGTTTATCCACTCTAGCATGTCACCCTGGGGAGCTTTAGTGTTATTTGTGAAAAAGAAAGATAGTAGCTTGAGACTATGTATAGATTATAGAGAATTGAATAAAGTTATCATCAAGAATAAGTATCCTCTCCCTAGAATAGATGATTTACTAGATTAGTTAGCCAGGGCATCTATATTTTCTAAGATAGATCTTAAATCTGGGTATCACCAGTTGAAAGTGAGAACTGAAGACATCCCAAAGATGGCCTTCAAGACTAGATATGGGTATTATGAGTTCCTTGTGATGCCATTCAGGCTAATGAATATGCCCGCAATATTTATGGATTACATGAACAGGGTATTCAGACCGTATCTAGATAAATTTGTTGTGGTCCTTATTGATAATGTCTTAGTGTACTCCAGATCTTTTGAGGAGCATGAGAGGCATCTGAGATTAGTCGTAAAGACTCTAAGAAGTAAGAGATTGTATATCAAGCTGAGTAAATATGAGTTCTGGCTAACTAAGGTGAAATTCTTTGGTCATATGATTTCACAAGATGGGGTCGCGGTAGATCCCCATAAAGTTAAGGCTATGTTACAATAAGATAGGCCTAGGATAATCACCAAAGTTAGGAGTTTTCTTGGTTTGGCAAGATATTACTGATGATTTGTACAAGGCTTTTCTCAGATGGCCTTGCCACTCATGAGACTAACTCGGAAGTATACATCTTTCGTGTGGGATGATAGATGTGAGAAGAGTTTCCAGGAGTTGAAACTCCGATTAACCACTGCCCCTGTACTAGTTATTCCTGACCCTAGTGTACCATTTGTGGTATATAGTAATGTCTCAAGGAGAGGGTTAGGATACGTGCTGATTGTAACGACCCTAACTTCCAATTATAGTAATTAAGGTTAAGTACATGATTAATAATCATATATCAAAGTTTGAAGTCATTAAAATTAATTACATCGGGAACAAGTGAGGAAATTTGAAACCTTAATATTGCTAGAGTCATTAGCTAGACAATCACAATTATTCGAATGCATGAGTGAATTTAATTATTAATGAGGAGCCTTTGATTCTCCCATCCATCATTTCCAACTCTTAAAATCCTCTTACAAGTGTTTCTAAATCCTTCCTTAGCATTACCTTAAGAGAAACTAAGTTTTCTAGGTGAATATGAGAAATAGAGCACTTTCGCCGCGGCTAAATTCACTTGCGCCGCAGCCAATTACTCTCGGTTCAACTCCTTACGCCTTCATGAGTTTTTCACATTTAGCCGCGGCCAAATACCCCTTTCGCCGCGGCCAAATACCCTCTGGAACACCCCCAAAACTGCCTCTCAGGCTTAGCCGCGGCTAACGTCACCATTCGCCGCAGCCAATTGCTCTCTGTTTTCTTCCCTGGCAGGTTCGCCACATTTGGCCGAGGCCAATTAAATGTTGGCCGCGGCCAATTCTTCTCTGTTATGATTTGGCCTAGGCCAATTAAATGTTGGCCGCGGCCAATTCCCTTCTGTTCCTACAACTCCCAAGATTTCATCTTATGCTCTCCAATTCCCCTCCAATATCACTTTAGGGCCATTCTACCTTAATTTATGCAACTTTAGTGGTAATTATGTACCTTAATTACCCAACTAATCTATCATTACCCTTTTAGCATTTAGATGTGGATTTTCCTACTCATCTATAGGATTTTACGTCTACAAATTATAAATCTCCCACAATGGTCATTCAATCATATTTCATTGGGTATTTCTTGCATTAATAGTCAAGTGTATAAGGGACATATCATGGGATTACATTCTATGTTAACAAAATACAACTTCTACACTTGGCAATTCATGATGCAATGCAACAATGGTACAAAACTTGTAAACTAGTTACATTACATTTTGTCAAAGCTCCCAAACCTATGTGCTACCAAACCATTTAATGATCTTCCATTAATTTTCTCCTTGCCACTAAGAGGTCCGGTCCCTGAAAATGTTAGCCCACAACGGGGTGAGATATACAATCTCAGTAACAAAAGGGCGGATTCCATATACATGTACAAGTCAATCAATCCAATGCAATTTCATGCCATCAATATCAGAATCATCAATTTAATTCACAAATGAACCAGTTGAACTACCAATGACTACTGTCCCATACCAGCAATCATACACATGTTAATGGCCAATAACACCGGGAGAGGTCCGTCCACGGCACCTACTCCATAATGAGCACAACCAGGGCTCAGTGCATCTGGGGTCTGATCACAACCCGGTGCCCGATCAAAGCACATGCACGAGTGGCAGTCGCACCACAGCTCCACCATGGACTCACAAGGTCCAATTACAATAACAATCAAGTAGTCAACCAGACATTTAGCATTTCAAAATCAAGCATGTATAACAAATAGCAGATTAACATGAGCATGTACATGGAATTAGAAAAATAACCCAGTTACCTCAATGAAGCCAATTACTCATCCTCTAGCTACCATCCAATCCAAATGCACATCAAGCCTAACATAAGCATAATCATCATTATTTAACTACCATTAGTAAAGAATTTCCCTATCCACAGATTAATCTTAACAAGAGTACGTTAAGAACTTCTTACCTAAGCTTCCTAAGGGTCAATTGCACTAATGCAAGGTCAAGTCATCAAAGCTCACAATAGTTCACCCCCCATATTTCCATTTTCGCACATACATAAGCCATGCACCAAAAGTCAGTCCAAATGATGGAAATTCAGTATATATGCCATATAAGAGAAGTGGGATCACTTACCCATATACCTAAGGGGTCAAATGGACTGAGGTGAGCCTCAACTACCAAGAACACACCATGGGAAATTCCAAAATTCGGATTTCAGTCATCAAGCCCAGAAAATTCAGTTTTTCACCTCCCTCTCCTTGTAATTTCGCACAATAGCAGAACCCATTATGAAAATCAACCCTTGGGGGTATTTTCCAGCAAAATAATACACAAAATGAGAGGGAAATACTTACCCAATCACCCCTCTAGCTTTTAACTCTGAAAATCTTCCAAGGGAACCCCAAAACACCCAGGTTCAGATTTGAAAGGAGATGAAAATGCCCAAAACCAGAAATTAATCGGACCAAAATGAAGAGGAGGATGAGAGGGACAAGTTATATATAACTCACCTTGGCTAAATCATCCTCTAAGAGTCAAAAATGGAGCCTCCATGTTGGTAGAACCCTAGCCTCCCTTGAACCTCCGAATTTCCTCTCTTGAGTTTCAGCAAATGAAGGGGAGGCTAAAGAGTTAGGGTTTAGTTATGTGTGTGTTGGGTCCCAAGTGGGTTGTGGGTTGACCCATCAGCCCAAGGTCCAATTGGGCTCATTATTTCAAGTGGGCTACAGAAAATTTAAGGCTAGAAGTGGGATGTGCTGACCCAATGGCCCAATTCATTGTGGGTTCAGATTTTCATACTTGTTGGGCCTTATTTCATGAGTTGGGTTGCAGAAATTTGATTGGGCTAGGCCAAATTCCAAGAGCCAATCCAACTTGGGTCTGCATAATGTGTGTTGGGCTAACTATAAGGGCTCATGTAAATTGGGTCTTGGGCCTCCATTCTACTAAATTAAATTGGGTTATTATTAGGTGATCTCTCTTGGCCCAAATTTTATGATAAGGAGTTGGACTTGCACCCAAAATCATTAGGCCTCCATAAATCCTTACCCATGGCTTATTTAAATTGATTTTGGGCCCAAATTAAGCTTTAACCCAAATGAAATCTTCAACCTAATTATCTCTCTATAAATTCTCGTTCATATTGCTTATCCAATTATTCCATAATAATTATCCTTAATTAGTCCAAATACATTATTAACACCTTAATTAATTTTAGGGTGTTACATTCTCCCCTCCTTTTAGAAATTTTGTCCTCAAAATTAGCCATATCTTACTCAACTGATATTGGACAATTCATCCTCATAACTTCCTCCTTGATAGCTCGATAGTTTTACTAGAGACTAGTCCCCTCTGACCACTTTCCTGGGGGGACGTTCCTATCATGCTACCACTTCACTTGATAATCACCACTCTATTTCTTCTAGTCAACCTACGTCGAATGACATACCAACCTGAATATTCCATATTCTTTCCTTGCCCATAACTAAAGGGATCCTGACCAAGCCACGCTTGATCATCTTATAGCAAGTCTAAGCACTTAGGTCAAATAAATGTTAAAATCTCTCTCTCCCTTTGTAGCATTTGGTTTGTTCTATTTTGTCTCGTTTTTTTTTTTTTGTTCCAAAAGTCAATCATATAATGTTCATGTTAACTTCCTTTTTCGCTTAACTCTCAATCCGTTTAAGAGATAACTCCTAAATACTTTAACTTAACTCTCCCTATTAGTTGATGCCAAGAACTACAAGGAATTCCACTTGGTCAGTTATTTTAGTATTTATTCCACTAATGGCAACATAAGTAAGCAACCTTATTTCACAATGAAATTTCATTTGCCCTTCACTTAGATTACCCCTACATTTCTTTAGTCCAATCTTCTTAACTGAAATGGGTTTTTCCTTTTATAGGTTCATCTAGTTTAACTTTTCAAGTCTTACATTCAACTATCTCATAAATTATTGCACATATCACCCTTATTCATTGTCCGTTAGTAGAAGGTTCATTATTTTCAGTGGACGTATAGAATTTCCCTTTTTTTTTTTTTGGCTCAATTAGTGCCCAAGATTGCTCCTTCTCGTTTGTTGAGATTCCCAAGGGTTAAGACTAATATAGAGTCTGATTTCACAACTAATCTCTTGAAGGCACCCAAACACTATAGGTTCATCTTCCACATATCGAAATCAAACATGATCTTCCAAGTGAAAGCAACAGGATATTCCAGGTCTAAATTATATTTTCTAATAAGACCTTATTTCAAAGGTGAGTGTACCTTGTCTAGAGCATCAAGGTAGTCTTCTAAGACTTAGGAAATGAGTTTCCTTGAATCTTACTAGCCACAATTCAAGTGCATGTTCTATTAAATGACACCGTTTCAACAACTTGCCTGTAACATTAGGAATTCTCATTCATAATGATAGTTCATATAGATAATCTAATCGTCATCTATAGGTGTGACCAACATAGGAAAGCCCTTAGTGGACCTCTTTTCTCTCTTTTTTTTTTATACTTACGAGGACAGCACCGTAACCACATACTGATGGTCCCTATGACCACCCTGGTCCATAGATCTAAGTGTTTCATCTTAGATCTCAGTTACAACAAGCATTAGTAGTTAACTTAATGGCATCTATACTCATTTGATGTCAACTGAACATCTCTGTAGGTTTGTTTGGAAATTCATAATAATTCTCTAAGGAGTTATGGGATAATATCTTGTCAACAAGGTTTAAGATTCTATCAACAAGATCTTGTATTCATTAAGGTAAAATCCAAGACCTTGTCAATAAGGTTCTCTGACAACAAGTACAAGGTTTTTTGACCATACATTATGACATGATATGAGATGGTATGATAGTTTTTGTCCTTACACAATGGCCTACGCCGACCACAACTAACTCTTTCACACCTCTAGAAGATTTTAGGCCTCAATTCATGCCTGACTATTAGGAGTTAAATTAACACAATAAGGAGACTTAGGGAATCTTTTTATTACCAAGCATCCCCTAATTATCAACGGATCAAGTAGGGATTCCTAGTGGGATAACTCAAGTATCATTTACCACTAATGTTTTACCCTTCCTTATCAGTCATAGTACTGAGGTTTTATTGTAATATCATAAGTTAATCATGTTACTGCCATCTCTCGTTCCTTCCTCCGAGTTATTATCCTAGATTAGGGAGCTCTCTTTTTCAAAATTAGGGAGTTTTACTACTACATCAATTATTAGTCCATTTCAACTTCCCAATGTTGTCTCTAGTCCCTTAATCACGCCACACGTGATACATAACAATAAGATTACTGTTGGCAGAATTTAACTTTGCCTTCAATATTAGCAGGCAATGCTTTTCTGTGGCCATACGCATGCTCATCACCCTGTGATGACTATATCTCAACCACTCGTACACACACGGGTACCATTTCATTCTCTTTTTAGATGGATCCTAACTATCAAGATCTCCTCTTTACCTTCCAGGGGGAAAGTCTACTTAGTCTAGTTTGACGTCAATTTGGTGGTCAACATTCATCAAATCACATGATAAGTGACATGCCCCGCATGCCCTTAGCACCAAAGTGCCAATAAATGAGCACGTCCCACGTGCCTCTAGCACTAGAGTGCTATAGAATCTTATCTTACACTCCCTGAGTGTATCATGCACATCAAGTGCCTCTAACCACCACCCAAATACACGTCAACACATAGCATAAGTAAACTAAATTACGTAAGAGACAACATGCATAAGCACCCCGTGCCAGTGCACTTCACCCTTATCGCACTAAAGGGTTGTCTTTCCTTTTATCAGAATCTCTCCCTTTTGCCATAGTACACTAAGGGAGGAGCCTCAAGGCTCTCCAGATTCTTTCCAAAACATCATCTCCCTTAATCTCTTACTTTAAAGTCACTATCCCCCATTTAGAAATGGACTTGACAATCTTAAGGGTTCCTTGTCCTCTTTTATTGTCATCATTAGCTAAAGATGGCTAACTCACTCTAATAGTTTGAATAAAACAATTTGAAACATTCTTTAGCTCTTATTATGCTTATTCATTAGGCCAAATTGCGGTAGCTAGGATCGAGTAATTGCACCCTTTATTAACTGGGACCAAACAAGTGGGTAGGACCTCTTTACCTATAACACCTCAACCTTGGGGACCTTTCAAAGTCTACATAATTCTAACTCATTATGGATTGTTCATCACTTTATATATTTAGTCAATCACACTTGTTTATTACACATCAATTTCATAATCAATTTCTTGATTGCAAGAAAGGTTTACATCTTACCCTTCCACAAGGTTCTTATAGCTAGTTAAGTGTTTTACCCAGTACCATTGCCTTTTAAGTTCTCAACATCACTCTAAATGGCCTATGAAAAGCTTAGAATTTCACTTAGGTAAATAATTGCTACTCTTGTTGTGATCAGTTGACTACTTCGATAGGCCAGTCAATTGGTCGGCCGTACCCAATTGACTTGCTTAATAAATGGCGGTCAACTGGTCATATACGCTATTAGTAGCTTTGTTCATCATCCTTACCAGTTACTTGGTCTCATTCATTCAGTCAACTGGTGCCTCACAATGAGTGACTGGTGCATCTATTGCGTAGCCAGTTGGCAACAAGCCTCAACCAGTTATCTATCTAGACTGAAACCAATAACCCAATTTTCAAAGGAAAGAAAGGCAAAAATTCTAATCTTTTCATTGGCATTAACAATCTCAAGTCTCAAAATTAGCAATACCAAAGTGTCATGAAGTAAAATCTAACTATACTTTATTATGATAGGTAATGTTCTAAATAAAATTCGAGAAATAGTCATTTTAATCAAGTATTACAAGTCCCATATCATTATTCCTCTATACTTCCTTCCAGCACATAAAGCACATCAGTTATATGTTTGCTTAATTAGCTATTCTCATGAGCTAATACCATGCCAAATATGCATCATGATTGCCAAGCTTCTAGTTATAAAATTTAAATTAGAACGACTATCCTGAACCATTGCTCTGATACCAACTGTAACGACCCTAACTTCCAATTATAGTAATTAAGGTTAAGTACATGATTAATAATCATATATCAAAGTTTGAAGTCATTAAAATTAATTACATCGGGAACAAGTGAGGAAATTTGAAACCTTAATATTGCTAGAGTCATTAGCTAGACAATCACAATTATTCGAATGCATGAGTGAATTTAATTATTAATGAGGAGCCTTTGATTCTCCCATCCATCATTTCCAACTCTTAAAATCCTCTTACAAGTGTTTCTAAATCCTTCCTTAGCATTACCTTAAGAGAAACTAAGTTTTCTAGGTGAATATGAGAAATAGAGCACTTTCGCCGCGGCTAAATTCACTTGCGCCGCAGCCAATTACTCTCGGTTCAACTCCTTACGCCTTCATGAGTTTTTCACATTTAGCCGCGGCCAAATACCCCTTTCGCCGCGGCCAAATACCCTCTGGAACACCCCCAAAACTGCCTCTCAGGCTTAGCCGCAGCTAACGTCACCATTCGCCGCAGCCAATTGCTCTCTGTTTTCTTCCCTGGCAGGTTCGCCACATTTGGCCGAGGCCAATTAAATGTTGGCCGCGGCCAATTCTTCTCTGTTATGATTTGGCCTAGGCCAATTAAATGTTGGCCGCGGCCAATTCCCTTCTGTTCCTACAACTCCCAAGATTTCATCTTATGCTCTCCAATTCCCCTCCAATATCACTTTAGGGCCATTCTACCTTAATTTATGCAACTTTAGTGGTAATTATGTACCTTAATTACCCAACTAATCTATCATTACCCTTTTAGCATTTAGATGTAGATTTTCCTACTCATCTATAGGATTTTACGTCTACAAATTATAAATCTCCCACAATGGTCATTCAATCATATTTCATTGGGTATTTCTTGCATTAATAGTCAAGTGTATAAGGGACATATCATGGGATTACATTCTATGTTAACAAAATACAACTTCTACACTTGGCAATTCATGATGCAATGCAACAATGGTACAAAACTTGTAAACTAGTTACATTACATTTTGTCAAAGCTCCCAAACCTATGTGCTACCAAACCATTTAATGATCTTCCATTAATTTTCTCCTTGCCACTAAGAGGTCCGGTCCCTGAAAATGTTAGCCCACAACGGGGTGAGGTATACAATCTCAGTAACAAAAGGGCGGATTCCATATACATGTACAAGTCAATCAATCCAATGCAATTTCATGCCATCAATATCAGAATCATCAATTTAATTCACAAATGAACCAGTTGAACTACCAATGACTACTGTCCCATACCAGCAATCATACACATGTTAATGGCCAATAACACCGGGAGAGGTCCGTCCACGGCACCTACTCCATAATGAGCACAACCAGGGCTCAGTGCATCTGGGGTCTGATCACAACCCGGTGCCCGATCAAAGCACATGCACGAGTGGCAGCCGCACCACAGCTCCACCATGGACTCACAAGGTCCAATTACAATAACAATCAAGTAGTCAACCAGACATTTAGCATTTCAAAATCAAGCATGTATAACAAATAGCAGATTAACATGAGCATGTACATGGAATTAGAAAAATAACCCAGTTACCTCAATGAAGCCAATTACTCATCCTCTAGCTACCATCCAATCCAAATGCACATCAAGCCTAACATAAGCATAATCATCATTATTTAACTACCATTAGTAAAGAATTTCCCTATCCACAGATTAATCTTAACAAGAGTACGTTAAGAACTTCTTACCTAAGCTTCCTAAGGGTCAATTGCACTAATGCAAGGTCAAGTCATCAAAGCTCACAATAGTTCACCCCCCATATTTCCATTTTCGCACATACATAAGCCATGCACCAAAAGTCAGTCCAAATGATGGAAATTCAGTATATATGCCATATAAGAGAAGTGGGATCACTTACCCATATACCTAAGGGGTCAAATGGACTGAGGTGAGCCTCAACTACCAAGAACACACCATGGGAAATTCCAAAATTCGGATTTCAGTCATCAAGCCCAGAAAATTCAGTTTTTCACCTCCCTCTCCTTGTAATTTCGCACAATAGCAGAACCCATTATGAAAATCAACCCTTGGGGGTATTTTCCAGCAAAATAATACACAAAATGAGAGGGAAATACTTACCCAATCACCCCTCTAGCTTTTAACTCTGAAAATCTTCCAAGGGAACCCCAAAACACCCAGGTTCAGATTTGAAAGGAGATGAAAATGCCCAAAACCAGAAATTAATCGGACCAAAATGAAGAGGAGGATGAGAGGGACAAGTTATATATAACTCACCTTGGCTAAATCATCCTCTAAGAGTCAAAAATGGAGCCTCCATGTTGGTAGAACCCTAGCCTCCCTTGAACCTCCGAATTTCCTCTCTTGAGTTTCAGCAAATGAAGGGGAGGCTAAAGAGTTAGGGTTTAGTTATGTGTGTGTTGGGTCCCAAGTGGGTTGTGGGTTGACCCATCAGCCCAAGGTCCAATTGGGCTCATTATTTCAAGTGGGCTGCAGAAAATTTAAGGCTAGAAGTGGGATGTGCTGACCCAATGGCCCAATTCATTGTGGGTTCAGATTTTCATACTTGTTGGGCCTTATTTCATGAGTTGGGTTGCAGAAATTTGATTGGGCTAGGCCAAATTCCAAGAGCCAATCCAACTTGGGTCTGCATAATGTGTGTTGGGCTAACTATAAGGGCTCATGTAAATTGGGTCTTGGGCCTCCATTCTACTAAATTAAATTGGGTTATTATTAGGTGATCTCTCTTGGCCCAAATTTTATGATAAGGAGTTGGACTTGCACCCAAAATCATTAGGCCTCCATAAATCCTTACCCATGGCTTATTTAAATTGATTTTGGGCCCAAATTAAGCTTTAACCCAAATGAAATCTTCAACCTAATTATCTCTCTATAAATTCTCGTTCATATTGCTTATCCAATTATTCCATAATAATTATCCTTAATTAGTCCAAATACATTATTAACACCTTAATTAATTTTAGGGTGTTACACTGATGCAATAGGATAGGGCAGTGGCATATACCTCTAGCCAGCTGAGGCCTCATGAGGAGAGCTATCTACACATGACCTAGAACTAGCCATAGTAGTTTTTGCTCTTAAGATTTGGAGGCACTACCTGTATGGTGCGAGTATAGAGATCTATGGTGACCACAAGACTCTAAAATACCTATTCGATTAGAAGGAACTTAATATGATATAAAGGAGATGGATGGAGTTCTTAAAAGATTATGATTATGTGTTGAAATATCATCCAGATAAGGCCAATGTGGTGGCCAATGCATTAAGTAGGAAATCCATTCACGCTACCCATATGATGATTAAGGAGCAAGAGCTCCTAGAGAAATTTAGAAATCTAAACCTCTCTTACCAATTTGTATCTGGTAGATTACATCTGAGTGAAACCCAGATTGAGAACAAGTTGAGAACCCAGATTTTAGATGCCTAAAGAAATGATGAGTTTTTGAGATAGATTCAGAGCGAGATTTTCCAAGGTAGGACTTTAGATTTCAGAATATCTGAGGATGGTGTGATAGTATATCAGGATAGAATCAGTGTACCTTATAATAATGAATTAAGAGAGAGAATTTTAGAAAAGGCACATAAGAGTAAATATACTATCCACCTAAGTGCCACCAAGATCTATCAAGATTTAAAAAGAATTTTCTGATGGCCAGGAATGAAGAATGATGTCACTGATTATGTGGTGAGGTGTTTAGTGTGCCAGAGGGTTAAGATAGAGCATCAAAAACCAATTGGGTTATTGCAACCCTTAGATATCTCTGAGTAGAAATGGAATCGTATAGCTATAGATTTCGTTATGGGGTTACCTAGGACATTCTCTGGACACGATGCTATCTGGGTAGTTGTAGATAGATTGACAAAGTATGCACACTTTTTAATGATCAAGGCTACTTATTCATTAGATAGACTAGCCCAGTTATATATACGTGAGATAGTAC
The DNA here is from genome assembly GCA_026724425.1 of Erythrophleum ivorense. NCBI lineage: Eukaryota > Viridiplantae > Streptophyta > Magnoliopsida > Fabales > Fabaceae > Erythrophleum > Erythrophleum ivorense. Next base: position 560,137 of record JAIUCV010000428.1, on the reverse strand, counting down.
AACTTCAAGGAGTACCCAGTAGCATAGTATCCGATAGAGACCCCAGGTTTACATCGAACTTTTGGAGGTCATTACAGCACACCTTAGGGACCAGGTTGCAATTTAGCACTATTTACCACCCCCAGATAGATGGTTAGACTGAGAGGACCATCCAAACCCTAAAAGACATGCTGAGGGCATGTGTGCTAGAGATGAAGGGTAACTGGGATGCATATCTACCATTAGCAGAGTTTGTATACAATAACAGTTACCATTCCAATATCCAAATAACCCCTTTTAAGGCTTTGTGTAGGAGAAAGTGTAGATCTCCATTATGTTAAGTTGAGCTAGGCAAGATGAGCTTGCTAGGACTTGAGTTAGTGGACCAGACTACCCAACAGATAGAAATGATTAGAAAGAAACTCCTTATGGCCTAAAGTAGGTAGAAAAGTTATACCAATAAGAGAATGAGACCATTAGAATTTGAGATTGGAGACCATGTATTTATCTGGGTGTCTCCAATAACTAGGGTAGGTCGATCTATGAGGGTAAAGAAGCTCAGTCTTAGGTATATCAATCTGTTTGAAATCCTTAAAAAATTGGACTCGTGACCTACCGGATAGCCTTACCACCTAACCTAGCCTAAATCCATAATGTTTTTCACGTCTCCCAATTGAAAAAGTACTTACCAGACCCCTCACATATCATAGAATATGAGCATGTTCAATTGCAGGAAAATCTTTCCTATGTAGTGAAACCAGAGAGGATTGTAGACGCTAAGCTGAAACAACTAAGAAACAAAAGCATCCCTCTAGTGAAAGTAGTCTAGAAGGGTTTGACGTTTAAGGAGACAACTTGCGAGCTAGAGGATGAAATGAGACAAAAATATTCAGAGCTATTTCCCTAAGGTACGTATTTAAATTTTGACGACAAAATTTTTTTTAAGGGGGGTGGAAAATATAATGAACGTAATTTTCGTAAAATGACAAAATAAGCCATATAAAAGCAAGTCGTCTAAAATGAGCTAGATAATGTCCTGAAAAATTTGCGTAGAGTCCTAGGCTCCTAAAAATGATAATTCTGGGCTCAGATGAAATGAAAAATAGAGCTAGGATGGTAAAACAATTTGTGACAAAAATAGATGAAACATAATGGCATTTTTGTAAATAAGTACAACTTTTGGAAAAATACATAAGAGGACTTTTTAAATGGAAAATTTGAGTTGCCCAAGGTTCTCAGAGGTCCTAAAAATCATGGGAAGTCTCGAACTAGTAAAGCCCATTTGGTGTATGTTTTTCAATGTCGGTGAACTTGAATTTTGACGAATTTGTTTGAGAAGGTTTTAACTCCAAATTGAGTAATTCCAAAGGCATTTTATTAAATTGGGAACTAAATTTTATAATGGAAAAGAAAGTTCTAAAAAAGTAGCTAAAACGAAGCCAAAATGAAATTGCCATTATGGAAGGACGAAATTGGAATTTTTGAAAAAAGCTAGCTTCTTGAATGTTCCATAAGCTTCTTGTCTCTTCTCTCACCTTCTTAAGCATGACCCTTTCTGCCAAAAAACAAAAAATTTTCAACTCCTTTAGGCACACCAAGAGAAGGAGAAAAAGAGGAAGAAAAAGGCAAGAAAAGTAAGAAAATCTAAAGAATTTCATGCTCCATCTTCTTCCAATTCTATTCCTCTCCCTTCCTCCTCTCTTTCCATGGTTTTATTTAAGTGAATTGGTTCTATTTTGAGTCAAGAACAAGGAGGAGGAGTTTGAATTGATTAAGGAGAAACAAATCAAGAAGGAAGAGCCTTGAATACATACTTGAATCTAAGGTAAATCCTTGCTTATGTTGCTTTCTCCTCTTGGTTCTCCTTGTGTATAATTTTGGCCAAACCAGAACCATATGAGGGGAAGATGTTTTGTCCAAAAACAAGAGAGGAACTAGGGTTTTAGACCATGAGGAAGAGGAATATGGCAAGAAATTGCAAGAAAAACCTATGAAAAACAAGATAGAAAAGTGTAGGTGTCCTTAAGGTGTTTGAATGTTTCCTTGAGTTCCCAAGACCTCTAGAAACCCTTCTAAGTGGCTCTCCCATCAAGGAAAAATCATGAAGCTTGTGAACCTCTATTATGGTGCTAGTTTCAGCCAAAGCAAGAATACTAGGTTAGGGAGTGTTTTAATTTTTTCAAACCTTGGTTTGGGACTTTATATGATATTAGAAGATGAGAGAAACTATTAGAAAAAATTTAGGAGCCATGGATTGGAAGATGGCACAATAGTGTCCATAATAGTGCTTTATGAAGCAACTTGATTTTAAACTTGTGCAAACAATTGTGTGAGGGCTCTAAGGACTTTGAATGAGGCCAAGAGGCCTAGAAATGGAAAGAGATGGGAGTCTAGAGCTTGAATTGTGAAGGTTGCTTCAATAGGCCATTTATGGAACCAAGTGTGTGTTCAAGAGTGAGTTTAATGTCTTAGCTTACTTCAAGTGTGAAATTGTGTGTTGTTTATGGTGTTTAGGCCAAGAGAACATCCACCCACCTAGGTGCACTTGTAAGGCCGAAAAAAGGAAAGGAAAAGATCAAGAAAAACTTGCATAAATTCAAGGTAGCTCTCCACTTCATTCTCCTTGCATTCTTGTGTGCATATGTATGTCTTTGTGTGTTTGTGTATGCTCTTGTGATTTGAGAACATACCACTTGATGCCTTGACATTATATTGGTACCAATGTGTTTCTTTGAATGGCCTTGGTTGTGGAAATGGCTCATAAGGGTGAGGTGATGCCAAAAGTCCCTTAATGAAGGTGAAGAGATGCCAAAAGCCTCATGCTATGGGTGAGACAAGGCCAAAAGTCTCTTGGAAGGGTGAGGCTAAGTTAAAAGTCCCTAGGCCAAGAGTGAGGCAAATCTAAAAGTCCCAGAAATTGGGTGATGCAAAAACAAAAGTCCCTAAAGCATGTTCTTGGCTTGAATGTGAATAAGTGGCATGGAAATTATGACTTTGCATACTTTATGGTTACCAAACCTTCCATACATATGCTTTGATGTGTATATGACATGAATGTGTGTGTGAACCATTGAGATTCTAGGAATCTTAGTCCCCTTCTCCCTTTCCTCTTAACATTACTAGGTGGAGTTCAAGAAACAAAGAATGCAAGCCAAGGGAGTTGAAAAGCCAAGTCTTGATAGTTAAGTAGCTTGTTATGTAATTGAATGCCAAAGTTGCTTTGTACATATTATTTTTGTGGTGTAAGATTATGAACAATTGTAATATGATGTATGACTCTTGTATAAACTATATGTGGCATGAAATCAATGGAAATGGAAATTTTGGCTTCTTGATGACTTGATGTATTAGTGCATTAATAGAAGTGGAATGACCAATTTAAGATGCATAGGATTTGGGACCACTTGGGCAATTCATACAAGTCATATTCATACTTTTAGACTTGCTTAAGAGGTGCCAAACATTAAAAGAGGCAATTTGGACAGATTTGGTATCTCATATGGAGAAAAAATGACCATCTTGGTGAGCTATGTCACTTTCTGTCCAAATGAACTCTTCTTAGTCTAAAATTTGGCATGCATCTAAAGCTTATTGAGAGATTTTTGGGAAGTTAAATTGGGTATTTTTGGAGACCTATGGAATATTTGGTGAACTTTTAAGTTGGGAAAATTTTATGGTTTGGCCACTGGTACTGTGCAATTGGTCCAAAAATGAATATGTGTCAATTATGGGGTAAACGATGTCCAATTGCCATGAATTTTTATAAGGAGAAACTAGGCCTCTCCAGGACTTGTGCCAATTTAAAGAACCTCATTTGGATGTGTAGAGAGGGAGATATGAATTTTTGAAATTACTGCCTAGTACAAGGCGACCAGTCAAACTTGTGTTACTATTTGATTGATTCTTGGGGTCTGAACATTCTTGAATTGGTTTGGAGTTATTTTTCCCTTATCTAACATCTGTAGCTTTCTAGATTGCTATCATTTGCATGGATTGAATTTTTGTAGAATTAATTGGATATTTTTAAAATTTATGACAGTAAACTGTATCAGTATCAAATGGTAGTTGGACATTTATGACTATTTCATGTCAAACGTAGTCCAGATGGGAATTTCATGGCTGAAAATTATTTTTATGTAAAGTTAACATCCATAGCTTTCTAAAAAGCTATGGTTTGTGTGATTTCTATTTTTCTACATCTAGTTATAATTTTTTAAAATTGTCCCTGAAATCTACCACTATACAGCCACGATGAATGAAGAGAATTTTAGGGCTTTTGACTCTTAATCCGTGGTTTGTGCTAAGTTTTGAGAATGTTATGATTTGTATGAATGAAAAATAATTATAGAATGTTGTTGGTGAGTTCATGGGGTCTCAGAAAAGTGGAATGAAAAATTTATCCGCTACACAATGCAATTTAATTCATTATTTTGATGTATTTTCTTAAGATTTCTTTGAAGAATTGTATAATCCCACTTGCACATAAGAGGATCAAGGTTAGAAATAATATAGTATTACAAAAAAACAAAGGAAAAGGTCTATCTATAGCACCAATTCCCTATTGAGCGCACACATGGCTTAGTGCATTCATGAGTTTGATCACAACTTTGTGCCTAATTGAAGCACAATATACAGGTGATAACCACACCACAACTCCACCAAGGACTTACTCACTATCCCAAAGCAACAATTCAAGTAGTCAACTAATCATTTAGCATTTTATGATTATACATCTACAGCAAATATAAGATTAAAGTGGACATGTGTAAGGAACTAAAAATTAACCTTGGTTACTTCACTTAATTGCATCAAATCTCGAAGTCAAAACAAGTTTCCAACTCTCTAGTGATCTTAATTTACCAAAACCAATTTCTTAGTCAACACCCAACATAAAAATCTATTACCCATCATTTTAGCATCATTAACTATCTAGGAGGTACTTACCTAGACTCCAATGAACCCAAATTCAAACTTAGGTCTTCTTACACCAAAAACCTTAATGTCTTTCTCCCAATTCTTAGCATTTTCATGAATCAACAAAACCCAATATATCAGTCAGTCCTTAAGGCCAATTTCCAGCATGAAATACACCAAAATGAAGAGAAGATGCTTAACTAATAATCCCTCTAGCCTTAACCTCCAAAAATCAACAAAGGAACCACTAAAAGAATAAGTTTCAAATTTGGGAATGAGGTGGAAATCCACTAAACCAGAAATTATTTAGACCAAATTGTAGAGAAAATGAGAGGAACATATTTTATATAACTCATCTTGCCTAATTCTTTCTCCTAAAGTGCAAAATGGAGCCAAACTATAATGAAACCTTAACCTCCACCCAAAGATACAAAAATGTTCTCCTCCCTCTGCAGAATCCCTCATATTTTCAACATAAGGGTAGATAGCAAATGGATTTTCTTAGGGTTTTAAGTGGATTTGGGCAGACCTCAAAGCCTATGACCCACTTGGATCCATTTTTCAAGTTTTGGGCTTCCAAGAAATGAAGTTGGGCCTTCATACAACTAAGATTGGGCTTCTATAGTTGGCTCTTAACACAAACAAATTTATCATAAGGCCAAAATTTAGTGTCCACCAATCCTTAATTAATTTCTTAGTTAACTCAAACCTATAATTAATCTATTTTCATCTAATTAATGTTAAATAATTATTTTTGTCTCAAAATGTTTAAAATAAACTCATTTCTTTATAAATCTTTATTTTCCTTAATCTTTCCAAATCCCCATAATAATTCCTTAATTCTTTGTAATTATTCCTAATTAATTTTGGGTGTTACATATTTGATGCATTTTCAGATATTTAAACTGATCAATAAAGGGATTCGGTGCTTACTTGCATAATGGAAAGAATATTCAAATCCTTTGTCCCATGTGATTCTGATCAAAATCTCCAAAAAAAATGTTGGTATGCTTTTCATAGTAGATACACCATAATAAAAAAAGAGTTTTTGGTTCTATGAAGGGAGACTCTTTTCTCTTTTGGTTATATGTTTTTTACTGCAAGGAAATTCTCTGCTTTTTTAGAGTATGTTCAAAAATTTTTACAATTAGTTATTCTAATTAGTAACCCCTTTTTTCTTATAAAAAAAACCTAATCTCTTAATTTTGAAATTCAAAATAATTAATTAATTTAAATTAATTAATTAGGTCTTGGATTTTTAGGTCATGGGTTAGCCTAATGTTGTATTATAACATATTATAGATTCTTTTCATATGCATAAGTCCATTCATGGCCAAAAATAATGGTAACTAGACCTTTAACAATGAAAATTTTAGTTACTAAAAGCAACAAATGACACCATAATGCTTAGATATGAATTTTCAATGTTTCATTTCACAAATTTATGCATAACTTGTTATAACTAAAATAGCATGTGTATGAAGATTAAACTCATAACAAAGATCATTTGCCTCAGTTTACCATAGAACACATAATGAGAATCAAAATTTGAAAATTCATAACTTAAACTACACAAATTCAATTAACACAAATTAGACATAATGTGAATTTTCTACCATAAAAATTTTAAGTCAAAATGAATCTATTTAGTCTCTCAAAAGGCATAAAATTCGAGACTATCAGTAATGGTAATTGCATTTGATAGCTTTTTGGGGCCAATGTTGAAAATTTACCAAATATTCTATAGTTTCAAAAATTATGATCTTTCACTCTATAGAAAGCTTTACCTACCAAATTTTAGCCCTAAATTCAATCATTAAGGCCATCAAAGGTATATGGACATTTTATGGCTCAAATGGTCAAAATTTTAGTTCCAAATAGTATCAAATGAGCTCTAAAATGCCATTTCTCATCATGAGCAAATTTAAATCCTTAATGGCATCATGTAGCAATGATTCATCATAAGAAATTTTCCTTGTAACTAAAAATCACTATCCCACGTACAATAATACACATCAATCTCATAGAATCTCGTAAGCCAAAACATGTTCTATCATGTTAAATATACATCAAATGGTCATATAATCATGGTCTAGTACTCTTGATGATGTTTGTATTTATAGGATTACATAATTACAAATACAATAACATGTCCTAGGCTAATTTCTTTGTCGTTAATAACTTCTCTAAGTTTTTTGCTCTTCTTTGCCTTTGCTTTGCATATCATCTGGCCATAGCTAATGGAGATAGGAAAAAGTGAGATTCAAATAATCCTAGTAGCTAACAAACACCCAAATACACTTATGGTTCACTCAAGCACATAGAAGCAAGTATGTATGCTATGCAATCATACCCAAATCAGAGAGTAATCCATGAGCTAGGGTCTCATGGCTTAAGTAAGAGCAAATCCATGCTTTAAGGACTTTTAGCCTAACCTTATCCAACATATAGAAACTTTTTATTCTAACATCACCCCAAACATCTTATCTTTTAGTAGGACACAGTGATAATTCTTCTTGTTGGATTAGTAGTAGAACTTTGACTGCTCATTTGCTTTCCAAAAATTGCCCTAAGGAAGATGTGTAACACCTTAAATATCTAGCTCTTATTTAATTACTATGGATCAACAGCAAGTCCACTTACTAATGAACCCAAAAACTAAAATCCAAAATTTTCGAAATACAAGCATTGACTTTTCCATAATTCCATGTATGCATTGGTAATAAGATATTACCATTTTATCTTGACAATAAAAATGAAAAATACACATAATATTTTGAGAAAAATCTAGCAAAGTTTTCCTGTATAAAATTGACTATCCAGACTAATCAAATGGGCACATTTCAGCCCAACTCAGATATAGAAAAATATAGATAATAATAGTATCATATATCACAACATGGGCATAAAACATCATCTAAATCTAAATAACTCAAACTAGATTACATCAATGTTAACAGTATGCTAGTATACATAATATATCAGGACAAAATTAGACATAATCCATATACATTCCTTTTACATCACAACAAAATAGATACACCACATTCATATGATTATGCATATTCAAATATTATTTTTTTCCTCTTTTCCTTTACTGGCACTAAAACTTCCACCTGGCACTGGTTAGTGGGAAATAGAGATAGGGGTGAGATTCAGGAGAATCTTAGTAGTTATACTCAAATCACTCAAAATAAGCATGAGATAGTTAAGCAAGAATAATGCTAGTATGCATGATCATATAAAACTAACATAAATGCTTTACATGCTTACAACATATGTTATCATGGTCATGAATCTCAGCTTAGCTTAGGCTTTTCTCTTAGGCTTGGGAGAGCTACTGCACTCATTCCTATTGCTCCTCTTTATCTTATAGCCTCAACTCTTTAAACATAATATGCAAAACATGACATATAATTGATGTAAATGTAATAAGGCATATACTATGATAAAACAACCATTACCATACAATGCATATGGAGCTCAAATAATTTGCATGCAACTGAATAGAGAAAGAGTAAGCTACCTTATATAGATTATAGAAACCAGTAAAAGCTCTATTTTTGGCTCTGTTTCCTTTTCTTTCTTGGCTCTACACTTACAATGAAATGGAGCCTTACTAGCTTATCCTAAAATATCACATAAACATATCATTAACATCTAGAACTCAAAACTATCTCTCTTAGACTTCTTTGTCTTTTAACTATACTCTGAGCCACTTAATGTGCATTTAGAACCCCCTCTTATATACTTTCAAGACATATGGTTATGGGGTAGAAAAAATGCTTTCTAAAATGCTCAAATTTGACCATGTTCAAGGGCCCAAATTTATGAAATCTCTTTTGGATTTTTGCTCCCCATAATTGGTTCATCACTTAGGCTTTAGGTTAGGGATTTCATTAAACTTAAATCCTAGGCCAACTTGTGCTTCTAGAATTCACAATTATTTTCACATTTACTATTCATTTGGTTATTAGCATTATTCATTTGGTATTTTCACTTTTCTACATTATGGAACTCATTATGTAACCTTAAGCCTTAAAGGATAACTTCAAGAATTTAACTTCTAGGCTTAGAAATCTTATTATATATGATTTGTATAGTCAAATTAGGATTGATTAGAAATATTACAAGTTTGGTCACATAAACCTAATGCCAATTGGTTCTATAATATCCTTTCTTGAATCCTAAATTTTCAACTTCCAAAATCTAGCTTCTAAATTTACTTTAATGATTCCATTATTATTCTTATATTATTTTAAGACTATCCATAGCCCAAGAATCAATTAAACAACTTTCCAACCCCTTGGATTTCTCTTTGGGCGAATAGGGTATCATAAAACCCTAACTTGAAGATTTCAAATTTTCAATCAATTCTAAGCTTAGATTCTTTTTCCTTATATCATAAAAACATCTAAACATACTAATTAGGAGTTGAAAATAACATGATTACCCACCCATATAGCTTTGGCCGAACCTATAGCATAATATGGTCTAAATTGCTTCTTTTCATGATTTAATGGAAACCAATGTTAGATATGAAATCTTTGCATGCAAAAACCCTTGGTTTCATTAAGAATTCGTGAAGAAAACTCTCCACCTCACTTTCTCTCTCTTGGCTAAAAGTTATATGGTCTAGGAACATAAGATTTTTCAAGTGTTTCAAGTGAAATCTTTCCTCAATGCAAAATATTTTTCGTGTAGATTAATTTCCACTGATTAATTTTTTGAAAAGAGCTCCCTTTTTTGCTTGGGTCAGATCTGAATCTTCAAGTTTTCATGAAAATAAAATCACCATTAGAAAGCACTTAGAGAGAGAAATAACTTTCCTAACTAGTGCGAGATAAAACAGGGTCATTTACTTACTTACACAAAAGCTTAAACTTTCTCTCTCTCCTCCCTTAATATGACACCGTGAATGGTCTTCCAAGGTCTAGTTTTAGAAGATGGTTGAAGATGGTGAGGTGTGGCTTACTTAAGAAGATTCATTTATAATTTTTTAAAATGACCATTTTGCCCCTACTCGCACATATGCTCCGTTTGAACTCATTTTTTAGGTCTTTTAGATTTTGACTACTCCCTACAAAATTTTGGGTGCTCTTTTACATAAAAATATTATTTTGAGGTTTACATAACTTAAAATAGTAAAAAATAATTCCGTTTAAAGTCCCAACACTATTTGATACTTTCAACACACTAGAAGAGTCTTATTTGATTCTAACTATCCCTATGGTTTTCGGGATCTCTAAAATCCCTAATGAGCTTAATTTTTTATTTTAAAACTTTTTTCCTTGAGTTTTTTAAAATTTGCTCAAAATTACAATTTTACTAGTGATATGCCCTTTTTCCTCCATTTAACCATTTTTGCTTCGTTGTCTTTCCATATATGATATCCTAACCCGATTTCTTGAGATGCTGATTAATGTTTTTCCTTATTTGACCTTAATCCAATTTACTTTAGGATCATCTTTTATTAACATGCCAACTTGTCCTAGTTCAGTTAAAAAGTTAGATGTTACAAGATGTAACTCCTAGGTCGGGTGATTTCACTCCCATGCTATTCACATAGAAAGCTTGTCCTCTTCCACACATTACCGGCCAATGGATCCTACAGCAATGGTACAATTAAATCAAACAAAATAGTTTTTACCTTACCGTATTTGATCTAGAACGCAGGATTCCAAGTTCCAACCATGTAAATTCCAGTTGATCCTATACGCTTTTGACTCGCCTATAATGCTTGACGACATAAAGAAGTAAAAATTTCTAGATCAAATTCAATCCTTGATGCGGCAATGTTTGAATTTCAAAGTGGATATATTTCACGTAAGAGGGTAAAAATGACTCAACAAAGGCCATATGGTACTGTTTGGTTAGTCCTCTCTATTTCGAAAATGGTACTGGACAGATAACTTGCGGCAATTCCATACAAAGGTGTTTTTAGATGCGGTCCGGCATACATTACAGTTTCTTTATCAGCAAAATCTTATCCTGACTCCTCAACTTTTGACTCTTGGTATCCAATGACTATCATTATCAAATTTTGGCTTCTAACTATAAATTGACTGCAGGCCTACAATGTCTCAGAAGATATTCGACGTTTAGCTGGTCTCAGTCGTATTCCAGATCCCTTGCAAACTCCCTTCCCTAATCCGTGCGTAGAAGCAGGTCGGTTTTGTAATATAGAGTGACACTATGTACCTTCATAGTTTCATAATGTTTATTAAAGTATCAAAAAAATAGAAAAGGCCATAAGGCTTTTCCGTTTCGGATAGTTTGAATCGGGTATAAATCCGAATTGATGTTCATTGATCCTGAAAGCTTCCACTAGCCTAGAATGAATCTTTTAAATAGCATTTGATGTGTGAGCTTATAATTTCCTAGGATTTTCAGTTATCTTATTTATAAATAAAAAGCTTCAGCAAAGCAATTAAATATATATAATATATATATATATATATAAACCTTCTATTTTCTTAGTCAGAGTCATATAATTATTTTTAAATCATAATAAAATTGTATCGAAGATTTCCAAAAAGAAGTACCTTATTGTCAAAAATATAAATAATAACTTAATTTTTCAAGACTATAAGAGTACAATAAATATTTTTTTATAATTAGGCATAGTACCAATCGTTGAGAATAGCATAGAATTTTCCCAATACTATATTAAAAAATAACAATCAAGCTAAGATATATACTATCAAGTTATGTAACCGATCACCTAAATGATTTCACAACTACAATAACTGAATAAGGAACTATCCTCGTAAGCGACAAACATCATCACATGTCTGGATAAACATCAATACAGAAGGATGTCAATGGCTGAGAAAAAACACAGAAGGATATCATGTCAGACCATAATATACAGGAATATTTCAGACCCCGAATTAAGTGTATGATCAGATGTAGGCTCAACAAGATACATCTCAAATCATAGTACTGTGCAGATGGGCTATGAGATTAAAAGAACTAGGAACTTAATATTGAGAAATGGATGCAAAGCTTTCAAATGAAAATCGGCTGAGCAATTTGCAGAACTGATACGAAGGGCAACACAAAATACATGAAGCAGCTCATTGCAAGCCACGAAAAGAGGGCAACAGTGACAGGAAAACAAAGAAACAGTTAACTAAGCAGCGACAATACATATAACCGGAACATAAAATTTACAGAGCTCAGCTGTTCAGTGAAAGTGGTTGTAACAGAAGACAAATAGGGTATCCGGATTTGTAGTGCTATCCAGAGACTCCCGTGAGAGTAGTGAAAAGACATGATCATATTACAAGCCGCCAAGGAATTGAAAGGAACTCCAGGTTGTCATATGTAAGAGGTATTATGAGAGTGACCAATTAGCCTGCACTGTTCTGGAAGCAGTGAAGAAATGACTTGCCCATCAAGTGGGAAAAGCTCACCATCAATACCACATCCATTATGAGTGTGCTTCCCAGGCTTTATCCTCACTGACTTTACCTGCATCAAAATGAATGCTCAACTTAGAGATGATTTGAACAGACACAAGCCAGTGCTGCCATTCATAATATAATGCACGTTTATGACTGATGCAGTATTTGGTCTCAGGTTAATTTTTCAAACGTTTATTCATCAACTATTAATGCAAATATACCTTGACATATTCAACATATGGCAGTGAAAGGTGCCGACCCATCTGTAGAAGTAAGAAAAATCTCAACAGTCTCAGCCTTCCACTCCCATGGACCAAGAGCAAATCTAAGGATCCATCATCATGCTCAGCTTTGGGAGCAACTACCTGAGAACTCTGAACAGTTCTGCATGCATGGTTACAAACTAGAATACCAAGAAATTGTCCCTTAGAAATAACCCATTTGTCTTCATAGCGAGGCACAACCTCCTTTTTGGATCCAGTTTCTGTCTCATCTGATGGCCCCGGCAACTCAATTTTATTTTCCACATTCCAATTAGGCTCAGCGTCCCACTTTGGTTCAGTATCCCAGATTGGACCTGGATCAGAAAGTGTTGATGATATATCCTCTCTATCATTTGTTGCAGCATTGCCCCACGAGCATCGAGAGGTATCATGTGTGGTAGTCAGTCCAGTCCATCCTTTATCAGTCCTCGACTTCGATCTAGTTCTGGGCCAGTTTGGGGTTGTTGATAGAGGCAGCTGTGGATGGATGACTTCTGGCTCTGCTGTTACATTGCTCCTTCCAGATGAGAGGCGTTTTGACTTTGGATCTAAGCCACGCACCAACTCAGAAGGCTCAGAGCTAGCATGAGTAAGACAGGTATCCAGGTCACCTCCAGACATACGACTTGGGGTCATTATTGAATCAATACTAGAGAGACTAGATGCTCTGGGTATTCCATCTGTGTTTGATCTTCCCATTATGTCAGTGTACAGATCAGACATATCAACTACTTCCTTTTCAATGGAAATCTTTCCTTCTCTCTCATCTTTTGTTGCTGGAAGATACTCTACTTCATAACTGTACCGTGGTAAGCATAAGAACTTGAGGAATCCAGCAACAAAATATCTCAGTGGACCAAAGCGCTTCTGATATTTCTCAGAAAGTTCCAATACTGCACCATGAAAAATACATAAGCACTTAATGACCTTTCAAATGGACCTCAATGATTGTTTCATTTGCATAGATCACTGTCCTTTAACTCCTATTTTTCTTATGAGGTAAAAGTTATAGGGCCTGTTCAGATAGGCTTCTGGAAATAGTATTTAAGTAATAAAACTTCTTTTTTCTTTTTTAATGAAACTACTGAAAAATAGAATCATTTTGCATTTCAACGCTAACAAAAAGTGCTTTTTTAATTTCAAAATTAGTTTTGATGTAACAAATGTAAAACTACTTTTATTACTAAAATTATCAGAAAGGACAAATAATACAACTTTTCTTATTCAAATATGTTAAAAATTTATTAAAAGTATTAATTATTAATCAAATAATAACATGAGTTTAAATAACTCAATTCATTTTCACTAATAAAAATTTTATATAAATTAATTTTAATTATTTACATGCATTATATTCATTATTAAAAAGTATATAAAAATCATTTGAATAAATTATTTTAATTATTTATACATATTACCATTTATGTTCAAACGAAATATAGAAAAAATGTGGAAAGGGCAAAGCTTTTACTGTCATAAAATCTATACATATATTACTTTTTAAATTGCAATTGGTCACTTTAATTACAGCATCAAAGAAGGGGGAGCATATGAAGTCTGAAAAAAGAACCAGCAGCCATGGATTTGCACATGCTCAAATGCGTGAACGAACCCACAGCCATGAAGGAGCAATTGCTTATGCTCTAGTGGAAATAACTCAATCAAAAAAAAGGGAAAATGAAAGAAAGAAAAAAGGGGAAGCAAACAAGAAACAAAAAGGAGAAAATAGGCTGTAGCTAAAAGTTTCAATCAATTAAAAATCTTGGCAATTACAATTACATGACATCTGGTTGAATGGCTTTGTTCACAATGTGAACCGGAATTACAGAAATGGCAGAAAAGGGGAGGGGAAGAAGAAGAAGATGGGTCATGGGTCCTTTAAGAGGGGTAAATTCGGTCATTGTAAAAACTTATGAAGGATATTTTTGTCTAAACTTTTTGTTTACAATGTGAAGAGAAATTACAAAATAAGGCAGAAGAAGGGGGAGAGGAAAAAAATAAATAAATAAAAAAGAAGATGGGTCATGGGTCCTCTAAGAGGGGTAAATTCAGTCATTGTGGAAACTTATGAAGGATATTTTTGTCTAAACATGTCACAAGATGCTTCCCAGTCTTTCACGTAGTGGCTTTTGCAGATGCTTTTCTAGGAAGCCAGAATATCTGGCTTTTGTAAAAAGCCCAATTTTGACTTTTTTTAGTGCTTCTATTTTCTTTAAGAAGCCCAACTAAACACTAATTTTTTTTTTTAAAAAAAGTGCTTTTTTAGCAGAAAAAAGTACTCTTTCTTAAGAAAAACCTATCCAAACAGGCTCATATTGTGCCCAGAGTTTTTTCTTTTTCATAGTTAGCATGTGCCCATAATAAAAAGAGTTATAATTTCCAAATGACAAAGTGGCCAAGATATTAATAGAAACTCTACATAGACTGCCATCCCTTTTTCTTCCCAAGCATTCTATTTCTCCACTCCCCACCCAAAATCACATTAACAATAATCAGACTTATTTTAATGAAACTTATATTCTTATCTTAATTAGACAACAAACACCTATCATTTTAAGCCATTCACGTTCATGATTAAGAGAAAGTACATCTATGGGGAAGATAAGATATCCTGCTAAACTTAAAACAAAATTAGAGATTATGCTAAAATTATTCATAGGCCTTCACTTGAGATTCTTAAACTTTGAGTTGAAGTAATGCTTGATGTAGTACCAGAGCCTTCATGACCAAGTGGTCAAGAGTTTAATATGTGTTTGCCCAATTCTCCATGGTAAAAATAAAATTTCAGCACAAGATATAATGGGGGTGCGCTTTGTCCACACTTCAAATCCAAAAGGCTTTTTGCATGAAGGGGCATGTTAGAAATTAAATTTATACATGGCCTTCCCCTTAACAAGTTAAGCTTGTGGGTTGAAGTGATCCTAGACAAAGAAAACACCAAGGCTTATACAAGCAACAAAGCTATCCAATCTCTTTGCATATCAATATTGGAAGTTCCCCTTAAATAACCATGATCAAAGCACCGAAGAGATGGAATAAACTCAATCATGTCCCATAAGAAATGCAGTGACAGAGAAAACCTTGATCACCCTCACACTTAAATTATTAAAGCAGACAGATTCAGCTAAAGAAGGACCTCAAAGCTAATATAGAGTTGCTCGCAAAATGTGGAAACTAGATGCAAATAATCCCACAACGCATGCAGTTTCTCAGCTGTTATATGAAGAAAAAGCCATCATCAAGAAAAACAGGTTGCCTGTCAATTAATATAGTGCTTTTGAACTAAAGAACTTTATATATATATATATATATAGCATTGGCTTACCATCACTAACAAAACCATAATATGAGACTGTCAATCCAAAGTGAATAATTCCACTCTGAATCCATTCAACAGCAAAAACATCTGTAGCAGTGAGTCCCCCCTGAACCAAGGAAAGCAAATGGATATGATGCTAGTCATTAACAATTTCTTTTTTTTAAAAAAAGGAATTATGCACTTTCACCATTAATCCACCAGTCAAATCATAATTACCAAAGAGCATACAAAGGGAAATAATGGAACAGAACAACTTTTTTTTTTTGGGGGCTCATATCAGAATTCTGCAATAGATTCCACTATACCACTGGTTCTGCAGAACATGCTGGGCCAAAGGGATGTACATTTAAAGGATACTACAAGAATGATGCCATGCCTCCCTACAATCCAAAAACAAAACGAAGAAAGAAAAAGAACAATGTCCATTTCAAAGGTACTAGGTAATTGAAGTTAGCTCCTCTTGAATTCTTACATCTGATTTCCTACTAAATTAAGTCTGATATCAAATGAGAAGTTCTATCACTGTACCAAGAACAAAATGATAATAATAAACAGAGACATATTGCTGAAGTCCAGAACATGGATCTAAATTTCAAACTTGACAATATTGGGTTAAAACGAATCAACATTGTACAATAACTATAGTATTTGGATCAATTACAAGCTCACCAATTATCTGAAGGAATATGTGTGTGTGTATATATATATTACCTTTACAATTGCCATTGCTGCAGAAACTGGATCTCTAACACCAAGAACAGTCCATACAAGTGAATTATCAGAACCAGCTGGGACAATTCCAATTGGTATAGATATTCCTTCCTTTTGATTGTCTCTACTAAGGAGGCCATTTAGAACCTGTATACCAACAATGTTATAGAGGTTTATTTGTGCATGTGTGCTTGTGCACATGTTAGAGAACATATTCATAGAATGACTGAAACACTGAAATAAGGACAAGAATTACATGGAATGCGTGAAAGTTAGTGTAAAATTGAAGATAAAAACTGAAATATGATGAATGGGAAGGCTTCACACATGCAAAACTCTCATACATGTTGTGGCAGCCCCCTCTCATCTTTTAATTATAAAGAACTGAAGATAGAGATTAACTACAAGATAAACTCTTGCAGACAATGATAAAAGATAATTGTAAGACTCCTAAACAATAACAAACTCAAGACTCTAGAATAGGGATTCTTAACACTCCCCCTCAAACTAAAGCTTTCAGCCAATAAACTCAAATTAAAGCATCAAATGTTGAAACTGGCTAACAATGCAAACTAGTCCGCACTCCTCCATAAAGACAAAATCCTATAAGAAAAACATCACTATCAACTGCAGGTAAAGTGATTATTAACAGCCTAACATAATGCACAATGGAAAGAGCAGCTAGAATGAGGGGCAGCCACAAAAACAACACCTCTACTTTGATTCATAGGAGGTAAAGCATTTGGATATTATGTCAAGACTTCTAATGATAAGATAGAGCCTGTGTAAGTTGAAATTGTTGCAGAAGATGACAATACTAATTGTTAGAATATTGTGTGGGGATAGTTATCTAGTTTGTTAGGATAGATGTTTAAATTTTAAAAGTATTATAACCATCTTATCTTATCTCATCAAATCCTAATTTATAGGACCTAGAGTTTAGGAAGTTGTTAATATACACTTGTATAAATATCTCATATGTTAATGAGAAATATAGATCAAAGAAAATATTTCTCAAATTTCATGGTATCAGAGCCTGCTATGATCCCTTCCATCAGTGCCTCCTTTCGGCTATGAATCATTCCAGTCTACCTCTCCCATATATATATATATATATATATATCAAGGGAAAACCTCCCTTTAGACCTCTATTGAAGCAATAACCCTTCCTTCTAGACCTCCTCTTGAGACGTGCCCCACCATCTTGTTCAGAAGGCTTTGCTCAGTGTAACCCAAAAGTCCGATCATCAGAAGACATCCAACGTGCCTCCATGGGCCACCGTGGTAGACAGTGCTCCTGACCACACTTCGATGCATAAGAACGTGTCTGCCATTGTTTTTCTAGAATTGGCTGCCGTAATCTCCTCCGCTGATTTCCAGTGTTGATTAGTTGTTTTCTTGCTTCCTTGATTACTGTTATATTGCCATAGATATTTCTAAGAACTCCCTTACATCCAAACAGTCATGTCTACCTTGAAAATTTCCAAGTTAGATATTTTCTCCTCTACTATTAGTGGTTCTACTGTAATCACCTCTGAAAAAGTGCATGGAGTGTCCAATTATAAATCTTGAGCTGCATCTGTTTGATTATGGTCTAAGGGACAAAGTTATTTAGACCATTTGAATAAGAAAGAGACTGACATTCCTACTGTAGATAGACCAAATTGGATGAAAATTGATGCCCAACTATGTGCTTTGTTGTGGCATTCTCTTGATTCTCAAATACTTCCTGATATCAATCTTATGAAACTTGTTATGAGATTTGGAATAAGACTGCCTTGATATATAGTAATGATATTTCACATTATTATGATGTTTTGTCTAACCTTATCAATTTTAAGCATCATAATATGGATACTACCACTTACCTATGCAGAATTGAGTCTCTTAAACATGAGTTTAGATCTTTAATGCCTGCTACAACATCAACAATAAATCAAGAGAAACAACAGGACACATTTTTCATAGTTATGACTCTGATTAATCTTTGATCTGATCTTGACCCTATTTGAGATCAAATTGTCTGATATTCCACTGTTCCTACTTTAGATGATTTTTTCACTTGCTTGGTGCACATTTTTTTGGCAAATGTGCCTATTATAGGAAATTTGAATACCCCTATCCCAAATGCTTCAGCCTTAATTTCTCAAACAAGTGATAAAAGAAATCATAAAGGAGAAGAACATATTGGTGGTAATAGGAAACACCCTTAGTGTACTCCCTGTAATAAATTGGGTCATACAGGAAATCATTGCTAGTCCCTTCATAATCATCCATCTTGCATTGCAAATGTTGCACAAGCATCAATTCAGACAATTGAGGACCAAGCCAATCAATCCATTACATCGACTAGTGATGATTACAGTATTTGTATTATCAGATCGCCAAACAATCCCCAGCCATTGCCTCAATTGCTCATATTGATAATTCCATTACTTACCTCGCTCACTCCTCTCTTGGGCCATGAGTCCTTGACTTAGGAGCCTCCGATCATATCTCTACTAATAAAGATCTTTTTTTTTTTTTTTTGCATTTCTACTTCTATTTTTATCCCTCCTATTCCCATAGCCAATGATTCTAAAATTGTTGCTAAAGACATTGGTCATGTTACAATTCTTCCCTTCGTCACTTTAGATTCTGCTCTATGTCCTTGAGTGTCCCTTTAACCTTGTTTCTATCAGTAAGTTAACTCGTAACTTTAATTGCTCCGGTACCTTTATTGACAAATGTGTTTTTTCTCAGGACCAAAGTACGAGTCGGATGATTAGCGTGGGACATGAGTCACAAGGACTTTATCATTTTACATCACCAGTAGCCTACACAACTGTTTCTCTACCTCTTGTACATATTCACTTAGGCCATCTTAGCCTCTCCAAACTCCAAAAAATGTTTCCCTTTTTTTCTACTATGATGTCATTTGAGTGAGAGTCATGTCAACTTGGTAAACAAGCTCGTGCTTTGTTTCTAAAGCGTATTAATAATAAAGCTGCATCCCCTTTTAAACTTGTTCATTATGATGTTTGGGATCTATGTCGTGTTTTGTTTATTTCAAGCTTCCAATATTTTGAACTGTTATTGATGACTATTCTCATTGCATTTGATTATATTTAACAAAAACTCATTCTGAAGTCTTTTCAAATTTTTCAATCCTTCTGTACTGAAGTTAAAAATCAATTTGGTACCTCTATATTTGTTCTACAAAGTAATAATGCACGTGAATATTTTTCTGCTACGTTTCAAGTTTTTATGTCTTCACAGGGAATTCTTCATCAATCTTCATATGCGCATACAACACAACAAAATGGAATAGTTGAGCGCAAAAATCAACATCTTATTGAAACAGCTCATACTTTACTCCTTCATTCTAATGTGCCCTTTCATTTCTAAGGTGATGTTGCTCTTACTACTTGCTATTTAATTCATCGTATGCCTTCTTTTGTATTACAAAATCAAGTTTCCTACTCTATTATGTTTCCCTCTTAATCTCTTTATCCTTTGCCCCCTTGTATTATTGGTTGCACTTGTTTTGTTCATGATCTAAACCTTGGGAAAGATAAACTTGCAGCTGAATCCATTAAATGTGTCTTCCTGAGATATTCTCGCTTTCCAAAAGGATAACATTGTTACTCTCCATAAACTAAAAGATGTTTTATCTCTACCAATGTGACATTCTTTGAAATATCTCCTTTCTTCTCCTCTCTTACAATTGAGCATCATTTAGTATCCAACGTTATTCCACTGTCTTACATCGATCCTCTAGCAAACACTATTGTTCATTCATTTTAGACTTATTATCATTGTTGTTGCCCTCACCTTTTTGAAGGCT
Organism: Erythrophleum ivorense; assembly: GCA_026724425.1. Taxonomy (NCBI): domain Eukaryota; kingdom Viridiplantae; phylum Streptophyta; class Magnoliopsida; order Fabales; family Fabaceae; genus Erythrophleum; species Erythrophleum ivorense. The sequence goes on along the minus strand of JAIUCV010000428.1, from coordinate 539,716 downwards.
CTGTTGATATAGCTATTGACTCGTCCACTCCGCTAGCACCGACCTCTACCTCAGCCCCACCTTCCTCTGAGAGTCCCCTTCTTGCCCTTCAAAGGTACTCACTCAACTCATAACCCTCATTCTATTTATAATTATTTTTGAGTTACCATTGTTTGTCTATACCCTATTATGCTTTTGTATCTTCTTTGGATTCTGTTTCCATTCCTAATACCATCAGCGAGGCACTCCCTCATTGTGAGGGGCAATAAGTAACGCTCGATGAATGGCTACCTTGCATTCTAATAGCATTTGGGATTTAGTCTCTTTTCCTCCAGGCAAATCCAAAGTTGGTTATCAGTGGGTGTATATTGTTAAAGTTGGCCCTGATAGGAGCATTGATCACCTAAAGACTTGTTTGGTTGCCAAGGGATATACTCAAATTCTTGGGCTTGATTATAGCAACACCTTTTCTTGGTAGCTAAAATTGTTTTTGTCTACTTGCTCCTCTCCATGGCTACTATTTGTCACTGGCCTCTTTATCAACTTAATCTCAAAAATGCCTTTCTCCATAGTGAACTTAAGGAAGAGCTCTGTATGGAGCAACCATCAGGCTTTGTTGCTCAAGGGGAGTTGTGAAAGGTTTGTTGACTACATCAATCTCTTTATGGGTTAAGACAATCTCCTCAAGCTTGGTTTGGCAAGTTTTGCTCAATTATTCAGGAGTTTGGGATGGTCTGAAGTAAAGCAGATCACTCTGTGTTCTCTTGGCACACCTCATCTAATCAATGTAACTACTTAGTCATTTATGTGGATGACATCGTCATTACAAGCAATTATCAAATTGGTATTATTCTATTTAAGTAACATCTATTCCATTCTTTTTAAACTAAGGATCTGGGAAAATTAAAATATTTTTTGGGAATTGAAGTGACCCAATCTTGCACCTGGGTTGCTATATCACCAAAAAAAAAAAAAAATGCTTTAGACATATTGGATGAAACAAGTATGTAAAATTGCAAACCAGCCGATACTTCTATGAATTTGAATGTCAAACTCTAGCCAAAACAGTAGAGCCCCTTGCCATTACTTTATTGGTTGGTATCCTAGTAGATACCAGAAATTGGTTGAAAAACTTAACTACCTTACCATTACTTGTCTAGATATCTCTTTTGCTATGAGTGTAGTTAGTCAGCTTTTACAATCTCCATGCGATAGTCATTGGGATGCTGTAGTTTGCATCTTCAAATATACCAAAGGAGCTCCAAGCCAAGGATTGTTATATGAAGATAAGGGCAACTATCAGATGGTTGGTTATGGTGATGTAGATTGAGCTAGCTCTCCTGTTGATAGATGATCCACTTTAGGGTATTGTGTCTTCGTTGGAGGTAATCTAATCTCCTAGAAGAGTAAGAAATAAGATGCGGTTACAAGGTCTAGTGCAGAAGCTGAGTATCATGCTATGGCTTTAGCAACATGTAAACTTATATGGCTAAAACAGCTTCTTCAAGAATGGAGATTTGGCCGTATCAATCAAATGGAGTTGATTTGTGACAACCAAGCAGCAAAGCATAATGCTTCCAATCTAGTATTCCATGAGAGGACCAAATATATTGCAGTTGATTGTCACTTTATAAGACAGAGAATTCAATCTGGGTGTTTTGCTCCCAAATTTGTTAGTTCAAATGACCAACTAACAGATATGTTCACTAAGTCCTTCAACAGTCCTCGAATTAACTACTTATGTAACAAGCTTAGTGCATATAAATTATATGCACTAACTTGAGAGGGAGGGTTAGAATATTGTGTGAGGATAGTTATCTAGTTTGTTAGGATAGATATTTAAATTTTAAAAGTATTGTAACTATCTTATCTCATCAATTTTTAATTTATAAGACTTAAAGAGTTTAGGAAGTTGTTAATATACATTTGTATATATATCTTATACATGAATAAGAAATATAGATCAGAGAAAAATTCAATCTGGTGTTTTGCTACCAAGTTTGTTAGTTCAAATGACCAACTAACAAATATGTTCACTAAGTCCTTCAGCGATCCTCGAATTAACTACTTATGTAACAAGCTTGGTGCATTTAATTTATATGCACTAACTTAAGAGGGAGTGTTGGAATGGTGTGTGAGGATAGTTATCTAGTTTGTTAGGATAGATATTTAAATTTTAGAAGTATTGTAACTATCTTATCTCGTCAATTTCTAATTTATAAGACTTAGAGGTTAGGTAGTTGTTAATATACATTTGTATATATATCTTATACATGAATAAGAAATATAGATCAGAGAAAATATTTCTCAAATTTCTCACTAATGTTGTTAAATGTGAAATTGAAGAAACTAACAATACAAAAGTTGATATAAACCTATGCATGTTTAGAAAAAATACATGATTTAATTCTTGATGTGATAATATAATTATTATTTGAGAATTTAGGCTTGTAATTGAGCTATTGGGGTAATTAGGGTTAATTTAAAGATTTGAATAAAGACTTTTGGGATGAGGGTTTATATCAAAACATATATATATATATATGTACCCAGCATAATTAGCCTGTGAGAACAAGCATTGGAGACAAAAAAATTTATCAATTTCGAAAGACATCACTCTGCCTGCAAAGTCACCAACTAAACTAGGCATTTGACAAAAGAACATTCCTCAAATCACACTCAAAAAAAAAAAATTTTGTCAAAATACCTCATGCTAGCAACAATCATGAACCCCTCCCCCCCAAAAAAATAAAACAAAAAACAAAAGACCTCCACATTAGTAGCATCACTAATGAAGAACGGAATAAAAACATTAGGAGTACTATAGTCAATGGTGATGTGGGTATAATAAATCAGAAAAAGCCATCACTGAAGGATAAAAGGTGAGATAGTCTTTATTACTATTTCCTTTACTGTATTAAGCATGTGATTTAATATAAGATAGTTTCTGACAGTCTCCATTATAAACCCTTGGCTATAGGCTTTTCGTGGAACTTAGTGATTGAATAAAATAATATTTCTTTTCTCTCTTTTACCTATTCTCTCACCCTCTATCTCTCTATTTCTCCCACCTCCTTTTTCTTCTAACTCTACATCTATCCTTAGTCTCCCACACAATTAACATAGCCCCGGATGCACTACTAAAGGAATAAATGCCCAACTTGGTATCCCAAATTTTTATTACCAAAAGGCATTCTAGACTCTCAATTTTAGTTTCTTAAAGCATCACAACTGTTTAGACTTTTAGAGTTACACTCCTAATGATATTCTTAACCTTCTTACGCTTATGCTTCAAAGATTTTCCTGTCATTGTAGTAAGTATTTTGAAGATAAAATGACTTTCTGTTTGTTCCTTTCAAAATACCATAGCTGATAGTGGCAAGAAGCCTCCACAACATTATCTTAACTCACCTCCTTCCTCTCCTACATCTTAGGGTACACTTTTACCCTAACTTCTCTAGCAGATGAAGTTAAAATTTTAAAAAACAGCTGCTGGACCATGGATGTCTTCTCTGCTCATAAGTGCCCTAATAAGAATAACCTATTGTCAATGGGAGAACAAAATTTAAGTAAGCGCTGTAAAAATTAAATTTCAAGGACTATTTTGGACCAATATCAGTAACTTATGTTATTGAACCACTTCAGAGCAATAATTTCACTTTGTTCATGTTGTGAAAACTTAATTACTCCACGTCTCCACCAACAAATTTAACTTCATACAAAACATGTGAGTCACAGCAATGCACAAAGAGAATACTAAGCCTCTTCAATATATCCCAGTTAAGTTATGATCCAGTCACAAGCAAGAAAAAGGCTGTTGGGACAAAAAAACAATCAATATACACAAAGAAGACAATATGTTTTCCAGTGGAAACAATGCTAAGGACCAGAACCAGTGAGTCAATAAAACAAACAATATATACAAATAAAGAGATACTGCAATTAACCATAGGAGTACGGAAAACAAAAACCAGAGAGTCATTAAAATAGCACGTGACCAACCTCATTGATTATCCCATCTCCACCTACACATATAATTCCTGAAATGGAAACCAATTTAAAAAATAGAAGATATATGAGAAAATACTGAAAACATAATAAGCAAACCTTGATATTTAAACTTTTAAAAAGTGATTTTACCATCAGGGCAAGTGCTGATGTCAACACTTGATGCAAGTTTTCTAGCATGACCAGCAGATGTTGTTTTGACTACCTCCAATCGAAACCCTGCAAGCTGTCAAATTGCATGCCTCAAGTATGAATATGAAGGTATATACAATACTGGACCTTTTTCTGTTTGTTATATGTAATCATATAATTGGCAGTGAAGTCGCTTGGCAGCTTTGGTAGGCATTTCAATATATTTTTTTGAGCAATGATTAATCTGAAATTCCTTTGATCAATTTCTGTCTTCATTTTACAGGCTTTGGAAGGAAAGAGGAGAGAATTATTAATTGGCAATGCTGTCTCTTTCCAGGGCTGTGGTGTCTAAGAATGGACCATAATGCAAGATATTTTAACCACAAATTTCTTCCCAGCCATCTTTTTTGGGACGGAGTTGTGTTTTTGGGGGAAGGGGAGCTCCCCTTGGGGATCTAGAGGAAATGGAGATCTCTTTTGAGCCGATGTACTTTCCTTTTGTTTCCCATGTTTGTTCTCCTTTTTGGTTGATTTAGAGGGATTTCTTATCCTCCTCTTTTGTACTTCCATTCTTTCTCGAGAAAAATTTTCTTATCAAAAGAAAAATCAAGTAATTCAAGCATAAAGGTTCAACTATAGCAATACAAAAAGTAATCTGTTGACAAAACATGAAAAACTAATCATAATAATCGATGTTAATGTAATTATCATTTTTGGAGGATGTTTCAGAAATATGCAAAGCAATCCTATATATCTATCTTCATTTTTGATGTGGCATCAAATATGTGTATCATCACAATAATAAGCACAACAAACATATATAGCTTAATCGATCTAGGAATCAGAAAGAGGAACATACCTTAAATATTGGCTCTACAATGCCATGGAAAACTTTACTGGAACGACCTCGCCCTGAGCGTGGGTTTAATATCACAAGCATCTTAGGTGGACTTTTACATTTAAAGAGCAATTCAGGAGGGGTATCAGTAGGAAGTAATTCTGAGGATGCTTGCTTCTTCGAAGATGCCAAAGGATGAGGGAGACAATTCACGAAACACTGTTGATCTGCAAATCCACCAACCCATTGAACTGCCTCTTCTACACTAGATGCCACAAAGTGGAAGTCCTTGTGACTTCTTCGAGATTTTATGAAACAAGAAAGACCACGTGAAGCCTTTTTCAATGGGTATGAGTGAACAGTGAAATGTCTGAGACCAATATTGTAAGAAACCTGTTTAGAACATGGACTAAAATCATTAGTCATATAATCCGTGGTTTCCATAGGACCTAAAAAGAGATTATCACAATAGTACTCAATCATCTATCGGCATGGAAGCAATATATTACCGAGATGATATCATCAAGTTGCAACACATTAGATCCCCAGACTAAAACTTTTCTCGTTAGTTTGGCATCTGCAGCTTCTTGACTGGCAATATCAGATGTTTGTTGAGCATTACTGTTGTTATTCATAGAAGGCTTTCTCTTATCCAAAACCAGCTTTCCAGAGAATACCACATATCCCAACAAATCAGACTTCTCATCTCCTCCTCCTATGTCAATCCTATGCTCAAAATTCTTTGTTGTTTCCTGATCATCTGCACGAATAGTTGTGGGGACACTGACCTCACTGCTCCTCCTGGAAGCCTTCACTTTACCACGCTTTTCAGGGAACACGATAGGGGATGAGTGCTGGACCCCTGTCGCTATCTGGGAACACAATCCCAAGCGTCTAAGAGATTGTTGAGGTGTCAGCAGTCTTAATGACGATGCCTTATTAATACTACTGCCAGTAGAATTTCGGGAAAGACTCCCACTCTTCGGCATGTCACTCATACTATCAACCTTACAAACACGGAACGAATAGATAGAAAACCTGACACGAGCAACCGCATGATGCAGGGGCTGAGCCACCTTCTGTTCAAGGAGGGGCAAATTCCCCCTCACTGCTATCCAGAAATAGGTGCGAAAAGAGGAAAAGATGATGATTAGGATGGAAGATTGGGATTTAATGTTAATAAGGGTTTGTATAAGCAAGAAGCCGGAAATTTGAATTCCGCACAAGGCCCAATTTCTCAACCCAACTGAACTACTCTATTTACAACTCTGCATCTCAGATCGCAAATCAATGACGAGATCTACGAACATATTGCACCTTCGTTCCACTTTCAATCACCAGTATTCTGAAAGAAAATTGTTAATTTGGCTTATGATGAGGATTCGGTTTCAATCAGCTCGCTCTCTTTCGTTTTCTAAGCTACAGATAGATTACAAAAATCTACAATAAATTGCAGGAAAAGGAAATGAAACTACTATGCAGCTGCAATTTCGAAAGAAAGAAGACGTAGGGAGCAAACCAGTGATGATCGATGGCTCACGCAGAGGATTCCGTAAGTCGCTTCACGAATCTTAGTCGGCGATAACAGCTGCACCACTTTCAACTGTAATGGGCGCCGAGGACCGCTCAACCTGACCGGACTTACCACTTTCTTTGCCATGATTTTGATTTTTTTTCTTATTTTTAGCTTACTTCTGTGTAACACAACCACTACTTTAGATTATGTGAATTAAAATATTGTTGGATCAAAATTGAAATAGATAATAGTTAAATTTGAAGAAACATTTTTCATTAAAAAAATTTAAGATATGTTAGAATTTTTTAAGTAATTTAGCTATTTAAAATATTTGGTTTAATTAAACTTATACAAATTTAGTCTAATTTTTTACTTAATTTTCACATTTTTTAATCAAATCCTTGTAATTTCAAATGGTTTCTAAGCTAGTCCTTGACATTAATGACAGATCATGAGACTGTTCCTGGAATGTTAATATATCAAATAAATATTTCAGGAAAAATTATATTTGATGATTATAAATTAAAAATATAAAAACTTTAAATTTTAAAATTATGTTAAATACCTAAAGAATTAAAAATTTTAACAATGAAAAACATTTTTAAACAATAATAAATAAAAATAGAAGGAAAAACTGAGTTAATAATAAAAAGGGCTCATGAAATTTATAATATAAAATTTAATTTTTTTACAGTTAAAAGTTTTACATTCCCAAGTACAATTTTTATTTTTATAGTTAAAAATTTTTATCATTAAAATCTTTAAAATAATTTTAAAAGTTAAGATACTTTACAATAAATATTTTAAATTTTTAATCCTAAAATATAATTTTTTTCAATATTTTAATTGGCATTGATCAACCATATATTTTCTTAGTTTCATATTTTATCCCTATAATTTCAAAAAAAAATTTTAAGTTGACCCTTACATTTTATTTCTTTACAATTAAGCTTCTAAAATCTTTAACTCATTTTTAATTCTCTCTATCCTTGCATCTGTTGTAACTTTGAGCAAAATGTCTGTGTGACTAACAAAATTCTTATTTGGCACCATCTAGACCTAAATGCTCCTCTCCCCCCCCCCCCCCTCCAAAAAAAACCAAAAAAAAAAAAACACCATATTAGAGCCACATGCAGTCTCTTTTCAATTTTTACTTTTTGCGATGGTCACTATGTTCTGAGACCTTATTTTACCAAACACCCATAAATAAATAAATACTACCTCCATCTTCTTTGTGGATACGAAGAATCAACTTTGTGATTCAATTCAACAAAACAAATGAAAAAATAAAATCTTTATCCAGTAATGTTTAAAATTCAAAACAACACAAAAATATACTAGAAATTCTGATAGATAAGAGCAAACAAAAATTAAAAAAGAAAAGGATGAAAGAGAAGGTACAGAAACAGAGTGAAAAAATATTAGCACTAAAAAAGAGAAAAAGAACGGATTGTTTAAAACAAATAGGTGGACATCTACAAGAGGTACCATTAGACATATCTATTCCGGTGATAAAGTGGGAAAAATATACATGAGCTTCATATAGCGTTAGATAACATATTTCTCACAATGTTATACTCTATAAAAGTGGCAGGTACTAAATTTGTAATAATTTGAGACATTAAGTACTCAATTGCAAACAAATAAAACATAAGGACTAAATTAAAAATTTATTAAAAATTATAGGAATAAGATATGGAAAAGACAAGATACTTTTACATCCACTTGTCATCGTCAAGGGCTAAGCTAAAAACAATTTTAAAATTATAAAAATTTGACTATAAAATAAATTGTAAGGGCTAAAAACAAGGGTAATAACCAAGTTGAAAAATAGATAAATTATCGAGACTTGATATTTAATTAAACATAAAATATTTTTTCAAAAATAAAGATTTTTTTTGAAAAAAAAAATGTAATAATCTCAAACAAATTTATATCTTTTACTTTTTGAAAAGATATCATAGTCAGATTGAAATCATTTTCAAATAAATGAGACAATAGCTGCACTCTTACAAAACTATATTAACATATTTGTTTTTATTATTTTCTTGGTGTAATTTTTGTATGCATAAAGAATAATTATTTCTTTCGAATAATAATAAAAAATAAACTTAAAAAAAAGTTCTTCATTTATAATTTTAGGCACGATTTGAAACTTTGCAAAATATTTATTTTTAAAAGATTACTTTTCAAATGAATTAGATTTAATGTAACGCTTTAATGAAAATTAATTACATGTGCCAAATACTTCATCAAGATATCTCCATACACATCAATTTTTTTTTTCAAAATTTAAATTTGAACCTTCAGATTTTATTTTAAAGTTAAACTTAATTTGAATTTCAAAGTCAAACTATATTTTCATTTTGCTATTTCATATATATTTATTTATCTATTTCATGTCAAGTCTCCAATTAGTTTTAGTGCCTTACAATAGTACTAAGGCCTTGAGAGTGTATACACTGCGAGACTGGTTTCAGAGTTGGTCACCCTAAACTACACTATTGGGGTTTGCAAACGACGATAAGGATAGGAGCTATATTATTCCTGCAAAAGCCTTTTTCCGATTAAAAATATCATAATAATTAAAACATAATAATTATATAATCTTTTAATAATAATATAACAAATGTATACTTTTGACAAACAAATGTATAATTTATTCATTAACTTATACACTTGTTATATTATTATCAGAAAATCATACATTTATCATCTTTTAATTAAAGAATTTGATAATAAAAGTATAAGACAGCACATAAGTCTAATCCTTGTTATGCAGATACAACCCATTCACTTAGTTTAAAGCACCATATAACAGGTGGAAACCCATCATTGACTAATCTAAAGGATCTCATAAAAGTTGACATTCAGGGGTTTTATAGAATAAAAAACACAAGCTAATTACAAGCATATCAAATACACAGCCAACCAAGGGCACCATTTGTTGGTTCACCAATGTGCCGCATTAGTGGGATGACTTTCCTATAATGATATTGTGAGGAGCGACATTTCTTGAGACGAATTCATTCATTCATTCATTGTGTAATAGATAAAGAGGATTAAGAACCAACTACATGGTGAGTGAACAAAAGAGATTTATGAAGGAAAAAGCGGAGTAGCACTTGATCACTGTGGAACTGTACACCATGGACAAATATGCCTTTAATCACGAGAAAAATGCCTGATCTTTGTATGCTCCAGTTCATATTGTTACACTTTAACAATTGATGGTGATTCTAGTGCTGCAATAATAGCATCCAAGGAAAATTGACCAGCAAAGCCAATGCCATTTAGATTCTCAGCAGTGAAATCAGGCTATGCCCTAAAAGTTACAACATACTCATCAATGTACAAACGCAAGTGAATTATTGTATCACTATCTACCTATCATGAAGGTTGAAAAAGAATATCAGAGTGAAATCTTATTTGTTTCTGAAACCTTTGGTTACTAGGAAACAAAAACGCTAACAGATGGTTGGCTGTTAATATTGTGAAAGCAAATATTGCACAGCAAAATCAAAGCTTCACCAGCTGAATAAACGTGAGGATTTAACGAAAGCAATCATCATGTTATTCTTTTAAAACAAATCCTATCAGCTTCACCATTCATCCTCAGATGTTCGCAGGGTCACTGATCTCCTGTACATTAGGTAAAAATGCACATCAGAAAACTATATAGAAGGAGAAAACTAGGAAAGCTTCAACCAAGGTTTACATGTGATCAGAAATAGCCGGAATGATCATAATGATGGTATGGCAAGAATAAGTCTTTCCAAATAATTGATGGCTAATGGTAATCTAATGTTGCATTTTGTGAAACTACAGCAGGCAGTCAGACTAGGGATTTTATTCTAGCTTCTCATAGAACTGTTGCTAAAAGAGATGTGAAATACAAGAGATGTATTGGCATTAAAGGTCTCATTATATAGTTACAAGCAGGGATCTTAGCAGATTCATAATCAGTATTTTTACCTGCGGTTTTATACGCTGATTATTAGAAGCCCTTACCTCCACTATCAAAAGAGGAAATAACAGCTGCAAACCCAGGAATTTTCTATTAGGAACATTAGAGAATTATGGGGAAGATACTCAAACGAGCCCTGGACATTTTCCCTTCTACATCCGATTTTCATTCCCAAAATTGATAACCCAGACACTGGGATATTATTGACCAAAAAGTTTATGTAACTCTCCATACAAAATAATTAAACTCATCCACCATAGGTTTGGAGCAAGGAATCACCACATTGAGAGCCTTTGGGCTCTGTTATCTGAGCAATTATGATTAAGAAACCAGAGTTACCATTTGCCCTGAATTATTGCCAATATTTTGTTGTGGGTCTGTTGTTTCTCTTCAAATATATATATATATATATATATTTAATATCTTAAGTGCTATGAGGTTTTCGTGAGTTGATTGAAAACCATGGTTACAGAAAATTAACCCCCCCCCCCCCCCGGGAAAAAAAAAAAAGAAATATTTCACTAAGTTTTACTTTTGTTGTTATGGAGTTAGTGATGTTAAGTGCTAAGGTTAAAAGAGTTGTGAATTGAAGACTTCAGCACTGGAGTTGTATTATTGGATGCCCAGTTGAGCAACCATAGTAGTGCAGACCATCTGAGAGAAGGTAAAGGGAACTACTCAAGAAAAGCAGATTGAAGACTTTTAGGAGATATGTAATTTTGAGTATCACATGGCTAAGGATAGTAACTTGAACAATGTCAAGGGAGCCGCTCTTATGAAACAAGTCAAAGAATTCTAGAAGTTGTTTTGTCTACAAAGAATATTGTTACAGAAAGTTTAGCAAGAGTGTGCAACCTTCCTAGTCTTAGATCTGCTTTCTTCCCTTTTAATTGAATTTTATTTATAACAAGTTTGAAGCTTATATAACGGAATTGGAGTTAATTATTATCGTCTAGAGTCAGAGTTTATTATTGTTGGGAGATTTTTATTGTCCAGGAGACACAGTTTATCATTGTTAGGAGTCTTACAATTATCTTGTCTCATTATCTTTAGCAGTTTATCTTGTAGTTAATCTCTATTTTCAGAGTTTTATAAATAAGAGATGGTAGGTGCTGCCATAGTACAAAACAAGTGTGTACAAGCCTTCCTATTGATCACATTTCAATTTTTATCCTGAATTTCAACAGTTCCTCACCCTCGTATCCCTAGCCAAAACCTGATGCTAAGACCATTTTGCTCACCCTCATAGAAGGCAGTGCTACAAAAGAACCATAACCTTATAATATGAATTTCCAAGACCTTGCATGAGTTGTTAAAGATCTTCAGCTTAATTTTGTTTAAGGGTAAGGAGTTGCTGTTAGCTAGTTCATGTTAGTCAGTGAGTGATAATCATTATATTAAGATTTGGCTATACATAACCCACAACCTGATGCTAATGACATTCTAGATTTTGCAGAAGATATTATTAATCATTCTTTAGGTCTCAAGCTACGGATCTGATGAACAACCATACCAATTTTCACAAAAGAAAGAACTGATAAACTATTCTTAAGGTAACAAAAGAACTTATCAACTATTCTAGTGATAAAGAGTTAGCAAGGTTAGCAATTACAAGATTTGTTACCTCTTACTCGCAATAAAATCTAGGCAAAAGTATTATTTTCATAAAGCAAAATTCTATTTTGGTCCCTTACAAATGAGATATTTTTTTAGTTCCTCATAAAACTTTCTTCACAATTTAGTCCCTCACAAATAAGATATTTCTCAATTTGGCCCTTTACATATAAATATTTCTCAATTTAGTTCCCCATAAATAAAACTGTTACCAATAATGGTGCCTCACATATGACACTTCTCAATTTAATAAAATGACATTATTGATAACAATTTTATTTGTGAGGATCAAATTAAGAAATGTCCATTTGTGAGAGACCAAATTAAGAAGAAAATTTTATAAGGGGCCAAATTAGGAAATACCTTACGGGGCCAAATTGAGAAGGAAATCCTATGAAAGACTAAACTAAGAAACACACCACTAGTGAGGGACCAAAATGGGGTTTTACTCCTTTTTTCATCTCCAAAGTTTGGAGTTGGTTTCAATTTCACCCCTTTTTTTTTGGGGTCTCAGTTACAAGGTTTGTTAATAAAATCTAGGCAAAAGTACTTTTTCTATCCCTTAAGTTGGGATTGGCTTCAACTTCATCCCAAATTTTTTTTTTGGGTGTCAATTTCATCCTATATCTTTCCAAAATATTTCAATTTTGTCCTAATGGCTAACTCCATTTAAATTAGTAACAGAAAACGCTGACCTAACAAAATAATTCATATCTAGCAATCATGTCATCCAAAATTGTCCCACGCATCTTGTTGGTAAATGGAAAAAGACCACCTCATCTTCATCATCTTCTTAAATCCAAGGATACAAGCAATCCACTATGGCTAGAAGTCCTCCTCCTCCTCCTCCCTTCTTTTTTCAATTCCAAGCATACGCCATGACTGAATGTATAAGTTGCATTATGAACCTTCACCTTTTCATAGAATTTCTAAGTACACAATGTGATGGGGGGTGCCGCAATTAAAGCCACTGCTTTTGGACTGAGAGAATTGAAACTGTAGGCTGTGCTTTTTGGCTGCTCTTATGGGTTTTGCTTTTAAAGATTGAAAGTGAGTTAGAGTCTTCTGTTCAGATGCAATTTGGGCAGGCTGTACTTATGACCATCAATTGGATGGAGAAAAATATGATACAATATCGTTGCGCATGGAAACAGAGTAAGAGAAAGATGGAGCTCTTTAGTGTCAACTATGAAACTCGCTTAATAGAATAATATAAAAGTAATTTAAACAACATAATGAGGCCATGGATGTTATAGAACAAAACGGCTTAAGATCCAAACTAGGAAAGGAAGGAACAAGAGGATAAGGAGGTTTTTTCTTTTTCTTTTTCTTTTTTTAAAAACCAACAAGATGAAATGCCATTGGTGGGACCATTTTGAGTGACATAGTTGCCACATTAACATTTTCTGTTAGTGATTTAAACAGTGTTAACCATTAGTGTTGGTTGTCATTTTTTTAAAAATATTTAATTCCTGAATTTGTGTTTCTGTTATCTCATTGTATTTCTCCATCAAATTTTGTTTATTAGCTGTTATTGTAGTCGCTGATTTTGTGGGATTTAAGGCTATCATTATGAACACCCAAATCCCTATTTATGTAAGGCATTATTCATATGAATCAATAAGAAATCAGGGAACCATAGTTGTACAGTCTCTCTGGTCTATCTCTTCTCCAAAATCTTTATGGTTTGAGAGCATATACTGGCCTGATCCATGCCCCATCATGGACAACAATGCCATAAACAATTGCAAACTCTGCTTGGTTCTTCAATGTCCAAATACTTGGGGTAACTATTTTGTTGCCATGGACAACAAGAACACACTCATGCACCACCTCACTAGATTCAGAAAGGTCCGATTGGCAAAACCTAGAAGTTCGGCCATTGTTTGACTCTCCATGCACCACTATGTTCAACCGCCTTCTGTCTTATGCATCAACAAATGAGAGCGCATCATATGCCACCTGCTACTGCCATTAACCAATTAGCCTCCTCTGATAGCTTGCCACTATGCCGTTTGGAAGTTCTTGACCACACCAAGTCTTACAAAGCCCACGCCGAGTACCCATAGCTTCATTGCCTCTACTGTGGCAACAAAGTGCAATGCCAAGGTGGATGGTTCCTTCTTAGCCTCCTCTGATAGCGTGCCACTATGTTGTTTGGAAGCTCTTCGGCATATCAAGTCTTACAAAGCCCATGCCAAGCACCCATAGCTTCATTACCTCTACTGTGGCAACAAAGTGCAATGCCGAGGTGGATAGTTTCCTCTCCAAAGCCTAAATCTATTACAACCATAGTGGCTTTATCACTGATATATCTCATGAGAAAATTCCTTAAAATGTTCATGAGGCCCTAAGTAAGGCTGAATGGAGTGCAGCCATTCAAGAAGAAGTAGGTGCCTTGGAGATAAGGGGAACATAGGAGATTATTGACCTTCCTGAATGAAAGAAAACAGTGGATTGTAAATGGATTTTCACTATGAAGTACAATTCGAATGGAAGCATAAATTGTCAAGGCCTAGTAATAGCTAAGGGTATATTCAAATTCATGGGGTTGATTACCAAGAAAGCCTTGCCCCTGTTGCTAAATTTAATACTATTAAAGTACTATTCTCTTTTGCTGCTAACATTGACTAGCTACTTCACCAATTTGATGTAAAGAATGCCTTTTTGAACTAAGATTTGGAAGAAGTTTATATGGATATTCCTCTTGGGTTTAAGATTGAATGTAGTAAGAACAAGGTGTGTAAACTTCGTAAGTCTTTGTATGGCTTTAAACAATCACTTGGAGCATAGTTTGACAAATTCACTAAGGCTGTTAGAGGATATGGGTACAATCAAGGCCAAGTTGACCATACATTATTCACAAAATTTTCATGTGATGGATAATTAGCTACTTAATTGTTTATGTTGATGACATAATTGTTATAGGTGACTTTGAAAAAGAAATTGAGTCACTAACAACAACTCTTGCCAAGGACCTTGAGATCAAGATACTTGGTGATCTTAGATACTTCCTAGGCATAGAGGTTGGAAGATCAAAGAAAGGCACAGTTGTCTCTTAGAGGAAATGTAACTAGGGATGCTAGGGTGCAAGCCTATTGAAACTCCTAGGGAAACAAATTATAAATTGGGATTCAGGGAAGATAGTCCTCTTGTTGATACCGAGAGATATCAAAAGATGATTGGGAAACTAATTTATCTTTTCCATATCAAGCTTGACATAACCTTTCTAGCTAGTTTGGGTAGCCAGTATATGAATAAGCCCACTAAAGAACATATGGAAGCTATCTATCGGATTTTGAGGTACTTGAAGATGACAACTAGCAAGGGTATCTACTTCAATAAAGTTAGTGAAAGAGATATTATAGTGTATACTAATGCCAATTGGGCTGGTTCTATTAACTATTGGGTATTGTACCTTTGTATGATGTAACCTGATAACCTAGAGAAGCAAGAAACAATCAATTATGGCCAGAAGCAATGCAAAGTTGAATGTAAGGCCTTATCTGATGAAAGACTACGGCTAAAACACCTACTTGGCGAACTTAGAATTCCTATGGAAGCACCTATGAAGGTTCTATGTGACAACATAGGTAGCTTTTGAGGTATGGTTATCCCAAAGGTTCTTATCAGAAATTAATGACAACATTTATCTCACTTCCAAGAGAATAGTTCAACTCTTCCCACAGTCCCACTTACAGACCCAAATATAACAACAAAAAATGAAATAAGATTAGGGGAAGTCTCATAATACAAAGAAACTGAAAAGCTCATAATGATGTAGTAATTTACCTTGTTCTCAATCACTAATCCATCTGGAATCTCCAATTTCATCCCAGGTTTTGCAGCAATAGTTACTATCCCCTGATACAGTTTGTAAGCAATTAAACGGATAAATGAACAAAGAAAAAAAAAATCTGAAAATATCATTCTCTCATAATAGTAGTTAAAATAGTTAAGCCAAACACAATCATGCATATGTAATGGTAAATTTAGAATTTATCAACATGTAAATTCCCTTATGTTGTGTTTGCATTGTGTGATTTTGAATTCTATGGAATTGCAAATGCAAGGAGTTTGAATGCTACGACTCAAATTCCTTGCATTTAAAATTCCTTGTTTTGATAGTGCTAGTATTTGTAATATTCTTTATTATAGGTATAAGTATATGCGCACGAGTCTGTCAAGTTTCATGATCTTCTATGACCACCATGAAAAGACAATAAAGAAAGAAACATGTTACTGCACAGTTCTCAAAAGTTTTAAGCAAATACAAGTACAAATACTTATATCTAGCAACTATAAGAAATGATGCATGATCAACAAAAAAGGAATGTCAATCACACCTTTAAAGTAATTCTTGCTCCAAACCACACATCACCTGTTACCGTCAAACTATCCAACCCAACAATGCTGGGAATGGATTTAAAGCGACTTTGGAAGTCTCCAACCTGAGAAAGCAGGAAATATATAACAATTCATAACAAAAGCAATAAATAGGCTACGACGACAAAAAATTAGTGAATTCTGACCTTTTCAAATTCAGGTCCCAAGTGAATTTCAGGATTTACAAGATTAGCTCTGGCTGGATTACGAGTTAAAATGCCTTCTTTAGCAGTGTATAGATCTGACTGCACGAATATATAAGTGGTGAGAGGAAGTCATCCAAAGACTCAATATATTGCATTGCTGTAACAGGAATTATACATATACACATGGCCAATGTAACCTGTAGAAGAAGCAAATCTGATGTTGTATCTAAGGAAAGATAGCGAGATTCAGGTACACTGACACCAATTGCACGGTCAAAAAGCTGGCATACAAATAAGAGAGATAAAATGTCAGAAACAGCAATTATTAGCTGCATATGTAACAAATATATAAGCTCCTTTAAACCAGGCAATATTTATCCCAATGAAGATTGTAAACTTCAAATCAAACAATAGAGGTTATTTGTATTCAGGGCACTAGTACTGAACATACTTACTGACCAACATAATAATAATGAATTCAAGCAGTTTAACCTCCATCTTTTGGCATGACATAATACAACTATGCAGTCCAAGAATGACCTGAGGAATACAATCGGAAAGAAGTAGTGAAAGCTGAAGATATGTAGCACAAGCTTGTTTCTCATTGTTGTTATTGTTCTACCTCCCTACCCAACTTAAACACTCAAAGAAAAGGAGACAGGCACCATTTCTATCATTCCTTCAATTATTGTGGTAAGAGCTGAGAGATTCATGTATATTATTGATACACGTTGAGTGCAATATATACAAAGTATGGAGGAAGCAGGAGCGATTATGAGAGGGAACAAATCAAGGAGTAAAAATGGAAATAAAGAGAAAATAAATACTACAAAGCCTAACCATTAAAGCCCCTTATTACTAGCATATTTCACTTGGTCAACTCCTTCTATTAATTATAGAATATTTTCTCCCAATCTACTCACACTCCCCCTCAAGTTGGATTATATATATCTATCTTGTCCAACTTGCCGACAAGATCTTCAAAGAGTTGCCAGGAGAGTCCCTTTGTGAGTATGTCTACAATCTACCTTCTAGTAAGGACATATGTCATGCAAATTATTCCATCTTCTATTTTTTCCTCCATGAAATGCCTATCCACCTCAACATGTTTAGTTCAATCATGTTGAATTGGATTATGGGCAATATCAATTGCTACCTTGTTGTCATAGTATAGCTTCATGGGTGATTCTTGTACAATCTATAACTCTTCAAGTAACCCTTTAAGCCCATATGCCATAACTCTGAACTCCACTTCAGCACCACTCTTGCTATCACATTTTGTTTTTTACTCTTCCAAGTAACCAAGTTTCCCCATACAAAGGAGCAATAGCCAAAGGTTGACCTGCAATCCTTTATGAAACCTGCCCACTCTGCATTTGTATAGACTTCTATGCACTTTATTATTCATTTTGAACAATAGACCTCTACCTGGTGTGCCCTTAGGGTATCTTAGGATTCTATAAACTTCTTCAAAGTTCCTTTCCTTTGGAGCATGCATGTGCTCACTCACCACCCTTACTACAAAGGCGATGTCAAGCCTAGTGTGAGAGAGATAGATTAGCTTACCAACTAATACTTGGTATCTTTCCTTGTCAACTAGTTTTCCTTCATCCTCATATTTAGCAACTTCAATTGGAGTCTTGCTTGGTTTACATCCAAGCATTCTGGTTTCCCTTCGTAGGTCAAGAATATACTTTCTCTAAAAGATATAGATACCCCTTTTTGATGGCAACTTCCATACCCAAGAAATATTTCATCTCTCTCAAGTTCTTGACTTCAAATTCCCTTGTTGGAGCATTCTTGAGCCTTTGAATTTCAATCTCATCATCTCCAATGAGTATGATGTCATCAACATAGACGATTAATATTGTCTTCCTTTCCCTTTTATGTTTAAAAAACATTGTAAGATTTGCTTGACCTTGTGTATACCCTTCATTCTTCAAAACTCAAGTAAACCTCTCAAACCATGTCCTAGGATATTGTTTCAAACCATAAAGGGATTTTTAATTCTGCACACCTTACCAGTTTTTCCTTCTTCATCAACACTTGGAGGAAGAGTCACGTACACTTATTCATTCAATTCTCCATTCAAAAAGGCATTCTTGATATCCAATTGTTGAAAAGACCAATCCACATTTGCTGCTATAGCTTATAGTATTTAGCTTGGCAACTGGAGCAAATATCTCTATATAATCCATTTCATAAGTTTGAGTGAAGCCCTTAGCAACAAGTAGGGCTTTATACCTCTCTATTGAGCCATCTGAGTTGCACTTGATGTTGAAAACCATTTGCACCCTACAGGTTCCTTTCCATCAGGCAAATCAACCTTATCCTAAGTTCCATTTTTCTCTAAGGCCTTCATTTCCTCCATGATAGCTTCCTTCCATTTTGGTATTCCAAAAGCTTCTTATATGTTGCTGGGAATTTTGACATTCTCAAGACTAGAAATAAAAGCACTATACAGTGGAGAAAGTGCCTTGTATGAACAAATCTCTCAATAAGATATTGAGTGCATGATCTAGGCTATTTTCTAAAAGCAATAGGTAAATCAAGGTCGTTTACCTGGTTCTTACTACACTCATGTTCCTCAGCACCATTCTTCTACTCCTTGGTTTCAACACCATTCTCTTGCCCCTCAGGATCAAGATCCTGTATTGGTTCAAATTCTGGAATTGCTTTGGATATAGCATCCCCACCACCTGGTTTCGTGTATGAGTAAACGTGGCTAAAGTCTTTTTATGGTAAATGCACCACTTTGTCTCCCCGTTTCTCAAAGTTCCCTTTGGTTGATGGCATAGAAGTACTACTGTCAGGAGGTAAGGGTGAAGCAAAAAGTGATACGCTAGTTGTAGTAAGTGGGGAAAAAGATGAAGGTTCAACTGACTCCAAAAACTGAAATTCACTCCAACTCTCCCCCTGAATTGAAGGCTTTGAATAGAATGGAATTTCTTCAGTGAATGCAACATCACAACTGACAAAGAGTTTGTTGGAAATAGGATCGAAACACTTGTATCCTTTTAATGATGAAGCATAACCGAGAAAGACACATGACAGCCTTAGGATCAAGCTTTTGTGTGTGATGAAGGTGAACAAAAACTGAGCAACCAAGGATCTTCATAAGCAAGTTATTCTCAAGATGAGTAAGATGGTGGGTTTCTTTCAACTTTTCAAGTGGGTTTTTGAAGGACAAGACCTTGCTAGGCATCTGATTTATAAGGTAAACGACAGTAAGGATTGCATCTCTCCAGAAAAATTTAGGCACACTAATACTAAACATAAGAGCACATGCAACTTCAAGTACGTGTCTATTTTTCCTTTAGGCTATCCAATTTTGTTGGGGGCTATGGACATAATTGCTTTTATGGATTATTCTATGCTCTTTGAAGAAACTACCAAGAGTATTATTGAAGTATTTTGTACCATTGTTAGTATGCAAGATCTAGATATGAGTTTGAAATTGGTTTTTATCATGGTAAAGAATTCAACAAATATGAAGGGAACTTCACTTTTTTTCTTTAACAGATATACCCAACACAATCTTGTATGATTATCTATAAATGTGATAAACCACTTTGAATTGGTTCTATTTGTGACACGGGATGGCCCCCAGAAATCACTATGGATAATTGACAAAGGTTTAGTGGCTTTGTATTGGAAACGTGTGAAAGAAGATCTTTAATACTTAGCAAGTTCACAATCATCACACTGAAGAATATACATTTTATTTGAGCAAAGTTCAAGAAACAAATGACACAAGTCTTGAAAATTAGGGTGACCTAATATTCTATGCTATAACAAAAGTTCATCACTCTTATGGGTGGTAACATTGTGGCACAGTATTTGTGACTTCAGACTGCTCACTTCAACTTTTTCTAGGTAGTAAAGTCCGTCATATTCCTTAGCAATTCCAATCATCTTGCCCAACAACAGGTCCTAAAAAACACAGTAAGTAGGATAGAAATGAGCACTACAGTTTGCTTGCATAGTAATTTGACTTACTGACAATAAATCACATTCAAAGTTGGAAACATGTAACACTAATTCTAATTTTATAAAGTTTGTAACTCTAACAATTTCTTTTCTTACAACAGAACTTAGGTTCCCCTCAGCAATTCTAACTTTTCCATTCCCAACACATGAAGTATATGAGTCAAATACATATAAATATTCAATCATATGGTCGTTTGCTCCTGAATCTATAATCCATCCTTCCTTTTTACATAATACCTTTAAAGCAAGAACTAAATTTTGTAGGAGGTTACCTTTATGAGCCATGGTTACTGTGGGCACCTTTTTTGGTTGCTGTCTAGCATTTTGTAATGCAAACAGCAATTCAAGTATCTTACTCCGTTGGTCATTCTGACTTCTAGCAAGCTTCTTTGAAGTTTCTTCCTGTTTTTCACCACTAGTTTCCGAAGATGACTTATTCTTCCATGGCTTCCAATCAGTAGGTTTACCATGTATATCCCAACATGTGTCCTTGTTATGCCCCGTTTTCTTGCAATGCTCACATACAAATCTCGGTTTCTAGTTCTCACCAATGTCCGCTAGCCAAACAACAAGTGCAGAGGACTCAAATGTGAGTGGTGTCTCATCTGTCTTCATAACTTTTCTTCTGGATGCTTCACACCTCACTTCTACAAATACCTTCTCCGTTGAAGGTAGAGGCTTTTTACTTAGAATTCAGCTTCTAACATCATCTAGATTATTGTTTAAGCCAACAAGGAATTCAAAAACTCTTTCCCTTTCTATTTTCTATTTAAACCTCACAGCATCCTCTAAACAGGACCAAAGCTCTTTAGTATTAAGATCAAGCTCCTACCAGAGAGCAACCACCTCTAACTAGTAGTCAGTGACATCTTTATCTCCTTGCTTCATTTGCCACAACTGAGTTTTGATGTCAAAGAGTTGAGAGAGGTCCTCACCATCAGAGTAAGTGCGTCTAGCTATTTCCCAGATCGCGTGTGCAGTAGGGAGGAAGAGAAAACTATGCCTGATTATGGGCACCATGGTGTTGACTAGCCATGAAGAAACCATAGAGTTTTCAGCGACCCACTTGTTCATCTCTGCAACTTTCGATGAGTCAAGAGCCTTGCATTCGCCAATGAGGTATCCAAGCTTTCCTCGTCTAGTCACTGCTAGCTTTATGGCCCGAGCCCATTCACGAAAGTTTTTTTCGTTGAGTTTTTCTATGACTATTAGAACCGAAGACCCTTCAAGATTAGAGGTCAACCTAGAGGGACCCCCAATCTTACACGGGTTTAATGTCGAGATCTCATCAAGTTTGGTATTCACCATGCTTGGTGATCCATCTCTACCTGAGTTTAACTCTGGCATGGTTCCTCCTGTCTCAGCCGTTTCCTCGAGATCTAATACCACGTAGTAGGAGCAAAGAAATTCATGTATATTATTGATACAAGCTGAGTACAATATATACAGAGTATGGAGGAAGCAAGGGCGATTATAAGAGGGAACAAATCAAGGAGTAAAACACAGAAATAAAGAGAAAATAAAGACCACAAATCCAAGCAATTAAAGCCCCTTATTACTAGCATATTTCACTTGGTCAACTCCTCCTATTAATTACAGAATATTTTCTCCCGATTCAACTCACAATTATCAATTATCACATCCCTTTAATTGTTAGTTTGTTCCATTAAAATCCTTAAGTATGTTTGCATGTTCTTATCCATGATTGTTACAAAGCTTCTGTCCTTTCAAGAAATCAAAAGGACATAACCGTTTTATACTATAAAGGGTTTAGATAATTCATCACATTCTACATCATCCAAGTTCATGCTTCCTTTCAAAAAGACACTTTCATATGGAATAACATCAGCATTACATGGTCAAAAAGTATATCTTTAAATTATTTAAGAAACTGGATCCAATTCCCTGTCTAGTGCCTATTTGAAATAAAAATGATAAAACAACATGACTGCAATTATGATGTCAAAGTTGAAGGAATAGTCCTCCTTTATACCCAAGCAAAACATGAAAACGCAAGAACAAATACAAATAAACCACAGTGAAGCATAAACAACACATAAACCTGTATCACCGATCCAGCTGCTGTTATTTGTAAAAGAGTTTGGTCATTGTCACTTTCCTGTAAACAACAACCCTTCAGTTCATTCTTATCAATCTTAAAAGCAGGACAATGATAGTTATGGAATCGTACCTCTGAAACTGAGAGATTCTTGTACTTAAGTTTATCAGTGTCTGCAAGTCTCTTAATGGTTCTTAAGTTCACCCACCTACATAACAGGATACTTGAAAACTTAACACATCTGGTAACAAGTGGCAGGAGATTAAACAAAAATAAGCATCTGACTCACATGTTTGTTGTATCAATAAGTTTAAATCTGTCCTTCAACTTGAATGCATAAACCAAAAGACAAACAACCAAAAATAGAAAAGCTGAATCAGATTTTTATACAAGTCAATACAACATCACAATATAAAATTCTAAGGACCATAATGAAACAAAAATAAAGTTGAATAAGTATTTCTTTTTCCCCTCCAAAAAAACTAGAAAACTATAACTTACATGTTTATCAGGATTTCGAGCAATTTCCAGAAGCTGCATAGAATACAAAGACATGTAATGTTAAACCAAACCTTTTGAGTTATATATTAGAACCCTTTTAACTGTTTACGAGCTACCAAGTTGCCCCATTAGTGCATCAAGATTGATAAGGATTACTAGGGCCTGAACCTCAGGCCCTAGCCATTCCAGATAATATGTCAGAAATGTTAATAAAACTAATTCTCAAGACTTCCAGTAGCTTAAAATTTTTTTGGATAAAATGTTCCTTGACATGCAATAAGAGCCATCATGACCAGTCAAGAGTTCCATCCTTAACAACCCCATTCTCCTAGTTAAATTAATTTCAACTCAAGGTATAGTGGGCCCGTAATTCATCCATGCTTCAAGCCCATTGGTCAAGTGAGAGAATGTGTCAAATATGATTAAAAATCATTCTGAGCCTTCCAACATCTTAAGTTTTTGGAATGAGATGTTTCTTGAACAATAGGAGCTCAAATCTAGAGATCAAAGAATAGAATATTCTTCACAATTCCAAAACCAAAGCATAGGAATCAATCATGTTCACAATAAATTTTAAAAATAGTTAACTTCCATTAAATTTCACTTATAAGCATGACCCATTCATATGGGAAAACAATAAATTATATAGGTTTGCAAGAAAATGGTGTGATATAAGTTGAAGTTAATTTTCTCAAGGCTTCATGCATTGGCTCAATATTTAAAGTATTTCAAACAAAATAATCAGAAGTTATCACATATACAAGTTCACAAAGGAATAAAAATTACCCATCCTCATTATGGAATTGCAACATGGCCCATTCAAATCCAACCCATATGATGATTGGTATAACAAGTCTAGGCTCTAAACCCAACCGCCGTGTCATTCACCACTCATGGAAAAAGGTTAGAAAAAGCACATCTAGTTAGCGGTATTAATATTATATTAATGCATGTTTATGTCATTAGAACTCATACATCATGTCGGGAATCCGCATGTTTGGATCCCTTATGAGTGCATCATTCCTGTTGCACAAACAGGATACCTCCAACATCTGTGTAGCTTTTTTCCTTTTTAGGAGCTGCAATATATTCTATTTGACTTAGCATTTATTTCTGTCCATTGTAGTGTTAATTCCCACCATTAGTGTGGATTTTTCTCCCTTTTTAGGACCTCTCTAATCTATTCTCACAGTTGCAGATCCCCTTTATTTATTTTGTCTCCTGTGTATTTTTTGCACAAATAAACAGTGAATTGCTCAGTTTCACATTACAGTTTTCCTTTCTCAAAACTCACATGGTGTCAGAGCCAAATGCCTGATCCTCCCCTCAGATTCGGCAAATACACTGCCCTCACCTTTGAAACCCAAGATGGATCAACCTCCTCCAACAACACACCACCCACCACTAGACAAACTCATGCGCCTAGGTCCACCCTTGGCTTAGAAACCCAAATTAGCCATGGGTCCATCATTTCGACAACTTTCAATTCTATCAAGCCTTACCCTGCTATGATGGTAGGTCCAACTATCTCATCTAGTGAAAACATTTATGATAGTAGGTCCATCATTTCGGCCACCTCCAATGCTATCAAGTCTTACCCTGTTATGATAGTGGGTCCAACTATCGTCAGTCTTCTTGTTAGAGGTAAAGGGAAGGTAGCTTACCTCACAGGTGATGTTACTATACCCGAACCAAAATGGTTCACACGAGATGTTGAAAATCACATGAGTATGTCATGGTTGATTAACCCAACAACTCATGAAATAGGTGAAAATTTTCTTTTGTACAAAACAACAACTGAAATATGGGAGGTTGTAAGGGATACTTATTCCTTTAATGAAAACATTTATATTTTGATTGAAATAAAAATGTTTTTTCATGATTTTAATCAGGGTGATTTGAGCATGAATCAATACCACAATGTCCTCCATCGCCACTAGCAGCAATTGGACATGTATGAGACTTTTCCATGGTCTGGTATCTTAGATGCATTACTATTCAAAAAAAAAAACATAGAGGAGGAACGTGTCTACAAGTTTTTGATCAAGCTGAACTCAACTTTTGAGGATCTTGGAGGTCAAATAATGAGCACACGCCCTTTGCCCAGCCTTTAGAAATTAGATGTGAAGAGAGTCACCAAAAACTCACTCGACGTTCACAAGAAGCTGCTACCTTAGACATGTCTACTCTTACTGCCCAAAGCAATGTTTCATAGTAGCTATCTCATCCAAATGGTAGACTTTAGAAAATTCTTAGCCAACAATCTTGTCTAATGTGTGACCACTATCATAAACTTGGTCACACAAAGGACCAGTGTTGGAAAATTCATAACAAATTGGCTAGTTTCAAACCAAGATCCAAATATGAGGCTAGAGGGAATATGGTGAGCAGTGAAACACCTCTTGATTCTATTCTATTTTTATGTGAACAACTAGAGCTATTCCAAAAGTTGTTTGGACAATAGAGCATGACATCCAATAACAGAAATGATAATGTAAGGGCTGTTAACATAGCCCAATCATAAATTTGCAATGTCTCTCCAACTCTCATGTCCTTGAAAATTAGTGGGCTGTGGATTCAAGAGCATTGGATCACATAACCCACAAGACTACTCTCTTTGATAATATAAATTCATGCCTTTCTCCCTTAATGATAAAAATTGCTGATGGAACTCTAACTCAAGTCACTAGGATTGGAAATATCAACATATTTGAAAATCTAGTTAATCTTGCTTGCAATCTTCTTTCCATTACCAAACTTGTAAAGGATACCAACCATAAAATTAATTTTCATAATGGTGGTTGTGAGTTTCAGAACTTGAAATCCAAAAAATGATTGGCCATACTAAAGAGTCAGATGGATTTTACATCATAAGAACAAACAAATCAAATAAATGGAGTCTAAATACTGATTCTGATTCTAATATTATATTATGGCAAAATAGACTAGGACATCTCAATTTTCAATACATGAAATAAATGTATCCTAGCCTTTTCAATAAAGATGTTACTACTACTATGTGTGAAACTTGCCAATTTGCTGAACATTCCAAGGCTCACTATCCCACACACAATTACAAACCTTCACATCCTTTTCACCATATTCATAGCAATGTTTGGGGCCCATCTAAGGTTCAAGGGATAATGGGTAGTAAGTGGTTTATGACTTTTGTAGATGATCATACTAGGATTACTTGGGTGTTTTTGATGAGAGAAAATTCTAAGGTTCTTGGATGGAGCCTGCAATTTTCAGGTAGTGCCAATCCATAGGCCACTTGTTCCACCCTTTTAACCACCTTATAAAGCCCAAAAAAACTTGCAGCCAATTTGTGCAAAGATAAATTATTAAGTAAACTCCCTCGAAAAGGGTGCAATTTCAAATAAACCATGTCCCCTTCAGCAAGTTGTCTCTCTATTCTCTTTTTATTAGCCATTTGAATCATCCTATTCCAAGCTTTATGAAAATGGTGTCTCAACAATTGGACAGTAGCCTCCCTTTCTTGACAACTATGATCCACAACATCATTAGAGGAATCACCTGTTAGATAAGGCAAATGCACGGGTGGTTGAATGCCAAAAACAACTTACAAAGGAGCCATTCCAATAGCTCAATGGTATTGTACTACAATTCAGCCAATCTGCTTTAGGTGGTCCCCAATTATGCAATGGAGATAGCACTCCAAACATTGATTTAGCACCTCCATTTGGCCATCTATTTGAGAATGTTAGGCTGAAGAGTAAACAAGTTTCACCTTGTACAACCTAAACAATTCCTTCCAACACTTCCTACAAAAGATGACATCCCCATCTATGACAATGGATTTAAGAAATCCATGAAGTTTCACAATGTTATCCATGAAGATTTGGGCAACATCCATTGCTGAATATGGATATTGAAGAGCCATAAAATGGGCAGCCCTACTAAGTTGATTGTAATGTCCGGTTTTTGTTAAACGACGGAAACGGATGTGTTTTCAAAGCAAGTCCCCCGAAATGAATTAGTTAAGGTCCCAAAAAATTTAAGTAGCATTCTAAACTCCTAAAAATGAGAATCCTGGGTTCAGAAGGAAAGAAAAACAGAACTAAAAGCATTTTCATAATTTTGAGCAAATTTTGGAATTTTCACAATATGACTATTTAAATGAAAGTTCTGAGTTCTCTGGGGTTCTCAGAAGCTCTGAAAACCATGGGAAGCCGCAGGACAATTATAACACCTCTGATGCATGTTTTCCAACGTCGGTTGACTCGAACTTTGACTGATTTGTTTGGGAAGGTTTTAACTCCAATTTGAGTGATTCAAAAAGCATTTTATTAAATTGGAAACCTAAATTTCATACTAGAAAAAACAGTTCTCAAAAAGAAACTAAAACGACCTAGAAACGAAAATGACAAGACGAAAGGGCAAAATTGAAAATTTTGAAAAGTCTTTGTTAAACCTACCTATACATATGAAGTGCCCCACCTCCTCACTCATTCAACCACATTTGTTTCTGCCTTAAATCAGAGGAGAGAGCTAAGGTTTGAGGCACACCAAGAGGAGGAGAAAGGACGGGGAAAAACAAGGTAAAAGGTATGGAATTTCTTGGCTTTTTTCATACTTTCTCTTTAGCAAACCTCTTCTTCTCCAATTCCCCTTTTTTCCTATGGTTTTATTGAAGTTTTTTTATCTGTTTTGAGGGAAGAACAGAGGGAAAAATTTGGATTTGAAGAGAGGAGACCAAGGAAAGGAAGATTCAAGCAAGAAATCAAGGAAAAACAAGGTAAATCTTCCTTCCATGATAGCTATCTCTTGCTCCCTTCTTCTCCTTGGTTTGTCCCACACATGGAACTTCAAGAAGGCTTGGATTTTGAGTAGAACCAAGGGTGAATCTTAGGAATTTAAGAGAGGAGAATAAGAATATACAAAGAGAATTAACAAACAACCATGGAAAGTCAAGATAGCAAACCTAGGGTTTCTAGTGTCCCATGAAAAATCTGATTTGATACAATGATTCCCAAGCCTAAATAAATGCTTAAATCAGTTCCTAAGATCCCTAAAAGGTCCTTCATATGCTTCTTCCATCAAAGAAACCAAAGCAACTCCCTTGGGTGCAATGCAAGTGCATGCCTTGGCCTAGAAGGGTTGGAGTACCTAGGGATAGTTTTAATTTGTTCCAAACTTATTTTTGAGTCATATATGATGAAAGAAGATGAGAGGAAGCCTTGGAAAAAATTTAGAAACCATAGAAAGTGAGATGGCTTTATATGTTTCATAATATGACCTAAAGAAGCAACACCTAATTTTCCTATTTGTGTTAATTGTGTGATGACTCCAAGAGACTTAAAAGGAATCAAGAATCATAAATGAAAGGAAAGAATGGAGCCTAGAACTCAATTAATGGATGTTGCTTCATTAGGTGCATTTTGGAACCATAAAAAAGGCTATTAGACCAAGTTAGTGTTTAAGGAAGATGTATGACTTTAAAAATGATTCCATGAACTTATTTGGCTTTCATATATTGTATTTAGGCCAAGAGAAACAAATCTCACATCTTTGTGTGTGTGAGGCTGAGGAAGGGAGAGCATTTTCCAAGAGAAAAAGTGTGTGGTTGCAACAATGGTAGCTTACTTCCCTTTCTCTTATGCATGAATGTATGCTTGACTTGTCCGTGAATGTGTGTGTGTGTGTGTGTTTTAAACTATGAAAAGTGTTTTAGCATAGGCATATATATTATAGTACCATGATGTTATAATATGTTTTCAAATGTTGCCTAATATGTTTGCTTGGGTTTGCTTGAGCGTAGTGAAGCCAAGAACCCTTAGAAATGGTTGAGACAAAGTAAAGAATCTCCCAAGAGTGAGATTGAGTCAAAACCTTTTAAAGAAAATAGGTGAAGCAAGTCCAAAATCCACAAAAGAATGAGTGAGGCTAATCCACTTGCTTGGCAAACCTATGTATGCTTTGTGTGACCTGTTCAAATGCTAAGAATGCTTCTTAAGTGATTACACATGTCATTATGCTCATGCATGCATTTTCAAGACTTATTTTGCATTCTTTATGTATGATTGGAATGGGAGATGAGCTATTGGTGTTCTTTAAATTTCATTCGCTTCTCTTCAATGTCCTATACTAGGTGGACGTAATGGAAGCCATCAAATTGGAAAATGAGAGTTTGACATCAAAATGCCTAGTTTTGTCTCTTTTGTAACCATACACATGTCATATGATGTAATCCTATGATGGAATGGTTATATAATCATTTGAACATATGTAATTACCCAAATGTTTGATGTATGTATGAGTTTTAGTGCCAAATGAATGGAAATGTGCATTTGGGGTAGTGAATGGCTATAAAGCATGTGTGATCTTGTGCATGGCATGAGGTGAGAGACTGAGTTTTTAATTTCTAGGTTTATACACCTTTGAGACATGTTTAGAATGTCATTTTGGTGTATTCCCACGTGTTCAAGTGGTCATGGTTGCCTTAAAACTCAAAATGGACCATTTGGACCCCTTATATGACACAAAATGAGCCATTTTGCAACCTAACGTCAAGATCTAACTAAATAAACGAATTTACCTATGAAATTTGACACATATATAGATCTTATCTAGAACTTTTTGAGAAGCCAAAAATCATATTATTTGGAACTTTGTGGAATTAATTATGAATTTCCAAAGTTGGCATTTTTTGCTGAATTGATGCAAATACTGTTCACATGGTCAAAAAGTGGGATTGTGTCCTTCGTGAGTCAAATGATGTCCAATACTCATAAATTTTGCAGGCATAAACTAGACATGATAAGCTTTCCATAGCCATTAAGATCACCCCAATTGGACCTCTGAGCAAGAAGATATGAATTTTTGAAGTTGGAGGACAGTACTAGTAACGACAGCTGACCTCTGGTACTGTTCCATCAATTTTCAATGGCTAGTAGCCCTTGTTAACGTCTGGTTATATTTTTAGCATAAAGTAAACATCTGTAACCTTCCAAAATGGTAAAGATGCATTATTGAGTTTTTAAAAATTAGTTATGATTTTTCAAAATTTATGACAGAAATTTGAAAATCCTACTCGAGGCTGCACCTAGTGTTTTTGTGTATTCCATCCACTTGCACAAGTTTTAGGCCACTTCCTTGGATGGTTATAAGTTGTATTTGTGTAATTAAATATGAGGATAAAATGGATGAGTCTATATGATCTACGGGATACCGAATGAAAAATGTATCCACTATACAATGCATATTTATTATTTTTAATGCCTTTTTCTTAAGAATTTATGTGCTTCATGGAAATGAACCTACAAATGGCATGAGATGAGAGTCATTGAATCATGGTGTTACATTGATCCACCACCACGAGAAAATCACAAGGTTATTGTAGGATTTAGGCAATCCTCCAATAAAGTCTATAGACAAATCCGACCAAATAATGTCTGAAATAGGTAGTGGTTGGAGAAGGCCTAAGGATGCCACATTTTTAGGTTTAAAGCATTGGCAAATAATGAGCCTCTTAACAAAATTTCCCACATCCTTCTCTAATCCCTTCCAATAGAAAATGGAAGAAATTCTCTTAAAGGTTGAAGTCATTTCCAAGTGGCCTTTAAGAGCATCTTCATAAAAAAAGTGCAGCCACTGTTCTCTCAACTCAAAATTGGCACCCACAACTAACTTCCCTTTTTATTTAAGATTTTGGTTAGCCCAAGTATAATGGGGGTGGGTAGCATGGTCAAGCTCCAATTCATGTATCAGCACCTTAATTCGATTATCCTCCTCCCAAGTCTTTCTAACCATAGAAGTCATATTAGAGGCTATTGTTGTAAGGGCCAAACAGCTTGCTTGCTCCTCAACATGTTCTTTGCAAGATAAAGCATCAGTAGCAATGTTTTCTTCCCCCTTTTGATATATTGATCCGATGAAATATATTGATCCGATGAAATAGAGTTCTATTCTAACAAGTACTTCAATGCCAAATTATCAACCTTGATAACAAAAGGCTGTCCTTGTAAGTACAATCTCCAGTGTTTGACTACAAATATAATGGCCATTAGCTCTTTCTTGTAAGCTAATAAACTTCTCTTTAAGGGGCAGAGGGCCTTGCTTGCAAAGGCTATGGGTGTCCATTTTGGGACATGACAACTCCCATTTCAATGTTAAAGGCATAAGTTTCAATGACAAACTTTTCATTGATGGGGAAGAACAAGCACTAGTGTGGTTGTCATAACAAATTTAAGCAATTGAATAGCTTCATCTACCTCCTTGGTTCCTTTGAAAAGCATCACTTTTTCTCAACAAGTCAGTCAAGGGTCTGCAAATGGTGCCATATCCTCTCACAAACCATCTATATTAACCAGTGAGACCTAAGAAGCTTCTTAAAGCCATGAAAGAATTTGGTGTGGGCCAAAATGTTATAGCCTCAATCTTTTTGGGATTTGCTTCTACCCCCCCTTTTTGGAAATAATATGGCCAAGGTAATCACATGAGTAGCTCCAAATGGGCATTTACTCCTTTTGGCTAGTAATGAATTCTCCCTCCCTATCTGCAAGGTCAATCTTAAATGCTTCAAATGTTCTTCCCATGATTGGTTATAGACTAATATGTCATCAAAAAACACCAAAATAAATTTCCTCAAGAAATACTTAAAGACACTATTCATGAGGCCTTGAAAGGTGCATGAGAGCATGTGATGCACCGTCCTTTGCCATTGTTTGCCCAAAATTAGTCAACTCGGCCTCTTCTAAAAGTCTACTGATACAATTGATAAAAGTTTAGTGCATTACACCACTGGATCAAAAATGATGTTTTAAAAAAAAAAATCGATGAAGAACAAATACTGTTGCTGATGATAGGGAACCAATTACAAATTAAAAGTAATAATACTAAATAAAAGATTATACATTAATGGTTAGTGTAAAAAATCATATGTTGATAGTTAACATAATATATATATGTTGATGGTTAATATAAGAAAACCATATACTGATGGTTAGCATGAGAAAATCATACATTGGTTGCCAGTGTAAAAAACCATACATTGATGGTTAACGTAAGAAAATTATACATTGATGGTTAGCAAAAACGAAGATGTTTATCTCAAAAAAAGTTGAGGAAAGGATGCCCAAAATCACGACTTTTGCTACAAAATGAGGGGAAGTAGATAGAGAGTTAGAAACCAAAATCAAAAAATGACAATAACAACAATAACAACAATAACAACAATAACAACAACAAGGCCTTTTCCTACTGGGTGGGGTCAGCCACATGGATCAAATAACGCCATAAAGTTCTATTATAAATCATATCTTTAGATAAACTATTTAAATCTAAATCTTTCTTAGTAGTTTCGCCTATAATTTTTCGTGGTCTTCCTCGACTTCTAATTATTGAACTACTCTCCATCTGATCTACTCTTCTTATTGGGACTTCTATAGGTCTTCTCTACACATGTCCAAATCATCTAAGACGCGATTCCACAATCTTTTCTACAACAGGTACAACTCCAACTTTCTCTCTAATGTATTCATTTCTAATTCTATCTAATTTGGTATGTCCACTCATCCAACGCAACATTTTCATCTCTGCGACATTAAACTTATTCTCCTGTTGACCTTTTATTGCCTAACACTCAGTCCCATAAAATATTACCAATTTTATAACTGTACGATAAAATTTACTCTTAAGCTTGAGCGGTACTCTCCTATCACTAATAACACCTGAAGCACTTTTCCATTTCATCCATCCTGCTTGAATCCTATGATTTACGTCTTTCTCTATTTCCCCGTCATGCTGTAAGATAGACCCAAGATACTTAAACTGAGTAACTTGTGGTATGGTGTGTTCTTCGATTTTTACTTCTACACTAGAATTAATGTACCTCTTACTAAATTTACATTCCATGTACTCCATTTTATTTTTAATTAAACAAAATCCATGATCTTCCAAAGCAAGTCTCCACATCTCTAACCTCTCATTTATTTTCTCTCTCGACTCTCCAACTAGGACTATATCATCTGCAAAGAGCAGACACTGTGGCACCGACTCTTAGATATGTTCAGTAAGCACATCTAAAACTAAAGTAAAGAGATAGGGGCTCAAAGTTGACCCCTGATGCAAGCCAATAGTTATCGAAAAATCCTCAATGGGCCCACCTTGAGTTCTCACACTAGTTGTAACATCATCATCCATATTCTAAATTGCTCGAATATATGCAATACGAACTCCTTTTTTCTCCAAAGCCTTCTACAAAACATCTTTGGGCACCCTATCATATGCCTTCTCTAAATCAATAAACACTGTATGCAAATCTTTTTTATTCCTCTGATATTTCTCCATTAATCTACGTAACAAGTATATCGCTTCCATAGTCGATCTATTACGCATAAAACCAAATTGATTCACTGTAATTTGAGTCTTTTGCCTTAATCTTTTTTCAATAACCCTCTCCCATAACTTCATAGTGTGGCTCATGAGTTTAATTCTTTTATAATTTGCACAATTTTGTATGTCCCCCTTATTCTTATAAATAGAAATTAAAGTATTTTTCCTCTACTCGTCTAACATCCTCTTGGATCTCATAATCTTATTAAATAACTTTGTTAGCCAACTTATACCTTTCATTCCTAAACATTTCCATACTTTAATAGGTATATTATCTGGTCCTACTACTCTGCTATTCTCCATTTTTTTCAAAGCTACTTCTACTTCCGCCTCTCGAATCCTACAATAAAAAGTATAATTTTAATCTTTTTCTATAGTATTTAAGCTATTTGAGTGTAATGCAAACCCATATCCTTCATTAAAAAGCCTATGAAAATAATACTTCCACCTGTCTTTAATATCCTGCTCCATGACCAAAACTCTTCCTTCTTCGTCTTTAATACATCTCACTTAGTCAACGTCTCTTGTCTTTTTTTCTTTACTTTTAGCAAACTTATAAATACTTTTTTCCCCAACTTTAGTGCCTAAGGATTGATATAACCCATCAAAAACCCTAACTTTTGCTTCGCTCACTACTTTTTTAGTGTCTTTCTTAGATACTTTATATTTTTTCCAATTTTTCTCACTTTTACACAAAGACCATGCTTTATAACATTCTCTTTTAACTTTAACCTTGTCTTGTACACTTTTATTCCACCACTAAGATTCTTTATCCCTAAATTCGAAACCTCTTGATTCCCCGAGTATCTCTTTTGCAACCTTCCTAATCTCTTTAGCCATCTCGTTTCACATATCATTTGCACTTCCTTGTATGTCCCATGATCCATCTTTCAAAATTTTTCTCTGCAAATTCTTTTCTTTATCACCTTTCAATTGCCACCACTTTATCCTTGCCATCCTATCTTGACATTTACTTTTTACTCTCCTCTTGATTCAAATATCCATCACTAAAACCTTATATTGTGTTGTCAAACTCTCACCAAGTATAACTTTGCAATCCATACAAATCTTTTTATCCACTTTCCTTAATAAAAAGAAATTAATTTGAAAACATATCCTCCTACTTTTATACATGATAAGATGCTCTTCACGCTTCTTAAAACAAGTGTTAGTTATAATAAAATCTAACCCTAAAAAGAAGTCTAAAATAGTTTTACCCTTTGCGTTTGCTTCTCCTAAACCATAACCCCCATGCAAACCCTCGTAACCTCTAGATATACTCTCAACATGACCATTAAGATCCCCTCCTATGAGAATCTTCTCCCCTAAAGTATTCCCTAAACTAAAACTTCTAAATCCTCTCAAAACTTTATCTTATAGTGTTCTTCTAACCTTACTTGTGGTGCATAAGTACTAATAATATTAAAAATTTCTCTTCCACTATAAATTTTAACGCTATAATTTTGTCTCCTAATCTTTTTACATCTACCACAACATTTTTCTAATACTTATCCACAATTATACCTACTCTATTTCTAAATTTAATCTTACCAGTATAACAAAGCTTAAAACCTGATGTGTCTAATTCTTTTGCTTTTTCTCCTACCCATTTAGTTTCTTGCAAACACATAAAATTAATCTTCCTCCTAATCATAGTATCTACTATTTTCATTGATTTACCTGTAAGTGTACCTATATTTCAAGTTCCAAGACGGATCCTACTTTCATGAACTAACTTCTTTAGCCACATTCGTTCACAAAAATGTGGGGACCCTTGCTTATTTTTCACTACACCCAAGTGACGATGCAACGGCTTTTGCTCATTTGACACTATACTCGAGTTATACAACGCGTTGCTTCTGGGCAACGTCCTAGCATTAACATTAATATATCATTGATCCATGTCATAAAGATTTAACAAAGTTTTACAATGGCTGTCAACTGCCTAACACAACCTTCCTCTTTTTTCTGGGCTTAGGACTGGCTATGAAATGATTTATATTAAAGTACAGCATAGACAGAATGAAAAAATGACAAGAATGGAAGAAAAAAACTTTTCGAACAACATCCAAATGCCAACAAAAAAGAAACTTGGCAATGCTAGAAGATTATCTCAAAGTTAGAATATTCAGCCTGAAGAGAAGTGTTGGAAATTACCATTAATTTTAATTAAGTTATTTTTAGTTATTTTATTTGTTTTATTTTAATTAAAGTTTATTTGTTTTTAGTTAGTTTTGAATAACGTAGTTTTGAATAATGTTTTTATGATGCATTTAGGATTAGCTCAAATGTTTTATTTTGATTAGGATAAAATTAGTTTAAGTTTTCTATTTTAATTAGGATAGGGTTATTCTATTTCAATTAGGATAAAATTATTTTATTTTTTTTAGAATTACATCATTTAGTTAGAGTAAGAGTCTACTCTCTCTTTTATTGTTTATAAAAATAATGTTACTTCCATCTAATACAAAAAGTTTAAAAGAAAATTAAACCTTGAATTTCTATAGTATGATCATTCAATTTCTAGTAGTCAATGCATAAACACCAAGACCCATCCATCTTTTTTACTAAAAGAAAGGGTAAGGCAAAAGAACTGTTGCTATCATGGATTACACCATTTTTCAACATGTCTTCAACCTGTTTCTCAATTTTCAGTTTCTGAATAGGACCATATCTATACAGCTTGGAGCTTATAGGCTGATCCACCTTCAAATGGATCTGGTGATCAAAAGCTCTAGAGGGAGGCAGCAACTTAGGCTCTTGGAAAATATCATCAAATTCTGATAGAATATCATTGAGTGCTAGCTGCTATTTTTCCTCTATCTTCCCCATTTATTGAGTTAATGTCAACCCTGTATTCTGTTGGTGAGAGTTAACTTGGATGAGAAAAGTTTGGTTGACTCCCATAATCTATCCTCATCTTAAGTTCTGCTCCTGGAGAGAGTCATAAGAATGTTGACCCCTGTAATTTCACACCATTTGTCATGCATCATGAAATTCATCACTTTTACTTTCAAGTCCCATATAATCTTTCCAATGTTAGCGAGCCACTCAAATCCCAATATCATGTCATAACCACTCAATTCCAAAAAGTCAGTGTTAAAAGCATTTACCTGCATTGGCCATTCCAACTAGACACATTTTCTAGTCACCTCTAATTTGTGCCCGTTTGCAACTATCATCTTACATACCTCCAGTACTTGTGCCTTCAACTTTAATTTCTTGGCTAATGAAACATCCAACAAATCATGAGTACTCCCTGTATCCATTAGTAAAACCACTAGCTGCTTCTTAACTTTGCCTTCTACTTTCATTGTTGAGTGACCTTCCTTTCCCTCCACTACATTCAATGAAGCTACTGAGTTTCCTAGGGAATGGAGGTGGGTCCTTCAACTCCTCCTCATTACTATATGCATCTTGAAATTCATCCTCCTTCACCATTATCATGAAAACATAAGATCCCTTTACATCTGTGCTCTGGAGAATATCATTCAAGACACCAATAACATAGTCCTTTCCTCCTCCTTTCATCCATTTCCCTCTTCATAAGCAGTTTAATCTGCTTATTACTAGCAGTGGAACTTGCACTAGTACTGGTTTTGTCAATTTGGGTGGGAGTTTTGGTAAAAGAAGCAAGGGTTTGGTTGGTTTGGGAGTTGGAATAAAAATCCTAGTTGCTGTACACAGATCTGTGACTTGCGGCTTGTGAGTTAAAGGTGAAGCTTGATTGATTTCTTCTGGTGGAAGATGGAGTGTAAGTATGTAAAGCTTGCATGGG
This sequence comes from Erythrophleum ivorense, assembly GCA_026724425.1. Lineage (NCBI taxonomy): Eukaryota > Viridiplantae > Streptophyta > Magnoliopsida > Fabales > Fabaceae > Erythrophleum > Erythrophleum ivorense. The sequence continues at coordinate 502,446 of JAIUCV010000428.1, read as the reverse complement.
CCTTTCTTGGAGGCATGCTAGATACATAGCATTAGCAAGGTTGCTAAGATTGAACAACCTCACAGTTGTTTGGATGTCTGAGCAAAGACTTTCAAGAAAATAGCTTATTGGTTAAGGCTCTAGTGGATCAACTTCAGCCAATAATTCTTCAAACTTCTCCTGAAATTCACTCACTAAATCATCTTGCTATAGGTTTTTAATCTCAGCCATAGCAGCCACCTCACTACATCATCAAACCTGGCAGTTATATTTTTCAAATACTCCTCCCAACAGAAATCTAAAAGCTTCCTCCTCTTCAAGAAACTCAAGTGTCATTGCAACACCTTTCCTTCAGGATGTACACTAACCAACTTGATCCTCTGATTTTCAAGCATCTCATCAGTCTCAAAGAATTGTTGAGTGATACAGCCATCCATGAAAATTTGTGGCATCAAACTTCAGAAACTTTATTCTGGTTATCTTTGTCGGAAACATAGTTACTCAAAGGATTGCCGGTGAATATTCTGAATTGCGGACAACCAGCAGCCATTTGATGTCTGTTAGTGCTCCACATTCCACCATATCCATCACCAACATTGTTCGCAACTATCTGACTGACCTTGACAGCCATATCTGCCATAAGACCTTCAATCTGAGTTATCAAATGTCTTAATTCCATCATGTCCAGATTCATCCATTCTAGGCATTGATTGAACTCAGTCATTCAATCTTGAGCTCAAGTTTCAGGCGCCATCAGAAGGCTTGGATCATTGCTTTAATACCAGAATGGTGTGAATTGCACTAGAGAGAGAAGAAACAGAGGGAAACAATGTGAACGCACATGAGAGAGAGCGAGAGATTCATTCACCAACAGACAAATGCTAAGTGCACTCCTACATATAGTTATAAGAGTATTGACTCTAGTGACTAACTTACATATCAGGTAGTTATTCTCAACTATCTGAAATCTTATTCTCTAACTGAATCTATTATTAGCTAACCATCTAATTTCCATGTACCAAAAACAACAAGACATGCATTGATCAATGAAATAGAAATACATGAAACTTGAATCCCCCATCATAAAGAAAAAAGATTAGTGTAGATATTACCTTTACCCACTAAATAGTAAAGTCCTATTAGTCTAGCTTCTGCTCTCTGGCAGTTATAAGTCTCAACACAAATATTAAAAAAGAGACCCAAGGAAACCAGGTTACCATGAGGGGCCAAAACTCAGAATACATATATATACATATACACACACACACATATATACATCTCCGTGTGTGCATGTATGTATACCTTGAAATTCCTTGGATGTAAGATAAAATTAAATGAATGGCCTGGGGTCACCTGGAAAAAAATAACGAAAATGAAATTAGGAAATTCAGATACCTTCACAGAGAGGTTGGACCACTAGATTAAATGCAGGACAATTATCTATGTGTACCTCCATGCAATATTCAATTTCATTTCGAATCAAATAATCCAGTATGTCTACAAGATGCAGTCAAGGTCGACATTGAATCTCCATGCTAGGTTAAGAAATAACAAATTCCAACAATATAATACTAATTATTAAAACTAGAAGGATACTTGGATCAATGACAGTAGCCACATTGTCAGAGTTTATCACAAGCACATACTCCTTGCCCTGAAATAAAAAAAGATGCAAAACTTGATCAACAATAGATTTAAAAAAAAAAAAAAACATGAGTACATACCACACATGCACATATATAAACATCTACAATTGTGGCATTTTGTTGTTTAATTTAAGTATTCACAGCTCTTGTTTGTTTCATACGTTATAGAAATAGGACAAAATAAAGAAGAGTGCCCAACAGCATAAAAATTTCATACCTGTGACAATAAAAGATCAAGGGTTCCTCCTTTCATTAGTGAAAGGAATACACCACCATTGTCAAAAGGACACCTTCATATGCATTGGAAAACAGGTTAATATAAAATGATATATTATTTGCCATGTAAGTGAAATTGTAATCCAAGAGAACAAAATTTCTTTAAATAGGAACTGCTATTCCTTATTTTTCTTTGTGATTCCAATGCCACATGGAAAATCATAATTTAGACCAAGTTTCAATTTTTCCTAAATAAATAGTTTGAAATGCTTGTTATACATAATAAAACAGACTTCAATCATTTAAAAGTGACAAATATCAATGTAAGACAAAAAAAGAAATGTTTATTAAGATGCAAAGTCATATATCACCAAAATGTCAAAACTATAACATATTAAGATTCATAATTTTAGTCAAGCAACTTCAAGATTTGAAATTATATAATTTTAATTACTATTCAGTAAGCTTAATCCTCTTCAAGATCAATATCATCAACAGAAAAAAGGGTCAGCTACAGTGAAACACAAACAATTAAATAATAACGGAAGGAAAAGAATAAAATAAATAAGCAGTTAAGTTTCTCGTTGACCTTTCTGTGTGTTTTCAGCTTGTACAAGCAATTTCTAATGAAATTTTATAACATATTTGAACAGCATGCCACCGGAAACTTAAAAAAACCAAATTAGAGTATGTTATTCATGTTCTATGCAATTAATTGAAAAAAGAAACAATGCTCATTTGCACTCTGTCACGACCTAACTGCGACATTCACAAAGCAAAAGTGTCAAAAGAGCATTATGCTGGCAATACTGGACCCGTTTACCTACATTTATTTATTTTTGTTAAAGAAATCAGTTTACTTATCTTAATTATGTTGCTAAAGATAATTCATGGCACATGCAGATTGCAAATATAATACTTAATTAGACTTGTTTCTAAGGTAATAAATATACATCAACTACAGTTCCCATCTTGCCCACTCAAACTATTGTGGCTATCTGAAAAAATTCAAAATTAATTAAATAAAAATTGAATAGATTCTATAATCTATACTGTCTTAGTGATATTAGTATTTTGTCTGCCACTAAATTACTGATATAAACAATTAGAGTGGTAAGAATATAACAAGGGTTTCAATTGCTATTAGAATGTCCATGTAATTACCAACCAGTAGTCAAAATTTTAAGACCCTTACTCCACAAGCATACATATAAATGTCTCAATTTCAATTGAAGCAACAGATATTTGAAGAATAACATACAGTTCCCCCTTGCTGGAACGATCACCAGATAATTTTATCTCTGGACCTTGATCCTACATAGATCATGATGTACTGATTATGAAGAGTCCTAAATTAACATCAATTTATTCAAAATAGAAAACTAAAACAAACCTGCTTAAAAGCTTGTATGTCAATGCTTGACTTTGAATACTTTTCCAAGGTCTACAAAAGATGCCAAAGTAAATTTCAGTAATAGCTAAGGTCAAATAATAAACATTGTTGAAATGTAAAAATGTAACATGTGTTTTGTTATATTTTTGGTAGATTATAATTCTATAATTAATAGGGCGATATTCTGTAATTAGGATAATATTCTGTATTTATTTGTCATCAATGACTTGTTTTGCTTGTCCTATGATAAATACAAGATCCTATGTAGATCAAACTCACTGACTATATTTTTCTCTGAATAGTTTTTCTAGTTTCTTTCTCTCTTTATATGGTATCAGAGCCAAAATCCCTATTCTTCGGTCAGCTTCTTCCCTTCCAGTGATTGTACATCATTTTAGTCACTATGTTGTGTCAAATCTTGACACATGCACCCCATTAGCCTGCTCAAACATCACCAATCAGTCACCGCCCACCACCAAACCACCAGACCACGTCACAAGCGCCCCCACATGCCAATCAAGTAGCTTCGCCCCTCGTCCACATGACAGCCCATGACAACACATGCAACTACCACTCCAGCCACAGTTGGTCCAAAACATGTCACAATTCTCTTCTCTCTCCAACTAGCCCTTCACCTTCTATAATTAGGTCTTATTCAAAGTGTTTAAGGCTGTCTTTCATTATATCTCACGTTTTTGTGGCTATCCCTTATTGTTATTCCCTTTTGTCATCTTCCAGAGCCTCTTTTTTAATCCCAATATAGTATACCTAAAGTTGTTCCAACTCTTCAATACCAAAGATGAGTACTTTTCTCACTGCATTCTTAGGAAATCCCATTATTACCCCTAAGAAGCTAGATAGCTCTAATTATATTACTTGGGCAGCTTCTATTGAACTTTGGTTTCTTGGCCAAGGTAAAGAAGATCATTTGGTGAAACAAGTTGATGATATTACAGCTTCAGATCAACTAACTTGGAAGAAAATAGACCATCAGCTTTGTGATCTATAATGGCATTTGGTTAACCATAAGTTATGACATATTGTCCATAATTAAAAGACTTGTTTTACATTTTGACCAAAGGTCAAATCTATGTATACTAATGACATTCAACACATTCATGCTCTTGTCACTAAGATGATAAGTTTGAAGCAGTTGGATACTTATGTAAATGCTTATATGAGAAGGATCAAGTTTGTGAAACAAGAATTCAATGAGTTGTTGCCTATATCCGTTGATGCCCAAGAACAAGAGCGCCAACAAGACAAATTATTCATAGTCTTTACCTTTACTAGTTTGAGGGCAAACCTTGCTCTTGTTCGTAATCAAATTCTCTCCAATCTTGACATTTCATCCCTTGACAATGTTCTTGTTTGATTGCAATAGTTGACCATTATGTAGAATGAGGTTGTGCCACCTGAGGCTTCTATATTTGCCTCACAATATAGTGATCGCAATCAAAATCAAGGAAGTGATGAAAATAACAACGATGGACGCAACCGCAAGCAACGGCCTCATTACACTTATTACAACAAATTGAGTCATACTCGCAATCACTGTTATTCTTTACATGGTCGTCCCAAGATGGTAAATGCCGCCTTAACGAAGAACATTGATGTTATTCTCTACATGGTTATCCTAATATGGTAAATGCCACCTTAACAGAGAATGTTGATGTTTCTCTAATCAATGATCCTCCATCAATCACTTTATTTAGAGCTAAATACAATGCATTCCTACAACATCAAACCACCAAACATGCTGCCACCTCTACTGCATCCATCGCACAAATTGGTAATTACGTATCCTATCTCTCTTAGTCCTCTCTTGGACCTTAGATTTTTGACTTCCATGCTTCTAATCATATCTTTGGTAACCCACATCTCTTCTCATATCTTGATACTTCTCCTTCTTCACTTCCTACTATTACTTTTGCTAATAATTCTAAGATAGTTGCCAAAGGTATTGGTCACGCTTGACCACTTCCTTCCTTACCCTTAACCTCTATCCTCAATATGATTGGCTATCTCTTTAACCTTGTTTCAATTGGTAAACTCAGTCAAACACTTAATTGTACTCCCAACTTTCCTAATTCATTTATGATTATACAATTTCAGCATATGGGCAGACGATTGGCACCTAATGTGAATCTCATGGGCTCTATCATCTATTTGTGCTGACATCTCTAGTTATCTATAGCTCTTCAAATTCTTCGAAGCTACTACATTATCATTTAGGTCATCCCAGTCTTAATAAACTTCAGCAAAAAGTGCCTAGTCTCTCACCTTTGCCATCTTTAAATTGTGAGTCATGTTAGTTGAGTAAACATTCTCGTGTCTCTTTCCCTAAAAGTAATAACACTAAAGCTTCTCCTTTCTCTCTTGTCCACTCTAATATTTGGGGACTAAGTCATACTTATTTCACTGTGGATTTTTAATATTTTGTCACTTTTATTGATAATTATTTTGGTTGTATTTGGTTAATTTTAATGAAAAGTTGTTCTAAATTATTCTCTATTTTTCTACAGTCTTGCAATGAGACTCACAATCAATTTGGCACTTTTTATCCAAATTTTCTGCAATGATAATGCACGTGAATATATCTATGCTCCTTTCAAAAATTTCATAATTACACAAGGCATACTTCATCAATCCTCTTGTGCTTATACTCCTCAACAAAATAGAATAATAGAATGCAAAAATTGCCATCTCATTGAAATAGGCTGCATGTTATTTCTTCATTACAATGTTCCTTCTCACTTTTGGGGGATGCTATTCTCACTGCATGCTACTTGATTAATCAAATGCCTTCCTCTATATTACAAAATCTAGTCCTTTATTCTATTTTATTTCCTAATGAACCTTTGTATCATCTTCCTCCTCATGTGTTTGGTTGTACTTGCTTGTCCACCATTTAACTCTAACACAGGATAAACTATCTACTAAATCCTGTAAGTTTTTTTTTTCTTGGGTTACTTCCGTCTCCAAAAAATGTATCGGTGACCGACACTAATCACCACTTCATGACAACTGATGTTACCTTCTTTGAATTCACATCGTTTTACTCTTTGATCCATTCCATGATTCTTCCATTATCATTGATATTCTTCTAGTCCCATCCTTTTATCCTAGTCCTCCTTTATTGGTCAACTCTACTGTTGATTCTATTGTCTCCTTCGCCCTAGCTCCACTTACCACTCCTACAGATTTTGTGGATGTCCTTGTTGATTCATGCACCATTCCAACGCCTGCACCTACACCAAACCTATCTCCTGATGATGGTTTTCCCATTGCTATTTGCAAAGGTATTTGTTCTTCTCATGATCCCCATCCTATTTACAATTTTTTGATTTACAATTGTTTTTTATCACCTTACTATGCTTTTGTATCTTCTTTTTCCCCTATTTCCATTTCATAGACCACCTAGGATGCTCTCTCTTAGTCTCAACGAAAACAGGCTATGCTTGGGGAAATATAAGGATGCAATCAAATGGCACCTAGGAACTTGTACACTTACTGCTTGATAAATCTACAATTAGTTGCAGGTGGGTTTACACTGTTGGCCCTAATGATATTATTGATCGTCTTAAGGCATGCCTTGTAGCTAAAAGTTACACCCAGATTTTTGACTTAGATTACATCTACACTTTCTCCCTTGTGGCCAAGATGGCTTCCATCCATGTGGTCCTATCTATTGCTGATATTTATTACTAGCCTTTTTACCAACTTGATATTAAGAATGCCTTTCTTCATGGTAATATTGAGAAGGAAGTCTACATGGAGCAACTACTTGGGTTTGTTGCTCAAGGGGAGTCCAAATTAGTTTATACGTTATATCAATGTATTTACAAGTTCAAACAATCACCATGGGTCTAGTTTGGACAATTTAACAATGTTGACCAACTGTTTGGGTTGACCAATAGTGAAGCCAATCACTCTTTATTCTATATGCATCGAGCTTCTAATACCTGCATATTTTTTATTGTCTATATTGATGATATCGGTATCATTGGCAATAATCAAGATGGAATTTTTCAACTTAAACAGCACCCTTTTGATCATTTTCAAACCAAGGATTGAAGCAAGTTAAAATACTTTTTGGACATCGAGGTAGCTCAATTATGTACTAGGATAGTAATCTCTCAAAGAAAGTATGCACTAAATACTCTCTAAGAAACTAGCATGTCAAATTATTGCCTAATTGATACTCCTATGGATCCTAATATTAGACCTATACTAGGACACGGAGAGCTTTTGACAAATCCTAGTAGATATCGGTAAATAGTCAGAAAATTAAATTATCTTACCATCACTTGACTAAATATCTTCTTTGTTGTAAATGTGGTAAGCCAATTCTTACAATCACCATGCATTAGTCATTGAGATGTAGTAACACACATTCTCAGGTATATCAAAGGAGCTCCTGAGAAAAGCTTACTATATAAAGATCATGAACATAACCAAGTGGTTGGATATGCTAATGCAAATTGGGTAGGATCTCCTATAGATCAACAATCTACTACAGGTTATTGCATTTTCATTAGAAGAAATCTTGTGTCTTGGGAAAGCAAGAAACAAAATGATGTGGCTCGATCCAGCGTCGAAGCAAAATACGGTGCCATGGCATTGGCAATGTGTAAACTTGTGTGGATAAAACAATTGCTTCACAAACTCCAATTTGAAAATTCAAGCAAGATAATGTTAATTTGTGATAATCAAGTTGTCTTACATATTGCATCCAATCTTGTCTTTCATGAGAAAACCAAACATACTAATGTCAACTGTCATTTTACTAGAGAGAAGATACTATTTAGGATTCTTATCATCAACTATGTCAACTCCAATAACCAGTTAGCCGACATTTTCACTAAAGCATTAAAGAGACCACGCATACATTTGTAACAAACTTGGTGCATATAATTTATATGCTCCAACTTGAGAGTGTTGAAATGTAAATATTTAACATGTACTTTACTATATTTTGGTGGATTATAATTTTTTAATTAATAGAGCAGTATTCTATAATTAGGATAATATTCGGTATTTATTTATTATCAATGACTTGTCTTGTACATTCTCTTATAATTACAAGATCTTATATAGGTTAGACTCACTTAATACACTTTTCTCTCAAAAATTTTATTTTATTTTTCTTTCTCTCTCTATAAACATGGAAACTAAAATGGCAATTCACCTTTAGAGTATTATCATGAGTGTCAAATGTGTTCATAAGAACCAAAGGAACCCTGCATCCATATTTGGAGTTGAGAGTCTACAAATAGTTACAACAGTAAAAAAGTAAGAGCTAAGAATAACCAGATAATGGCAACTGTATATTAAGCATAAAATTCAAACCTCAATCTGGTTAATGATTAAGTCCAGAAATGTCAGCCCATCACAGATATTAATAGCAGATCTACATAAGAGCAGAGAAGTTTCATTGGCTCAACCATCAAAGGACTAAAGAGTAAGAAAGATATTGAAGGAAATTAAATGGTAAAATTTTGAATTAACAGATGCAGATCATGTAGCCAACAGTGTGTAAAATAACTTGAAATATTGAAGATCACCTAATACAATAAGCATATATTTGTACAAGAATATAAAAATATAGGTATACATGCACTCATATGCATATGCATATACATTTCTATGCAAAATACACACTTAAGTCAATGCAAAATAAGTAAGCAAGATGCTGAAGCTCTTTTTAATATATTATACAAAAAGGAGGAAGAAGACAGAAAACAGAAACAGCAGCAAGAGGAGGAATGGTAAAAATGAAAAACATGAAAAACAAGAGCTGGCGAAACCCTAAACAAAAGGTCTAGTCTAGATATACCATAGACATACCTACTATTAGGAAATTATATATGAGGTTTTTTTGTTAATATGAAAAGGCAACTATATATGAGTAACAAATCAAGAAAATAAAGGCATTTTTTTATTTAAAATTTAAAAAATATGGAAACAGATTTATCCAATTTAGATAGACACTAAATTTGAAGAGTTGGACCTATGCTTACTTTGGGCTATCCAAACCCATCATCTTTTTTCCCAATTCAGCATTGAGCTTCACAACAGCAAGCTTGTCCAAAAGCTTCTTACATTCTTCTATATCTGCTTTTGAAGCAATTGTTCCTCAGTTCTACTTTCCAAGAGATCATTACAATGCTATAACAAACAGAAGCCAAATGAGTTGTCTACATACACTTTACCTTGAGAAACAGATGCTATATCAGCATAGGGGACAACAGTTACTTCGTCCTTTGCCAAGCCAGTCTTTCTTTTCTTCTCTTTGATACGCCTAGCTTCTCTTTTAACCAAAGTTAATAACACGACAACCAAAATTTTGAGAGTTACTTCAACCCAAAAAAAAAACTATAAACACGCAATAAAAGATAAAATAGTCACAATGCCACAGCATACCGAGCTTCAACTTTTGGACTAGTAGCAGTAGAGAGCTCATCTTCAGTGCTGGTCAACTTCTTCTGCTCAAGCAATAATGTTTTGGTGATCAAATTACAGAACAAATACACAAACTGTACAGAATCATTAGCAGGAATAGGATATGCGATTCGCTTGTAAGATTCCAACGGCATGCTAGAGTCCACCAAAGCTACGATTGGAATTTGCAATTTATCAGCCTCTTTTATAACTGTCGATTTCCTTTCAGCGTCCACAACAATAACACAATCAGGTGTCTGGGTCGGACCAAAGCTGATCTTCTTGTTCCGGGACCGAAACTTCTTGGGGCTGCAGCTATTGGTCAAGAACCCACCTGTGCGCCAAAGGGCATTGGCACTGGGGCTATAGTAGCCAATTTTCTTCGACATTTGCTCGAAGATTTCATCGAACAGAGGGTTGGTGTTGATGAACATGAAACGACCCCTTTGCCGAGCAAGGGACCCAATGAAGTTGCAGGCACTGCGCATACAAATTAAGGTCTTATCAGAATCAATGATGGCCATTTTGTTGCGGATACCATAGGTGTATATTTTGAAATGGTGGGCAGCAACTCGGCGACCCAATTGGGCATTGGTGCTCAGCAGCTTCTGTATCACAACGGAATGGATCGTCATGCTTTCAGATTTCGTGGAGCTACAGCACACTCTCACTGCGTATCTCGCATCCAGTGGTTTTGTGGATACTGGAACTGGTCAGCTTGCATTCATGGGGTTTAAAGTAGGCCTAATTTTTTGTCGGCCGTGGCCCGGCCCAAGGCAGTTATAGTTCGGTTGGAATTGGAACAAAGTCGAGTTAGATGGACTAATTGATTTTTTCTTAAAGAAAAATTTTAAAATTTTAAAAATTCATATTTTTATATTTATTTGATTATTTTGAATATATAACTATTTATCGTAATACTTTTTTTAAAATTTACATAATAAAAATTAAAAAAAAAAGTGAATTAAAAAAGAAAATTAAAAAAAATATAGATACGAAGACTATTTCAAAATATGATAACTTAGAATCTAATAGTTCAACTAAGGTTTTTTACTTTTAAATTTAAATAATATAAATTTTTTATCTCATTTTTTATTTAAATATAATAATCATATTTAGAAAAGGTTTGACAATGATTTTGACCCATCTAGTTATTTATAATTTACAAAAATATGTTTAAAATTTTTTACTTGAAATTCTAAAATGACCTTTATAAAAGAATTCTTTTTAATTTAATTTTTTTTAATTATTTATATTGACACTAAGCTAAGCTGCGTTTGATTGGTTGGATAGGTCAGCCTGGTGCCTAGCTTGGCCTAGTCAAAGTTTAGTTCTATTATGTTTTTTTTTTTGGGTGGCCCAACCTAACATGCCCAAGCAACAGCCACCATGCCCGATGAACACCCTTATTCATACCAACCATTAGCCAATCAAATTATAACAACAATAACAACAAAAAACATTTTCCTACTAAATAGGGTTAGCTACATGAATCAAAAAATGTCATAAAGTTCTGTTATGAATTATGTCTTTAGATAAACTATATAAGTCTAAATATTTTTTAATAGTTTTTCCTACAATTTTTCTTAGTCTCTATCTACTTCTAATTATTAGATTACTTTCCATTTGATATATTCTTCTTATTAAGGCTTTTATAGGTCTTCTCCACCCATATCCAAACCATCTAAAATGTAATTCTATAATTTTTCCAATAATTGATGCAACCCCAATTTTTTCTCTAATGAATTTATTTCTAATTCTATCTTATTTGGTATGTCCACTCATTCAACGCACATTCCCATCTCACAACATTGAGCTTATTCTCTTGTTGACTTTTTATTGCCCAACACTCAATTTCCTATAATATTGTTAGACTTATAACTGTATGATAAAATTTACCCTTAAACTTGAGTGGTACTCTTCTATCTATAATAACATTCGAAACACTCCTCCATATCATCCACCCAACTTGAATCCTATAGTTTACATTTTCTTCTATTTCTTTGTCATGTTGTACAATAGATCCAAGATAAATTGAATGATTTATGGTATGGTATACTCTCCAATTTTCACTTCTACGCTAGAATTAGTGCTCCTCTTACTAAACTTACATTCTATATACTTCGTTTTACTTTTACTTAAACAAAATCTATGTACTTCCAAAACTAGTCTCCACATCTCTAACTTCTCATTTATTTTCTCTTTCGACTCTCCAATTAAGATTATATCATATGCAAAGAACATGTATTATGACACTGACTCTTGAATATATTTAGTGAGCATTTAATGTCCAGTTTTGTAAAAACAATAGAAACAGATATGTTTTAAAAGTAAGACCTTTGAAATGAATTAGTTAAGGTCCAAAAAAATTAAAATAATGATTTAGATATTAAGTAATGAAAAAAGGAGGCTAGAGGTACCCTAAAACAAAGACTAAAATAACCAAACAGAAAATAACAAAATTGTCACATAACGTAATGATATTTTCGTAATTTTCAAGTAAATTTTGGAATACTCATAGGAGGGCTTTTTAAATAAAAAATTTGAGTTCTTTAAGGTTCTTAGAAGCCCTAAAAACCATGGGAAGCCCCGAGACGATTAAAACCCCTTTGGTGTACGTTTTCTAACGTCGATTGACCCGAATTTTGACCCTTTCATTCAGGAAGGTGTTAACTCCAAATTGAGTGGTTCCAAAGGCATTTTATAAAATTGAGAACCTAAATTTTATGATGGAAAAGACGATTCTAAAAAAAGAGTTAAAACAAATTAGAAACAAAAATGCCAAGTTTAAAGGACATAAATAGGATTTTTGGAAACAATTTCTAAGCCTTAACTATATATACCCATGCCCCACTCTTCTTCTCATTTGGTTGATTCATTTCTGCCCTAAACTAGAGAAAAGACCCAGAGAGTGAGGCACACAAGGGAGGAGGAAAAAGGAGAAGAAAAAGCAAGTAAAAGGTATGGATTTTCATGAATTTTCTTAGTTTCTCTTTAGCAAATTCATTCTCATCCTTCTTCTCTTCTTTCCTATGAATTTATTGATGTATTTGGGGCTATTTTGAGGTCAGACTAAAGGGGGAAATTTTGAGTTTGGAGAGAAGAATCTAAGCAAAAAAAAGAGCTCTTGAAGAAACCTAAAATACTAAGGTATTTCACTACTTTGATGCTTGCTCCTCTTTGTTCCTTTTCTTGTGTAGTTCGACCCACCTAGGGATAGCCAAGAGGAGTTGGATTTCTAACCAAACCAAGAGTGAATCTTAGAAAAATATAAGAGAAGAACAAGAATATATAAAGAAAACAACAAAACAACTATGAAATTCTAAGATGGAAAAGTTAAGGTTTCAAGAACTTAATCAAAATTCTGTTTTGATTCAAAAGTTCCTAAGCTAAAGTGAGTGTTTATTTGAGCTCTAGAGATCCCTAGAAAGCTTCTCACATGCATCTCCCATCAAGAAAATAAGACAAACTCCTTGCTTCTCCTTAATGTTCATAGCCTCGGCCTAAGTTAAAAGAAGCATCAATGAGTGATTTTAATTTATTTCAAGCTTGGTTTTGTATCATATATGATGGGAGAGGATGAGATGAAGCCTTAGCAAAATTTTAAAAGTCATGGATAGTGAGATGTACTATAGGTTCCATATTATGACTTAAAAAAGTAACATGTAGTTAGGCTCCTTAAATTAATTGTGTGATGGCTCCAAGAAGCTTAAATGGGGCCAAGAATCATAAATGGATGGAAAGAATAGAGCCAAGATCATGAATTGTTGGTGTTGCTTCATTAGGTGCCTTATGGTACCATAATTGGACCTTAGAAGCAAGCTAGCTTTTTTAGTGTATGTGTAGCTTTAAAAATTATTCCAAGAGTATAATTAGCTTCCATCTAATATGCCTAGGTCAAAGGAATCAAGTTCTACCTTTTTGTGAGTACTTGGTCGAGGGAAAGGAACCAAATTCAAAAGGAAAAGTGTGCATTTGTAACCAAGGTAGTTCTCTCTTCTTTCTCTCATGCATAAATAGATGTTTATCTTGTCTTTGAATGTGTATATATATGTTTTAATCCATGAAAGATGTTTTATCATATATCTATATATTATGGTACTATGATATTATGTTATGTACATAAATGATGCTTTATGAATGTGTTTTGGTTTGTTTGAGTGTGGTGAAACCAAAAGCCCCTTAGCTAGGGTGAGAATGAGCCAAAAGCGCCCAAGAATAGGTGAGACAAAGCTAAAAGTCTAAAGAGTAAGGCTTAGTCAAAAGTTCCTTAAAAAAAATAAGTGAGGTAAGTCCAAAATCCCAAAAAGAGTGGATGATGCTACACCATTTGCTTAGCAAGTCTATGTATGTTTTATATGAATTCTTGAGTGTAAGAAATGTCTTGAGTATGATTATGCACTCCGTGATATCTATGCATATATTTTAGACTTGAATTTGCATCCTTTATGTATGGTTAAAAGGGAAAAGAGCTATTAGGATTCTTAGAATCTCATTCCTTCCTCCTTATTGTCTCACATGTCTAGGTGAACCAAGTGAGCTAAAGAATAAAAGCCACCAAGTATAAAGGAAGGAAAGTGACATAGAATTATGTAAATTGTCAATTTTGTAGCCATATGAATGGCATAAGATATAATCAAATGTTGAATATAATGTATGAGTTCATGAATACTTGTAAAGATATGGATATACTGTATATGTATGAGAGCTAGAATTATATGAATAATATTACATGATTTTGACATGGAATGACAAGATAAAACTTATGTATTCTTGTGTATATCTTGGTATGGAAGAATGAGTTTGTAAAATCTGGGTTTATACACCTTTAAGACAAGTTTAATAGACAAGTTTGGTGCTTTCCCACATGATCAAGTGCCCATAAATGTCTTAGAAGCTAATTTAGACCATTTGATACCCTTAAAAAGCATAAAATTGACTATTTTGGAACCTAATATCAAGATATGATCAAATGAACAAATTTTCTCATGAAATTTGGCATGCATATAGATCTCATTCAGAGCTTTTTAGAAATCTAAAGACTAGATTATTTAGAGCTCTGTGGAATTAATTATAAATTTTTAAAGTTTCCTAATTTTAGTTGTTCTGGTATAGATACTGTTCATATAGTCAATTTTTTCTCCTGTATTATTCGAGGGCCAAATAGTGTCTAATGCTCATGAAATTTTAAAGTCATAAATTAGATATGATAAGCTTTCTATAGCCACCAAGATCACCTTAATTGAATGTTTGAGCAGGGAGATATGAATTTTTGAATTTCTATGGCAGTACTAGTAGCACCAAATGATTTTAGGTATTGTTCCATCAGTTTCTAGTAGCTAGACGTTCCTATTTTCGTCTATAATTATTTTTAGTATAAAGTAGATATTTATAGCTTTCCAGAATGGTATAATGTGCTTGATTTTGATTTTTTTTTAGAATGTTATAATTTTCCAAAGTTGATGACAGAAATCTGACCCATGAATCCTTGGCTAAACATGTGATTTTTATGTATATAGTTTATGAGCTTGAGTTTTTGGCCATACCTTGAGATAGTTTTAAGTTGTATGTGTGTATTTAAATAGGAGAATGAGATAAATAATTCCATATGGTCCATGGGACACAAAATGAAAATTTTATCCATGATGTAACACAAAATAATCTATTATTTAATTGCATTTTTCTTGAGAATGTGTGCTTGACCAAGGAAATGCGCTTGAAATAATATGAGATAGGCTAAATGAATATGTTGTTACAGAGTACATTCAAGACTAAAGTTAAAAGAGAGGGGTTTAAAGTTGACCCCTGGTGCAGGACAATAGTTTTAGAAAAATTTTCGGTGGGTCCACCTTGTGTTTTCATTAATTGTAACCCCATCATATATATCCTGAATTACTTAAATATTAGCAATATATACTCTTTTTTTCTCCAAAACCTTTCACAAAATATCTCTTGGCACCCTATCATATGCCTTTTTCAAATTGATGAACACTATATATAAGTCTTTTTTATTCCTTCGATATTTCTCCATCAATCTTCGCAGTAAGTATATCGCTTCTATAATCAACTTTTTAGGTATAAAATCAAATTAATCCTCTGTAACTTAAGTTTCTTGTTATAATCTCCACTCATTAACCCTTTTTTATAACTTCATAGTGTAACTCATAAGTTTAATTCCTCTATAATTTGTATAGTTTTGTATGTTCCCCTATAACACCCCCTAAATTTTATTTAAGAATAATTATGAGGAATTGGGAAATTAATATGGGTTTAAATTAGAAAAATTAATTAAAAGAGGTAGACATTAATCTGGCCCATATGAACAATTTAATTATGCTTTGGGCTAAATATAAAAATCCAATCTTAGCCACGGGAAGATCCAACTCCATTATAGAAGCCTACTCTTAGTTATAAGAAGCCCCAATTACATTCTTATGCAAACCCAAGTTGATAGGCCCTTAAGTCAGTCCAAAACCCCTTAAAAACTCCATAACTTGTGGGCCAATAAGCTTCCATCTAGATCTAAGTGAATTTTGGGCCAACCCACAACCTAACTTAACCCTAAAACTCCTTCAACCTCTTTCCCCTCATTCTATAGAAACACAAGAAGAGCAAGTGATTTTTAGAGGTTTAAAGGAAAGGCTAAAGTTCCTTGCATATTTCCATTATTCCCCACCTTTCAAGCAATATTTAGCCAAGGTAATATATATAGAACTTAACCCTCGCTTCTTTCTCTTCATTTTAACCTAATTGGTTTTTTATTTAGAGTATTTTCATCCTCAACCCAAGTTTAAAACTGATTATTATGGGTTGCTTCTGTATGATTTTTGGAGGTTAAGACTAGGGGTATTGTTAGGTAAGTGTTTCCTTCCTATTTCAATGTATTTTCTACTAGATTGAGACTCCTATAGCTGACTTATAATATGAGTGGTGTTTTGTGCAAATTTGCTCAGCATTCGAAGTGGTGTTTTAAAGTTCCTAGTGTAGGAGACAACCAAATCTGAATTTGGGATCTTGTGGTGGTTAGGTAAGTGTTCTCTAAGTAGTGGTAATGAAAGGATCATAGGATATCTAAATTATATTGTAATTAGCACCTAAAAGTATGCTTGATGTGATTTAAGACCTCTAAAGTATGGAAATTTACATTAGGCTTTCACAACCCTCACCGTGGCTGACTTACGTGGCACCGCGGCGAAAATGCCTCATGGTGCTACTATTCTCAACCCCACGATTCTCGCCTCTGCGTAATATGTTTGTGCCGTGGCGAGTTTTGCCATTGTGCAACCCTTTATTAATTTTCACGACTCGTGTCACGGCAGGACATACTGCACTGTGCGAGTTTCGGTTCTGTTACCCTCCTGGGCGATTTTTTTTCTTTGTGCCGCAACTAGATTTCTCAAGTCGCAACGCTTCTCGCCACTGTCACTCCCCAGACCAATTTTCTTCTCTTGCGCAGTGGCGAGATGCGTTATGCCGTGGCACTCCTCAACTTTGTCACTCATTTGGCTGTGGCGAAGCCTTCTTAGCCGCAACGTGACTCCTTCCTATGACTACATCACCCAAATTTCATCCCACACACTCTAACTCTCATCTTAAGAACACTCTAGGACCACTTTCTCTCATTTTATATGACTCTAATGGTAGTTTTCTACCCTATTTACTCATCTAACTCTCCATTTCCAATTCAAAATGTAGGTGCTATATCCTAATTGCCCAACTATCTCATACCAGTAGATTCATAGATTAATGATAGCAAGAACACATGCATTAGTAACAATTAACATCCCATGTACATTCAATAAAGATTTCAGTCATCAATAGTTTATGTCCACATCCAATGCATCACATGACTACAATTCCTATATGGTAAACCATATCACAATTTCAACAAAACTATATATATGATGCTACAAGTTTATATATCAATATCCAACTGTAATGAGACCTAAATCCTTAATGGTTACATTTCAACCAAGCAAAATATGAATGCCTACACTTGGCAACATGAATACATGATGATGCTATACCATAAGGAATACAAAATTTAGCATCTATACTAAATATGTCAGCCTAAGTGTAGCCTTCTCCCCATATGCCGAAGCTCATGGATTTTCATCCACTTGCTTCCCCTTATCCTTACCCGAAGAACCTTCACCTGAAATGTTAATTCCATGAAACGGGGTGAGATATATATCTCAGTAACTACAGCAATTCCATCATATATTCCAGTTTAATTAGCATACATGCATAATTTCATATAAGCATAAGCAAAATACTAGACAAATAAACAAGTAGGCTATCATGATTACCATCCCATACTAGTAATCATATTTTCACATGTTAAAGGCCATTAACACTGAGAGAGGCCCGTCCACGGCACCTACTCCCCATTGAGCACAACCAGGGCTTAGTGCATCTGGGGTTTAATCATAACCCGATGCTCGATCGAAGCACATGCATGGGTGGCAGCCGCACCACAGCTCCACCATGGACTCACAAGGTCCAACACAATACAATAGATAGCTAACCAATTCATTCAACATTTCAAATCATTCATGTATAGCAAATATGAAATTAAAATAGATATATGCATGGAATTAATGTAAACCCGGTTCCCTCACTTGTAGACAATTGCAACAGTCACTAATGGTGCAGAAATCTCCTTATAACTATAGCATCATAGAATTACTACTCTAATTCATCATTAACAGTTGCAATCAGTACCCAAAGAATTTAAAATACTAATGACTACTTAAGAATCACTTACCCAGCTACTACAAGTCCCAAATTTGGATTGAAGTGTCCTTTACTAGAAAAGGTCAATATTCCATCCAAAATCCTAATCAAATTCGTACAAAATTAATACCTATATTATAATCAAGTCAGTAGGGTCTCAAATCAACAGAATTACCTAAAAAAGAAGAGTTAATACCTATCTAATGAAAGCCCTAGCCTCAACCTACGAATTTCATCAAGAAAATCCCTAAACACCCACATTTCAGATTTTGGGTATGGTGAAAATACTCCAAATGAAAAACTAATCAAACCAAAATGAAGAAAAAGATGAGAGGATTAAGTTATATAACTATTACCTTGGCTGATTTTGAGCTTAGAGGTGAGAAATGGTGGATTTATGGCAAAAACCCTAGAGCCTCCTTTGGACCTCTGAATTTTGAAATGGGTGTTTGTGTTTCAGCAAATGGAGAGGTGGTTGAAGCATTAGGGTTTAAGTTAGGTTTTAGTTGGATCAAATATGGGTCATGGGTTGCTCCAAGGTCCAACTCTATTTGGGCTTCAGATTTTAGCTTTGGTTGGGCTAATTTTGAGGTGTTGGGTTGCTGAAATCCAATTGGGCTAGACCAAGTTTTAAGAGCCCAAAGGTTTTGGGTCTGCAAAAGGGTTATTGGGCCAATTATTAGAGCCTATACAAGGTGGGTCTTGGGCCTCTATCACATTAGATCAAGTTGGGTCTGCACCTAGCTTATTAGGCCTCTATTAGCCTCTTATCATGACCTCTTACCTTAATTTGGGCCTAGATGAATTTCTCTCCCAATTAAATATCAAACCCATATTAATTATTCATCTCTCTAAAATCTCTATTTACTTAACTTACCCAATTATCTATATTAATTATTTCTAATTAACCTAATCCATGATTAACACCTTAATTAATTTTTGGGATGTTACAGTCTTAATCTAATACTATACTATTGGATACCCCATGTAACAAGGTGTATATGGCTTGTCTATCTAGGGTGTATATGGCTTTAATAGGCAACAAATGTGTAGATGTGGTTAGTCTATCCACTATCACCCAAATAGCATTATTCCCCATAGATGTCCTAGGTAAACCCATAATAAAGTCCATAGAAATACTATCCTATTTCCATTCAAGAATATCTAAGGGTTTTAGTAGCCCTGCTGGTTTTTTATATTCAATCTTAACTTTTTGGCACACTAAACATCTGGACACATATTCAACTATGTCCTTCTTCATCCTAGGCCACTAAAACATTTCTTTTAAATCTTGATACATCTTTATGCTATCTGGATGAAGAATGTATTTAGTCTTATAGGTTTTTTTAGGATCTTTTCTCTTAATTCTAGCTTAGGGGAATATATAATTTATAACGGTATCTTAAAATATCATCATTTAAAATATTCAATTCTAGGTTCTTATCATGGGAAAATTAACTCATAATTTCCTTTACATAAACATCTCTTTCTTGAGCCTCCTTTACTTAAGTCCTAAATTCACTTTCTATTTTGGTCTAACTCATAAACAAACTACTCGGTTGCACTTGACATGTAAGACTCATATCTCTAAACCTTCTATTTGTAACATCCCAAAATTAATTAAGACTAATTATGATGATTAGGGAATTAATCTAGATAAGTAGTAAAACTAAGTAAGTGGAAAGGGAGGGTGCAACTTATGGAGAAATAAATTATTGAAGTGGACTTAAAATTCAATTAGGATGGAGATTTATTTGGGCTCATAATTAATTTGAACATTTACAATTAGGCCTCAAGATTAGCTTAATTATGCCTCGGGCAAAATGTAGAAGCTTAATCTTAGCCTTAAGGAGACCCCATTTTATTTTCTTAGAAGTCCAATATTTACATTGTGTAGGCCTAATCACATTTAACCCCTAAACTTTGGCCCAACCTAACCAAAAGTTTGAACCTACTTGGAATTGGGCCTTTGGATTAGCCCACAACATAACTTAAACACATCTAAACCATAAATACACTTAGCTTCCTCCCTATTCTGCAGAAAAAATACAAGAGGCAAAGCAAAATTCGGAGGTCTCAGAGAGAGGCTAAGGTTCTTGGTACAAATTCACAATTTCCCACTTTTAGACTCAAAATCAGTCGAGGTAATTATTATATAACTTAATCCTCTCCTCTTTTTCTTCAATTTGACCTAATTAGTCTTTCATTTGGAACATTTCACCCACACCCAAAATCTGAAACCTATTGTTTGGTGTTTCCATGGTGAAATTTCAAATGTTGGAACTAGAGGTGTTGTTAGGTAAATATAAACTCCTCTTTTTTATGTTTTTTTTTGCTAGTTAGAGACCCCCTAGTTGATTTATAATATAGACGTTAATTTTGTGTGAATTTGCCTAGTGTTTGAGATGATACTCTGAAGTTTCTGGTGTGGGAACAATCAAATCCGAATTTGGTTCTTGTAGTAGTTAGGTAAGTGTTTTCTAAGTAGTCATTTGTAGTTTAACTCCTTGAGCAATGGGTTACTGATATGAATGATGATTAGGGATAGTAACGGTTTGGTTTTGTGTACATAAGCTAAAGTAGCATTTTGTTAGCCCTTAAAGAATTGTCTACAAGTGAGGTAACCTGTAATACCATATATTTCTAGCTTATTTCTATGACATTTACATGCTTATGTGATATATTCCATGAAGGAAGTAAGAAAATCCGTTGCAAATAATACATTCCTTTAGATTATGTCGTATATAAAAATTTCATTTT
This sequence comes from Erythrophleum ivorense, assembly GCA_026724425.1. Lineage (NCBI taxonomy): Eukaryota > Viridiplantae > Streptophyta > Magnoliopsida > Fabales > Fabaceae > Erythrophleum > Erythrophleum ivorense. The sequence continues at coordinate 481,272 of JAIUCV010000428.1, read as the reverse complement.
GCATCATGTGGACCATGTGAGCTCATACAATACATTCCTATATTTAATTATATGAATACAACTCATTTGCATCATAAAATGAGGCCTACATCTCAAGAATAATGAAGAGAAGTTTAAAATATACCTATTACATTTCGGCTACATTTTGCTCAATTCTACTACTAAGTTTGGAAAATCATAACTAATTCTAGAAAAATTGAAAACATGAATTCTTGGTCATTCTAGAAATCTATGGATGTATACTTCACACAAAAAATATGTACAGACCACAACATCCATCACAGAGGATGTTTGACATCCGAAAAATTCCAAAGGTCAAACTACCTTATGGAACTATCATAAATTTCTGTAGCAAATTTTGAAAATGTCCAATTAATTCAAAAAAAAAATCCAATCCATGCAAATGATACCAATCTAGAAAGATATAGATGTTAGCTAGAGAGAGAAAATATTTCCAAACAAGTTCAGATAGCCCAGACCTCGAAATTCAATAGAATAGTAACTCAGGTCAGGTAAAACTCCTAATACTAGACTGAATGTTCAAAAATTTATATCTCCCTCTCTAGACCTCCAAATGAGGTGCTTCTAGTTGGCACGAGTCATTGTGGATGTTTAGTTTCTTGGTATAAAATTTTGTGTCAATTGGACATCATTTGGGCCTTGTGTAATAGATTTTATTTTCAGACCAAATGAATAGTGCAGCAGGCCAAAATCAGAAAAATTGCCAACTTTAAAAATTCATTAAATATTTTATAGACTTCCAAAAATTATAGCTTTTAGCTTTCTCAAAATCTCTCAACAAGATCTGATTGAATGCCAAATCTTAGAGTAAGAAGAGCTCATTTAGCCAAAAAGTGATATGGGATTACATTATTGTCATTTTTGGCTACATATGGGGTACCAAAGTGACCAAATGGTTTTCCCTTAGTCTTGGCACCTTTTGGGCAAGTATAAAAGCACACTTAGGACTTGTGTGAGCTGCCCAAATGGTTCCAAACCTCATACATCTCATTTTGGCCTTTTCATCTACACATATACACAGTACATCAAACTTTCCAAAATGCATACCTTGGCATTATATACCCAAAGTCTATTCTAGGGTTCATACATTATATCAGTACATTTATACATCATATAATATCATAATTACACATGTCTAAGAAGTCATAGACCATATACATCATTGGATTACAATATTGGACACAAATATGGCCTTAAAGTGAGAAAACTCTAATACTTTGTTGTTAAACTCTTTCCTTTAAAGGGGTTGGCTTCTATTATCATGTTCACTTGGTCCACCTAGTATGTGAGTTCATTAAAAAGGAAGGAATGAGATTCAAAGAATTCCAATAGCTCATCTTTTATTCAATCATACATAATGGATGTAAACAAGTCTCATAAATGCATGTATAGTCATATTGGCATGTGCAAACATTCAAGAGGTATTTTCATCATTTGAGAAAGTCATATATAACATACAAAGGCTTGCCAAGCAAGTGGATTGCCCTCACCCAATTTCTTATAGAGGTTGGACTTGCCTCACCCATTCTTTAAGACATTCTTGGACTCAACCATGCTTTGGGAGTCCACTTTGCTTTTAGAAGACTCTTTACTTTGTCTCAACTAATTTTAAAAGTTCTTAGCTCATCCTCACCATGGCTAAGGGTTCTTGGCCTCACCATACTTATGTAAATCCAAACACACATCATAACATCATTTAGAAACATAATATGTCATCATGAAACTATGGCATATAAAATTATGCTAGCATACTTTTCATGACTTGAAAATACACATATGCACATTCTAAGATAAGCTAAGCACACATCCATGCATGAGAGAAGGTGGAGAGAGCTACCTTACACACAATCACACACGTTTTCTCTTGAAAATCCCTCCCTTGCTTCGGCCACACACCCACAAAAGTATGGGAAAGGTTTTTCTTGGCCTAAACACAATTTATGGAAGCCAGTTAAGTTCATGAAACAAATCTAACGCCACACAACTTGTTTAGACACTAGGTGTTTTATAAAATCTATTATGGTCCATAAATGCACCTAATGAAGCAACACCCCTATAATAAGTTCTAGGCTCTATTATTTCTTTTTAAATATGATTCTTAACTCCTTTTAAGCCTCTTGGAGTCATCACTCAATTAAAACAAAGGGCCTATCATCATGTTACTTCTTTAGGTCATAATATGGAACCTAAAGCACTAACTCACTTTCTGAGTTCTAAATTTTTCTAAGGCCTCCCCTCATATTCATTCATCATATATGACACAAAAATGGGCTTGAAAAAATTTAAAACTCTCCCTAGCTACTCCATTCATGCTTGGCCGAGACATAGCCCTTTTTTGGCCTCTTTGGAATTTTCTATTTTCTTGAAGGAGGAAGCATGTGAGGAGCATCTTAGGGATCTTAGGAGCTCATTTAAACTCTTAATTAGACCTAGGAATCATCACATAAGGTCAAATTTTATAAGGTGCACACAAAACCCTAGAATTTGCATCTTGAAATCTAATGGTTATTTTGTTGTTTTCTTTGCATATTCTTAATCTCCACACCTTTTTTCCTTAGATTCATGCTTAGTTCTGCCTAAAAATCATCTCCTCCTAGGGTTTTCTCAAGTGGGGTGAAATGGTGGAGAAGGGAATCAAACATGACAACCATAGGAAGAGAAATTATCTTTTTTTCTTGCTTTTTCTCACTTGAATCTTGTGTTCTTTGAGCTCCTCTCTTCAAATCCGAATTTTCCCTTGAATTACTCTCTTGAATTAGATTTATAAACTCCATTTTAATCAAAGGAAACAAAGGAGAAGGGAGGAGAGGAGGTGTGGATGAAGAAAAGCATGAAAAACTACCATGGAAACATACCTTAAGCTTGGATTTTCTCTCCCTTTTCTTCTTCCCTTGGTGCGCCACTCTCCTAGGGTTCTTCTTCTGATTTGGGGCAGAATAATCTGAAGCTAAATGAGGGAGAGTGTAAGGCACCACCTATTTATAAAGGAGGAAGGAACACTTTTTCAAAAATTCTAATTTTTTCCTTCATTCTTGGCATTTTCGTTTCTCCTTCATTTTAGCTCCTTTTTAAGAACTGTCTTTTCTATTATGAAATTTAGGTTCCCAATTAAGTAAAATGCCTTTAGAATCACTCAAATTAGAGCTAAAATCTTCTCGAACAAATCTGTCAAAGTTTGGTTACACAAACGTTGAAAAACATCCACCAGAAGGGTTTTAACTATCCCAAAGCTTTCCATGGTTTTTAGGGCCTCTGAGAACCCTGGAGAACTCAAAACTTTCATTTAAAAATCTCTCCTATGTGAATTCTAAAATTTTTTCAAAATTATGAAAATGCCATTATATTTCGTAAGCTTTTTGTAAGAAATTGTTTCTTTATTCTAGCTTTATTTTTCTTTCCGTTTGAGCCTAGGATTCTCATTTTTATGAGTCTAGAATGCTTCCCAAATTTTTTAGGACCTTAACTACATCATTTTAGGGGACTTCCTTTTGTATCCAGTGAGTTTCGTTCGTTTACGGAGAAATCGTATGTTTCAAAATCATATATTTTCAATAAATATAAAATTAAAGTAGACATATACATGAAATTAACAATAACCCCAGTTCTTTTTGAATTGCTAAATGAATAGTTGGCTATCTGATACATTGTATTTGGATCTTGTAAGTCCACGGTAGAGCTGTGGTGTAACTGCCACTCGTGCATGTGCTTCAATTAGGTACCAAGTTATGATCAGACCATAAATACATTGAGTCTTGGTTGTGCTCATTAGGGAGTAGGTGCCATGGATAGGCCTTTCTCGGTGTTATTGGCCTTTAACATATGAAAATTTAATTGCTAGTATGGGATAGTAATCATAGATAGCTTAATTGTTTCATTTGCTAATATGACTGATATTTCTTTTACTTAATGACTAAATGCACATATATTAATTAAATTGGAATATATGAATGAAATTTTCCTTTTGTTATTAAGATTTACATATCTCCCTATTTCATGGGCTAACCATTTCAGGTGAAGGATCTTTTGGTAAGGATAAGGGTAAGCAAGTGGATGAGCATCCATAAGTTGAAACCATGTGTGGGAAAGCTGCACTTGAATTGACCTAACTTAAGATATATGCTAATTTTTGTTATTTTTTTGTATAGCATCATCATGTAATCATATTGCCATGTGTAGGAGTTTTTTGTTTTAGTGAACTATGATGTATCTTATAGGGAGATAGGCTTTACGAAACTTGAAATTTGATGTATGCACTTATTTACATTTGATATGAGATCTTGTTGACTTTGAGATATAATTCATCAATTGAGAATGTAATCTTGTGATACCTTAATTGTTGGCTCAGACTAGTAATGCGAGGAACCTATATTGGAGTTTATAATTGGATGATAATTGCTAATAGTCATGAATCATTCTTGCTGTTCTTGGTATATAAATTGCTGATGCATGATAGTTTGATGAATGAGAATCAACCCCTAAGTCTTAAAGTAGTAATGATAGGTAGGTTAGATAAATTAGGTAGATTAATGCCATGAGAGCCCCACAAATTAATGTAGAGTGGCCTTAGAGTACTACTACAGGGAGTGTTGAAGTTTTTAAGATGGAATTTGGGAACTATAGATGCAGTAAGGGTTAAGCCAAAGCCAAATATCATGAGTAGTCAGAATTGAATTCGTCGCAACGCAAGGTGAAGTTTTACCCAAGGGGTAACAAAATTAATTCGTTGCAGTAAAATTTAAAGCCCTTTTAGGGCAAGTACTAGGAGGTATCTAACCATGGTGCTACATAAGTTAACCACGACGAGACTTGAGTCACTAACCACAACGCAAGAAATGCTAGTTGCGACGAGAATCGTGAAACGTGTACAAAGGTCCTTAGACCCTTATTTTAACTTAAAAACATTGAGATTTATCATGACAATGTTGTGTAATGACTTAGAAATATTTATCAGAGGTTTTGTGAGTTGAAATAAGTAGTAAGATGAATACAAGGCCTTAATTGCTATTTATGATCACTTGTGAATTGATTAGTTGCAATTGTTTAGCTGATGATCCTAATGATATTAAGGTTTAAATTTTCTCACTTTTTCTTAATCTAATTAATTATAATATGACTTTAAGCCTTAATTTATGATTATGAACCACATAATCAAGTCTAATCACAGTAATTAGAAATTAGGATTGTCACATTTGGTATCAGAGTAATGGTTTAGGAAAAATGTGCTAGATTTAGAACCTTATGGCTAGTAAACTTGGCAATCATGATGCATGCATGTTAGGGATAGGAACATTGCGATCTGGTGATAACTCTTGTACTTGTATATACCTATTATAAGTAGAGTTATGTTTGGATTACCTTAGATTGTAGCTTAATAGAGGATGCTTATGGTTGTACTTGTGGCATTGCAAAGTAAGATAGCTGCATGTAGAGAAACTACTAAGATGCCAAGAGAAATGCAAGAGGCCATGGCTATAATGGCCAACTAAATGAGAGAACAAGTTGAGGCCTATGAAGGTACAATTAGGGCAATGACTGACGAACTTCAAGAGTAAGCTGAGGCCATGCAGCCACTGTTCAAGTGTTGCAATAATTACATAAGACCATGAACAAGTAAAATTAAGAAGTGCTAGTAGAGAACCATGTTGGTGTTGGTTAAAATGTTGGTGTGGGACACCAAGGGGTGATAGTGACCTCTCTATTATGTTAGCCAAGTTTAGAAAGGCTGACCCTCCATCATTTTTGAGGGAGTTAAACACTGAGAAAGTTGAGAGGTGGCTGATGCAACTAGAGAAGATCTTTGAGGTCATGATATGTACCATGAAGCAAAAGGCAAAGATTTCTATATATAAGTTAGAAGGTAAGGCTAAGCATTGGTGGAGGAGTGCCTCTAGGCTGATGACTTTAAAGGGGATACCCTTAACTTAGGAAAGTTTTCAAATTGCCTTTGAGGGTAAGTATTTCCCACCTTCGATGAGGGCTGACAAGAAAGCTAAGTTTGACTTCCTTAAATAAGGAGACATGAACGTGGATCAGTACGTAACTAAGTTCATCCAATTATCTTGCTTTTCCTCTTACTTAAGATGGTATGATGATGAGCCATGGAAGGCCGAGAAGTTTGAAAGAGACTTGAAACCAAAGTTAAATGACAATATAGTATCCTTACAAATTCATAACTTTGATGAATTGGTAAAGAAGTGTAGAGTAATAGAGAGGGCCATGATTGAAAGTGAGGCCAAATGGAAGAAGACCATGGAGGGTAAGCATGACCAAGGCATGGAGCCTTTTAGGGGTGGATGTAAGAAAGGAGTTAGCAGTGTAGTGGCTCTTGGGGTAAGAGACCACCCCTAAGAAATGTTCCTCAGAGAAGAAGTATAAGACCTCCAAAGAGCATGGCTAGTGTCCTATTAGTTTGTGGCAAATATGGGAAGAGTAATAGGAATGGACCATGCTCGGTATGCTACAATTGTAAGAAGCTTGGACACTATACACAGACTTACATGGTGTCGAGGGAGTTAGCCTCATCTGTTAAACCACCTATGCAAGGAAGGGTGTTTGCACTTATACAGCAAGAGGCTAGTAAATCCTCTAGTCTAATCTTAGGTGCTTTACTTATCCATAATCATGTTGTAGATGCATTGTTTGATTTGGGTACAACCCTCTCATTCATCTCATATGACTATGCTAAGCGTCTGGGTCTAAAAATTAGCCTGTTGTCATTTGAATTATTTGTGTCTACCCTTACTGGATATCCTATGATTACATCTGATATGTGCCTAAATTGCATTGTACAATTGGATAGCTATTGTACTACCCTTGACCTGATTTGTATCCCTTTGTGTAACTTTGATGTAATCATTGGTATAGATTGGTTGTCGGCTAATAATGTGATATTTGATTGTAACTGTAAGACTGTTTCCTTACCTGCAAATATACTTGAAACTTGTCCTGCTTGCTTATGTGTCTGCCACCCAAGCCAAGAGGTATCTTAGGCCTGGTTGCTAAGGGTTTCTAGTATTCTTTTCATTGCATGTTAAGGTTAAAGAGGGGTTAGATGATATACGTATGATTAGGGAGTTCCCTAAGGTCTTTCCAAAGGAGTTTAGTGGACTGCCTCTGAAGAGAGTTAGATTTTTCATTGATTTGGTACCCAGTCAAGTCCAATCTCTAAGGCTCCATATAGAATGGCACCCACTAAGTTAGTTGAGTTGAAGAGTCAATTAGAGGAGTTACTGAGAAACAGTTATGTCTCCATGGGGAGCATTAGTGTTGTTTGTCAAAAAGAATGATGGTAGCCTTAAGCTTTGTATTGACTATAGGTAATTGAACTAAGTGACCATCAAGAATAAGTACCTTTTACCTAGAATTGATTATTTGCTTGACCAATTAGCTAGAGCATCGATTTTTTCAAAGATTGATCTTAGATCGGGATACCACTAACTTAGAGTCAGGGCTGAGGATGTACCTAAAATCACTTTAGGACTCGATATGGCTATTATGAGTTCCTAGTCATGCCTTTTGGGTTAACAAATACCCTTGCCATTTTCATGGACTACATGAATAGGATCTTTAGGCCCTATCTTGACCAGCTTGTAGTAGTGTTCATAGATGATATCCTTATATACTCTAAGAGTAGTGAAAAGTATAAAGAGCATCTTAGGATAGTTTTTCAAACTTTAAGGGAGCATCAATTGTATGTTAAATTAAGCAAGTGTGAATTTTGGTTGCAGGAAGTTAAATTCCTAGGTGATGTGATATCAAAATAAAGAGTAGTGGTAGATTCTAGCAAGATAGAAGTGGTACTGAATTGGGAGAGACCCAAGACGGTGATCAAAATACGTAGCTTCCTAGGTCTAACTAGCTACTATAAGAGATTCATTAAGGGATTTTCTCAGTTAGCCATGCCTTTCACTGAATTGACAAGGAAGGACTAACCATTTGTATAGGATGCCAAGTGTGAAAATGCCTTTCAAGAACTTAAGGATAGGTTAACCACCACATCTGTGTTAGTGATACTTGACCTTAAAAAGACATTCATAGTTTATAATGACACTTCTAAGAAGGGATTAAGGTGTATTTTAATGTAACAAGGTAGGGTAATAGCCTATACTTCTAGGCAACTTAAACCCCATAAGAAAAATTTATCCCACCCATGATTTAGAGTTAGCAACCATTGTTTTTGTCCTTAAGATTTAGAGACACTATCTCTGTGGTGCACAATTTGAGGTGTATAATGACCATAAGGTTTGAAGTACTTATTTAACTAAAAGGAGTTGAATATAAGGCAAAGAAGGTGGATGGAATTTCTTAAGGACTATGATTTCTCCTTAAAGTATCATCCAGGAAAGGCAAATGTGGTCACTGATGCCTTGAGTAGGAAATCTATTCACATGGCGATGATGATACTTAGGGAGAAAAAGTTGATTGAAGAGTTAAGAGATTTGAATTTGTCCATTTCAATACATCTTAGTAGATTACTTTTTGGGGAATTGAGGATAGAAAATGACTTTAAGAAGAGAATTAAAGAGGCCCAAGAGTTAGATGAACATTTGGGAAGGATTAGATAGTAATTAGGAAGCGAAGAGGTTAAAGACTATGACCTATCAGAGGATAATTTAGTGAGATACTAGAGTAAAGTGTGCATACCCAAGGATGAAGAGTTTAGGAACCTAGTACTCTCAGAAGCTTATAAAAGTAAGTACACCATCCATCCGGGCACCTCTAAGATATATAGAAATCTTAAGAAGAGTTTTTGGTGGATTGGGATGAAGTCAATCATAGTAGAGTTTATTGTTAGATGTCTAGTCTGCCAGAGAGTTAAGATTGAAAATCAAAAGCCCATAGGTCTATTACACCCTTTACAAATACCAGAGTGAAAATGGGATAGTATATCTATGAATTTTGTGATGGGTTTACCTAGGATATCATTGGGTTATGATGTCATTTGGGTAGTTATGGATATATTGATGAAATTTGCCCATTATCTACCTATTAGAGCCACTTATCCTCTAGATAGATTAGCTCAACTATATGTCCGCAAGATTGTGAGATTACATGGTGTCCCTAATAGCATTGTGTCAAATAGAGACCTAAGGTTCACATTGAAATTTTGGCAATTTCTACAAAAAGCTTTAGGCACTAGTTTTAATTTTAGCACCGTCGGTCATCCCCAGTCAGATGGACAGACTAAGAGGACCATCTAGACCCTTAAGAACATGCTCAGAGCTAGTGTGTTGGAGTTGAAGGTAAACTAGGATGTGTACTTACCTTTAGCCGAGTTTGCTTATAATAATAGTTACTATTCCAATATCCAAATAGTACATTTAAGGCACTATATGGGAAAAAGGGCAGATCACCCTTATGTTGGGTAGATGTAATAACTAGCAAAAAAAGAGGAAAAAAAGAAGAAGAAAAGAAGAAACTAAAAATTTTTTGAAATCTTAAAATTTTCTAAGTCTACTAGCTATAGCGAGAAATGGCTTAGCTATAGCGAATGTACCTGTTCGCTATAACGAGAAATGGTCTAGCTATAGCGAGAGTGCCTTTTAGCTATAGCAAGAATGCTTCTAGCTATAGCGAGTGCGGGCATTCCATACAAAAACTAGGGGGTTTCTTGCTATAGCGCGCCGTAGTGAAAACAGGGGTCTGGGACTGATATGTGCTCGCCGTAGCGAGGGTTGTTCTTCGCTATAGTGAGGGTTAGTCTGGAAAAGTATGAAAAAAGAGAATTTGACTTCTTAAAGTGTCCCAATTCATTCTTTTTCCTCTTAACCAACTTAGGCTTCATCCAAGGTAGAGAAAAGGGCTAAGGAGAGAGAGAGAGACCCAGAGAAGGAAGGAGATTAAGAAAAAGGTAAGCATAACTTGAGATCTCCATAGCTTTTCTTCTTAAAGTTTTGTTCTTCTCTCTTTGCCCTTTCTTGCTATGGTTTTGGATGTTGAATTAGCTATGTTTTGGGCTTGGTTCAGAAGAGGGAAAGTGGAAAACCACTCTTGAAGAAGGTTAGAACTCATGTAGCTTTACTTCTTTATTTTCCCTAGGTATGTTGGTTCTACCAACTTGAGAGCATGAAAGAGAGGAAGAGTTGGTGAAATTCTAGAGAGAGAAAGAACCTCTAGTTTTTTATATGCTTGGTAGGGTTTGTTATAAAGAAACCCCTAGCTTTGTGAATAAATGTTGAGTTATGAGAGAGTAATTCCATGCTCTTTGTGTGTCTAAGCTCAAGAGAAGCACTTCCATCTAGTTGTGATTTTGAAATCAAGAAGGGAGAAGACAAATTGAAAGGAAAGGCTTGTATTAGCCTATAAGGTAGCTCTCTTCCCCTTCTCTCATGCATGGATGTGTGTTTAGCTTGTTTTAGAATATATGTATGTGTATTTTTAAGCTATGAAAAGTATGCTAGCGTGCCTTTATATGTCATGATCCTTGATGCCATTTTATATGTTAAATGAATGCATGATGTTTGTATGAGTTTGCTTGAGTGTGGAAAGGCCAAGAACTCTTCCCTTGGGTGAGGATGAGCCAAGAATCCTCAAGCTTGGTTGAGACAAAGCAAAGGATCTCCCAAGAGTATGGTAGAGTCCAAAGTGCTCAAGAATGGGTGAGGCAAGTCCAAAATCCATGAGGAGAAGTGTGAAGCTAATCCAAACACTTGGTGAACCCTTGAATGTCTTGTATGATTGATTCACATGCCAAGGTTGCTTTTAAAATGTCCATGACTTCTATTTTTCCATACATGCATTTGAAAAGCTTGCTTTGCACATATTATGTATGATTGAATGGGAGACAAGCTATTGGGATTCTTTAAATCTCACTCCCTTCTCTCCACTATCCTAACTTGCTAGGTGGACTAAGTAAACAAAGACATAGGAGCCACCAAGCTTGAAGCTAGGGAAATTGGCAAAGGATTTGTGAAATCATCATTTTGTCACCACTTTGTTGTCAAGAGATGTAATCTAATGATGTATATGGTATATGCACTTATGAATACTTGTAAATGGATGTACATATTGTATATGTATGAGAATTAGACCTATATTGAATGATGTAGCAAGTTTTTGGTATGAATAGCAAGATCTTGGCATTATGTACATGGTGTTTGTTTTGGTGTGGGAGAGTGAGTTTTGCAAATTTGGGTTGTTAGACATTTGAGCCATATTTGATAGCCTATGTTGATGCTTTCCCACATGCTCATAGAGCCTTAGGAGTAGGCGAAGCAAATTTGAACCCTTTGAGCCCTTTTTTAACAAAAGAAATTGATACTTTGCCCCCTTATGTCAAAGTCTGACCAAATGGCCTCTTCTTGCCTTAAAATTTGTCATGTGATTAGACCTTACCTATATCTTTTTGGGAAGCCAAAGATCAGGTCATTTGGAGGTCTATGGAATTTTCTATGATTTTTCAAAATTGGTATCAGAATTTCAGATTTGCACCAGTACTGTTCATTTGGTCAGTTGTGTAATTGTGTCATCCAAGGGACAAACGTGGTCTAATAGCTACAAAATTTTAAGGAAGAAACTAGACATTCACAATGACTTGTAGCAACTAGAAGCACCTCATTTGGAGGTCTAGAGAGGAAGATATGAATTTTCAAAGTTTCTACCCAGTATTAGTCATCTTGCCTGACCAGAAGTACTGTTCCATCAATTTCTAAGAGCTAGACTTGATGAACTGATATGGAAATATTTTTTCTCTCTAGTTAACATCCACAGATTTCCATATTGGTATCATTTTCACATATTGGATTTTTGTGGAATTAAGAGAACATTTTTGAAGTTCATATCAGTAAACTGTGATAACATCAGAACCCAGTCCGACCTTTAAACCAATGTGTATGTCAAACGTCCTGTGTGTGGGAGTTTATCACTTTTACATATTTTTAACATGAAGTATACATCTTAATCTTTCTAGAATGACTAAGATTGTATATTTTCTATTTTTCTAAATTTAGTTATGATTTTCCAAACTTTACCCAGAAATGGGGCCAAGTTTGGCCGAGAATGAATATGCATGTCCCATGTCTCCTTTTCGGTTTCCATGAGTTGTGAGCAAGTTTTTATGATACAAATGAGTTGTAACAATGAAATTAAATATGAAGACCTATAGTATGAGCTCACACGGTCCACATGACACCGAAATGAATTGCTAGATACGATGCAACGCAAAAATATTCATTATCTTCCCTTGCTCTTTTATGAGAAACTTACATCCTCCATGATAGTAAGTCATTGAAAGGCATGAGATGAGCTAGAATTTATGGTATTACATTTATTGGTATCATAGCAAAGGTTTAAGCTCTCATTGTGGCTTGTGGCTTGTGTTTATGAGTTGCCTGCATGCATATGAGTTTGTTTTCAGATGAATTGAGTGTGTTTGATGGTGGAAGTGTTCCCTAGCTTATGTTAAAGTTTGTTATTATGTTTCAGTATGATGGTGAACACAAGGAGAGGTTGGACCTCTAGACAAGCTCAGATTGATGAAGCTGGGCCTAGTGATCCAGTTGCTAGAGCCTTACAGTATATTATGGTTCGCTTGTATCAGCAGCAGGCCGTTATCATGTAGTTATAGGAACGGCTTGCTGAGAGAGATAGCCAGGGCCCTAACCTACTCCTCCTCAGCCACCTCCACACTCAAATCGTCCCAAGCACTCAGAGGCAACTCTTACAGATGCACAGCCACACATGCAAACTGTTGCCCTGATTCCACCAGCTCAGATGCCTCCTGTACCACAACAACCCTCAACCAAAAAGGTTATTACACAGTTCAGGAAGTTTGGGCCTCCCACCTTTGATGGTGAGATGAATGCAGATAAAGCTGAGGCCTGGATTATGGAGTTAGAGAAAATTTTTGAGGTTATGGAGTGCACGTCTGAGCAGAAAGCCAAGATGGCTGCATTTCAGTTACAGAAAGAAGCAATATATTGGTGGAAAGACACCGAGCTGATCTTAAGAGCGAGGAATGCCCAAATCACCTGGGAGGCATTCCTCAAGGCATTCCATGAGAAGTGTAACAACCCTAACTTCTAATCATCATAATTAAGGTTAAGTATGTAATTAATAATTATATATCAAGGTTTGAAGTCATTAAAATTAATTACATCGGGAAAAAGTGAGGAAATTTGAAACCTTAATGTTGTTAGGGTCATTAGCTAGATAACCACAATTATTCGAATGCGTAAGTGAATTTAATTATTAATGAGGAGCCTTTGATTCTCCCATCCATCAATTCCAACTCATAAAATCCTCCTACAAGTGTTTCTAGATCATTCCATAGCATTACCTTAAGAGAAACTAAGGTTTCTAGGTGAATATGAGAAATAGAGCACTTTCGCCGCGGCTAAATTCCCTTGCGCTGCGACCAATTACTCTCGGTTCAACTCCTTACGCCTTCACCAATTTTTCACATTTCACCATGGCCAAATACCCCTTTTGCCGCGGCCAAATACCCTCTAGAACACATCCAAATTTGCCTCTCAGACTTAGCCATGGCCAACGTTATTGTTCGTCGCGGCCAATTGCTCTCTGTTTTCTTCCCTGGCAAGTTCGCCACATTTGGCCGAGGCCAATTAAATGTTGGCCGTGGCCAATTCCCTTATGTTACCATTTGGCCGAGGCCAATTAAATTTTGGCCGTGGCCAATTCCTTCTGATCTTACAACTTTGAAAATCTTATCTCATATTCTTCACTTTCTTTTAGGGACACTCTAGGACCGCTCTCCCTCCATTTGTGAACCTTTAATGGTATTTATCTACTTGATTTACCTAGTTAATCTATCCTTATCCATCTCAAGATTAAAGTATTGGTTTCTACTTACCAAGCTACCACACATCAACAAAATCATAATTTAATGACAGTAAATATATTATAGTCACAAGATGCATGGTGCCCATGCTTAATGTTCATACAAGATCAAGTCACTTATCCATTGTTAGACAATTACAACCATAATGTTCAATCCCATGATAATTAAATTACATATACAGTCCCTATACTTGGCAATTCATGATGCAATGCAGTAATGACGCAAAACTAGCAATCTAGTCATAATACAATTGGACAAGGCCTCCAAACCTATGTGCTACCAAACCATTTAATGTGCTTCCATTAATTTTCTCCTTGCCACTAAGAGGTTCGATCCCTGAAAATGTTAGCCCACAACAGGGTGAGATATATAATCTCAGCAACAAAAGGCAATTCCCATATATATGTACAAGTTAATCAATCCGATGCAATTTTATATTATCAATACCAGAATCATTAATTCAATTCGCAAATGAACTAGTTGAACTACCAATAACTACTTTCTCATACCAGTAGTCATACACTACATGTTAATGGCCAATAACACCGAGAGAGGTCTGTCCACGACACCTACTCCATAATGAGCACAACTAGGGCTTAGTGTATCTGGGGTCTGATCGTAACCTGGTGCTCGATCGAAGCACATGCACGGGTGGCAGCTGCACCACAGCTCCACCATAGACTCACAAGGTCCAATCACAATAACAATTCAAGTAGTCAACCAATCATTTAGCATTTCAAAATTATATAAGTGCAAACAATATCAGATTAACGTGAATATATACATGGAATTGGAAAATTAACCCCACTTACCTCAATGAAGCCAATTACTCATCCTCTAGCTACCATCATGATTCAAAGCACACCAGGCCTAACATAAGCATAATCATCATTATTCAACTACCATTAGTAAGGAATTTCCCTATCTACAGATTAGTCTTAACAAGAGTTCATTGAGAGCTTCTTACCCAAGCTTCCTAATGATCTATTACACTAATTTAAGGTCTATACATCAAAGCTCATCATGATTCGCTCCCCACAATTCCATTTTCGTACATGCACAAACCATGCACCAAAAGTCAGTCTAAATGATGGGAATTTAGTACATACATCTCATAAAAGGAGAAAAATCACTTACCTATACATCTAGGAGGTTAATAGACTAAGTTGAGCCTCAACTACCAAGAACACATCATGGGACATTCCCAAATTCGGATTTCAGTCATCAAGCCCAGAATTTTCATTGTTTCACCTTCATCTCCTTGTAATTTCGCACAATAACAGAACCCATCATGAAAATCAATCCTTGAGGACATTTTCCAGCAAAATAATACACAAATTGAGAGGGAAATACTTACCCAATCACCTCTTTAGTTTCTACTCCAAAAATCTTCCAAGGGAACACTAAAACACCAAGGTTCAAATTTGGAAAGGAGATGAAAATGCTCAAAACCAGAAACTAATTGGACTAAAATGAAGAGGAGAATAAGAGGGACATGTTTTGTATAGATTACCTTGGCCAAATCTTCTTCTAGAAGTGAGAAATGGTGAAAGAATGCAGAAAAACCCTAACCCCTCTTCTCAAGTGCGAAAATAGCTTTTCCCTTCTGCAGAACCAAGTGTTTTGCTCTTCCAAATGGGTGTGGCTGCTAGACTTTTAGGGTTTTTAATGAGAAATGGGCTGACCCATTAGCCCAAGGTCCAATTGGGCTCATTATTTCAAGTGGGCTGGTGCTAGATGAGATGGGCTGTAGAAAATTTAAAGCTAAAAGTGGGATGTGCTGACCCAATGGCCTAATTCCTTGTGGGTTCAGATTTTTATGCTTGTTGGGCTATAGCAATTTGATAAGGTCAGGCCAAGAGTCAATCTAATTTGGGTCTGCATAATATGTATTGGGCTAACTATAAGGGATTATGTAAATTGGGTCGTGGGCCTCTATTTCACTAAATCAAATTAGGCTATTGCTAGGTGATCTTTCTTGATCCAAGTCTCATGATAAGGAGTTAGACTTGCATCTAGGATTATTGGGCCTCC
Source organism: Erythrophleum ivorense (assembly GCA_026724425.1). Taxonomy (NCBI): domain Eukaryota; kingdom Viridiplantae; phylum Streptophyta; class Magnoliopsida; order Fabales; family Fabaceae; genus Erythrophleum; species Erythrophleum ivorense. The sequence continues at coordinate 465,419 of JAIUCV010000428.1, read as the reverse complement.
ATAAATCCTTACCCATGGCTTACTCAAATTAATTTTGGGCCCAAATTAAGTTTTAACCCAATTGAAAATCTTAAACCTATATTAATAACTTATTTCTCTGTAAATTTTCATTCATATAGCTTACCTAATTATTCCATAATAATTATTCTTAATTAGTCTAAATACATTATTAACATCTTAATTAATTTTAGGGTGTTACAAGAAGTACTTCCCGGACTCCATCAGAGATGAAAAGGAATCAGAATTCATTCTGTTTAAACAGACACCAGGGATGTCCGTGGACTAGTATGTAGCAAAGTTTATTGAGCTCTCCAGGTATTCCTCCTATTTGCAGAGACATGATCATGAGAGATGGAGAGCAGATAGGTTAAAGAAGGGCTTGCTCCCTGAGATCCAAGACAGGGTTGTGCCACAGAGAATTAGGCACTTTAATACCCTTGTAGAAGTATGCAGAGTAACAGAAACAAATCTCAGGATGATGCAGCCTACTTCTAGTGCTAGACCACCTCTTCCCCTCCTTGAGCCCAAGAGATCTAGAAAGGGTTCATAGCCTGCAGTGACAAGCCGTAGAGGCAAAAAGAGTAGTGGAACCAGAGGGGCAAGAGAAGGAGGACTCAGTCCAGTAAAGGCAGTGCTCCACCTATCATGTGTCCTCAGTGTGACAAGAATCACGATACCAGACTGTACTATGCGGGGTAGAATGTGTGTTTTAGATGTGGCAGGCCAGGGCATATAGCTAGAGATTGCACCCAAGCTTCTCCATAGGCCCCTTTACAGATCACACAACCAAGGGAGATGGCTCCTCCTCCCAGACCACAGACCTAGGGTAGAGTCTTTGCCCTATCACAGCAGGAGGCTAGCCGGTACCCGAGTCTGATTCAAGGTACTATTAAAATAAATGATTTTTCTGTAACTGCATTATTTGATTTGGGTGCTAGCCACTTTTTCATATCATATGACTGTGTTATGAGGTTGGGTCTGAGTATGCATATATTACCATATGAGTTACATGTATTTACCCCCACAAGAAACCGAGCCATCACTTCCCATGCTTGCTTGAATTATGTGATCCAATTTAATCATTGCCTAACTACCCTTGATTTGATTTGTATGCCCCTCATTGATATTGATGTGATCATTGGTATGAACTGGATGTCTATAAATAATGCCACATTAGATTGTAGTCACAGGTGTATTATTTTACCTGAGTGTGGGACTGTGCTTAGTACTAGGGCTGAGTTATCTATTATGATCGCCTTCCAGGCTAAGAGATATCTAGGGTGTGGTTGTCAGGGGTATTTAGTTTTCTTTTTAGTCCAGGCTGAGGTAGAAGAGGGTATAGATGAGATTCCTGTAGTGAGGGAGTTCCCAGAGGTATTTCCCAAGGAGATTAGTGGACTGCCCCCAGAGAGAGAGATTGAGTTTCCTATAGCCATTGTACCTGGGGTAGGTCTAGTGTCTAAGGCCCCATATAGAATGGCTCCCACCGAGCTAGCAGAGCTTAAGAAACAGATAGAGGAGCTTTTAGAGAAGGGTTTTATTAGATCCAGTGTCTCACCGTGGGGAGCTCTAGTCCTATTTATAAAGAAGAAAGACGGGAGCCTTAGGCTATGTATAGATTACCGGGAACTCAATAAAATCACCATTAAGAATAAGTACCCTCTCCCTCACATAGATGACCTCTTAGATCAGTTGGTAGGAGCGTCAGTGTTTTTCAAGATAGACCTCAGGTCGGGATATCATTAGCTCAGGATAAAGGCTGAAGATATTCCCAAGACAGCCTTTAGAACCAGATACGGGCACTATGAATTCTTAGTTATGCCTTTCGGGTTGATGAATGCACCTGCAGTTTTTATGGATTACATGATTAGAGTTTCAGGCCATATTTAGATAGGTTCATAGTAGTCTTCACATATGACATCCTCATCTACTCAAAAAGTAGAGAGGAACATGAGTAACACCTGAGATTAGCCCTAGAGACCTTGAGAGAGAAACAGTTGTATGCTAAACTTAGTAAATGTGACTTCTGGCTCACTGAGGTTCAGTTTCTAGGTCATGTGATCTCCTGGACAGGGGTCGCAGTAGATCCCCATAAGGTAGAGGTAGTATTATAGTGGGAGAGACCTAGAATAGTGACAGAGATCAGGAGCTTTCTCGGTTTAGCAGGGTATTATAGGAGGTTCATTTAGGGCTTTTCTCAAATAGCGATGTCATTGACCCGGCTTACAAGAAAGAATGTACCATTTGTGTGGAATGAGAAATGTGAGAGTAATTTTCAAGAGTTGAAGCACAAGTTGACCACAACCCCAGTTTTAGTACTCTTTGACCCAAACGAATCTTTTGTAGTGTACAGTGATGCCTCTAAGAAAGGGTTAGGATGTGTGCTTATGCAAAAAGGCCGAGTAGTAGCTTATGCTTCTAGACAGTTGAAATATCATGAGGAAAACTACCCCACACATGACTTAGAGTTAGCCACAGTAGTGTTTGCTCTGAAAATATAGAGACATTACTTATATGGGGCAGCAATGAAAATTTACAATGACCACAAGAGTCTTAAATATTTATTTGAACAGAAGGAGCTAAATATGAGGCAACAAAGATGGTTAAAATTTCTGAAAGATTATGATTTCACATTGAAATACTATCCCGATAAGGCTAATGTAGTAGTTAATGCCCTAAATAGAAAATCCATACACATGGCCTGTATGATGATTCGAGAGTAAGAGTTGATTGAAAGATTCAGAGACATGAGTCTCTCCTGCGAAGTGTATTTGGAAAAATTATTAATGAGTGAGACCTGAATAGAAAATGACCTAAGGGATCAGATAAGAGAAGCCTAGCAAGCAGATGACCATGTAAATAAAATTAGAGCCTAAATAGCCTAGGGTAGTGTCCAAGAGTTCAATCTGTCTGAAGATGACATAATAAGATATAGGGATAAGCTGTATGTGCCTAGGAACACAAAGATTAGAGAGGAACTTTTAGATGAGGCACATAAAAGTAAGTACACCATCCATTAGGGCAGTAATAAAATGTACCAGGATTTGAAGAAAATGTTATGGTGGCCCAGGATGAAAATAGACATAGCAGAGTATGTCTTCCGATGCCTAGTATGCCAGAGAGTAAAAATAGAACATTAAAAACCAGCTGGGTTACTTCAGCCTCTAGATATCCCGGAGTGGAAATGGGATAGCATAACTATGGATTTTGTCATGGGTTTACCCAGGACATCATCGGGGTATGATGCAATATGGGTAATAGTAGATAAGTTAACAAAGTTAGCACATTTTCTATCTATGAAAGCCATTTATACCCTAGATAAGTTAGCCCAGCTATACATCAGGGAGATAGTTAGACTGCATGGTATGCCTAGGAGCATAGTATCAAATAGAGATCCCCATTACAGGATGCTCTAGGCACCAGACTTAGATTCAGCACGGCCTATCACCCTCAGACGGATGGACAGACGGAGAGAACCATCTAAATCCTAGAGGACATATTAAGAGCGTGTGTGCTAGAAATGAAGGGGAATTGGGATACATACTTGCCTCTAGCAGAGTTTGCCTATAATAACAGTTACCATGCCAGTATACAAATGGCATTGTATGAGGCATTATGTGGGAGGAAGTGTAGGTCCCCAATGTGTTGGGTTGAGTTAAGAGAGCGGAGCCTTATAGGCCCAGAATTAGTGGACCAGACCTCTAAACAGATAGAAACTATCAAAAAGAAACTTCTAACAGCTCAGAGTAGATAGAAAAGTTATGCAGATAAATGTAGGCGGCCGTTAGAATTTGATGTTAGAGACCATGTCTTTATTAGGGTGTCTCCAGTCACAGGGATAGGTCGGTCTATTAAGAGTAAAAAGCTCAGTCCAAAGTACATAGGTCCTTTTCAGATTCTTGCTAAAGTAGGACCTGTGGCATATAGACTAGCCCTTCCTCTGAACCTAAGCCAAGTCCATAACATCTTCCATGTTTCCCAATTGAAAAGGTACTAACTCGGCCCCTCACATGTCATAGAATATGAGAATGTGCAGTTACGGGATGATCTACTTTATACTTGTAAAATTTTATAAGCATTGGACACCATTTGGCCCTCGAATGACATAGGAGAAGAAACTGACCATATAAACAATAACCACACTAGAACAATAGAAATTTGGCAACTTTGAAAATTCATAATTAATTCCACAGAGGTCTAAATAATCTAATCTTTAGCTTCCCAAAAATTCTGGATGATATCTATATGCATGCTAAATTTCATGAGGAAATTCAGTCATTTGGTTAGATTATTCTATAGGGTTGCAAATTGGTCCATTTATGCTTCTTAAAGAGTCATAAAAGGTCCAAATTTGCTTCCAAGGCTTTCATGGACACTTGAGCATATGGAAAAGCATTAAAATGGTCCATTAAACATGTCTCAAAGGTCCATTATAATGAATGATAAATTCTGTAAAACGACAAAATGAGCCGTATAAAGGCAAGTCCCCTGAAATGAGCTAGAGAATGTCCTAAAAATTTTGGATGATGTCTTAGACTCCTAAAAATAAGAATTCTAGGCTCAGATAGAAAGAAAAATAGAACTTGGATGATGAAACAAATTGTGACAAAAATTGACAAAACATAATATCATTTTCGTAAATATGTGCACATTTTGGAAAAACTCATAAGATGGCTTTTTAAAAGAAAAATTTGAGTTGCCCAGGGTTCTTAGAGGACCTGAAAATCATGAGAAGCCCTAGGACCAATAAAGCCTCTCTAGTGTACATTTTCCAATGACGATGAGCTTAAACTTTGACGGATTCATTTGAAAAGATTTTAGTTTCAAATTGAGTGATTCCAAATGCATTTTATTAAATTGGGAACCTAAATTTTATGATGAAAAGTCAGTTCTAAAAAAGGAGCTAAAATAAAAAAGCTATTACAGAAGGACGAAATTAGAATTTTTGAAAAAGCTAGTTTATTGAATGTTCCATAAGCTTCATGACTCTTACTCCCTTCATTTAGGTTGACCCTTTTTGCCTAAAATACAAAAAAAAAAAGAAGCACAATTCTTGGCACACAATAGGAGGAGAGAAAGGGAGGAAGAAACCAAGGAAAAAGGTAAGGAAATCTAAGGAATTTCATGTTTCTCCTCCTTCCAATCTTATTCCTCTCCTTCTTAGCTCTCTTTCTATAGTTTATTTAAATGGATTGGTTCTGTTTTGAGTCCAGAACAAGGGGGAGCAATTCAAATTCCTTGAGGAGAAGCAAACCAAGAAGAAAAAGTCTTAAAACTAAGCTTGAATCTAAGGTATTTCATGGTTTTATTGCTTCTTCTCTTTGCTTCTTCATTGTACACAATTTGGCTAACCTAGGGATGAGTAGGAGGGCATGGATTTTGCGCAGAACCAAAAGTGAATCCTAGGAAAAAGAGTGTGAGGATTAAGATTATGCAAGGAAATTAAAAAAAGAACCAATGGAAATCAAGTTAGGAAAGTGTAGGATACCTTAGGGTTTTGTAAAATTTGATTTAATACATGAATTTTCTAGGCTATTTAAGTGTTCCATTGAGCTCCTAAGACCTCAAGAAAGTAGCCCTCCCATCAAGGAAAAAACAAGAGCTCCATGAACCTCCTTTTGTGTTCATGATTCTGCCAAGGCAAGAGCATTGGGTTAGGGGATGTATTAATTTATTCTAGCCTTGATTTGAGACTCCTTATGATGTTAGAAGATGGGAGGAACTATTGGAAAAAATTTAGGAGCCATGGTTTGGGAGATGAGACAATGGTTTTCACAATGGAGTTTTGTGAAACAACATGTATTTAGGCTTGTGTAAGTGAGTGTGCAATAGCTTCAAGGACCTTGAATGAGGTCAAGAGGCCTAGAAATGAAAAGAGAATGGAGCATAGAACTTGAATCATAAGGGTTGCTTCAATAGGCCACCAATGGAACCATTGTGTAAATTATGGAACCATTTATGTTTCTAAGAAAAAGTCTAGTGTCTTGGCTTGCTTCAAGAGTATAATTGTGTGCTAATTATGATGTTTAGGCCAAGAGAGCACAAATCCACCTAGTTGTGCTTGTGGGACTGAAAGAGGGAAGGAAAAAGACTAATCAAAGCTTGCATAATTATCAAGGTAGCTCTCCACCTCATTCTCTTGCATTCTTAGTTGCATATATATGTCTTTGTGTACTCATATGTGCTCTTATAAATTAAGAACATGCCACTTGATGTATTGATATTGCATTGGTACTTGAATGGCTTTGGTTGTAGAAATGACTCATAAGGGTGAGGTGATGCCAAAAGTCCCTTAATGAAGTTGAAGAGATGCCAAAAGTCTCATGGCATGGGTGAGACAAGGCCAAAAGTCTCTTGAATAGGTGAGGCCAAGTCAAAAGTCCCTAGGCCAAGGGTGAGGCAAATCCAAAAGTCTCAGAATTGAGGTGAGGCAAAACCAAAAGTCCTTAGAGCATATTCTTGAATTGAAAATGAATTGGTGGCATGAAAGCATGTGTTCTTGCATGTTTATGTTGAGACATGTTCCAAAAGTGTGCCTTTGATGTATGTATGCCTTAAATGGTGTATGAACTATTGAGATTCCATGAATCTCATTCCCATTCCCTTCTCTTTCTTAAATATCTAAGTGGTGGACAAGAATCAAAGAATGCAAGCTAAGGAAGTTGAAAAGCTACATGTGAATCATCATGTAATTTATTTATAATTGAATGTCAAAGTGATTATGTATATGTTATTTTTGAGATGTAAGACCTTGAGCAAATGTAAAATGATGTATGAACCTTTAATGGCACCAAAGCAATGTAAATATGTAAATTGCCTCTTTGGTGGCTTATGTGAATTAGTGTATGAATGGATGTGAGATAGCCAATTTGAGGTCCATGGTATTTGGGACCACTTGGGCTGTTCATATAAGTCATATTCATGCTTTTAAACTTGCCCAAGAGGAGCCAAACACAAGAGGAAGCCAATTGGACTAAGTTGATGCATTATGGGAGCTAAAACTGACTAATTTGTGAGGCTATGTCGTTTTTGGCCTAAATGAACTCTTTGGTCTAAAATTTGGCATGCATTTAGAGCTTGTTGAGAGCTTTTTAGGAAGCTAAAGTGCAGAATATTTGAAGGTCTGTGAAATTTTTGGCAAATTTTTGAAGTTGGCTAAAAAATCAAATTTTACTAATGTTATTGTTTATTTGGTTCGAAATGAAACTTTGTCACTCATGAAGCAAACGATATCCAATTGCTATGAAATTTTATAGAAAGAAACTAGACCTTCCTAATGACCTGGGTCAACTAAAAGCACCTCATTTAGATGTCTAGAGAGAGATATATATGAATTTTTGAAGTTATTATTCTGTTCCAAGCATCCAGTCAAACCTCCAGCATTGTTTCATCGAATTTTGGGATCTGAAGGCTCTTAGATTGATCTAGAAGTATTTGTTCCCTCTATCTAACACCCACACCTTTTGAAATTGATATAGTTTGAATGAATTTGATTTTTTTGGAATTAATTATGAATTTTCAAAACTTACATTAATAAGCTATGTCAGTATGTTGGGCAGTCTGGCTTTCTTGCCTTTTCTATTGTCAAACATGGCCCAGATGAGATTTTTGTGGCTGGGAATTATTTTTAGTGTGAATTTAACATCTATAGGTTTCCTAAAAGTTATGGTTTGCTTGATTTTAATTTTTCTAGATTTAGTTAAAATTTTTCAACATTGCCCCAAAATCTATCACCATGGAACCCTAAACAAAATGTGAGAAATTGTTATTTTTGGCTCTTGGTATGTGGTTCATGTGAAGTTTTGAAATGTTGGGGAATTCACGGGGCTTATATGACACGAAATGAAAATTTAATCCCTGACATAATGTAAATAAATTTATTATTTTCATATACTTTTGTTGGATTTTCCTTGAGAATGTGTGTAAGCCATCTTGAATTGAGAAATATGGTACTAGAATGCTATGGTATGACGTCCATAAACCCAGATTTCACAAACTCATTCTCTCACTCCAAGGCATACACAAGAACATACAAGCTTCATCTTGCCATTTAATGTCAAGAACTTACTATAATATTCACATGACATCAATTCTCATATATACATCAAGTATCCATATAATTACACATATTCAAATGGTTATACAACATATTCATCATAAGGTTACATCATATGCCATCAAAATGGTTACAAAGTGAACAAAATCACACACTTTCTTGTCAATCTTTCTCCTTCAAGCTTGGTGGCTCCCATTCCTTGGTTTACTTGGTCCACTTAGACATGTTAAGTGATGGGGAGGAAGGAATAAGATTCTAGGAATTCCAATAGCTCTTTTCCCTTTCAACCATACATAAAGGATGCAAATTCAAGTCTAAAAAAGCATACATGGATATCATAGATGGCATAATCATTCATGGAACATTTCTTGCATCCAAGAAGTCACATAAAATATACATAGACTTGCCAAGCAAATGGTTTAGCCTCACTCATTCTCTTTAGGATTTGGGACTTGCCTCACCCATTTTCTTAAAGGACTTTTGACTAAGCCTCACTCTTTAGAGGCTTTTGGCTTTGTCTCACCCATTCTTGGGGGTTTTTGGCTTATCTTCATCTTAGCTAAGGGACTTTTGGCTTCACCACACTCAAGCAAACCAAAACATGTTCATAAAACATCATTCAAGTGCATAATAAAACATTATGGTACCATGGCATATAGATATATGCTAAAAACATTTTTCATGGCTTAAATATACACACATATTCAAAGACAAGAACAACACCCAATCATGTATGAGAGAAAGAAAAGAAAGCTACCTTTGTGCACAACAACACACTTTTCTCCTTGAAAATAGTTCCTTTCCCTCGACCAAGCACTTATAAGAAGGTAGAACTTGATTCCTTTGACCTAGATACATTATATGGGAGCCAATTATACCCTTGGAACAATTTCTAAAGCCACACATTCATTTTAAAAGCTAGATTATTCCTATGGCTCACTTATGGTTCCATAACGCACCTAATGAAGCAACACCCATAATCCATGATCTTGGCTCCATTCTTTCCTTCCATCTATGGTTCTTGATTCCATTTAGACCTCTTAGAGTCATCACACAATCCATTTGAGGAGCCTAACTATATGTTACTTCTTTAAGTCACAATATAGAACCTATGGTACCATTTCACTTCCTAGGCTTCCTAAAATTTTTCCAAGGCTTCCTCGCATCCTCTCCCATCATATATCATACAAAGCCAAGCTTAGAAGAAATGAAAACACTCCCTTGGTGCTCCTTCCATGCTAGGCCAAGGCTATGCTTCCATATGGCACCAATAGAGTTGTTTTGATTTCTTTGATGGGAGAAGCATAGGGGAGGCTCTCTTGATGTCTTAGAAACTCATATGAACTCTTAAGCATCTTAATTTATGGCTAAAACTCATCTTACAAACCAAGGTGCAACTAAAACCCTAACTTTTCAATCTTACAAGTTCATAGTTCTTTCTTTGTTTCCTTTACATATTCTTATTCTCACCACTCATTTCCCTAAGATTCACCCCTGGTTTGGTTCAAAATTCAACTCCTCTTGGTTATCTATACTTAGGGAGAAATACTCAAGAAGAGGAACAAGGAAGATTAAGCATGAAAGTAGCAAAATACCTTATTTTCCTAGACTTTCTTGGTTAGATTCTTCTCTCCAAACTAAAAAATCCACCTTTGGTCAAACCTCAAAACAGACCCAAAAGCTTTAATAAATCCATGGGAAAGAAGAGAAGAAGGAGGAGAAAGAGTTTACTAAAGAGAAACTAAGAAAATCCATGAATTTTCATACTTTTCACATGATTTTTCTTCTCCTTTTTTCTCTTCCCTTGTGTGCCTCACTCTTTAGGTCTCCTCTCTTTTTTAAGGTAGAAATGAAGTCAGTTTAGGGAGGAAAAGGATGAGGCATGACTTATATATAGGTGGGGAGACCAAATTGTTCTAAAGAAATTCCATTTACGTCCCGTAAGCTTGATATTTTTGTTTCCGATTCATTTTAGCTCTTTTTTTAGAATCATATTTTCCATTATGAAATTTAGGTTTTCAATCTTATAAAATGCCTTTGGAATCACTCAATTTGGAGTTAAAACCTTCTTGAATAAAAGGGTTAAAATTTGAGTCAACGTTAGAAAATGTATATCGGAGAGGTTTTAACTATCACAGTGCTTCTCATATTTTTTAGGGCCTCTGAGAATCTCGAAGAGCTCAAATTTTTCATTTAAAAAGCTTTCCTATGAGTATTTTAAAAATTGCCCAAAATTACGAAAATACCATTACGTTACGTAGCTATTTCATTAAATTCTGTCTGGTTATTTTTCCTTCTATTTTAAGGCACCTCTAGCCTCCTATTTTCATTACTTGATGTCTAGATCATTATTCTAATTTTTCTGGATCTTAACGAATTCATTTTAGAGGACTTACTTTTAAAATGTATTTATTTTTGTTAGTTTTATGAAAACCAGACATTACATTCATAGTCCATTCAAAATTCCATCCACCTCTTCTGTCTCATATTTAACTCTTTTTGCTTAAACAAGTACTTTAAGCTTTTGTGGTTTATATACATTTCTACATTAGCACTATAAAAAGTGGTGCCTCTAGATCTTAAAAGCAAAGACCACTACTGTTAACTTTAGATCATGGGTGGGATAGTTTTCCTCATGTGTGTGAACACTGTATTTTGCCCCGAGCATATTTTAAAATAATAATAAAATTAGACAAACAAAAAATTAAAAAGAAGAAGAAGAAGAAGAAGTAAAAAAAATAATGAAAGAATCAAAAATTATATTTTTTAAAAATAAGAAAATCCACGAAACTTTTTGAAAGAATTAAAAGTTACATTTTCCAAAAAAAAAGAGATCAAAGAATCAAAACTCAAAAAAATTTTAAAACAAACAAGGAGAGAGAGAAAAAAAAAGAAAAATGATAAAAAAAAATCAAATTCTAAAATATATATAAGGAAAAAAGAAGAAAAATAAAGAAAAATGCCATGAAAAAAATTGAAACAAAATAAAAAAAAGAAGAAAAAAGAGAAGAAGAAGAAAAAGTAAAAAAAAAAAAATGGTATCTATTTCTCTTCCAAATGTCAAGGCCCATGGTTTAAAGCCCATAGAATTCACCTAAAACAATCAGAGGCCTAAGCCTAAGCTCAAACAGAGAAGTCCAAGGAAAAAGCTCAGCATCCTTAAAACACAAAAAAAAAGAAGAAAGGAAAAAGAAAACAAACAAATAAACACAAAAATTTTCAGCTCAGATCCTAATTTATCCTAACTAAAAACTACCCAAATTCTGAAGCTCACAAAAAAAGTAAAAAAAGGAGAAGTGAAAAAAAAAGAGGAGGAAATTCAGCCCAATAAAATTTGGGTAGAGGAAAAAAGAGAGATAGGCTGCCTGTTAACTTGGATCCATTCATCTAAACCCTACCCTAAACCCACTTCACACTGACTTGAAGCCCACACGCCTGAAATGTTTCTTCTGGCCATCTCCTTCATGCCACACAAAAAAAGAGGGACCACTCACTCATGCACAAAGAGAGGAAGGACAACAGACACAGATGCAAAAACAAAAAGGACACAAGCAAAGACACGCAAAGGGTATGCACAGAACTCCTCACAGCCATTACTGGTACGAATGGAAAAGCACAAAAAAGGGCTTAAGAGATGGAGAGAGGGGGAAGCAGAGAGGTGACTAGAGAGTTTGAGGGGAGAAAAGTCAAAAAGAGGGCCTGAAATTGAGAGAAGGGGTGGAAGAGAATAGGGAAATAGAGAACATTTTGGGTCTAGGTTTTGGAGACCAAGAACCAGAAAAGAAAGAAGGAGAACGAAGATTGAAGGGGATGTAGTGGGAGTAAAAGAGAATCAGGGAGCTGCAGAGAAGCAGTGAGAAGAGTAGGAGAAGGAGGGTAACTTTCTGGTGTGAGAGATTAAGGGGACGCAAGGCTGAGGGGAAGGATTTGAGAGTAGGAATCACAAAAAGGGAAAAGAGGATTCAGCAAGAGAAAAAAAAAGTGAAGGGGACAAGAAAATGAAGGAAGAAGCTGTGGGGTAGAATGGAGAGGATGGCCTGAACGTGTATGGAGAAAACGGAGAGGTCATCTAAGCAAGGTCTTCCTTCATACCATTATTAGACAGAGTAGAATCAGATTTGAAGAATGCAGAGAGCAATTTGGGAAAGAATAGGATGGAGGAACGAAAATGGAGATAAGCTTCCATAGCTTTTCCTTTTAGTTTCAATAATTTGCTCAACTAATGTTACATACAGGTGAAAAAAATGGTTTTGGTTTATCTTTTAGGATGAGCTTTCCCTTAATCTTTTTCTGGTTTTTCTTTTTATTGTATGGCTTGGGCTTGAAAATTGTTTTGATTGCTGGTTTCAATGTTGCATCTTGTTGTGCTGTTTGAGCTTGAAATTGATGTGCTAAATGTGCATATCTGAAAGGGGTTCTCAGAGACTTCCATATATTCCTTTTTTGTCCTAATGAAATTCTATCATTGTTCTTACATTTGATTCATTTAGGAGACTTATGTCAATTTTCATTTGTTGAATACGTGGTGATTTTAAGCCCGCCATGGTACATCCTGTTGCAAAATTAGGCATGGATAATTTATAGAGTCCTTGCTGTGTGCTTTAGTTTAGGCTACTAAAGAGTCTTGTGAGGGAAGGTATATGAGTTTTCATGGTTTATTAAGAGAAAATGTGCCCTCGCTGTATTCACTTTGCTTGTTATAGGACTGGGCCTCATTCTGGTTTGTTTTAGCCATCAAAATATGATATGGTTTTGTTCTAATGTGTTGTTGTAAAGTTATAGTCATATCATTTCACTTTAGTCTCAATTTACTTGACATGGAATTGGGATTTAGGCATTGTCGTGGATGGCTTTGTTGTTATTTTTGCTGGGATTAGAATATCTTTCCTAGTCCATATTTTTAGTTTACCTAGGTTCAAGGGTTTCTTAGTTTAGTTTCTTGTTTGAATGTCATTACTGATGGGTGAACTGAGATAATGAATGAGAGCTTTGCAGTTTATGTTTGTTTGGAATCTTACGTTTTGATTTTTTGGCCTTCAGTATGGGTATCAATTATTATTAAAGATTATTATGAGATTGTGTATGTATTGGGTTTCGTCCATGAAGCTTAATTATGTTTCTTCATCATTTCTTAAAGGTTCTTTCATTACCATCTAATGGGTGCAAGATTTTTATGGGCTTACATGCTGGATGATTCATTTGAATATGGGCCTGTTGTTTATGGACCTTAATGGGACCCTAATCATGTCCTTTCTATTTTATATTGTGGCAGAAAGTCTATTATCATTCTTGGGACTCAACGGGGTGAAGCAATATAAGGAATATGGCTTGCTTTGGAGAGTCTCTCATCAATTCAATCAGGGGAATGAGAAGGTAGAGTCACATAAAGCTTGGCAGGACAACATCTACAGAGTTCATCATCAATCCAACCAAAAGAATAAGAGGCAATTGAATCCTAATTGTATAATTTCTCCTTTTACCCTTGTATACGCTTAAAGAGTGGCATAGTGAATTCTGGCTGAACACCAAGTACCCACTCTCACAAATTATTGTTTGCTTTTGATTTTTTTTTGAAATTTTCTTATTTTATTTTAGAATAGTCATGTGAGATCTAGTATCTCCTCAAGCATATAGGATGTCATTAGGACCATGTGTGACAAAAAAGTCTTTGTAGGTTCATAGGACATGCAATGGATAGAATTTTAGAATGAAGTTTGTTCCCAAAAAAATAAATAATAATAATAAATACAATAAAATAGAATTTCAAGGGAAAGAAAAGCAAAAATATATGTTAATATATGTTTTTTCAAAACAAAGAAAAATTTTTAGAAAAATATATGTTTGAAAGTTTCAAAGCAAGCCAAAAAGAAAAAAGAAAAAAATATAAACACAACAAAAGGTAAGTAAGTAGGAAGGCAATTTCTATAAGCTTATGGTCTCTTTTTAAATCTTCTTTTAGAAATTAAAAACAAATTTTATAAAAATAATTTTTTTTAAAATGTATAAAAATAAAAGTAATATAAGAAATAATTAAAAATCCAAAAAAAATCATAACAAAATTTAAAAAAATAAAAAAAATAAAATAGAAATAAAAAAGGAAGAAGAAAAGAAAAAAGAACCAAAAATCCAAAAAAAATCATAACAAAATTTAAAAAAATCAAAAAAATAAAAGAGAAACAAAAAAGGAAGAAGAAAAGAAAAAAGAATCAAAAAATAATGATAATCAAAAACTAAAAAATAAAAAATAAGCAAATAAATAAGAGTGAAAAAACTATAAAAATTATTTTAAAAAAAAGGAAATAGAAAAAGAGAGAGAGTAAAGAAGTGAAATCAATTTAGTTTTACAAATTAAACATACAAAACAATTTCAAAATCATTTGTTTGGGAAAGCCTAAAGTGATTTCAACTTTCATTCTCTCTTCACTCAAAAAAGAGAAATTCCAAAGAAAGAATAAACATATAAACAAAAAAATAAAAAAAATAAAAAACAAAAAAACAAAAAAAAATAAAAAAATGAAAAAAACAAAAACAAAATAAAAACAAAAAAAATAAAAACCTGAAACAAAACAAAAACAAAAACAAAAATACAAAAAATAAAAATACAAAAAAGAGACATAGAAAGAAAAAAATGATGAAAAAAAGGGGAAAAAACTGAAAATAAAAAAATAAAATAAAATTAAGTTTACTATTAGCAAATTAAAACACATCAACCAATTAAAGGAAAAAGTAATTTTTATATTTTTTGTCTTTTAAAAAAAACACAAAACAAAAATTAAATATAAAAAAAGAAAAAAACAAACAAACAAAGAACAAAAAAAAAACCAACTAAACACAATTTCCGTTCGAACTACGTGGATTTTGATTCTTTTTGGAGGGTATGTAAGCCCTAGGCTCTCATCATAGGTCACGTCCACTCATGTAAATAAATATTTTCTTTTAGTTTTATTTCTTTAATTTCTTTTCATCTTATTTTACTCTTAATTTTATTCCTTCCCTTCTTATTTTAGCTTTTAAATTTCTTTCTATTTTATTCTTAATTATTTTCCTTTTTTACTTTTAAATTTTATTTCCTTAAATTTTTCCTTTCATTTTGCATGTGATTTATTAAGGAGAATTAAAATAGAATAGAGGTCATATTAATTTTGCATAACTAATTTAGGGTAACTGTTCTCAGTAACAGGTGTAGTGGGGTGCCTAATAATTCCCCCTTACAATCGACTCTCGAATCCAAATCTAGTTCGCAGACCATTTTTCAAATAAAAAAGGCTTTTTCAAAGTTTTGTCTTTTCAAAAGTTAAAATTTTAGTGGTGACTCCTACTATTTTACTATTTGATTTCGGTTTTCGTTTTTGAAAATTGAAAACAATTTTTTTAAAAATTTTCTTTTTTTAAGGCACCACGCGGTCGCATTTTTGGGTGTGACAATGTGGCCTCAATGTCTAGAAGCAAAAGCTACCACTCTATCCTTCTGCATCAATATACATCTTAACCCCTTTTTGGATGCATCACTATACACCACAAATGTTTCCTTTAGCTCAGGTATAATTAATATAGGGGTAATGGTTAATCTATGTTTCAACTCTTGAAAACTTTGCTTACACTTATCATCTCACTCAGATGGTCTATCTTTTCTAGTAAGTCTGGTTAGTGGTGAGGTTATTTAGGAAAATTTTTTATAAACTTCTTATAGTAACCTGCCAAACCTGTCCTAGATCTATCCCACTATAGAATTGCTTCTACCTTATAGAGGTCTACTACAACCCTTGTATGGGAGATTACATGACCTAAGAAACACACTTCTATAAGCCAAAACTCACACTTAGTTGGCATAAAGTTATTTTTCTCTCAAAGTTCTTAAGACTATCCTCAAATGCCTCTCATGCTCTTTTAGAGTTTTAGAGTAAATGAGTATGTCATCTATAAAGACCACAACAAACTAATCTAGATATGACATAAAGACTCTATTCGTGTAATCCATGAAAATTGTAGGTACATTAGTGAGACTAAAGGACATAACTAAAAATTCATAATACTTATACCTAATCCTGAATGCAGTTTTAGGGATATCCTCAGCCTTAATCCTTAACTGATGATATCATAATCTCAAGTCTATCTTAGAAAGTACTAATACTCCTGCTCACTGGCCTAGGAGGTCATCAATTCTAGGTAGAGGATATTTATTCTTAATTATGACTTTATTTAATTCTTTATAATCTATATAAAGCCTCAGACTCTTATCCTTTTTCTTTACAAATAGGACCAGTGCTCCCCAAGGTGAAACACTAGATTTGATAAAGCCTTTCTCTAAAAGTTTCTTTATTTGGTTCTTTAACTTTGCTAATTTTAGTGAAGCCATCTTATAGGGTGCTTTAGATATTGATTCTGGCTCAGGAACTAAGTTAATAGAGAACTTCTCTTTCAAGTTGTAACCTTATAATTTCTGTGGGAAATACCTCAGGAAATTCCCTAACTATGGGTATCTTCTTTAAACATTTTTCTACCTCAACCTAAATAGAAAAAACCATTAAAATTCCTTGGCACCCTTTCATCAAACATCTCTCACCCTAGCTGGTGGTTATAAATGTTAACTTAACCTTAATATAAGGTATTGTTCCATAAGATGGCACAGATATGATCTTTTGCATACAATCAAGTTAAGTACTATTTGCAGACATCCAATTCATACCAATAATAATATCAATCTCAACAAATGGCATACATATCAAATCAAATGTGGTACAGCACTAGTTAAAATAAATGACACAATTCAAACAAACATGAGAGGTTATTATATTATTTCCTATAAGGGTAGACACAGACAGATTATATGGTAAAGTACTAAGTACTAGACCCAGTCTGCTAACACAATCATAAGATATGAATGAATGACTAACACCTGAGTCAAACATAGCATGTACATTATAATCATTCACTTTAATCGTACCTTGGATCAAGTTGGGTGACTGACTGGACTCCTTATGAGTAAGTGCAGAAACTCTCCCTTGTGTCTATGGCCTAAAAGCAGGTGCTCCCTCCTTTCATTGTTGGCACTCTCTGGCCATGTGTCCTAGCTTCTCACACTTGAAACAAATATTCCATCTAGCTAGGCAAGGTCTATTACCATGGTTTCTACTACACCCTGAGAACCTTCCTGACTACGATAGCTTGTCCTCTCGCATTTTTTCTTGCCCTATGGCTTCTTGACACCTTTCTTACTACCATTACTAATAAACTCTTCTTCTTTAGGTCTCTTAGAATTTAGGGTTTCCTTCCTGCTTTGTATTCTATTAAGATTACTCCTCGCCACTCTACACACCTCAATTAAGTCATTAAAATCTTTGATCCTCAAAAGTGCTACTCTATCTCTAATCTCTGGTAATAATCCCCTTTCAAGTCTTTTAGCTCGCCATCTCTCATCATCATATTTTTGTAAATAAGAGGAATATCTTGATAACTCTACAAATCTCACCATATGCTAATCAATGGACATACCCTCTGTTTACTTCAAAAGAATAAATTCTTACTCTTTTCTGGTCCCTGATTGAATTTGGAAAATATTTCTCATGGAACTGGTGTAAGAAAGTCTCCCAAGTAATTAGGATGTCCCTCGTCTGCATGATCATGTTTATACTCCTCCACCAAATATTTGCTTCTCCTTTAAGCTTGAATGCAGCCATTAATACTTTTTCTTCAGACATACACTCTTTCACTTTAAAGATTTTCTCTAATTGTATAACCCATGTCTCAACCTTTTACATATTAAATTCACCATTAAATGTAGGGAATTATACTTTTGAATTGTTGTATGGTGTCATACCATAAAGAAATAGCACATATTTTTCAATACAATGAGCTTTACAACATCAATCTCTTATCATTAATACTTTTAACAATGGAAAAAACCAACATTAAAGGCCCAAATTCTTTAATTTAGCACATAATTGTAACTTACCAATCTCAAGAACCATATTAAACAAGTTTGTTCGACATGAAACATCATAAAAAGAATCATGAATCTTGGGTTCCAAGCCATATGCTTCAAACTTGCACAATTTCACATAGTTCCTCATTTTAGCCACTAACTTCAAAAAATTCATATCTTAAGCCAAAAAACTCTAATTGGTACAAATTAAGAACTCTATGGAAGTTTAGGAAATGATCTACATGTTGTAAAAATTTCAAATCAAAACAAATTTATTGAGCCATGAAAAACCAATGGAATAGTAACTATATCAGTTTTTAGGTCTATGACAGAACCTAACTTTGAGCATGCATCTCTTTGTCTACATAACTGAAAGAAATGTACTGTACATGCTGCGAAAAATTTAATTTGTTTCCTCCCATGGATCCGTCAACTTGATTAAACTAAGTATGAGATAAAATATTACCTTTGCAGCGCACTTTGTCCTTTTGGATCTCTGAAACTGATGTCTATGCGTAGCCTCCTCTACCGGTATCCACACGAACGATCTAGCAACTTGAAAGGCATGCTAGCACCTTCGTTCACCACGTCTATACGTGAATTAACAAGAAGACGATCTTCTCTCTCTAGGTGTACGGTCACACTCTCTCTCTAAGGTGACGGCTTAGGGTTTTAGAAAGCTGACTCCTTGTGTATTTAAACCCTAGCTTACCTCTCCTTTTATAGAGGTATATTTAGATTAAATTAGTTAATTTAAATAAATTATCTAAATTAATCCAAATTAATCTTAAACAAATTAGTTGAAATTTGAATTTATCTCATAAATTCAATTTTAACTAATTCATTTATAAATAAATATATATTATATATATATAAATATCAAATAATATATATACTTATATTTCGAATTAATTACATATATATATCATATATATATAATTATCTCACCCGAATTAAGAGTAACATTCATCGAATCTAGACACAATTTTAGGTTCAATGAATTTGGACATTTATAGCCATTGGAGATTTCTATCTATTTATTTACTTATTTAAAATATATTATCCACTGTTCATCTCTGTGTTCTTTCTTACTAGCTCATCCCTTAATTACAATTCACATTTCTTTCTATCATAGGCCTCATTTTTCAATTTCTTACTAGGATTACAACTCTGGGGAGCTTCCATTTTTAATGATCCCAATTTCTCAGTTATTGACATATTTACTTCTGTAGGTTGGGACTTTTCTTACTCTCTTTGCTTATTTATAGTGGCATTTTATAGTCCCCCATCTTAATACTGTTAGGCCTAACTCATATTCCTTATACTGGTATCGAAGAGCGACTACCACTGATTACTGCTTAATTCTGGTGGGATGCTAATTATACTCACAATTTTGATCATTGGAGGCATATTGTATTACTTACCTTATGTAAAAACTGCACCTGACCCCTTTTTGAATACATAGTCTAACATGTAGGAATCTTTTTATCCCTTGATCAGGGCTAATATCTACTAGGTAGTGGTTCATCTGACTCTAGCTCTAGAAAGCTACTTTCTTGCTTTCCTCATCCCATGCACTATACTTATCTCTTAAGAGATTTAGTTAGTGGTCTAACTATCTGAGTAAAGCCTTTATATCCTTATGGCAATGGTTTATTAGACTTAGGAGGTCTCTAATCTCTAAGATAAGAGCTAATTGAAAACTATACTAGTCTTTGAAACTAACTACTCTATAAAAACTATCTTAGGCTGTTATCTCACTAAAGAACTATCATACTGTAGCTGAGGGCTCTTTATAACTCTATGGGATCTACTGTGATCCCTAGGTCTACTGTGACCTCTCAGAGCCCTACTAAGGTCTATTATAACCCCCTGCGTTATGCTAAGATCTACTGCGATTCATCTCTAGGAGACGTCAAAGCCTAAGATTACTATATCTAATAGTAAAACATATACTCAGTAAGTCCAGTAACCATCGCTCATAATAACTAAGGCTAAACCCAAAAGTACATCGTGCCTTTCATGCGAAGTGGGTTTTGTGTCATCTAATTCTCTGGGATCTCATCATACTGATACCTAGGAGCATCTTACTTTTCGTTCATCACTCCTTATGGGATTCATTCCCACTTCGGCCCCTTTTTACTTGAGCTTTCTCTTCTTACTCTAGTTGTACTTAACTATCTTTTCCTTTCGTATCCTGCAATTTCTAACTATGCCCATACTTTGCTTTTGAGTGCCTTGGTACTAAGGCATTTCAGACACTAAGTGTGGTTAACATCTCTGGCAGGAGAGAGGTTATACACTGGTCCCTATTCATTTCATTTACATATACTATAAGACACTCAGGTTATGCATACTGAACTTATGCTATCTAAATCTGAACATTCTCTACTGGGGATTCCTTTCTGTGTGCGTTTCTTACCATTTTAGTATTTCTAGAATCCCTTTACCTTTCTTCTTTGACTTATCTCATTCTTTAACTAACTAAGATACCTTTCGATTATCAGGACACTTTGGTGATTGATGTCATCACTTGCTACACACTCAAGTCACATTACAACTAGGTTTATTAGACCCAATATCATGTAACCATTGTTGCAAGCATATCATAACATCAAACTCTAATACACAGGCACTTCATGACTATGCTCAAAGCCACTATTGCCTATATATTACAAGTTTCCCAATAAATTATAGTATTTCTCTCTTAATTTTCTTTATCTACCCTATTCTCATAGGATACTCAAGAGAAAATAGGATTCTTCCTCTACTTCATCCTGAGATCACTTTACATTACCTGACTGTTCTTTACTTTAGGCACTATCATGCTAGAAAGGCATCTATGCCAAGGACAAGTGTGCTTTCTCAAGTATTCAAGCATATCAATTTGATATTTATTCTTAATCTACTATGTCCTTAACTTGAACACTATCATATCTTCTTTCTCTTTTACCTTTACCATACTTTTACTTAGGTAAAAGGATGCTCTACTACCAGCTATCTCTATCGCCAGTTTGGGTTTCTTTACGCTCAAGAGCACTTGCATTTTTCCTGGGTTCCTCTACTTGTTCACTCTCTCTAACATCAAGGGGGTCTACTTTCTTATACTCTTGTTCTGCTTCTAACTAGACCGTCCCTCTGTAGGGAAATCTTATTTCATAAAATCCTAGGAATTATATTCTGTGGTGCTCTCAGCATACACTTTTTCTTTGCATAATGCAAAGCTTGCCTTTTTAGAGGGTCTCTAGTTCCCTTGAGCTTCCTTGAGGATACTAAGGCACTAACTATTTATCTCTGCTCATTTCTACATTCGGATCAGAGCTAGGCTTTCTTTCTATTTAGCCTCTTTAGCCTCATCCCTAGGAGCACAGTATACTGATCTTAAGGTTCTACTAACCCAATCTAGGACACGTATTTCTCAATATCTAGATTCTACCTTACTGAAAGCTTATGCTCTAGTAGGTACTCTAATCACTCATGTGCCTTAACCCTAAATTATTCTCATATTAGGGAGCTCATCTAACTAGCTATCAGGTCCCTGTTTGTTTACTTCTCTGGGCTCAGTTTACTCATTTAATCATTACTAAAGTGAGGGTATCTGGCAATTATGTCACGCAACCTTGAAAATAAACCTAGGTTAGATTAAATTTTATAGTTAGTGGCATAACCTAGGTCATCTCCCTTGGAAATGGAATTCAATGTTTAATTGGGCTTTCTAAGTGTTAAAAGATCCTAGAACTACCTAAATTAAGGGGAGTTTTTGATCTAATTAAACTAAGTAAAATAAAATTGACTAAAATGACTAACTACCTAATTGTATGAATTATAGTTGAATGATAGACATGTGACTAGCTTTGGATTCATCCCTTGGTATCCACTATCCTTATCTTAATCTAATTGTCATTTTATTCTTGTCTAAGAGTCCTTATTCATGTCCATAATAATGTATCTTGAGTTACCATACAAGAATCAAGGGATTAATAATTTAATGTTGAATTGAAACCTTAATCCCACATCAAATCTCTAACTCTTGTCATTAGAATCAATGAATACTTGAATTGAATGATTAATTGATCAATTAGCCTTTGAATTAACACCCTAGGAGATTCAATTAACTAATTAAATTCTAAAGAATCCTCAAATTAGACAATTAAGCACACCAATTCTTACATGCATTTCATCAAACACATTGATTGTACACATAGAAAATGGTAGGAAAATGAAAATCAAGCACTAAAATTAACCAATTAAATATTAATTGCTTTCCTAATTAGTGTCTAACCAGCTACTAATCATAAACTACATTAATTCCAATCAATTACAAGCTTAACCAAGCAAATAAAATAACAAAAATTAATGTAAAGAGAGAGGAAATAGAATAGAAAATTCTTAGTCAAAATCTCTTGATTATCCTATAGATTCAAGCTTCTCCAAGGTTGTCCTCCTAGCTAGCCACAAGGTAGAGAATTAATGCTTCATTGGATGGAAGGAGATAGAGGAAATGGAAGATAGAATGCTACGGCATTATGGATGGAGTGTGTTCTGGATATGCGAATGGAATGGTCTCTCGATGATGTGAAATGATGGAATGTAGCATATTTTTTATTCTATGGAAATCCTCTGTGTGTGCAGCTGAATGGATGATTAATTCCATAATGGATGATGCATCTTCAATTAATGGATGAGATGCTACCTGCATGTATTATTTTTAATCTCTCA
This sequence comes from Erythrophleum ivorense, assembly GCA_026724425.1. Lineage (NCBI taxonomy): Eukaryota > Viridiplantae > Streptophyta > Magnoliopsida > Fabales > Fabaceae > Erythrophleum > Erythrophleum ivorense. Next base: position 442,722 of record JAIUCV010000428.1, on the reverse strand, counting down.
CGTGCTTCTCCTTTTTTAAAAATCATGTGGCTTCCAATTCAGACCTGTGCATCATTTATTTACTGTTCACGTGAGATTCATGCAGCTACTGTGCTAGAACTCGTTGCTTTAATGTGCTATGTCCATGTAAGCTTATTCATATTGATATAATCCTACACTTCTGTTACCTTACATGCTCTTCCTTTCATTCTACCCATAGCAATCCACATCAACTTCTACATTCTGCTTATGTGTGTTTTCTTTAGATGAGATTTAGGGAATGGAGTGTGTAGTGTGGATGGGTCTCTTGATGGATTAATGTGCTGCCTCATGGCTAGTTCTCTTGCTTACATGTTGATCAACTCAAGAGTACTTCATGCCTGGTTCTATGGCTTCTCTTCTTGCTTCATTCATGATGAAGAAGAATGAATGAATCACATGTTACATGCTGTTGTTTCCTTCTCTTTCTTTCTTGCACAAAATTGTGGCTTCTTCGTGCTATTCTTCTCCTCTATTTTAGCCACCCAAGCTCAAGTTTGCTTCTTCCCAAAAGCTCGAAACTACCTCTTCTTCTGCTCAGCTGGTTCTTCATCTGCTCGTGACTTACTTTGTTGATTCTTTGTGTTTTCTCCATCGTGTAGCTACTGTGTGTATGTATAATCTGTAACTATTGTTTATGTGTTGCTTCTTCTCTTTAATCTCTAGCTCATACTTCGTCTTTGAAGCTTCTTCCTTCTTTCAAGCTTCTTCTTCCCTTACCCATGGCATGTGTGTTAATACAAGGCTCCTTTGGCATGTTTGTTCTACTCCCAACCATGCAAACCCAGCTTCTTCATTTAACTTAGCTCATTCAACTCGTGTTGCTTCCTTACATGCTAAATGGAGTGGGTGTAATGTGAAAGTTGTGCTGCATGTGTGGAGAGTGTAGCTTAAAGTGAAGCAGCGTGGCCAGAGATGAATGAATGAGAGGATGGAATGCCTAGTTAAATGGAAATGTGTTCAAGTGAGTTAAGTGAAGTATGCGAAAGTGAAGGTTAATGTGAGCTTGTGAGTGTGCATGGATGAGAGTAGACGTGTGTAAACGATGCATGTGGGCTAGTCAACAAGAGAATGAAGCTTGTGCAAGATTTGTGTTAGCTTTACTCTTTCCTTTTCTTGTTCCCACGTTGATTTAAGCTTTCCATTCTCTAATTTTTAGCTCCACAAAAAGGACACTTGAAGCTCAATCTTCACCTTCTCTCCTTTAATTCAAATTCTCATTCAAGCTTTAATTGCCCATTAAAACCTACACAAAAGAATGAAAAATATTGAGTAGAATTATCCACAAAATTATTTAAAAGATATTAATGCATAAAACTCAATAATTTTGCAAATTAATTCATAAAGTGCATAAATGGCTAATAAAATCAAATTCTACCTAATTAAACCCCTAAAGCCATATTTGGACACTAAAATGCCTAAGTTAGGAGGATTAAAATATATAAAAATAGCCTTCATCAGCATCTCTTCTGTAGCTAGTTTCTCAGCTCTTCCTCGTTTCCCTTATCACTGTGCTCTGCAATTTAGAGGGTCTATCTAGGGGAATTTACTGACCACTATTGAGTGGTCTCCCTGACTCAGAATGTCTTATCTTTCCTTTCTCAATCCAGGGAGAACTTTTATTGGGCTTTTAGTCAAATTAATTTCTCCTTTTATACGTCTCACCTGGACGATGCTATTGGTCACTTCCTATAAGCTTCAGCTTATACTCATCCTGGGCTACCTATATTATCAGATCTATAGCTTCAATAACTTAATGTTTTCTAGACCATTCTCATTCTCTTTTGAGCCTCTATCACTGGGCCAATCATGCTTATCTCTAGGCATTACCTATGAGGGGCGCCCTTTTGGGGCACTCACTATATTCCTTATCAGTTCATGTCTCAAATTGGCCTGAATATGACCAACAAGGCATTTCATACTGCCATTTGCCATGGCTAAAACATCATTCACCATGCTAATTAGCCTCGGGTTTACCTTAGTTTTCTGTCTAAGTATTGGCTGTGGCGAGGAATTCTCTAGATTGTCTCACTGATTCATGGAATAATTGGTCATGGCTAAGCAATTAATTGGCTGTGGCTAATAGCGTCTGATTAGCTTGCTTCTTCATGAGTTGGAACTTCACCTTTAGCTACAAACTTGAGCCTCATTACCTTTATGTCCAGCTTGTTATCAAGCTAAAGGGTTCTACCTCTTACTTTATTCATGTATCGCTAACTGTCACCTCTAGGCTGTTAGAGCTCTATGGAGTGTAACTTGTAACTCAAACCTCTGGCGTAAAGGAATTAATCTTTTAGGTTCTGAACTTCATCTTGTGGTTGGGGGGTAATTCTTTTTCTCATATCCCCTTTAAGTTAGTCTTGCGCAGTGGCAGTCTCATCTCATATGATGCTGCATCACTACTTGTCTCTGCATTATGCGAGATATCTAGGAATGGTCTAAGTATGACTACCAGGGAGAATTAGGCCTCACATACTCTCTCTAGCAAGACTCTTCATGACAACAAGATCATTTCTCATTGTTCATACCTAGGGCTTGCTACTGATCTCAACAAGCTATCATATCTCATAGAGCTCTAGCTGTCGGATCCCTTAGCTTTGCTCAAGCCATCTTAGAGGCCAATCATTCCCGATGTTCACTATCTACTTTAAGACCATTCTACAACTTACTTATCATAAATATAGCCACAAATTATTTTCACACACCCAAAATGTCTCATACAAGGCTTTACATATCTATACAAGCCTTTACATAGCCTTATTACCACATTCTTAAGCCAAATCCAACCTAAGAGAGCTTGAAACTTTGTTTTGATACCAATAAATGTAACACCATAATTATATAATTCATCTCATTCCTTATCTAAGCTCATTTCCAAGAATTTCATAAGTTCCCAAGGAAAGAGCAATAAAAATAATGAATAAATTTGTGCCATGTAGAGGATGAATTTTTTCATTCGGTGTCCCATGGACCATATATACTCATTCAACTCATTCTCATATTTAATTACACTAATACAACTCAAAACCATCCAAGAAAGTGGCCTAGAACTCGTGCAAATGAAAGAAACACATAAAATTCCATAGTGTAGACTCGGCCAGAATTGCATGCTTTCGATCACAAACATTGAAAAATCATAACTAATTATAGAAAAATTAAAATCATGCATTCTTTACCATTCTAGAAAGATACAATGTCTACTTTATACTAAATATAGTTCCAGGTCATAAGACATCAAGTAGAAGACGATTAACATTCGAAAACACCCAAGGTCTCAACTGTCTGGCTACTGTCATAAATTTTGGAAATTCATAACTAATTCTACAAAAATCCAAATCATGCACATTTGGTCAATTTGTGAATCTACAGATGTTAACTCTAATAGAAAAATATCTCTAAACTATGCCAAGTTCATTTAGGAACTAAATTATGATGGAACAATATTAGAGGTCAAGTGGCGTTATTGGTACTAACATTAACTTTCAAAATTGCATAACTCTCTGCTCAGACCTCCAAATGAGGTGATCTTGGTGGCCACAGAAAGCTTATAACCTCTAGTTTATGCTTGTAAAATTTCACAAGCATTGGATATCATTTTACCCTTAGATGACATAGAAAACAAAACTTACCATATGAATAGTACATGCACCAGAATAGCAGAAAAATCCCAACTTTGAAAATTCATAATTGATTCTGTAGAGCTCTGATTTTTTTGCACTTTAGCTTCCCAAAAATCTCTGAATGAGCTCTACATTTCTACTAAATTTCATGGGAGGATTCATCCCTTTGGTTAGTTTATGTCATAGTTCTGATTTGGTCATTTTTATGGTCTCAACTAGCATCAAAGTATCCAATTTTGCTTCCTAGGATTGTGTGGCCACTTAAGCACGTAGGAATGCACCAAAATGACTCTCTAAACTTGTTTCAAAGGTGTATAAACCCATATTTCTTAAACTCACTTATCCACCCTATGATATACACAAGATTACAAATGCTAGCTCTTGCCATTCAATACCCAAAATATGCTATCTCATACATTTGGCATTAAATTTCATTTATACATCATACATTTAGATAATTACATATGTTCATATGATTACATAACAATTTCATCATGGAATTACATCATATGCCATGTGTATGGCTATAAGAGAGACATAACTAGGCCATTTTATACATTTTGATGTCAATCTCCTTCTCCTTGGCTTGGTGGCTTCCATTACCTTGCTCAATTGATTCACCTAGCATGTTAAGACATTGGAAAGAAGGAGATGAGATTCAAAGAATCCCAATAGCTCATCCCCCTTTCAATTACACATAAAGTATGCAATACAAGTCTTGAAAGTACATGCATGGCATATTGAAACATGTGAGCATTCAAGAAACATTCTTGGCATTTGAATAAATCATATATAGCCTACATAGGCTTGCCAAGTGAGTGGACTAGCCTTACCCATTCACTTATAGATTTTAGACTTGCCTCACCCATTTTCACTAAGAGGTTTTCACTTAACCTTACTTTTGGGAGTCAACCTCACTATTGGGAGACTCTTTACTTTGTCTCAACCAAGTTTAAGGGTTCTTGACTTATCCTCACCATGGCTAGAGGGTTCTTGGCTTCTCCACACTCAAGTAAATCAAGGCAAGCATATAAAACATCATTTGAATGCATAAAATATTATCATGGTACCATGGAATAAAAGCTCATGCTAAAATACTTTTTATAGCTCAAAACATATATGCACACATTCAAAGACAATGTAAGTACACATTCATGCATGAGAGAAGGTGGAGAGAGCTACCTTGCTTGCATTCACACACTTTTTTCTTGCACCTTGAGTCCTCTCCCTTTACCTCATGCACCCAAAAAGGTGGAGATCATTTCTCTTGACCTAGACACATCATATGGAAGCTAATTACACTCTTGAATCACATTCTAAGGCCACACATTCACTAGAAAAGCTAGGTGACTTATAAGGCTATTTTATAGTTTCATAATTTACTTAATGAAGCAATCTTAAGAAAACATTATCTTAGCTCCATTCTCTCTATTCATTTATGATTCTTGACTCCATTGAAACCTCTCAGAGTCATCATACAATCAAATCAAGGAGCCTAGCTAGGTGTTGTTTCTTTAAGCCATAATATGGAACCTATAATACCATCTCACTATCCATGGATTCTAAAATTTTTTCAAGGCTTCCTCTCATCCTCTTCCATCATACATGACTAAAAACTAAGCTTGGAACAAATTAAAACTACCCTTTGGTGGTTTATCTAGCCTAGGCTGAAACTATGCATGATATGAACACCAAGTGAGTTTGCTTCATTCTTTTGATGGAAGATGCATAAGAGGAACCTTCTAGGGATCTCAAGAGCTCATTAAAACATTCATTTAGGCCTAGAAACAATTGCATCTAATCAAATTTTCAAGGGAGCTCATGAAACTCTAGGTTTGCTATCTTAAAAATCAATGGCTTTTACTTGAATTTCCTTGCATATTTTTACTCTCCTCCCTTAAATTCATAGAATTCACCCTTATTTGTACCCAAAATTCAAGCCCTCTTGCAGCTACATATATGGGGCAAAATAGGAAGAAGAAGGGAGAAGGAGTAACTACCATAAGATGAAAATTTTACCTTGTTTCCATAGCTTTTCTTGCTTGTTTCTCACTTTCTTTGGCCTCCTCTCTTCAAATTCGAATTTTCCCCTCTGTTCTTCCCTCAAAATAGATTCATATACTTCAATAAAACCATAGGAAAGAAAAGGAAAATGGCAGAGAAGAGGTTTGCTAAAAAGAAAGCATAAAAAAATCAAGAGATTTCATACCTTTCTTACCTTTTTCTTCCTCTCTTGTTGAGCCTCAAGGAGCTGCAATTTTTCTATAATTTGGGCAGAGGAAGTCATGCTTATGAAGGTGGAAGAAAAAGGGAGAAATGTGTTGGAGGTTTTAGAAACACACCTTTTCAAAAATTTTAATTTCATCCTTCCTTAATGGTAATTTCATTTTGGCTTTGTTTTAGCTCTTTTTTGAGAACTGTATTTTCCATTATAAAATTTAGGTTCCCAATTTAATAAAATGCTTTGGAATTAGTCAATTTGGAGTTAAAACCTTATTGAATGAATCCGTCAAAATTCAGGCTTACTGACATTAGAAAACGTACACCGGAGGGGTTTTATCAGTCTCGGGGCTTCCTATGGTTTTTAGGGGCTCTGAGAACCTTGGGCAACTCAAATTTCTCATTAAAAAAGCCCTCATATGTGTTTTTCCAAAATTTTTACTTATTTATGGAAATGCCATTATGTTTTGTCAGTTTTTGTTACAAACTGTTTCACTATCCTAGCTCTATTTTTCTTTCTGTTTGAGCTTGGGATTCTCATTTTTAAGAGTCTAGAATGCTTTCTGAATTTTTTGGAACCTTAACTAAGTCATTTTGGAGGACTTACTTTTGTATCCAGTGAATTTTGCTCATTTACGGAGAAACCATACATTACATTTCTCGCCTTTTCTCTCATTTTCAAAGAACCGAATATTACAATCTCCCTCTTCTTTGCTTTTTGCTCTCCGAAACAGAGGCTACTTCCTTCTTTCATGTTTTCCTTATCTGATTGTATGCTCCCTACTTCTTCCACATTCTTTATGTGATTTCATCCTTACACTCTTCACGTTAACTCCACGTGGCTACTTCATGCTTCTTCTTATCTCAACACGTAGCTTCTTCTTCCTTAACCTGTGGCTACTTGATCACGTGCTTCCTTGTTTATTTCTTTGAGTAAATGCAAGAAGTGAGCTTTTACGTGTTGCTTTTTTTCCCACATTAACCTGTGGCTTTGTGTTGCATCTTGCTTCATCTCCTAACCAAAACCATAGTTTCTTGTTTCATCCACGCGTGTTAGCTTCGTCATTTAACTAACATGTTGATGTAAGAGAACTAGAGCTACGTGGATGTGTCTGAAGTGTATGAAGCTACATGGAGGGTGTATGAATGATGCATATGAGCCTTATAGCTTCTTCTTCATGTTAACCTCCTCCTAGCTTCATCTCCCATGTGACCTCCTTAGCCAACTACTTTAAAACCTTCTCTTCCCACATGATGAACTTGAATGTACATCTCAATCTTGGAAAACCTTCTTCTTCTAAAATTTTCTCCAACTTTTAAATTTGATTTGCCTAAAATCTACATAAAAACAAATGAGAAAATTAAGTAGAAATATTCACAAAATTCATTCAAAATGATTTATGCATTAAAATCCATCATTTTATAGTTTAATTCTTAGAGTGCAAAAAATAGCTACTAAAATCAATTATCCACCTAAGTAAATCCCTAAAGTCATATTTGATCATTAAAATGCCTAAGATAAGGAGAATAAAATGCATAAAAAAATCATGTTTATCAACCTTTATTACACAAACACCCTTTTCCTCTTGGATTTGATTCCTTTCCCATGGCCATACACTCACAAAAAAGTGGGGTTTGTTTCTCTTAGCCTAGACACATCATATGGAAGCCAATTATACTCTTGAACCAAATTCTAAAGCTACATATTCATTTGAAAAGCTAGGTAGTTCATATGGCTCCTTTATGGTTCCATAATGCATTTAATGAAGCAATCCTATGAAAACATGATCTTTGCTCTATTCTCTTCATGGTACCATGGCATTTAGATACATGCTAAAACATTTTTCATGGCTCAAGACATACATACACACATTCAAAGATAAGATAAATATCCACTCATGCATGAGAGAGAGAAGAGAGAGCTACCTTTGTTACAACAACACACTTTTCTCCTTGACTTCAATTCCTTTTCCTTGGCCACATGTAACATATCTTCTAAGTACCCATTTTCAGCCCCCTTTTTTTGTTTAATTACCTTTTTCTATTTTAATTATTCCTTCATAATAAAGTCCAATTAATAATGTAGCAGAATATGATAATAATAGAAATATACTATAATCCATACAAACTAGTTTAAGAGTTCCATCATAAGGGAGTGGGGTCATATAGGTCACATCACATCAAAAGGGAATTTATCCTATAACTATCCAAAAAGAAAATTCCCAGATAACAAAAAGACCAAAAAGGTTAGTCCCCTATGTTCACAAAAGGTCAGTGGCAGTGACTAGGCCTCTATCCATGCAACAGAGGATGTGATGACCCTAACTTCTAATCATTATAATTAAGGTAAAATACGTAATTAATAACCATATATTAGGGTTACAAGACATTAAGACTAATTGCATTAGGAAAATGTAGGAAATTTGAACCTTAATATTATTAGAGTCATCAATCAAATAATTACAAGTATTCGTGTACACAAGGGAAGCAAACACTCATTTATAAGCCTTTGATTCTATTACCCATTAATTCTGACTCATAAGAATCTTCTACTAATATTTCTAAGTCATCCCTTGAGGTTACCATATGAAAAACTAAGATTCTAGGTTAAAATTAGAGTTTGGGACCGTTAGCCACGGCTAAATTTCCTTGCACTGCCACTAATTGCTCTCGGGTTCACTCTTATATTGGTGCCACGGCTAACCTACATGGTGTCTGTAACATCCAGTCCCTCTGTAAACGTGAGAAATACAATGTTCGATTTTTTCGTAAACGTTAGAAATGGGCCAAATGTAAAAGAAAGTCCCCGAAATAGAATGAATTAGGGCCAAATAAAATTATGATAAAATTCTAAATAATGGAAAATAAGGATTTGAGGCTTGAGTTGCCTAGAAATCAAGGCCAGAGTGATTCGAAAAATTTGCCAAAAGGCCAATAGCATTTTCGTAAATATGGGAACTTTTTGAAAAACTCATAGGAGGGCTTTTTAAATGAAAATTTTAAGTTCTCTGAGGTTCTTAGAGGCCTTGAAAACCATGGAAAGCCCCGGGACAGTTAAAGCCCCTTTGGTATATGTTTTCTAATGGCGGTGAGCCCAAACTTTGACCGGATAGTTCGGGAAGGTTTTAGCCCCAAATTGAGTGATTCCAAAGGCATTTTATAAGATTGAGGACCTAAATTTTATGATGGAAAAGACGATTCTCAAAAAGGAGTTAAAACAGATTAGAAACAAAAATGCCAAAAATGATGGACGAAATGGGAATTTTTGGAATTCTTTTGCTTTTAATATTCTCTCTTTCTCACGCCCTCCCTTGCCCTCATTTTCCACCATCTTTCTTCTTCCCAGAACAAAGAGGAGAAAAGTGTGTAGATTTGTACAAGGTAGCTCTCTTCCCTTTCTTTCATGCATGGATGTGTGTTTAGCTTGCTTTAGAATGTGTGTATATGTATTTTCAAGCTATGAAAAGTATGCTAGCATGCCTTTATATTCCATGATCCTTGATGCCATGTTATGTTTCAAATGAGCACATGATGTTTGTATAAGCTTACTTGAGTGTGGAGAGGCCAAGAACTCTTCCTTTTGGTGAGGATAAGCCAAGAACCCTTGAGCTTGGTTGAGATAAAGCAAAGAGTCTCCCAAAAGCAAAGTGGGTTCCCAAGAGTATGGTTGAGTCCAAAGTGCTCAAAAAATGGGTGAGGCAAGTCTAAAACCCATGAGAAGAAGTGTGAGGCCAATCCAAACACTTGGTGAGCTCTTGAATGATTTGTATAAGTGGTTCACATGCCAAGTTTGCCTTTAAAATGTCTATGGCTTTTATTTTCTCCATGCATACATTTGTAAAGCTTGCTTGCACATATTATGTATGATTGAATGGGAGATGAGCTATTGAGATTCTTGAATCTCATCCCCTCCTCTCCAATGCGCTAAAATGCTAGGTGAACCAAGTGGATATGCTAATGGGAGCCAACAACATTGAAGAAGGAGATTGACAAGCCTAGGCCTAGCTTGCATTCTTTTTGAACCATTATGATGTTCAATGATGTATATGATTATTGTAAATGACACATGACCCTTGAGACACATGTAAATATGATATTATGTGATGTATACATGTATGGATATGATACATGAACTTTAGAAATAACATCTATAGATTTTGAAATTGGTATCATTTCCATGGATTGTATTATTTTGGAATTAATTGGACATTTTTGAAATTTGCTACAGAAATCTATGACAACACTAGTGAGCAATTTGACCTTTGGACCTTTTCGGATGTCAAACGTCCTCTGTGATGAATTTTATAGTCTGGATATATTTTTAGTGTGAAGTAGACATCTATAGATTTCCATAATGACTAAGAATATATAATTTTAATTTTTCTAAAATTAGTTATGAATTTCCAAAATTTAGCCAAAAAAAGGGCAAATTCTGGCCGAAATTTAATATGCATATTTTAGACTTCCCTTCATGATTCTTGAGTTGTAAACCATACTTTATGATGTAAATAAGTTGTAATCATGTAAATAAATATGAGAATGCATTGTATGAACTCACACGGTCCACGTGACATCGAATGAAATTTTTATACACAATGCAACACAATTAAATGCATTATTTTAATGGACTTTTCTCACTCCCTTCATGGAATTGATGATATGATACATGAGAATGTTATGAAATAAGCTAGAAATATATGGTGTTATAGATATCAAGGGACGAATCCAAAGCTAGTCACATGTCTATCATTCATCCCATAGTTCATGCAATTAGATAATGTTAGGACTTTTATTTCAATTTAATTTTAGTTAGTTAAATTTAGGTAAAACCCCCTTTAGTTAGGTAATTTTTAAAGTTCTTTCATGCTTGGAAAACCCAATTGAACATTGAATTCTATTTCTTAGAGAGACGATCTTGGTTGCACCACTAGCTATGTATTTTTCAACCTAGTTTATTTTAAAGTTGCATGACACAACCGTCAAATTTTGGTGCTGTTGCTGGAAAAATTGGATTCTCAATTGTTTGAATAGGATTTTTAAGTGTTTTTACTCTATTTTAGTTCTATTTTTGTTTAGTTTTTATTCTATTTTAAGCTTGGTTTTTCGACATTTCGGTGTTGTGTAACAAGTGTCCTACTTGCTGGAATTTTTGTTTAATGTGCCCAGAAAATTCTCAAACTTCATTTTGCAAGGTTGTGGGGTGTTTTAAGCGAAAGTAATAGCATTGCTATTGGGGGTACCATTTTTTGGCCAAATTCCAACGTTTAAGGCATTTTTTCTAATTTTTTATTATTTTCTCGTATTTTTTAGGAATTTTTCAATTTTTCTATATTTAATTTCTTTATTTTTTATGAGTTTATTTTGTGTGATTAACCTCTATTTTAGAGTATTTTTTATTGTTAGGAAGTTGTTAGTTTCATTTGAAATTTTTTTCTTAATTTAAAGTTAATTTTAGTGTAGTTTGCTAGTGATTTACTTTGTGCTCAAATCAATTGTACTTCTCACACTCTTTATCTGAAATGGATCCTTATTGCATGTCTAATCAAGGTATCTATGATTCTTGTACAAATGATAGGATTGTACGAAAGATGGATGAAGTTATATCAATGCTTCATGGCCTTCTTGAGCAACAAAGACATGCACAGCAATATCAACAAGTCCAACAGCCATGTTACTAACCGTACCACCATCATTAGGAAGTTCACCCCAATTACATGGAGCTATACCATAATTTCCATGTGCAAGAGCCAGAATACTATCCCTACAACTATCAGGAAGGATACATTTAACAAGAGCCTAATTGGGAACCAAGTTAGGAAGAGAGGATGAAGCAACAATTAGAAGTTTTTAATCTTCAACTTCAATGAGAGAGTGAACGATTGCAACTCTAAAACCAACAAATGATGGACAACCTCACGAAGGATTCAAGAGTTCAAATGAATCAACCTACCCTTAGTGCTATTGAATTAAGAGAAGAGCAAATTAGAAGAGAATGTATAGAGGAGGAAGAGTTCTATTCATTGGGTAATATGCTTCCATCTTCTAATACTTTGTATTTTGTTAGAACTAACTCTAGTTTGCATGATAGTACTATGATTACTAATGCACATGATGTTGTTGATCTTGAATTGCTTGATGATGATGAAGTAGATGAGGAAATTATTGTTAAATCTCTTGATTTGGTTGATATGGTTATGCATTGAGCAAAAATGATGCAATTGTCGATGTTTATGAGTCCTCATGTACTAATACACTTGGTATTTCTACACCTAGCTGTAACCGTAGTGATGAATTCATTTCTAAGCCAGTTGATGATAATTCTATTGAGTCTAGGGTAGTAGATAAGCGTGGGGGTGACTTAAAATGTGAAGATTATTCTGTTCCTAGTGTGGAATTGGTTGATAAGCCTGTTAATGATGCATCTTCTAAGTTTAAGGACAGTATACCACTTGGACCATGTGACATAGTTACTTTGAATGATTCTCTTGATTGTGTGTGTGCTAGATCCACTATACGTAATAGATGCTCCCAGATTAATGCTTTTATTGAGACTAATGAGTTCCTCACATATTCTAATCATTATAATTTTGCTAAGTCCATGGAGTCCTATATTTGCACTAAAACTATTGATGAATCTGACTTTACTCTCAAATGCTTATATGATGATTTGTATACATGTCCTGTATGTGTTGAGATTGATGATTTTTTTAAGTTTGATAAGTTTGTTAAATCCATAGAGTCCTTTGTTTGCACTAAAATTGTTGATAAGACTGATTCTACTTATCATACTAGTATTGATAAGAGCATACATAGAGATAGTGCGGATATTGAAAATCCTGTTGATGCTTTTGCTATTGTTGACACTATAAGAGATTGAATTTAGCTGTTGATCATTGTTTAGAATCTTGTAAGCCTACTGATGTCTCTTTGGTCAGGGAAGATATTATTTCTTTTGCTAAAAGTCCTAAATAGGTTAATGAAGTTGGTGAGCTAGTTCCCAACAAGCAACAGACTCCCTTAGCTGAGAAGAAGCAACTACCAGATACCTTGAAGGACTCCAATTGGAAAGACTGTGAGAAGTTGCAATTAAATTTTTCTATTGATGTAATGGCTCTTACTAATAGTTGATTTTATTGGATTTGATAAATATCTAGAGAGTCTTAATTTCAAATTTTCTTTCTTTAGTTTTGAAGGTCCTAAATTTGATTTTCCTTCATTTACTACTTTTGAATATACTGACTCTGACTTTCCAAGACTACTGATGGTTAAGGAAGTCCATGGATCATCATTGAATGATCAATCAAAATACTTCAAAGTGGTTAGACTTAAATTTGTTGAATTGAAAAGGAATAAAGTAGCTTTAATTTTGGATTTTGATACATATGACTAGTTGTTTTAATCGTGTCCTTTTTAGTTTAGAATTTAGTTTTCTTTTTCTTTTCCACATTACTGTTTGTTTTATTCTATTTTGTAGGTAATAAATAGTTGCTAACTAGCTACATGGAATCTGAGGCGACCTTGGAATCTCCATTTTCAACTTCATCCGATTGTATACTTTCCTTCCACTCTTTTTATATTGTGCTATTTATCTGTTGATTGGATTATGTGCTGGCATTGAGGACAATGCAATATTTAAGTGTGGGGGAAGAACCATTCCATTTCATCTTCATTTTTTCTTTGTTTTGTTTTCTTTAAAAAAATGAAAATTTTTTAAAATTTTTTTGAGAAATAGCGTGATTTTTTAAAATTTTTTGTGAAAGTTGCAAGTTGAGATGATCATAGCTTGGATTCATTTTGACATGATAAGTGATGGATCTTGTGTCTTGATTCAAGTGAAGTGGTAATAAATTTGATTTTAATGAATTATTTGATAGTCATTAACTAGTGAGGAATTGAACCTTATTTGTTCATTTCTAGTCTGTATTCTCATATCTTTGCTTTCACTCTAGAACTTGTCTTGATTTTTTGTTGAGACCACATTTGCATTTGCATGCATGAAGATGATAAGGCATTCATTTCTTTTGTAGCTAGTGAGCTAAAAAGCCAACCCTTATATGCATTTTATCCATTGTTTAACCATTTTGGACTTGGTTTTCTTTTCTTGTTGAACCCATAGCCATGTAAAGAAAAAAAATCCCACCTTGTTTTCAGATACCTTAAGGATTTCACCAAGCATTCCATCTAACCAAGATAGATGAATGTGTGTCTTACATCAATTTAGGCCATTGATAGTAAAAGTTAAGGAATATGTTCTTAAAAAATGCGAAGAAAGAAGAGATAGAAAAGTAAAAAAAAAAAGCATTGAAAAAAAGAGGAAAAGTAATTGAAAATCAAAAGAAACAAGTGTTTTAAGTTGAGTTTGTAGTTACTTATGCTAGTTGGAAAAAAGACCTTGAATGCACATTCTTCCTCATCATAAGTCCCATTGATTGCTCTTGTGATTCTAAGGTATCCAATTGTTTGTCTTTTCTTGTGTATCCATTCATTTCATTCTCTAGTCCCATTACAACCCTAAATGAAGTCCTCTTGATTTGTGCATTGCATTTGGCACAGGTAGTGGAGATTTAGAAGCTTGACAAGCCTATGGTAGTGAGGTTTTGATGGGTGGAGTTTAAGAGATATACATTGCCTTAACCACTTGAGAGTTGAGAGTAAACACTAACCCATGTGAGAGGCTATGCATTTTCAATTCATTCTTTTCAAATGAAATTGCGATGGAGCTTGCATTTCTTGATGCACGTGAAGTTAGCTTGGATTGTTAAAGTGTTAATGAGTTGTGATTAGTCTCTAGCTTGTAACTTTTACATTTTCTTTTTCATTTCCACTTTGCACTTGCCATTCCACTCGCCTTTCCTTAGATTTTGAGTTTTGCCCAAGAGTGAAAAGGTTTAAGTGTGGGGAAATTTGATGAATGCTAGTTTTATATATATGAATCCTCCTAATTTTGGCACTTTAATAATTAAATATGGCTTAATGGATGTACTTGAATGGAATTTGATTTTAATTGGCCATTTTTCACATTTTAGAAATTAATTTGCAAATTATTGGTTTTTAATGTCTAAATTTATCTTAAATAATTTTGTGAATATTTCGATATGATTTTTGTCTATTATTCTTGCATAATTTTTTATGGGCAAATAACATTTGAATAGGAGATTGGTTTGGAGAAGAGGTGGAAGCTTTCTAGGTCTAAGGAAGCAATATTAAGAGAGCATGTGAGAGGGGAGCATTCATGGAAAGGAAGAAGTGTGAAGAAGAAGCTATGGGTTGAGGGATTTTTGGATGGAAGAAGATGCACAAACTCATGTTGAAATACACATTAGTTTACTTGCACAGGTTGTGACGTAGCATGCCATCATTCACACATTCTCCATGTAGCTTCATGTACTTCAAACACACAACACAAGCTAACCCATCATTCACTTCATTCCCCTTACTCGAGCAGCCATTCACTCACACTCCACAACACTCATGTTGCCAAGGGTTGCTACATCCATAAAGCAACACATGCACCCATGTCATAAGCACATAGGTAGTTTCTCACGTACAACTCACTTGCACACACATGCATGGTCCAGCAGCTACCCACTTGTAGGATAAGCAAATGGAAGAATGTGGGAAGTGACATAGAATAGAAAACCATATGGAAGTGAGGTTTTGGGTTTAAGGCAGGAAGACATAGGAGAGAAGAGCAAGGATGCAACTAGCCACGAGTTCAAGAGAAGTAGGATGTGAGGCTTGCCTAAAAAGAACATAGCACACTTGAGATTGAAAAAAAATAGAATGTTGCAGCCATTACAATTCCACATTGCATCACGTCTAGCCCACCTATGAAGAAGTTGATGTGGGAAGCCAGGACAGCTATAGAAACAGTTGAACAGAGAAGAAAAGCTATGGGTTTTTCATGCATGGAGAAGAGAAGAAGACATGGGAAATGAAAGGAATAAACACGTAAGGAAGCTTGTGTAAAGAGAAAAAATAACATGGCTGAAATAGAAGAAAAGCAACACGATAAATAAGACACTACGGGCTGAGCATGTGAATAGCAAAGAACAAGCTAAAAATAAAGGAGTTGACATAGGAATGAAGAGAAATGAGAGCCATCCATGTAGCACGTGATCATTACTTGGGCAAGGGAATTAAGAAGCACGTGAGATGAAAAAAAAAGATTAAATGAGCTTACAATTTTCAGCAAGAAGAAGAGCACCTGAATCATTAAAAAAGAAGAGGGAGGCATGTGAAAAGGGGGCTAAATCATTTTTTTTACACATCAATTCACCACTATTAAGGGCAGCCAGACATCATCCATTAGAGAACATTCCATCGTCATTTTCACCACACTCCCTTCATGTCGTAGCCATTCCATCTCCCATTTCCTCCATTATTCCACTTCCAATGAAGCATTAATTCTTATCTTATGATTAGCTTAGAAGAGGACCTTGAAGAAACTTGAATCCATAGACATAACAAAGGAATTTTAGCTAAGATTTTCCTAATTTTCTATACTTTTTCTTTTCCTTGTACATGCTTAGTTGAGATGTATTTGATTGAGATTGGTGTAGTTGCAATTAGTCGCTAGTTAGACATTAATTAGGATACTTTTTGAATGATTAAGTACTGGATTTTTAATTTCTCCTCCAATTTCTCATGTATGCCATCAAGGTGTTCAATAAAATGCATGAGTAAAATTGTGTGCTTGATTATTTGATTTGAGGATTCCTTGGAGTTTGATTAGTTAATTAAACATCAGAGAGTAATAATTCAAAGGCTAATTAATCTTTTAATCAATCAAATTGAGTGTTCATTAATCTTAAAGGTCAGAATTAATGATTTGATGTAGGATTGAGGTTTCAATTCAATATTAGATTGTTAATTTCTTGAATCTCAAATGGTAATTCAAGATCATTTTCCATAGACACAATTAGGGATTCTTAGACCATAACCAATTACAATTAAATTAGGATAATGATAGTGGATACCAAGGGACGAATCCAAAGCTAGTCACATATCTATCATTCATCCCATAATTCATGCAATTAGATAGTGATTAGGAATTTTATTTCAATTTAATTTAGTTAGTTAAATTTAGGTAAAACCCCCCTTTTAGTTTGATAATTTTTAGAGTTCTTTCACACTTGGAAAACCTAATTGAATATTGAATTCCATTTCTTAAGGAGACGATCTAGGTTGCACCACTAGCTATATATTTTCTGACCTAGTTTATTTTGAGGTTATGTGACACAACTGTCACTCGTCATCATGTCTTTGTAAGTATGAAGAATATCTGTAGAGCTTAACAAATTTTGCCATGTATTGGTCCACAGACATTCCCTCAACTTGCCTCAGGAGTACAAACCCTAACTCCTTTTGATCTCTGATGGAACTAGGGAAATACCTCTCATAAAAGGCCTAAAGGAATGCCTCCTAAGTAATTGAAAGGTTCTTCGTTCTCAGGATAGGCTCAATGTCCCTCCACCAATAATCTGCTTCTTTCTCTAACTAGAATATCGCCATAGTGGCTTTTTGCTCAGAAGTACACTCTATCACTCAGGATATCTTCTCAAGCTGCATAGTCCAGGCCTTAACTTTCTTTGTATTTAACTCACCATCAAAGGTGGAAGGCCTAAAATTTCTAAACTATCTAATAACCTATCTAGTGGAAGGCTGCTTTGGGGCTGAAGGTGTCTGAGTGGGTGGAGATTGAGCAACCTGCTGCATCTGTATATGTGGCTGCAGATCGGAATGAGTTGCCTGTGAATACTCGAGACAATCTGAGTGTTGTGGTGGTTATGGAGGAGGAGGTATAGGGCCTTCACTATCTCTCTGTGCAAGCCATTCCTGTAACTGCATAATCACAGCCTGCTGCTGATCCAGGCAAGCTACTATAGCCTGCAGGACTCCAGCTACTGGATTACGAAGCTCAGCTCTATCGTCTGCACGAGCCTCTTTGGAAGGCCTACCACTCCTAGTGTTCATCATTTATTTGAAACATCATTAGCAAATTTTAATATCAAGTGGGAACACACTCACCACCATCACACTCAATTCATCCACAACTAGCTCATATACAAAGGTAAACTCATATACGTAAGGGCAAATCTCACATTCACAAGCCATAACCCACATCAAAATGCCTAAATTTTTGTTTTGATACCAATAAATGTAACACCATATTTATTTCCCTCATCTCATACTATTCTAGCTTATCTTATATCATTACTAGACTCATTTCCTTGGATTGCACAAAATTCCCAAGGAAAAGCCATTAAAAATATTCAATTAAATTATGTCACATCATGAATAAAATTTTCATTTCATATTCCATGGATCATATGAACTCATCCACCTCATTCTCATATTTAAATACACAAATACAACTTAAGACTATTTCAAGAAGTGGCCAAGAATTCGAGTTAATGAAGTATATATGTAAAAATATCATATGCAGCCTTGCGTATTTTAGTTTTCTGTCATGAACTTTGAAAAATTATAACTAATTCTAGAAAAATCAAAATCAAGCACACTATACCATTTTGGAAGTTTACAGATATTATGTTGAAAATAAATCTAGACCAGAACAGGGATGTCTAGTTACTGAAAATTGGTGGAATAGTAACCAAGGTTGCCTGGTGTTACTAGTACTATCACTGAAATTCAAAAATTCATATCTCCCTGTTCAGACATCCAATTGGGTTGATCTTGGTGACCATAGAAAGCTTATCATTTCTAGTTTATTTTTTTAAAATTTCATAAGCATTGGACACCATTTGACCCTTAAATGACACAACACAAGAAACTTACCATATAAATAGTGCTTATACCAGAGTAGTAGAAAAATGGCAACTTTGAAATATCATAATTAATTCCACAGAGATCCAAATAATTTGGTCTTTAGCTTCCAAAAAGGCTCTAGATGAGATCTATATGCTACCAAATTTCATGGGCAAATTCATTAATTTGGTCAGATCTTGATATTGGGTTGCAAAATGGTCATTTTTTGTGTCTTCAATGGGTCTCAAATGGTCCAAATCTACTTCTAAGACATCCATGCCCATTTAAGCACGTGGGAAAGCACCAAAATGGTCTATTAAACATGTCTCAAAGGTGCACAAACCTAGATTTCACAAACTCACACTCTCACCCCAAGATATACACAAGAATACATAAGCTAGTTCTTACCATTCAATGTCCAAATCATGAATATCATACATATGATATCAAATCTCATTCATACATCAAATATTTATGTAATTACATATGTTCATAAGCTCATTCATCATATACAATGTTGGATTACATTATATGACATTCATATGGCTACAAAATGGACATTTTCACACACTTTGTTGCCAATCTCCTTCCTTTATGCTTGGTGGCTTCCATTTCTTGTCTCACTTGGTCCACCTAGCCATGTTAGACAAATGGGAAGGAAGGGATGAGATTCTAGGAATCTCAATAGCTCTTCTCCCTTTCAACCATACATAAAGAATGCAAATTCAAGTCTAAAAATGCATGTATGGATATCATGGAACATGTAATCATTCATGGAATACTTCTAGCATTCAAGAAGTCATATGAAAGATACATAGGCTTGCTAAGTAAATGGTTTAGCCTCACCCATTTTCTTTAGGGATTTTGGACTTGCCCCACTCATTTTCTTAAAGGCTTTTAACTAAGCCTTACTCTTGGGAGACTTTTAGCTTTGTCTCAACCATCCTTGAGGGTTTTTGGCTCATCCTCACCATGGCTAGGGGACTTTTGGCTTCACCACACTCAAGCAAACCAAGGGAAGTTCACAAAACATCATTGAATGCATAACATAACATCATGGTACCATGTCATTTACATACATGCTAAAGCATTTTTCATGACTCAAAACATACATACAAACATTCAAAGATAAGATAAACATCCACTCATACATGAGAGAAAAAAGAGAGAGCTACCTTTGTTACAACTACACACTTTTCTCCTTGACTTTGATTCCTCTTCCTCAGCCACACACCCACAAGAAAGGTGGAACTTAATTCCTTTGGCCTAAACACATAATATGGAAGCCAATTACACTCATGGAACAAATTCTAAGTGTAACATCTGATTTTCTGAAAATGAAAGAAAATGCAAAAAACGTAATGTACGGTTTCTTCGTAAATGAATAAAATTCATCAAATACAAAAGGAAATCCCCGGAAATGAATTAGTTAAGGTCCCAAAAAATTTGAAAGCATTTTAGACTCTTAAAAATGAGAATCCTAGGCTCATACGAAAGGAAAAATAGAGCTAGAATGAAGAAACAAAATGGAACAAAAGATTGACGAAACGTAAGGGCATTTTCATCATTTTGAGCAAAATTTGAAATTCTTATAGGAGGGCCTTTTAGATGAAAGTTTTGAGTTCTTTGGGGTTCTCAAAGGGCCTAAAAATTATGGGAAGCCTCGGGACAGTTAAAATCCCTCCAGTGGACTTTTTTCAACGTTAGTTGACCTGAACTTTGACTGATTCATTTGAGAAGGTTTTAGCTTTGATTTGAGTAATTCCAAAAGTGTTTTATTTAATTGGGAACCTAAATTTTATGAAGGAAAAGATGGTTCTCAAAAAGGAGTTAAAATGAGCCTAAACGGAGCAGACAGGTGCGTAGGGCAAAATGGTCATTTTGAAAAATTGTAAAAGAGGTTTTTTAAGTAAGATTACACTTCATCACCTTCTCCAAGCTTCCATTTGTAGAGAAATGGACAGAAATGGTGTGACATTAAGAGGGGGGAGAAAGAAGAAGTTTAAACTTCTATTTAGGTAAGTAAAGGGGCTCCGTTTCATCCCACGCCAGTTAGGAAAGTTGTTCCTCTCTCTAAGAGGTCTCTAATGGTGGTTTTCTTTTCTTGAAAACTTGAAAATTCATGTCTAATCCAAGCCAAAAAGGAACTCTTTTCAAGAAATCAATCAATGGAAAATAATCTACACGAAGAGAGCTCTGTTTGAAGGTAAGACTTCACTTGAAACACTTGTAAAATCTTATGTTTCCAAGCCATTTAAGCTTAGGTCTAGAGTGAGAAAGTGAGGAGGAAAGTTTTTCTTTATGACTTCTTGATGGAACCAAAGGTTATGGAGTGTGAGAATTAAGAATATACAATTAGAATTGAAAAGGGAACTTTAAACTGCAAGTTATGGAATTTAGGGATTTGATTGCACCTAGGCTAAGATGAAGCTCCCTAGTTAGTAATTTAAGTTGTCTAAGAGTATATATGAGTTCCTAAGACACCAAGAGAGCCTCCCACATGTGTCTCCCATCAAAGAAATTAAAACAACTCCATTGGTGCCATATGGAAGCATAGCTTCGGCCAAGGAGAGTTCATGCACCTAGGGAGTGTTTTAATTCCTTCCAAGCTTAGTTTTGTATTATGTGTGATGGAAGAGTATAAAAGAAAGCCTTAGAAAAATTTTAGTAACCATAGATAGTGAGATGGCCTTATATGTTCCATAATATGACCTAAAGAAGCAACATATAGTTAGGCTTCTTGTTTTAATTATGTGATGACTCCAAGAGGCTTAAAAGGAATCAAGAATCATATATGGAAGGAAAGAATGGAGCCTAGAACTCATTTGATGGATGTTGTTTCATTAGGTGCATTCTTGGAACCATAAAAGGGTTTATAGATCAAGTTAGTGTCTAAGGAAGATGTGTGGCCTTAGAATTAACTCTATGAACCTAATTGACTTCCATGAATTGTGTTTAGGCTAAGAGAAATGATCTCCAGCCTCTTAGATATGTGAGGTCAAGGGAGAGGATTTAAGACTCAAGGAAAAAGTGTGTAAATGCAAGCAAGGTAGCTCTCTCTACCTTCTCTCATGTATAGATGTGTGCTTACATTGTCTTTGAATGTGTGTATATATATGTTTTGAGCTATGAAAAGTATTTTAGCATGAACTTGTATTCCATGGTGTCATGATGATGTTTTATGCATTCAAATGATGCTTTATATGCTTACCTTGGTTTGCTTGAGTGTGGAGAAGCTAAGAACCCTCTAGCCATGGTAAGGATGAGCCAAGAACCCTTAAAGTTGGTTGAGATAAAGTAAAGAGTCTCCCAAAAGTGAGGCTGACTTCCAAGAGTAAGGTTAAGTCAAAAACCTCTTAAAGAAATGGGTAAGGCAAGTCTAAAATCTACAAGTGAATAGATGAGATTAATCCACTTACTTGGCAAGCCTATGTATTTTATGTATGACTTGTTCAAATACCAAGAATGTTTCTTGAATGCTCATTTATGTTAATATGTCCATGCATGCATTTTCATGACTTGTATTATATGTTTTATGTGTGATTGAATGGGAGATGAGCTATTAAGATTCTTTGAATCTCATCTCCTTCTCTCCAATATTCTAACATGCTAGGTAGACCAAGATAGCAAAGAGATGGAAGCCAATCACTTGAGAGATGAGAGCATGACATTGAAATGCATAGAATTGGCTTCTTTAAGGCCATCAAAGTGGCAAATTTTGTAATCTAATGACTTTATGAGCATGTATAATTATGTTAATGTATCATGTATAAATGAGAGCTAAGGTTATATGTATGAACATGTGCAATTTAGACATGTGATGGCAATCTTGCATTACGGAATTACATGGATAAATGGAAGTGCAATGGCCAAAATGAGATGCATAAGGTTTGGAATCAGTTTGGCAGTTCATACAAGTCATATTCATACTTTTAAACTTGCCCAAGAGGTGCCAAACATCAAGGGAAGTCATTTGGACACATTTGGTCTCTAATATGGACCAAAATTGACCATATTGGAAACGTATACCACTTTTTATCCAAATGAGCTCTTCCTGATCTGAGACTTGGCATGAATTTAGAGCTTATTTAGAGCCTTTTGGGAAGATAAAGTGAAAATTTTTGGAGGTCTATGGAATATTTGATGAATTTTTAAAGTTGGGAAAAAATTTCGATTTTGGCTTATGGTACTATTCACACTGGTCCGAAAATAAATTCTGTCACTCAGGGGCCAAATGATGTCCAATTACCACAAAATTTTATATGGAGAAACTAGACATTCCTAATGGATTGTGCTAACTAGAAGCACCTCATTTGGAGGTCTAGAGAGGGAGATATGAATTTTAAAAGTTCTGCCCAATATCAAGTGTCCAAACTGACCTCAAGAATTATTTGATTGGGTTTCAAGCTCTGGATGTGTGTGAACTGGTCTAGAGTTATTTTTTCCCTCTATCTAACATCTATAGCTTTCCATATTGGTATCATTTACATGGATTAGACTTTTGTGAAATTAATTGGACATTTTTGAAGTTTGCTAAAGAAACCTATGACAGTATCAGTAGACAGCCAGACCTTTGGACCTTTTTGGATGTCAAAAGTATTGTGTTATGTTTCATGTCTTGGACATATTTTTAACATAAATTATACATGTGTAGATTTCCATAATTCTAAAGAATGCATGATTTCAATTTTTCTAGAATTAGGTATGATTTTCCAAAGTTTGTGACAGAAAAGAAAGAATTTTGGTCGAAAATGCAACTATGTATTTTATGCTTCCCTTTGCTTTCCACAAGTTGTAGGCCACTTTTTGTGATGGAAATAAGTTATATCTATGTAATGGAATATGAGAATGTAATACATGAGCTCACATGATCCACAGGACACTAAATAAAAAATTTATACGCGACGCAACGCTAAGAAATGCATTATTTTAATATCATTTTCCTTGTCTCTTCACGAAATTTATGGCATGAGACATGGAGATAATATGAAATAAGCTAGAAATATATGGTGTTACACTAAGGCTACATATTCATTTCAAAAGCTAGGTTGTTCATATGCCTCTTTTATGGTTCCATAATGCACCTAATGAAGCAACCTTAGGAAAATATGCTCTTGGCTCTATTCTTTCCATCTATCTAAGGTTCTTGACTCCATTGAAGTTTTTTCGAGCTGTCACACCTTCATTTCATGGAGCCTAACTAAGTGTTTCTTCTTTAAGTCATAATATGGAACTTATAACTACATCTCACTATCCATGACTTCTAAAATGTTTCCAAGGATTCTTTTCATTCTCTCCCATCATATATGAATCAAAATCAAGCTTGGAACAAATTAAAACCACCCCTTGGTGCTCTTTCCTCTCTAGGCCGTGCCTATGGACTATAAGGACACCAAGTGTAACACCATGCATTTCTAGCCTTGCCTCATGTTACTTCTAAGTCTCATGCCATGAATTACACAAGAAAGTGGGAAAATAGCATTAAAATATTACATTTCTTTGCGTTGCGCTATTTAGAAATTTTTCTCTCAGAGTTCCATGGGCCATATGGACTAATATATCATATTTTCATATTTAATTACATAGATACAACTCATTTCCATCATCAAATGTGGCCCACAAGTTGTGGAAATCAATTGGAAGCATAAAACATATATATGCATTTTCGGTCAGATTTTCCTCATTTCTATCACAAAATTTGGAAAATCATAACTAATTCTAGAAAAATAGAAATCATACATTATTAGCCATTATAGAAATATAAACATGTCTAATTTATGCTAAAAATATTTCCAAACCATAACATCTAACACAGAAGACATTTGATATTTGAAATGGTCCAAAGCTCAGGCTGTTTACTGGTGCTGTCACAAAATTCTATAGCAAACTTAAAAAATGTCTAATTAATTTCAAAAAAATCCAATCCATGTAAATAATACCAATATGAAAATATGTGGATGTTAGCTAGAGGGAAAAAATAACTTTAGATGATTTCAGACATACCTAGACCTTGAAAATGAATCAAACAATAATTGAGGTCAGTTGGAGTTCCTAATACTAAACAGATTCTTTGAAAATTCATATCTCCAGCTCCAAACATCCAACTTAGGTGCTTCTAGTTGGTACAAATTATTGGGAATATCTAGTTTCTTTGTATAAAATTTTGTGGCAATTGGACATCATTTGAGCCCTGTGTGACAGATTTCATTTTTGAACCAGTATGAACAGTGACATGACCAAAACTAAAAAATTTTCTAACTTTAAAAATTCATCAAATATTCTCTAGACCTCCAAAAATTCTGTTCTTTAGCTTCCCAAAAAGAACTCAATAAAATCTAATTGCATGAAAAATATTAGATCAAGAAGAGCTCATTTAGACAAAAAGTGATATAAGGTTTGATTATGGTCAATTTTGGCTCCATATGGGATACCAAAATGTCCAAATGGCCTTCCTTAGGGTTTGGCATCTCTTGGGTAAGTTTAAAAGAATAATTAGGACTTGTGTGAGCTACCCAAATGGTCCCAACCCTCATACTTCTCATTTTGGCCATCTCACTCACACTTATACACATTTCCATAACACCATTCAAGAAGCAAATTTGTTATATCATACTCAAATGACATTCTAATGGTCATATATCATATTCTTCCATCTATACATCACATATTAATATAATTATACATGTTCAAGAGGTCATAAACCATATACAACAATGGGTTACATCATTTGACACTAATATGGCTTCAAAGAACAAAAACTATGCATTTTGATGTCAAGCTCTCATTTCTCATATGGTTGACTCCCATTCCTTTGATCTCTTAATCCACCTAGCATGTTAGAATATTGGAGAGGAAGGGATGAGATTCAAAGAATCCCAATAGCTCATCTCCCACTCAATCATACATAAAAGCATGCAAAATAAGTCTCTTAAATGCATGCATGGCATATGGACATGTGCAATCATTCAAGAAGCATCCTTAGCATTTGAAAAAGTCATACATAGCATACATAGGCTTGCCAAGCAAGTGGATTGGCCTCACCCATTTACTTGTAGATTTTGGATGTGTCTCACCTATTCTTTAAGAGGTTATTGGACTCAACCATGCTCTTAGGAGTCAACCTCACTTTTGGGACTCTTTACTTTGTCTCAACCAATCTTAAAGGTTCTTGGCTCATCCTCACCATGGCTAAGGGTTCTTGGCCTCACTAGACTTAAGCAAACCAAAGCAAATATCATTTGGAAAACATATTGCATCATCATGGTACCATGGAGTAAGAGCTCATGCTAGAACATTTTTCATGGCTTGAAATACACATACACACATTCAAAGACAAGTAAACCAAGCAATCATGAATGAGAGAAGGTGGAGAGAGCTACCTTGCTTTCTAAATTTTTCCCAAGGCCTCAACTCATCTTTACTCATCATATAAGATTAAAAAATGGGCTTGGAACAAATTAAACCTATCCCTAGGTACTCCAACACCCTTAGGCCGAGACTATGCTTGATTTTGGCTTCCATGGAGCTTACTTTGTTTTCTCAAGGGAAGATGCACATGGGGAGACATCTAGGGATCTTAGGAGCTCATTTAAACTCTCATTTAGACATAGGAATTAAAGTATCAAATCAGATTTTACAAGGAACATATGAAACCTTAGAAATTGCATCTTGAATTTCCATGGTTTTTTGTTAATTCTCTTCGCATATTCTTAATCTCCACACCCTTTTCCTAAGAATCACCCTTGGTTCTACTTAGAAACCAAGTCTCCCTAGGTCTTCTCAAGTGGGGCGAAATGGTGGAGAAGGGGAGTAAAGGGTAGCAACCATGGAAGAAAATACCTTGTTTTCTTGCTTTTTTTCTTTTAAATCTTGTGTTCTTTGAGCTCCTCTCTTCAAATACAAAATTTTCCCTTAATTTCTCCATTAAAACAGATTTATAAACTTCATTATAATCAAGGGAAACAGAGGAGAATGGAGGAGAAGAGGTTTGGAAGCGAGAAAGCATGAAAAACTACGACAATTCCATACCTTTTTAGTTGAATTTCTCCTCCTCTTCCTCTTCCTCTTATGCACCACTCTCCCTAGGGCTTTTCTCTAGTTTAGGGCAGAAACATAATGGGTTGAATGGAGGAGGAGATGGGACGCATCTTATATATAGGGAGGAGGAAGAAAGACTTTTCAAAAATTTCCATTTTGCCCTTCATCCTTGGCATTTTTGTTTCTAATTTGTTTTAACTCCTTTTTGAGAATTGTCTTTTCCATTATGAAATTTAGGTTGCCAATTTAGTAAACTGCCTTTGGAATCACTCAAATCGGAGTTAAAACCTTCTCGAACGAATCCGTCAAAGTTTAGCTGCATTGACATTGGAAAACGTCTACTAGAGGAGTTTTAACTGTCTCAGGGCTTTCCATAGTTTTCAGGGCCTCTGAGAATCCCGAAGAACTCAAAAATTTTATTAAGAAAGCCCTCCTATGTGAATTCTAAAATTTACTCAAAATTACAAAAATGCCATTACGTTTTGTAAGTTTTTCATAAGAAATTGTTTCTTCATTCTAGCTCTATTTTTTCCTTCCATCTGAGCCTCGGATTCTCATTTTTAGGAGTCCATAATGCTTCCCAAATTTTTTGGGACCTTAACCAAGTCATTTCAGGGGACTTCCTTTTATATCCGGAGAATTTCATTCATTTACGGAGAAACCGTACATTACATTTCTCAGGTTTTCTCTCGTTTTTAGAGAATTGGATGTTACACCAAGTGAGTTTGTTTTGTTTTCTTGATGGGAGATGCATGTGAGAAGCCTTCTAGGGATCTCAGGAGCTCATTCAAGCATCATTTTGTCCTAGGAATTCTTGTATCGAAATAAAATTTTAAGGGAACACTTGAAACCCTAACTTTTCTATCTTGAAATCTAATGGTTGTTTGATGTTTCCTTTGCATATTCTTGTTCTCCTTCCTCATTTTCCTAAGATTTATCCTTGGTTTGATTAGAAATTCAACTCCTTAGGGCTGGTTATAGGTGGGATGAAATGCTTAAGAGGAAGAACAAGAAGAAGCAAGCATTAAAGTAACAAATATCTTAGATTCTTAGTTTCCCTTGCTTGTTTTTCTCTTTGGTTGGCTTCTCCTCTCCAAACTTGAAAATTCCCTCCTTGGTCTGACCTCAAAATAGACCCACAAGCTTCAATAAAACCATATGAAAGAAGGGAAGATGGAGGAGAAGGAATTTGCTAAAGAGAAACCAAGAAAATTCATGAAAAACCATACCTTTTCCTTACTTTTTCTCCTCCCTTTCTCCTCTTCCTTGTGCTCCTCACTCCCTTGCTTCTTTCTCTATTTTATAGCAGAAATAAAATGAGCTAAGTGAAGGGAAGAGTGGGGCGTGGTCATATATATAGCTAGGGTTCAAGACTTGCTTCCAAAAATTCCAATTTTGTCCCTTAATCTTGGCATTTTTGTTTCTAGTTCATTTTATCTCCTTTTTGAGAACCTTCTTTTCCATCATAAAATTTAGGTCCTCAATCTTATAAAATGCCTTTGGAATCACTCAAATCAGAGCTAAAATCTTCCCGAACAAAAGGGTCAAAGTTCGCGTCAACAGACATTAAAAAATGTCCACTGGAGAGGTTTTATTGTCCCGGGGCTTCCCATAGTTTTTAAGGCCTCTTAGAATCCTGAAGAACTTAAATTTTCCATTTAAAAAGCCCTCTTATGAGAATTCCAAAATTTGCCCAAAATTACAAAAATGTCATTATGTTACGTAGCTATTTCATTGCTTTCCGTCTGATTATTTTAACCTTTATTTCAAGGTACTTCTGGCCTCTTAATTTCATTACTCAATGCCTAGATCAACATTGCTCCAAATTGGGTGCTCTTGATGGCTATGGAAATCTTATGATGTCTACTATATGCTTGTAAAAGTTTATAAGTATTGGACTTTATTTGTCCCCTAAACAACATAAAAATGCAAACTGACCATATAAATAGTGATTGGGACAATTCTACATAATTTGGCCAATTTTGAAAATTCATATTAAACTCTCTAGAACTCCAAAAATAATGCTCTTTCACCCTATAAAAAGCTCTAAATGAGACCTATATTCATGCCAAATTTCATGCATCAAATCCCATTTGGTCAGTTTGTAGTTCAACTTAAGATTATGTCACATTTTGCAACCATAAGGGAGTCAAATGGTATCAAATGGCTTTCTAGCCATTCCATAGCCATTTGAGTACATCCTAAAACATAAATGCAGCAAATAAAAGCTTCTCAAATGGTCCAAATTTTCATACATCTCAAAACCACCTTCTTAGTTATCATTTTGCATATGTACATTAAGGCACTAGGATGTCAAAATCTCATATACTCATTCATTTGACCTCAATTCTGGTTCATACATCATAAGTACATATTTTTATACATGTTCAAGTATTTGCATCTCATATACATTATATGGATACAAGCTTTGGCATCAAAACATATAATTTCCTATTCGATTGTTAAAGTCACATTCTTCAAGAAGCTTGGCCTCCATTTCTTGCTCCACTTATCTCACCTACACATGGTTAGACATAATGTGGGGAAGAGTGAGATTCAAAAAACCCCAATAGCTCTTTACCCTTTAAACATACATATATGATGCATTTTCATGTCAAAGAATGCAAGCATACCATAAAAGCTTCTAGTAATCATACATAAACATAATTTCATGTCACACAATTTCCTTAGGACTTTTGGATTAGCCTCACCTACTTTAAGGGGCTTCTAACTTAGCCTCACTCATTCTTAAGACTTATGGGTTTGTCTCACCCATCCTTGGGGACTTTTGGCTTCTCCTTACTCATTTCAAGGGACTTTTGGTACAACCTTACCCATTTAAGCCATCTTACATTCAAAACATGTTTCAAGAAATATCCAATACTAAGACATTCAATCAATGGCTACAAGCATATCTTATGGTTTAAACATACACATAAGCATATAATGACAATTAAACATCTAAGAAATGCATGCAAGAAAGGTTAGAGAGCTACCTTATGCCAAGAAACAAAAACTTTTTCCTTCGCTCTTCACTTCTTCTTAACCTCACACATACACCTCGGGGGATCTTGATTTGCTTGGCCTAGACACATCAAATAAGACACAATTTAATCATTGGAACTAACTTTGACTTCACAAAAACTCTATATAAGTTTACTTGATCTTATGGCATAGTTATGGTTCCATATAAGTGCATAATAAAGCAACCCCTAGCATTTATGATCTTAACTCCAATTTCTCATTTAATCTAAGTCTCTTGACTCCATTTAAACTCCTTAAAGTCATCATAAATTCAATTCAAGGAGCCTAAATTGAAGTTGCTTCTTTATGAACCAATGGTTCCTTTGGTGTCTCTAGTTCATATCTAGACCATTTCTATCTTTGGAATCAAAGAAAACTCTCACTAGGTAGTCATTCCCTCTCTTAGCCAAGACCTAGCATCAAATGGGAGCCCATGGAGTTTTGTTGTTTTCTTTAAGGAAATTGCCACTTGTGAAGCCTCTTAGATGTCTTATGAACTCATACATACTCTTACATAAGCTAAATTATCCTTATAGAGCTTAAAAAATGGCTAGATGCAACAAAATCCCTAAGGTACATAACTTAAATTTTAATGCTTCTTTTTTAATCCTAATTGTATCTTTTTAATCCTCACACTCTATAACCCTTATTCCTACCTTGGTGTGATCAAAATTCACTCCCTCTTACATGGGCCTCAGTCTAGTCGAACCAAGCATGGAAGATGGAGACAAGAAGAAGCAATAAAATCCATAGTTTCTTACCTTGTTTCCAAGCTTCCCCAAGGTGCTTTCTAAATCTTCGAATCTCTTCTTCAAAGTCTCTCTTTCTCTTATTGAATTGATCACAGAACAACCCCAAATTAATCATCAAAACTATAAGAGAAGAGAGGAGAAAGGAGAGAAGAAGTTGGAAGAAGGAAAAAGCATGAAAATCTATAAAATTCTTACCCTTTTTCACTTGGTTTCTCCTTCCTTTCACTCCCCTTTCTTATGTTCCTTAGAGCTACCTTAGGGTTTATTTTAAATCAGATGGTGGTTGGTTATGAGGCTGGATAGAAAAGGGGGTGTGATTTAAGGGATTAGGGACTTATTTATGTAACTTTTCAAAATTCTAATTTAGTCCCTATTCTTACTTCTTTCCATTTGGGCTCATTTTAACTCCTTTTTGGGAACCATACTTTCCATCATGAAATTTAGGTCCTCTAATCCATAAAATGCCTTTGATTTCATCTAAATTAGATTAAAAATTTTTCCAAACAAATTAGTCAAAGTTTTGGTCAACTAATAATATTTTAATTTGCATACTATAGGGTTTTAACCATTCTAAGGATTTTTATAATTTTTAAGGCCTTTGAGAACCCTAAGAAAGTCCATTTTTCTATTTAAAGATCTCTCCTTAGAGTTTTCTAAAAGTTGCTCAAATTTACAAAAATGTCATTGCCTTTTTGCCAAATTTTATTTAGCTATTCTGACTTTGGTTTCTAGGCATCTTTGACCTTGTATTCTTATTTTTTGATATCTAGATCATTACTACAATTTTGTTTAGCCTCAATTCTTTCCATTTAGGGGACTTCATTTTGTAATCGATTAGTTTCAGGTCTTTTTAGGGTAACCGGGTATTACACTACTAAAGCATAAAGCTAGGAAGATAAAGCTACCTTAGGGCTTGTAAAGCTTCAAGGCACCACTAATCTACTTGTTCCTTTTCTTTTTCTTGACCTTCTTTAGCTTGACACTCATAAGAGGCGAGTTTGGACTAGCTTAGCCTATATATAGCAATTTGTAATACAAAAGGACTTATTAAAATCCACATTGACTCATATTACTATCATCTAATCATACTAAGACCTAACATGCTACTTTAGTTTACTTTTAGGTTCCTTGAGAGGCAACTCTTGAAATTCTTTTTCTACGCTCCAAACTCTTGTTTGCTATGAGCCATATGACCCTAATATAACTCATTTATGTCATCATAAGCTTAATTAAATAAGCCTAAGACTAACTTTCAATTTATAACTCCTAAATTCAACCAATGGTTCTATTAGTATTTATTCCTCTCATATAGGCCTCTTAAATCCTTAGAACTCATCAAAACACTTCTTAGGTGCCCTAACCATCCTTTGGCCAAGACCATATGTAATACCTTATATTTTTATTATCATACTCTTCCATTCTAGGCAATTGGTGCACATTCACAAGGAAAAAGTAAGGAAAAGTATAAAAATAATACACTTTTATTGTGTTGCGTTGAGGTAAAATTCTTTAATTCGCATTATGTGGGCCCTGTGGATTATCCAACATCACTTTCTAGCCATTTATCATTGAAACAAATCACAAACAACTCAAATCATCAAGCAATCCATAGATTTCAAGCTCAAAACCCCAAAATTCCATTATTTCTTCTTCAATAGCATGCGGCAGATTTTAGGGGTAACTTTGAAAAATCATAACTAAATGTAGAAAAATAGAAATCACACAAACTATAGCTTTTTGGAAAGCTCTAGATGTTAGATTTACATTACAAATAAGTCCTAGCCATGAAAATTCCATCTAGACCATGTTTGACAATGAAATAGCCATAAACTTCTGACTGCCACCTGATACTCATACAATTTACTATCATAATTTTAAAAATATCCAATTAATTTCACAAATATCCAATACAAGCAAATGATATCAATCTAGAAAGATACAGATATTAGCTAGAGAAAAAAAATAGTTCCAAACCATTCCAAGAGCATTCAGACTCTGAAAATCAATCAAATAGTACCACAGGTTTGATTATGCGCCTGGCACTAGATAGCAGCGTCAAAAATTAATATCTCCCTCTCTAGACATCCAAATGAGGTTCTTCCAATTGGCACAAGTCACTGGGAATGTCTAGTGTCTACTTGTAAAATTTCATGGCAATTGAACATCATTTGTGCCACACCTACACTTTGCATACACTATAACTTACCATATGGAAGGATCTTGTACTACTAACAGAAGACCCTGTTGACAAGGTCTTAAGTTTTACAAGGCAAAATCCAAGATCCTGTCGACAAGGTTTTTAATTTTCATAGTGTAGAGTCCAAAATCCTGTCAACAAGATCCTAGACTTAGGAGGTTAATTGTCATACCTAGACAACCTTCATCATTTTCACAAGAAAACCATAAGTTGATAATGTTAATATGCTAGAACTATTTCCATGGTTATGATAATCAATTTCATGCAAATGCAAATATAAGAGTTTACTTGTATAGGGAGTTCGGTAGCCCTAATAAACATTACAATTAACTCACGGTAGATTTCTCATGTGTAATATTTATACAAATCAAAAGAGAGACTAACACTACAATGTTACATCCTCACTGGAGTCAGACTTTACATTCAACCCTTGTTCAAAGGATTCATAAGACCAATTATAGTCAATATGTAATCTATTGGTCAGTTTGTTCATTCTCTGTTTGTCTGGCTCCATTCGTAGCATAATTAATACCTGTAAAATGGTCAATTTATAATGAGATAAAATCCCAGTAGCAAACAATGTACTCAAGAAACACACATATAAATAGCACAGATTACTATCCAGGATACATTAGATGCATACTTCGGTGTCGGAGCATGTAATATCTAAGTAGCAGCATATTCTCATTCGTTAGGCTACGTAGCAGCATATTCTCATTCGTTAGGCTACTGTGCTTCTGTTATTGGCCAATAACAGCAATCTAGTACTCATAAAGAGTCATCTTAGTAGATATACATGCAACCAAACATAGCATAGGGACTTCGGGATTTCATCCAGTGCATTAACATAAATAGCAAAATGAGTACAGTGTTAACTACCTGTTTCGTTACCGTCATTTTGTCCCGTTATTCCTTAGCTCTGGTTGTCCCGATGGCCTTCCTAAATTTCAATCATGCATTGTACTAATTAAGAATGAGTCATGGTTAATATTTACATTGCAATTAAATTACTAATCCCCCCATATGAAATTCCTAAATCCCTTTCGCTAGTTAACTATTGGAATTCCTAATTGTAAACAATCACATCTTCGTTTTCTTTTCCTTCTCATTAATTAGTTACTATCTAAGTTATTCATGTGTGATCCAGTGCTATAAAGCTAAGTCCTTAGCCCTTATTTTCAAGCTGGATTCTCAAATTTTCCATACAAAGTCACACTACAACAGCAACAAAAACAAAAACTACCATAGTCTCAATTTAACTACATTTTCGGACCTGTTTTTGTGAAATTTCTTTCCTCCACTAAATGACCTCCAAAAATCATAAAAATTGGCAGAGTGACCCCTTATTATGTTAATTATAAGCCACATAAACAGTTTCCAAGAATTCCTAGGGATGGCCCCTGAACTCCTACTGTTTTGGTCACTACCTCAGTTGAGCTCGCTGTACACTGTCCTTGCTGTTTCTGTCTTTGTTATCCCACCAAATGAGCCCAGAAAATTCTAAGACTTTGTAAACCTAACGTCATATGTCTTAGCTACCTCCCCACCAAATTTCATGCACTAATTCCTTCATTTACCCATTTAACAAAATTCTTTATGAAATCAGCCCCAAGCTGTCCCGTACAGAAGCTAAATTGAATTAGTGGGTTGTTTCTTTAATTTACCTTGTTCCAAAAAATTCTATAATTTTCCAGATTTCAAGTATAAGGGATGGACAAGGCCAAAACATCCCAGTCCAGAACAAGGAAGCAACTTGGAACTTACCTTTTATGGAGTCCTTGTACTTGGTTTTTCTTCTCTTCTCTCCTCTTCTATGGCTGTCCGAAATTTCTTCCTTCTTTCCACTACTTCCCTCAGCCTAAAATGAGTTAAAGTGAATGGTAATTAATGCAATGGACAGCTCTTTCTTTTTCACCACTATTAGGTGGCATGAAGGCAAATCACAATTTCTTGAATCGGTGCAATTGCTAGGTGGCAGCAGATATGTGTCTTACTCTCATTTAAACTATATATTAAAAGCAATATTTAACTCCTTCTATCAAACCAAATACGGCATTAGCAAATCACAATTTAATATATATATATATATATATGAAGGTGGGTGGTACAAGCATGAGGTGTCCTCATTCTAACTTACTTACGCTATTCATTTACATGGTGGTGCAAGCATGAGGTGTCCTCATTCTAGATTACTTAAACCATTCATTTACATGCAACCTTCATTCCTAGCTCCTCCATGGCTGAATGTACTACCTAATGTAATCAAATATCATCTACCACATATACTCACACGCCTTACACATGGAAGCACAAGGTGGCATTGGTAGTAATTTCCCACATCCAAAGAAGAAGCAAGCCGTGGTCAATTAATATATATATATATATATTACTTCCATCTAATATACAAATTGTGTATGATGCCTAATCCCCACGGCAATGCAGATTATGCCAATCCCCACAACTAAACATAATTCCAAGTAACCAAGTGGATGCTTATGCTCTCGTGTGGTGATGGTGTCAAATGGGTGTAATTAAAATAATTAAAATCCCTTCCTTCCATGCTATTTGACTGAGTGAATTAATGTGGGTTATGCTAACAGTTACAGGAAGTTCAAAATGTGACAATTTGTCTCTTGAATGGCTGAGAACAAGTTTTGGACTATATTAATAGTACTAGTGGCCAAAACCAGAATTTTTGCCAAATTCAAAAATTTGCCAAATATTTTGTAGACCTCCAAAAATTGCCCACTTTAGCTTTCCAAAAAACTCTCAACAAGCTCTAGATGCATGCCAAGTTTTTGACCAATAAGAGCTCATTTGGGTAGAAAGTGATATAGCCTTACGAAATGGTCAATTTTGGCTTCCATAAGGTGTCAAGTTTGTCCAAATGGCTTCTCCAATGGTTTGGCACCTCTTGGGCAAGTTTAAAAGCATGAATATGACTTGTAGGAACTACCCAAGTGGTCTTAAACCACATGCATCTTAATTTGGCTATCCCACACTCAAGAATGCATAATCATCACAAGCCATCAAGGTGTCAAATTCTACATTCTCATTGATCTAATGCCATATAAGAGCTATACAATGTTCATACATCATATTACATTTGTCTATGAGCTTACATCTCAAAAATAATATGTACAAAGTAAATTTGGTATTCAAATACAAAACAAGCTACATAATGGACAAAGTATGACTTTTCTATACTTTTGGCTTGCCTTCCTTGCTTCTTGGACATCACCTAGGCATTTTAAGATAATGAAGGAAAGGGGAGTGAGATTCCTAGAATCTCAATAGCTCACACACCCATTCACACACATGTTTAAGGCATATACACATCAAATCATATATATGGAAAGTTTGGGAACCATAAAGCATGCAGTCATAATTTCCATACCACTTATTCATATTCAAGCTAACAACATGCTCTAGGGACTTTTGGTTTTGCCTTACCACATTTTTAGGGCTTTTGGATTTGCCTCAGTCTTGGCCTAGGGACTTTTGACTTGGCCTCATCTTTCCAAGAGACTTTTGGCCTTGTCTCACCCATGCCATAAGACTTTTGGCATCTCCTCACCTTCATTAAGGGACTTTTAGCATCACCTCACCCTTATGAGTCATTTCTACAACCAAAGCCATTCAATGAAACACATTGGTACCAATGTAATGTTAAGGCATCAAGTGGCATGATCTCACATCACAAGAGCATACACAAACATATAAGGACAAACATATACACATAAGAATTCAAGGAGAATGAGGTGGAGAGCTACCTTTCAATGGATGCAAGCTTCTTTTGCTTTACTCCCTTCCTCTCTCGACTTCACAAGATCACTTAGGTGGGTAGATGTTCTCTTGGTCTAGACACAATGAACAATATACAATTACACACTTGAAGCAAGCCAAGACATTAAATTCCCTTTTGAGCACACACTTGGTTCCATATGTGGCATAATAGTTCCATAAATGGCCTATTGAAGCAACCTCCACAATTCAAGCTCTTGGCTCCCATCTCTTGTTATTTTTAGACTTCTTGGATTCATTTAAGGTCCTTGGAGCTCTCACACATTCACTTGCACAGTTAGAAAACCAAGTTGCTTCATAAGGCACCATTATGGACACCATTGTCCCATTTCCAATCCATAGCTCCTAAATTTTTCCCAATGTTTCTTCCATCTCCTAATATCATATAAAGTTCCAAACCAAGGCTAGAACAAATTAAAAAACTCCTTAGCTTAATTATCCTAGCTTGGCCAAAATATGCACCATAATGGAGGTTCATGGAGTTCTTGATTTTTCTTTGATGGGAGAGCCACTTGGGAGGGTTTCTAGAGGTCTTAGAAGCTCAAGGAAACATTCAAATGGCCAAGGAATTACTTACACAAAATCAGATTTTACAAAACCCTAAAGAAGCCTATACTTTTTCTAACTTGTTTTCCATAGGTTTTTCTTGCAATCTCTTATCATATTCCTCTTCCTCATGGTCTAAAACCCTAGTTCCTCTCTTATTTTTAAACAAAAAACCTCCCCCTTATATGGTTCTGTTTAGGGCCAAAACACATACAACCAAGGAGCAAGGGGAAGAAGCAATAAGAATAAGAAAATACCTCAGATTTCTAGCTCCCTTTTGATGCTTCTTCCTTGGCTTGAGTCCTCTTCCCAATTTTTGAAAATTTCCCCTTGGTTTTGGTCCAAAAATAGCACCAATCATCTCAAGAAAACCATAGAAAGAGAGGAGGAGAAGAGAGGAACAAGATTGGAGGAAGATTGAGCATGAAATTCCTTAGATTTCCTCGCCCTTTTTGCCTTTTTCTTCCTACTTTTCTTCCTCTCTAGGAGAGCCTCAAGGAGCTACTATTTTTCTATAATTTGGGCAGAAGAAGTCATGTTTAAGAAGGTGGGAGAAAAGGCAAGAAGCTTATAGAACATTAAAGAAGCTAGCTTTTTCAAAAATTCCAATTTTGTCTTTCCTTAATGGCAATTTTGTTCAGCTTTGTGTTAACTCCTTTTTGAGAACCATCTTTTTCATTATAAAATTTAGGTTCCCAATTTAATAAAATGCCTTTATAACCACTCAAATTGGAGCTAAAACCTCCTCAAATGAATCTGTTAAAGTTCAGGCTCACTAATATTGGAAAACGTACACTGAAGGGGCTTTTGTAACACCATAATTTCTAGCTCATTTCATAACATTCTCATGCATCACATCAACAATTCCATGAAGGAAGTGGGAAAAGTTCATTAAAATAATACATTTTCTTACATTACATCATGTAAAAAAATTCCATTCAGTGTCACGTAAACTGTACGAGCTTATACCATACATTCTCATATTTAATTATATGAATACAACTAATTTGCATTATAGAATGTGGCTTACAACTCATGGAACTCAAAGGAAAGCTCAAAATATTCATGTATATTTTCAGCCAGAATTTTGGTCTTTTCTGACTAAACTTTGGAAATTCATAACTAATTCTAGAAAACTTAAAATCATACATTTTTGGCCATTCTGGAAATTTAAGGATGTCTAATTCACATAAAAATATGCCCAGACCATAACATCCATCACAGAGGATGTTTGACATCTGAAAAGCTCCAGAGGTCAAACTACCTCCAGGGGCTATCACAAATTTCTACAGCAAAATTTGAAATTGTCCAATTAATTCCAAAAATATCCAATCCATGAAAATGATGCCAATATGGAAAGTTGTGGATGTTAGCTAGAGGAAAAAATATTTCTAGACCAGTTTAGGCAGCCCAGACCTCAGAATTCAATAGAATAGTAACTCAGGTCGGGTAAAACTCCTGATACTGGATAGAATGTTCAAAAATTAATATCTCTCTCTCTAGACTCCAAATGAGGTGATTCTAGTTACGAGTCACTGTGAATGTCTAGTTTCTCTATATAAAATTTCATGACAATTGGACATTATTTGTGCCTTGTGTGACAGATTTTATTTTCGGACCAAATGAATAGTGCAGCAGACCAAAATAAAAAAATTGCCAACTTTGAAAATTTATTAAATATTTTGTAGACCTCCAAAAATCATGTTCTTTAGCTTTCCAAAAAACTCTCAATAAGCTCTAATTGTATGTCAAATCTCAGATTAAGAAGATGTCATTTGGCCAAAAAGTGACATAGGGTTTCATTATGGTCAATTTTGGCTCCATATGAAGTACTAAAGTAACCAAATGGCTTTCTTTAGGGTTTGGCACCTTTTGGGCAAGTCCAAAAGCATGATTAAAACTTGTGTGAGTTGCCTAAATGGTCCCAAACTCTATACATCTCATTTTAGCCATTCCACATGCAATTATATACACACACATTAAACTTTCAAAAAGCATTTCCTTGCATTACATACCCAATTTACATTTTAGGGTTCACATATCATATCCATTCTTTTATACATCACATGTGATCATAATTATACATGTCCAAGAGCTCATGGGCCATATATATCATTGGATTACAACATTTTACACAAATATGGCATTAAAGTGACAAAACTCAAACATTGGTTGTCAAATTCTCCTCTTCAAGCTAGTTGGCTTCCATTACCTTGTCCACTTGCTCCACCTAGCATGTGAGATCATTGGAGAGGAGGGAACGAGATTCAAAGGATCCCAATAACTCATCTCCCATTCAATCATACATAATGGATGCAAACAAGTCTCATAAATGTATGCATGGTATGTGGATATGTGTAAACATTCAAGAATCATTTTCATCATTTAAGAAAGTCATACATAGCATACAAAGACTTGCCAAGCAAGTGGATTGTCCTCACCCAATTTCTTATGGATTTTGGACTTGCCTCACCCATTCTTTAATTCATTCTTAGACTCAACCATGCTCTTGGGAGCCCACTTTGTTTTTAGGAGACTCTTTGCTTTATCTCAACTAATCCTAAGGGTTCTTGGCTCATTCTCACCATAGCTAAGGGTTCTTGGCCTCACTACACTCAAGCAAACCCAAGCATACATCAAAACATCATATGAAACATAACATGTCATAAAAAAACTATGGCATATAAAATCATGCTAGCATACTTTTTATGGCTTGAAATTACACATACACATATTCTAAGACAAGCTAAGCATACATCCATGCATGAAAGAAGGTGGAGAGAGCTATCTTGTACACAATCACACACTTTCCTTCTTAAATCAAGGCTTCCTCTTT
This sequence comes from Erythrophleum ivorense, assembly GCA_026724425.1. NCBI lineage: Eukaryota > Viridiplantae > Streptophyta > Magnoliopsida > Fabales > Fabaceae > Erythrophleum > Erythrophleum ivorense. Next base: position 402,897 of record JAIUCV010000428.1, on the reverse strand, counting down.
CGGCCACACACACACAAACTTGTAGAGATGGTTTCTTTTGGCCTAGAAACAATTTATGGAAGCTAATTAAGTTCATGAAACAAATTCTAAGGCCACACAACTTGCTTAGACACTAGGTTGTTCTATAAACCCCATTATGGTCCATAAATGCACCTAATGAAGCAACACCCCTCAAATAATTTCTAGGCTCCATTCTTTCCTTTCAAATATAATTCTTGACTCCTTTTAAACCTCTTGGAGTCATCACACAATTAAAACAAAGGGCCTATCATCATATTGCTTCTTTAGGTCATAATATGGAACCTAAAACACCAAATTACTTTCTATGAATTCTAAATTTTTTCCAAGGCCTCCCCTCATTTTCATTTATCTTACATGACTCAAAAATGGTCTTAGAAAAATTTAAAACTCTCCCTAGCTAACCCAACCTTGCTTGCCCGAGACTATGCCCCTTTTTGGCCTCCTTGGAATTCTCTTTGTTTTCTTGAGGGAGGAAGCATGTGGGGAGCATCTTAGGGATCTTAGGAGCTTATTTAAAGTCTTAATTATACCTAGGAATCATCATATAAAATCAGATTTTGGAAGGTGCACATAGAATCCTAGAATTTGCATCTTGAAATCTAATGGTTATTTTGTTAGTTCCTTTGCATATTCTTGTTCTTCTCCCTCAAATACCTAAGATTCACCCTTGGTTTGGTTGAAAACTTAACTCCCTAAGGATGACCTTACATTGGTCAAAATACCCATAAGAGAAAGGAGGAAGAAGATCAAGTGGAAGAATTGCATGATACCTTGATTTCCTTGGTTTTCTAGCTTATTCTTTGCTTTCCTTGGCTTCCTCCCTTGAATTTTGAACTTTTCCTTCTGCTCTTCCTTCAAAACATCCCTTCAACTTTAGAGATATCATGATGAAGAAGAGGGAAAAAGAGGAGAAGAGATTGGCTAAGAGAAAGCATGAAAACAAGCAAATTCCCATACCTTAAGCTTGGATTTTCTCCTCCTTCTCTCCTTCCCTTGGTACACCACTCTCCTAGGATTTTTCTTCTGATTTTGGGCAGAATAATCTGAAGCTAAATGAGGGAGAGTGTGAGGCGCCACCTATTTATAAGGGAGGAAGAAGCACTTTTTCAAAAATTCCCATTTGCCCTTCGTTCTTGGCATTTTCATTTCTCCTTTGTTTTAGCTCCTTTTTTAAAACTGTCTTTTCCATTATGAAATTTAGATTCCCAATTTAGTAATAGGTCCATCAAATTTAGATTCACTCAAATCAAAGCTAAAACCTTCTCAAATGAATTCGTCAAAGTTCGGATACACTAATGTTGGAAAAAGTCCACCGGAGGGGCTTTAGCTGTCATAGGGCTTTCCATCATTTTTAGGGTCTCTAAAAACCCTGGGAAACTCAAAAATTTCATTTAAAAAGCCCCCCAGTGTGAATTCCAAAATTTTCTCAAAATTACGAAAATACCATTATGTTTTGTAAGCTTTTCGTAAGAAAATGTTTCTTTATTCTAGCTTCATTTTTCTTTCCATCTGAGCCTGGAATTCTTATTTTTATGAGTCTAGAATGCTTTCCAAATTTTTTGAGACCTTAACTACATCATTTCAGGGGACTTCCTTTTGTATCCAGTGAGTTTCATTCGTTTACGGAGAAACTGTATATTACGTTTCTCACATTTTCTTTGGTTTTCGGAGAATCGAATATTATAGCTTTACTAGTCTCGGGGGTTACCATGGTTTTTGGGGCTTCTGAGAACCTTGGGCAACTTAAATTTCCCATTTAAAAAGCCATCCTATATGTTTTTTCAAAAGTTACACTTATTTACGAAAATGCCATTACATTTCGTTAATTTTTGTCATGATTTGTTTCTCCATCCTAACTCCTTTTTTCTTTCAGTCAAAGCCTAGAATTATCATTTTTAGGAGTCTAGGACTCTACCTAAATTTTTTAAGACATTATCTAGCTCATTTCAGAGGACTTGCTTTTATACAGCTCATTTCGTCGTTTTACAGAATTTACATTCTTTACACCATGACATAAGGAGAGCCAAATGAATTTTTGTTCATTTCTATTAGGATTTTGATGCATGTGGAGGTTTCTTGGCTTTTCTCTTATTTTTAATTATGATTTAATATAGCATGAAATACCTTCATAGGGTTCCAAAACTCCTAAGGTGCAAACAAAACCCTACGTGTCCCAGTTTGCATCCTATAGCTTTTTAATGGATTCCATTAGTACCACTTAATCCTCTATGCTTCTAAACTCCTATTGCTATCTTGTTTCATCTAAAATTAATCTTCCTCTAGGATTTCCATAAGTTGTTTGAACATGGGAGGAAATGGAAGGGCAAGGAAAAGCAAGTTTTCTTACATGGTTTCATACCTTGTTTCAATCCTTGTTAAATGGAGAACTTTGCACCATAATTGGTTTCCTTGAATTTCCTCCTTTTCCCAAGTGACCAGCCATCAAAATCATCCTTTTAAGAAACATAAAATCATCAATGGAAAGAGCTAAATGAGGAGGAGAATATTTCTAACTACCATGAAATGAAAAAAAATACAAGTTTCCTTACCTTTCTTGCATTTTCTTTCCCCCCTTTCTCTTTTCTCTTGGACATGATCCAGCTACTATTCAAAGGAGTTCTAAGTCAGTTATGGGCTATGGGTGGTGTGGTTGAACCTATATAAGGGGGGAAAATGTTTTAAAATAATTTCTAAAATAGTGATTACGTCATGAAAGTTTAATCGCTCCATTGGGCTCATTTTAAATCCTTTTTGAATTCTATCAGTTGCATATGAAAATTTAGATCCTCTAGTTTATTAAAGCCTTTACTTTGGAATTTTTGAGGTTTAAAATCATATGAAATAGTCTAGTCAAAGTTCCAATCAGTTGATATCCTAAATTGCACATCAATAGAGATTTTACTAGTCTAAAGGTCCCTATAATTTTCAAGGCCTTTGAGAACCCTAATGACCTTAACTTTAATATTTAGAACTTCTTTCTTTAAGTTTCTAAAATTATGATTTTTCCATTATATAGCCCATTTAATCTGTTTGAGGTTTAAAATCATATGAAATAGTCTAGTCAAAGTTGTAATAAGTTGATATCCTAAATTGCACATCAACAGAGATTTTGCTAGTCTAAAGGTCCCTATAATTTTCAGGGTCTCTGAGAACCCTAATGACCTTAACTTTAATATTTAAAACTTCTTTCTTTAAGTTTCTAAAATTATGATTTTTCCATTATATAGTCCATTTAATCTATTTAGCTATTTTGCCTCTGGTTCTAGGCTAGTTTCTTATCCTCTTTTCTAGATGCCCTAATTAATATTCTTTCCTTACTTGGCCTTATTTCATTCTATTCTAGGATCCTCATTTATTATCTTACTAGATCAAGTTCATTTTTAGATGAATGGGGTGTTACACTTGTTATGCTTGCTAAAAGCATTACCATTTAACCTACACCCTTCAAACTAAACAAAATACTTTAACCACACCTTTGCCGTTGGCCAAAGAAAATTTCTTATTATTGCCATTAATCATTTTCCCATATGGATCAAAGCTAAACTATTATAACCACTCATTTATGTAAATTCTTAAATATTAAAGGAAAGATGAGAAAAATGATAAAAGAGAATTAAAAGCCGAGTTAGAACAAAAGAAAAGAGAAAAAGTGAGAAAAAGGGCAAAACAGGAGAAATAAGGCCAGTTTAACGAAAAAGTGGGAAAATTAGGGATTTAGATAATATGAAAATTAACATATAATATATATCTTTCATCATAATGCGATAAAATATGGCTAGCAAATTAATCAAATAGGGTTGGTTCAGTTAAATCCTTAGTGGTATACAAATTAGGATTCTTGGCAGCAATATTTTTTACCAACTATTTTCAGACTATTTTAAGTCCCTAAGTAGATATTTTTAATGAAGAGGAAAGTCTAAAATTTAGTATGCAATAGTGTATTTCTAAAAAGATTGAAAAATGAGTTTAAATAGAGGAATTAAAATGTAGGGATAAAATGGTCATTTTGGAAAAAGTTATAAAACCCAAGATATTTTCCTATATAAGTCACGTTATCTTCTCCTTCTCTTAATTCACTTTAAGCAGCCAATTTCAGCATTTGTGGTGGCATGAAGAAAGGAGGAGAGAGAAAGAAAAGAAAGGCAAAAGAAGTAAGGAAATATGTTAAATCTTGCTATGTTATAGTTATGAAACTTCTTCCTCTTTCATACTCTTTCTCATGGTAGGTTTGGTTTTTGAAAAAGATGAAAATTATGGTTAGAACCTTAAGCAGAAGAGCATGTTTAAGGAAATCAAATATACCATAAAAACATACATCCAAAGGGCATCAAAATAAGGTATGTTTTAGCTACGGAAAAATTGTTATTTTTGGAACTCTAAGGCCTTGTTAGTTCAGCCAAGAAAGGGAGGGTGTAATGATCCTAACTCCTAATCATGCTAACTAAGCATAATCATACTCTTGATAATCAATACCTAAGGACTAAAGCCAATACTAGTTTATTATTGAAACCTTTTAATGATTAACAATTAATATTCTTATAAGCTAGAAGATCTAAGTTCATAAGAAATTTAATTTCTCACTTAAGATTTTCAACTCATCCACAAATGGATCTAAAAGTAGAAAACTCCTATATATTGGTTTGCAAGTCATTACTTATCATTAACATAGTGAAAACTAAGATTTAGAAACTAAAATGGGGGTTTGAGGACTTAGGCCGCGACTTAGAAGGTCTTAGTTGCAGTCAAGTTGCCTACTAGAACCTCTAAAAGCATTAAGATATACTTATGCCACAACTTGAGCGCTCCTTGTCACGACTTAATGTGATTATGTAACTTTAGTCTAAACTTTTGGATTTGCAACATGACCTAAAGGACCCATACCATGACTCAACTCACTATTGGAACTAAATTATACCAAATTCCCAATCCTCGCCACAACCCAAACTACCTACACCTCAGTAAGGTTCCCCTTAGGCCTCATTATTCAAAATTTCTTGAGTCTTATAATGTCTTAGCTATCTAGTTCTTATGTGAATATTATGGTCCAATAGCAAGTCCATTTACTGATGAACAAAATTATTGAATCCAAAATTTCCAATATATAAATAGTTGTCATTTTTTATAATTTCCATGTCAATCCAAATTTTTAACCATAAGAGTGTACATAATGTAACAGCATAAATTTCTAGCTTATCTCATGTCATCTCTATGTGTCATGTCATGCATTTCATAAAGAAGTAAGAAAAATGGCATTAAAATATTGAATTTTCTTTACGTTGCATAGCATATAAAATTTTCATTCAGTGTCCCATGGACTATATGAACACATGTATCATATTTTCATATTTAATTACATAGATACAACTAAAACCCATCACCAGAAGTGGCCTAGAGTTCATGCAAGTGAAAGAAACACACAAAATACCATAGTGTAGCCTCAGCCAGAATTTCATATTTTCCATTACAAATTTTGAAAAATCATAACTAATTTTAGAAATATTGAAATCATGCATTATTTACTATTCTGGAAAGCTACAGATGTCTAATTTATGCTAAAAATAATTTCAAGTCATGGAACATCAAGTAAAAGACATTTGACATTTGAAAATCACCCAAGGTCTCAACTATCTAGGCTACTGTCATAGGTTACTATCATAAACTTAGGAAATTCATAGCTAATTCTAGAAAAATTAAAATCATGCAAATTCAATCATTCTAAGGAGCTACAGATGTTAAATCTAAGATAAAAAATATCTCTAGACCATGCCAAGGCCATTTAGGAACTAAATTATGATAGAATAGTACAAGAGGTTAAGTGGTAATACTGGTACTAACATTAAATTTCAAAACTTCATAACTCTCTGTTCAAACCTCCAAATGCGGTGATCTTGGTGGGCATAGGAAGCTTATGACCTCTAGTTTATGCTATAAATTTCACAAGTAGTGGACACCATTTGACACTCAGATGACAGAACACAAAACTAACCATATGAACAGTATATGCACCAAAATAACAGAAAAATCCTAACTTTGAAAATTCATAATTAATTAGAGCTTTGATTTTTTTAAACTTTAACTTCCAAAAAAGATCTAGATATGATCTACATGTGTGCCAAAATTCATGGGCAAATTCATTCATTTGGTCAGATTTTGACATTGGGTTGTAAATTGGTCACTTTTGTGCCATATAATGGGTCCAAATGGTTCATATTGAGTTCCAAGGCCACCATGACCACTTGAGCACGTGGGAATGCGCCTGAATGACATTATAAACTTGTCTTAAAGGTACACAAACCCATAATTCACAAACTCACTCTCTCATCCCATGCCATACACAAGATTACACAAGACTAGTTTTGCCATTCCATACCCGAATTACACTACATCATGCATATACCATTAAATCTCATTTGTACATAATACATTAGTATAACTACATATGTTCATGAGGTCATAGGACATATACAATAATGGATTACAATATTTTCTATTCATATGGCCATAAAGAAGCAAAATCAAGACACTTTCTTGTCATACTCTCATCTTCCAAGTTATTGGCTCCCATTACCTTATCCACTTGGTCCACCTAACATGTTAGAACATTGGAGAGGAGGGAATGAGATTCAACGAATTCTAATAGCTCATCTCCCTTTCAATCATACATAAAGAATGCAAAACAAGTCTTGAAAATGCATGCATAAGCATAATGGATGACATGATCATTCATGATGCATTCTTGACATGTTAGTAAGTCATAAAGCATCCATAGGCTTGCTAAGTAAGTAGATTAGCCCCACCCATTTACTTATGGATTTTGGACTTGCCTCACCCATTTTCTCAAGGAGCTTTTGGCTTAACTTAACTCTTAGGAGACACTTTACTTTGTCTCAACCATTTCTAAGGGTTCTTGGCTCATCCTTACCATGGCTAAGGGTTCTTAGCTTCTCCATACATAAGCAAACCAAGGCAAATATAATAAACATTATTTAAAAACATAATGCATCATCATAGTACCATGGAATAAGAGCTCATGCTAGAACACTTTTCTTAACTTAAAACACACATACACACATTCAAAGATAAGTCAAACATACATTCATGCATGAGAGAAGGAGGAGTGAGCTACCTCAGTTGCAACCACACACTTTTCTCCTTGAATTTGCTCTCCCTTCCTTGGCCTCACACTCACAAAGGTATGGATTGGTTTCTCTTGGCCTAAACACAATTTATGGAAGCCAATTAGGTTCATGGAATCATTTCTAAAGCCATACATCTTCCTTAAACACTAACTTGGTCTAATAAGCCCTTTATGGTTCCAAGAATGCACCTAATGAAGCAACACCCATCAAATAAGTTCTAGGCTCCATTCGTTCCTTTCATATATGATTATTGACTCCTTTTAAGCCTCTTGGAGTCATCACACAATTAAAATAAAGAGCCTAATTATATGTTGCTTTCTTAGGTTATATTATGGAACATATAAGGCCATCTCACTTTCTATGGTTTCTAAATTTTTTCCAAGACTTCCCCTCATCTTCACTTATCATATATAACTCAAAAATGGGTTTGGAACAAATTAAAACTATCCCTAGGTACCTCATCCCCTTTAGGCTGGGACTATGAAGCATTTAGCCTCTATGGAAGTTTGCTTTATTTTTTTGATGGAGGATGCATATGGGGAGACTTCTAGGGATCTTAGAAACTCATTTAAACATTCATTTAGGCCTAGGAATCATTATATCAAAACAAATTTTGTAAGGAACACATAAAACCCTAGATTTGCTATCTTAAATTTCTATGGTTATTTGTTAATTCCCTTTGCATATTCTTATTCTCCATACTCCTTTTCCTAAGATTCACCCTTGGTTCTGCCCAAAATCCAAGCCCTCTTATAGCTTCTCATGTTAGATGAACCAAGGAAGAAAAGGGAGGAGGAATGGCCATTATGGGATGGAAGATTTACCTTATTTTTCCTTGTTTTCTTGCTTGAATCTTCCTTTCCTTGGCCTCCTCTCTTCAAATTAGAATTTTCCTCTCAGTTCTTCCCTCAAAACAGATTCATAAACTTCAATATAACCATAGGAAAGAAAGAGAAATGGAGAAGAAGAGGTTTGCTAAAGAAAAAGCATGAAAAACAACCAAGAGTCCAAACCTTTTGCCTTGTCTTTCTCCTTCTCTTCCTCTCCCTCTTGTGCACCTCACTCTTAAGGTTCCTCCTTTGGTTTAAGGCAAAAACATATGTGGCTAAGTGAGTAAGGAGGTGGGGCACCCTATATATATAGGTGGAGTTCGAGAAAGACTTTTCAAAATTTCCAATTTTGCCCTTTCGTTTCTGGTTCATTTTAGCTCCTTTTTTAGAACTGTCATTTTCATTATAAAATTTAAGTTCTCAATTTAGTAAAATGCTTTTGGAATCACTCAAGTTAGAGCTAAAACCTTCCCGAACAAATCCATCAAAGTTTGGGTCCACCGTCATTAGAAAACGTCCACCGGAAGGGTTTTAACTGTCTCGGGGCTTCCTACAATTTTTAGGGCCTCTATGAACCTTAAAAAACTCAACACTTTCATTTAAAAAGCCCTCTTATGAGAATTCCAAAATTTATGCAAAATTATGAAAATGCCATTACATTTCGTAGTCTTTCATTCAATTTTGTTCCTTCATTCTAGCTCTATTTTTCTTTCCGTCTGAGCCTGGGATTCTCATTTTTAGGAGTCTAAATTTTTTGGGACCTTAAATAATTCATTTCGGGGGACTTGCTTTGAAAATATACTCATTTTCGTTATTTAACGAAAGCCGGACATTACACATAATATTCTAAGGAAAATCCGACAAAGTTTCTCTTTATAAAATTAACCATCCAAATTAACACAAATGGTCACATTTTAGCCCAAATTCATAGACATAGAAAGGTACAGATGATGATGATGATATCATGTACCATAGCCTAGGCATGAAACATCAATTGTATCTAAATAACTCAAACTAGAGTAATATCACTACTAACAATGTGCAATTATACATAATACATCATGGTAGAGTTAAACATAATCCATATACGTTCGTTGTACATTGTAATACCCATTTGTTCTAAAAGTCTTAAAACTAAGGAGATTACAAAAGGAAGTCCCCTAAATTGAGTGATTAGAGGCTAAATAAAATTGGAGTGATAATCTAGACATCTAAAAATGAGAATACAAAGCTAAAGATGCTCGAAAATCAGAGCTAGAATAGCTAAATAAAATTAGATGAAAGAGTAATAATGTTTTAAAAAACTCAAAGGGGAGATCTTTAAATGAAAAAAAAAAATGAGTTTCTCGAGGTTCTCAGAGACTCTAAAAACCATAAGAACTTCTAGAATGGTCAAAACCCTCAGATTTGCATTTTGGAGTGTCAATTAACCAAAACTTTGAAAAGATCAGTTAATAAGGTTTTAAATCTAATTTGGGTAAAACCAAAGGCATTTTATAAATTAGAGGATGTAAATTTCATGATGGAAAATATGGTTATAAAAAAGGAGTTGAAATGAGCCCAAATGGAAAGAACCAAGGAAAAGGACAAAATGGGAATTTGGAAATGTTATAATTAGGCCACTTTGGTTCTTATAGTCACGCCCCATCTCCTCCTCATTTATTAACTAACCTTGCTCTGCCTCAAATCAAAATTCCACTCACCTTGAAGTGGTGCACAAGAAGGAGAAGAGAAGGGAGGAAAAATTCAAGCAAAAAGAGTAAGAAACCATCACTTTTTCGTGCTTCTCCTTTTACTAAACTTCTTCTTCTCTTTCTCATCTTTTCTCTCATGGTATTGATGATTAATTTGGGGCTATTTCATGGTTGGTTCTGTAGGAGGAAGAGAGAATTTGAAGGAGAGCTTAGAAGCTTTAGAAAGCTTTTTTAAAAGACATTAAAATAAGGTAAGATATCATGGTCCTTCTTGCTTCTTCTTGGTTACTTCTTCCATAAGCATTTCAGCTAGACTTAGGCCCATCTAGGAGAGGATGAATTTAGCTCATAGCCAGGTAGGAACAAGGGTTTTAAATCATAAGGAACAAGAATATGCAATTGGAACTAAAAGAGAAGCTTTAGAAATCAAGTTCAAGTAAGTAGAGTTTTAGTTGCACCTAGGAAATTTTGAAGCTTTCTAATGATAATCTAGCTTATATAAAAGTATGTATGAGTTCATAAAAGGTCTAGAAAGCTTCATGGATGCCAAATCCCCTAGGAAATTAAATGAAACTCCATGGGCTCCTTAGCCATATGCATGTCTCATCCAAGAGGAAGAAGAGGTACTTAAGGAGAGTTTTCTTTCATTCTAAGGATAGAAATGATCTAGATATGAATAATAAATATCAAAGAAACCATTGGTTTGAATTTAGAAATCATATTTTATAAGATGGAAGTTAAGGTTCCTTTTTAGGCATAAAGGAACAACTTAGTGTTTGGCTCCTTGAATTGGGTTTGTGAGACTCTAATGAGTTTAAATAGAGTCATGTGACTTAGATTAGGTGAGAAATTGGAGCCAAGATCATGAATCATATAAGTTGCTTCATTATGCCCTTGTATGGAACCATAACCATACCATAAGCTAGAATATGGTTATGTAGAGTTTATGTAAGGCTAGAATTGGTTCCCATGATATAATTGTGTCTTATTTTATGTGTCTAGGCTAAACAAATCAAGCTCCTCCTAGGTGTGTGTCTGAGGCTGAGAAGGGGAAGTAGACTTCAAGGAAGAAAACTTGGGTTTCTTGTCTCAAGATAGCTCTTTATCTTTTCTTAGTTGTTTGATTGTCCATGGATGCTTGTATATATGATTGAATCATAAGATATTCCTATAGCTATTGATTAAATGTTTTGGTACCATTATGCTTTTGAAATGTATTTTGAATGTGTGATGGCTTTAATGGGTGAAGTTGTGACAAAAGTCCCTTAGATTAGGTGAAGAGAAGCCAAAAGTCCTTAAGAATGAGTAAGACATAACCAAAAGTCTCAAGAAGGAGTGAGACTAAGTCAAAAGTCCTTAAAAGTAGGTGAGACTAATCTAAGAGTCCCAAAGAAATTGGGTAAGGCTAGACCAAAAGTCCCCAGAGCCTATGTTTGATTTAAATGAGTGCATTTGACTTGAAAATGTGATTATGTATGCCTACTCTAAGCATTTAGTACATGCTTGCATTCTTTTACATAAAAATGTGTCATATATGGATGCTTGGAAAGGTAAAAGAGCTATTAAAATTCTTTAAATCTCACTATTACCCATTTTATATCTAACAATGTCTAGGTGAGCCTCAAGGAGCAAGAAATGGAAGCTAAGGAGCTTAAGTGATGGGACTTTGACAATAGAATAAGATTTTGTGTAATTTAATGTTAAAGTATGGATGTATATGATGTTTATGAGATGTAAACCTTTGAGCACATGTAAAAGTATGTAATTATGATGTATAAACCGAAATTGAGGCCAAATATATGAGTATGTAAATTTTTGACATCCTTGAGCCTTAATGTACATATGTATAAGAATAAGTGGATTAGTGATTTTAATTTCCATGATGATTTGGGCCTATTAGGATACTTCTATAAGCTGTGTTTAAGATTTTGGACATGTTCAAATGGTCATGGTATGGTTAGAAAGTCATTTGGTACCATTTGAAGCCATGTAGATTCCAAAATTGACCATATTCTTGCCTTAAACCAAAGGATGACCAAATGAACGAATTTTTGCATGAAATTTGGCAAGCATATAGGTATCATCTAGAACTTTTCACAGAGCTAGAAAAACACTATTTGTGGAGCTCTAGAGAATTTATGATTTTTTAAAATTGGCCAAATCATGTAGAAATTGTCACTATTACTGTTCATATGGTCAGTTTAGTTTTTGGTGTCATTCAGGGACTAAATGAAGTCCAAAGCTCATATCATAAGCTTTACATAGCCACTAAGAGCACTCAATTTGGATTTGTACAGAGAGAGATATAAATTTTTGAAGTTTAAGGTCTGTTGTTATCTTAACTAGTGACCCAATTACTGTTCTATTGCCATTTCATAGGCCAATAATGATGGTTTTGATCTAAACTTTTTATGGTAGTTAAAGGATGTCCTGAGCTTTCTAGAAAGCTATAAGTTGCATGATTTAGATTTTTCTAGAATTAGTTATAAATTTTCAAATTTTATAATTTGCAAGTGTGATGTGATTTTGTGATATATGCCTTGGACCTAAAATTTATAGTTCAAATTATGATATTTTTTATTGAACAAATGTGTCATGGATGGAAAATGAGTTTGGTAAGTCCATATAGTCCGTTTGGCTAAAGATAAATTATTTTGGCTTTTAATGACGGTAAATTCTGCTACTAGTGGTAATGCTTTTGTAAAAATTGATACTTTTAGCTACTTATGACATAGATTAAAAGCTAGCTATATATGGTATGACATACATAATAACAAAATTAGGTACAAGATATTCATATAGTTTTGCAATTTCAAATATTGTATTTTCTCTTTTCCTTTACTGGCACTAGAGCTTCCACCTGACACTAGTTAGTGGAAAATAAAGGTAGGGGTGAGATTCAAGAGAATCTCAGTAGCTATATTCAAATCACCTAAAATAAGCATGAGACAGTTAAGCTAGAATAATGCAAGTATGCATGGTCATATAAAACTAACATAAATGCTTCACTTGTTTACTACATACTCTATTATAGCCATAAATCTTAGCTTAGCTTAGGCTTTTCTCTTAGATTTGGGAGAACTAATGTATTTATTCTTATTGCCCCTCTTCATCTTTTAGCCCTAGCTCATTAAACATAACATATAAAACACAACACATAACTGATGCCATGCAATATAGGAACATAACCTCTAATCGTAGTAATTGAGCTTAAACACATGGTCAAGAATCATAACCTAAGTCAAGAATCATTTATATCATCTATTTAGGAAAAAGTAAGGGAATTTGAACCTTAATGTTGTGAGAGTCATTAACCAAATAATCACAACAATTTATGTGCAAAAGAGAATCAAACCCTCAATTATAAGCCTTTAATTCTATTACTCATTAATTCCAACTCACAAGAATCTCCTACTAGTGTTTCCAAGTCCTCCTATGATGTTGCCATAGGAAAAATTAAGGTTTTTAGGTTAATATAAGAGTTTGAGAACCTTAGCCGCGGCTAAAGGCTTTCTAGCCGTGGCTAATTACTCTTAAGTTCACTTCTTACATCTTCAAAACCACGGCTAGTTAGAGCCTTGCCAAGGCAATCCTATGTGGCACCGCGGCAAGAAGACCTCTTAGAGCTTACCTCACTCATCTCTCGCTATTGGCTGTGGCCAATTCCCCTTTTCGCCACCACAAATTACTCTCTGGGTTACTTCTAGTTTAGCCTCTCGACTCTTATCGTGGTGAGCTCCACTTTGTGCTACAATGAATTACTCTTTGTTACCCTCTCTGTGCAACTTTGCCACTTTTCACCGTGGCTCATCCTATTTTGGCCATTCTGAAATCCTTCCTGTACCTAACACTCTTAGAATTTCATCACATACACTTCAACTCTCCCTTTAGGAACACTCTAGGACCACTCTCCCTCAATTTATAAGACTCTAATGGCATTTATCTACTTGATTTTCCTAGCTAATCTAACATTACCCATTTCAAGATTTAAGTATTGATTCCTACTCTTCAATCTACCATATATCAACAAGTACCATGTGATATTAATAAACAACCAGATTCATGAGCAACCAATATAGTCATTTAAATAGGAATCCCAATAGGGCACAATAAATTATCAATCTAAGTCATCATACAAGTTAACATATGATTACATTTCTAGATAGTGAACCATATCATAGGATTAACCGAGTCTTATATCAGCTACTATAAGTTTATACATCATAAATCAGTTTAATGTGAGACCTCACCCCTCAACAGATACATATTAGATTATCAAAATGTAGGCCCCTACACTTGGCAACATAATTACATGATGATGCTATACAAAAGAATAACAAAATTAGCATCTATCCTAAGTTAGGTCAATCTAAGTGCAGCTTTCCCACTTATGGTTTCAGCTCATGGATACTTATCCACTTGCTTACCCTTATCCTTACCAGAAGATCCTTCACCTGAAATGATTAGCCCATGACATGGGGTGAGATGAAAATCTTAGCAACCAAAGGCAAGTTCTATTCATATATTTTAATTTAATTAATATATGCACATGAATTCAAATGAGCATCGAAAAATATATCAGTCATATCAGCAAATGAAGCAATTAGGCTATCTATGATTATTATCCCATACTAGCAATCACATTTTGACATGCTAAAGGCTGATAACACTGGGAGAGCCCACCCATGGCACTTACTCCCTAATGAGCACAACCAGAGCTCAGTGTATTTGGGGTCTGATCATAACCCAGTGTTTGATCAAAGCACATGCATGGGTGGTAGCCGTACCACAACTCCACTATGGACTCACAAGGTCCAATCATAATATAATAAATAGCTAACCAACTCATTTAGCATTTCAAATCATTCATGTGTAGTAAATATAAATTAAAGCAGATATATGCATGGAATTAATATAATTCCCGGTTACCTCACTTGTAGATGATTCTTTAAGACCTAACAAAATGTTACTTCAGCCTATAGACATAAAATCATACCATTACTATCTCTAATCATCATTTATATCAGCAAACCCATTACTTAAGCAGTTAAACCACAAAAGACTACTTAGAAAACACTTACCCAATTGCTATAAGAACCAAATTCGAATTGGATTGCTCCAACACCAGAAACTTCAGAATATCACCTCAAACTCTAGGCAAATTTGCATAAAATTAGTACCCATACTATAAATCAACTATGGGGGTCTCTAACCAGTAGAAAAAGTGTAACGTCCGGTACGTTGTACAATCGCTGGAACAGGCCGGTTTGAAAAGAAAGTCCCCTGAGATGAGTGATTCAAGGCCAAATAAAATTTGAATAAAATTTTAAATAATAGAAAATGAGGATTTGAGCCTTGAGTTGGCCAAAAACTAGGGTTGGAGTGATTCGAAAAATTTGCCGAAAGGCCAATGGCATTTTCGTAAATAAGTGTAATTTTAGAAAAACACCTAGGTGGGCTTTTTAAATGAAAATTTTGAGTTACCTAGGGTTCTCAGAGGCCCCAAAAACTATGGGAAGCCCCGAGACTGGTAAAGCCCCTCCGGTGTACTCTTTTCGATGTCGGTTGACCTAAACTTTGACTAGTTTGTTTGGTAAGGTTTTAGCTCCGATTTGAGTGATTCCAAAGGCATTTTATTAAATTAGGAATCTTAATTTTATGATGGAAAAGACGGTTCTCAAAAAGGAGCTAAAATGAAGTTAAACCAGAAATGCCATTGTGGAAGGGTAAAAATGGAAACAAAATGCACAAAAGAAGCTTCCAAACTCCCTTTTTAAGTCACGTTCAGCTCCCCCCTCTCTAAACCGACTTTCTTCTGCCCAAAACTCAGAAATGGAGCTGCTGTCTTAGGCGCACAAAGGGAGGAAATTTTGGAGGAAGAAAAGCCAAAGAAAGGGTGAGAAAGTGCAAGGTTTTCATGCTCTTTCCTCTTGAAACTTCATCCTCCCCTTCTTGCTTCATCTTTCCATAGTTTTAATGTAATTTTTGGTGCTGATTTGGGTCCAGATCAGAGGAGGGAAATTCAAAATTTAAGGAGGAGAAAGAGGGAAGAGGAAGGGCTCTTGAAGGAAGCTTGATTGCAAGGTAGTTTCTCTCCCTTTGTTGCTTCTTTTTCTCCTTCTCCTCTTCCATGGTAGGATGTCTCAACCAGAACCATAAAGAGGCAAGAGTTTCTATTTTATAATCCAAAAGAATCCATCAAACTAAGCCATGGGAAGATGGATTATACCAAAGAAATGCATGAAAAACTAGTAAAACTCAAGTTGGAAAAGTGTAGGGTGCTTGAACATAAGTTAAAATCTGGGTTGATTCAAGACTTCCCCATCATATGTGAGTGTTTGTTTGAGTTTCTAAGACTCCTAGGGAGCCTCCCGAGTGTCCTATCCATTAAGGAAGAATCCCAAACTCCATAGGTGTTTAATGGAAGCATAACTAGGTCAAGACCCTTAGAGATAGCTAGGGAGTATTTTAAATGGTTCCAAGCTTGATTTGGGACTTTATATGATAAAAGAAGATAGGAGAAACCCTTAGAAAAAATTTAGAAGCCTTAGGTTGAGAGATGAGGCAATGGCTTCTATAATGTAACCTTATGAAGCAACATGGACCTAGGTTTGTGAAAGTGAGTGTGTGATGGCTTCAAGGACCTTAAATGAGGTCAAGAGGTCTAAATATGGCAAGAGAATGGAACCAAGAATGTTAATTATGGTAGTTGCTTCATTAGGTCCTTAATGGAACCATATTGTGACAAATAGACCAAAGTGTAGTCTTAAGAGTGAGTTGGATGTCATAATTTGTTCCAAGAGTACAATTTAGTGTTGTTTATTGTGAATAGGCCAAAGAAATCCAACCCCACCTCCTTGTGTTTTTGGAACCGAAAAGGAGAAGAAACAAGCAAAGTAAAGCTTGAATTTGCACCAAGGTAGCTCTCCACCTTTTCTTATTGCATTTTCTTGTTGTATATGGTGTCATTGTGTGCTTATGTGTATGTTTATATGTTTGAGACATGCCACTTGATGCTATGTTGCTATTTTGGTACCAATATACTTTCTTGAATGTCTTTGAATGATGGAAATGGCTCATAAGGGTGAGGTAGTGCCAAAAGTCCCTTAATGTGGGTGAGGAGATGCCAAAAGTCTCATGGCATAGGTGAGACAAGGCCAAAAGTCCCTTGGATGGGTGAGACTAAGTCAAAAGTCCTAGGAACCAAGAGTGAGGCAATCCAAAAGTCCTAGAAATGGGGTGAGGCCAACCCAAAAGTCCCTAGAGCTCATTCTTATTCTTGACATGTATTTGTGACATAAAAATGTGGAAATTGAATGCTTCATCGATTGAGTAGTTGCATACTTGTACCCTTGACATGTTATATGCCTTGAAAATGTGATTGAATAGGTGTATGAGCTATTGAGATTCAGTGAATCTCACCCCCTCCTTTCTCTCATCTCATATGATCTAGGTGGAGTTCAAGATCCAAAGGATGGAAGCCAAGGAGCTTAAATCTCCATCTCTTAGCAAACCTTTCTATTTTGATATACTATGATGACTAGAATGTAAAAGTAGATATATAAATGTTATTTTTGAGCCATGACACTTTGAACAAGTGTAAAACTATGTAAAGTTAGTATATGTATCAAGAATAGAGTCTAATGAGTAGAATTATGTATTTTGACCACTTGGGAGCCCATTTGTGTATGTATGTTTATGGAAGTGGCATGGTGAATTTGAGTTGCATGAGAGTTCAGACCTTATGAGGGACTTATTTATGCTATATTTATACTTTCTAAGTTGCTCAAATGTGTGTGGAACCATGGATGGCTCATTTGAACCAAAGTTGCCTCTTGTTGGGACCAAAATTGCCATAAACTTGAGCTATAGCAAATCTGACCAAATGACCTCTTCTTGACTTGGAATTTTGCATGCAAGTATATCTTGCCTAGATTTTTTTGGGAAGCCAAAGATCAGGTAATTTGGAGGTCTGTGGAATTTTCTATGATTTTTCAAAGTTGGTATCAGAATTTCGGATTTGCACTGGTACTGTTCATTTGGTCAGTTTTGAAATTGTGTCATCTGAGGGGAAAACGTGGTCCAATGGCTACAAAATTTTATAGTTAGAAACTAGGCATTCACAGCGACCTGAAGCAACTAGAATCACCTCATTTGGAGGTTTGAGCTGAAAGATATGAATTTTTGAATTTCTGGGACAGTAGCAGTAGCTCAGCATGACTTGAGTCACTCTTCCATTGAATTTGGGTAGTTAAGCGTGCTTTCTCTGGTATGAGTATATTTTTACCATAAATTTAACATTCATAGATTTCCAAATTGGTATTATTTGCATGGATTGGATTTTTTTGGAATTAATTGGACATTTTTTAAATTCATAGCAGACACTTGCATCAGTACCAGTAGCTGTCCGAACCTTAACCCCTTTTCGCGTGTCAAACGTTTTCTGTGTTATGTTTCATGGCCTGGTCATATTTTAAGAATAAATTATACATGTGTAGCTTTCCATAATGGCCAAGAATGTACAATTTTAATTTTTCTAGAATTAGTTACAAATTTTGAAACTTCCTATCAGTAAAATGATCCAGTGGCCCAGACAGCAGCAACCCCAGTGGCTTTTCGGATGTCAAATGTTCTTCCCTTAATGATTTATGAGGTGAAATATTTTTATCATGGGGTAGACATCCAGAGCTTTCTGGAATGATAAATTTTGTTGGATTTCAAATTTTGTGGATTTAGTTATGAATTTCCGAATTTATGACAGAAAAACTGAAATTCTGGCCAAAAATAAGAGTGTGAATTCGATGGTCCCCTTTGAGTTCCATGAGTTGTGGGCCAACTTTGGTTATGAAAATGAGTTGTATATATGTAATTAAATATGAGAACGTGTTGTAGAGCTCATATGGTCCGTGTGACACCGAATGAAATTTTTATACGCGATGTAACACGAAATAAGGCATTATTTTAATGTCATTTTCCATTCCCTTTTGTTCAATTGATCATGTGAGACTTAGAAATGATCGGAAGCATGCTAGAAATATATGGTGTTACAAAAAGCATCAAAATAAGGAGTTTATACTTACCTAACAACACCTCTAGCTCTAACCTCTGAAATTTCACCATGGAAACATCAAATAACAAGTTTCAAATTTTGAGTGTGTGTGAAATGTTCCAAATAAAAAACTAATTAGGTCAAATTGAAGAGAAAGAGAAGAGGATTAAGTTATACAACAACTACCTTAGGTGATTTTAAGCCTAGAAGTGAGAAATGGTGAAAATGTGTCAAGAACCTTAGCCTCCACTTTAAACCTCCGAAAATTCCCTTATGTTTCTTATGGTTTTGCAGAATTGAGGGGTTGGCCAAACTGATTTTAGGGTTTTAAGTTAGGTCCTACATTAACCCATTAGCCCAAGGACCTATTGGACTCCTACTAGTTATTAGGAGAAGGTTTTAATTTGTTGGGCCAACTACAAAAGTTCAGATTTTTAGTTGGGTTGGGCCAATTATAAGAGTTCATATAAATTGGTTCTTAAGCCTCTACCTCCTTAAACTAAATTGGGTCATTGCTAGGTGGTCTCTTTTGGGCTAAGACTCATAATAGGAAGTTGAGTCTGCATCTAAATTCATTAGCTTTTCATTGGTCTTTATCTATAATCTACTTAAATAAATTATAGGCCTAAATGAAGCTTCTATCCCAATTGAACCTTAAACCCCTCTTAATAATTTATTTCGCTATAAATTCCCATTCACATAACTTGCCCGATTATTCCATAATCATTATTCTTGATTAGTCCAAATCTATTATTAATACCTTAATTAATTTCGGGGTGTTACAAGCATATTCTATGATAAAACAACCAATACAATACAATGCATATCAAGCTCAAACATATCATTATTATCTCAAACTTAAAACTACTTCTCTTAGGTTTCTTTGACTTTTAATTACACTCTAACCCACTTAAAGTGCACTTAGAACCCCTTCTTTCATACTTTCAAGGCACATGCTTATGGAGTGGAAAAATGCCTTCTAAGATGCTTAAATTTGACCATATTCAAGGGCCTAAATGTATGGAATCCTTTTAGCTTCCCAAAATAGGTTCATCACTTAGGCTTTAGGTTAGAAATTTCATTAAGCTTAGTTCCTAGGCCAACTTATACTTCTATAATTCATAATTCAAGCTACAAATTCTACATTTACTATTCATTTGGTCATTGGCACTATTTATTTGTTATTTTCACTTTTCTGCATAATGGAACTCATTATCTAATCTTAAGCCTCAAGAGATAACTTCAAAAATTCAACTTTTAGGATTCAAACTCTTGCCATATATAATCTATATAGCCACATTAGGATTGATTAGAAGCATCACAAACTTGTTCACACAATCTTAACATCAATTAGTTCCATTTTGTTCTTTCTTGACTTCTAAATTTTCAACTTCCGAAATCTAGCTTCTAAGTTCAATCTAATGCTTCTATTATTATTCTTATATCATTTTAAAACTATCAATAGCTCATGAATTCATTGAACAACTTCCTAATCCCTTGAACTCATCCTTGGTTGAATTAGGTTCCAAAAAAACCTAACCTGGGAATTTCAAGTTTTCAATCAATTCTAGGCCTAGATTCTTCTTTATTGCATCATAAAACATCTAACGACATGTTTAGTATGCCTATGGAAAAGGAAATGCAAAGTGAAAGTTGGGAAGAATTACAATTTTACCCTTATAATTATTACTCAATTATTATTTAATACTATCTATCAATCATTATTTAATCATTAAAAGTAAGGGTATTATAGGTATTTTTTATCTACAAAATCACCTTTTTCCTTTCCTTTTTGCTTTCCATACCTAACTTTCTATGTACTAAATGGAAAATATACTAATTAGGAATGGAAAATAACATGGTTAGCCATTGAAGTAGCTTAGGCCAAACCATTACATAACATGGTCTAAAATGCTTTTTTTCATGATTCAGGGAAAACTAATGTTAGATATGGAATCCTTGCATGCTAAAACCCTTGATTCCATCAAGAACACATGAAATCCTTGCATGCTAAAGCTATCATGGTCTAGAAACACGAGGATCTGTAATTATTTCAAATGAAATCTTGCCTCAATGTGAAGTGCTCTCTGCATAAATTAATTTTCACTAATTTATTTCTTGAAAAGAGCTCCTTTGGGTTGGGTCAGATCTAAATCTTCAAGTTTTCAAGAAAATACAATCACCATTAGAAAGCTCTTAGAGAGAGAAACAATTTTTCTAACTGGCGTGAGGTGAAACAAGGCCATTTACTTATCTAAACAAAGGCTTATTATCTCTCTCTCTCTCCTCCTTCATGTGTGACTGATGATTTGTAACATCTAGTTCTTTGAAAACCAGAGAAAACGTGAGAAACATAACGTACAGTTTCTCCATAAATGAACGAAATTCATCGGATACAAAAGGAAGTCCCCTAAAATGAGATAGTTAAGGCCCCAAAAAATTTGGGAAGCATTCTAGACTCCTAAAAATGAGAATCCAAGCTCAAATGGAAAGAAAAGAGGAGCTAGAATGAAGAAATAATTTCTTATGAAAAACTTACGAAATGTAATGGCATTTTTATAATTTTGAGCAAATTTTGGAATTCACACAGGAAGGCTTTTGAAATAAAATTTTTGAGTTCTTCGAGGTTCTCAGAAGCCCTGAAAACCATGGAAAGCCCTAGGACAATTAAAACCCCTCCGGTGAACGTTTTCCAATATCGATGTATTCAAACTTTAATAGATCTATTTAGGAAGGATTTAGCTCTGATTTGAGTGATTCCAAAGGCATTTTACTAAATTGAGAACCTAAATTTCATAATGGAAAAGACAGTCCTAAAAAGGGAGCTAAAATGAGTTAGAAACAAAAATGCCAAAAATAAAGGGTAAATTTGGAATTTTTAAGAAAGTGGAAGCTTCTTGAACACACTTTAAGTTTCTTATTTCTTCTCCCCTTCATTTGCATGACCCATTCTGCCCAAAAACTAGAGAAAACACCAGTTCTCTTAGGCGCACCATAGAGGAGAAGAAAGGAAGAGAAAAAGCAAGGAAAAGGTAAGGAATTTCATGGTTTTTCATGCTTTCTTCGTTCCAAACCTCTTCTCCTCCATTCTTCTTTGTTTCCTATGATTATAATGAAGTTTATAAATCCATTTTAAGGGTGAAATTAAGGGGAAAATTCTTATTTGAAGAGAGGAGCTTAAAGAATACAATATTCAAGTGAGAAAAAGCAAGATAATAAGGTATTTTCTTCTTCCATGGTTGCTACCCCTTGCTCCCCTTCTCCACCATTTCACCCTACATAAGAAAACCTAGGAGGACTTGGCTTTTAGGCAGAACCAAGGGTGATTCTTAGGAAAAAGGGTGTAGAGATTAAGAATATGCAAAGAGAATTAACAAATAACTATTCAAGATGTAAAGTCTAGGGTTTCATATGTTCCTTGTAAAATCTGATTTCATACCTTGATTTCTATGTCTAAATGAGAGTTTAAATGAGCTCTTAAGATCCTTAGAAGTCTTCCCATGTGCTTCCTCCATCAAAGAAACAAAGTAAACTCCATGGAAGCTAAAGTCTTCCATAGCCTCATCCTAAAAGGGTTTATATAGCTAGGGATAGTTTTAAATTTTTCTAAACCCATTTTTGAGTCATATATGATGAATGAATATGAGGGGAAGCTTCAGAAAAAATTTAGAAACCATAGAAAGTGAGTTGGTGCTTTATGTTCCATAATATGACCTAAAGAAGCAACATGTAGTTAGGCTCTTTATTTTAATTGTGTGATGACACTAAGAGGCTTAAAAGGAGTCAAGAATCATATTTGAAAGGAAAGAATGGAGCATAAAATTTATTTGAGGGGTGTTACTTCATTAGGTGCATTTATGGAACCATAATGAGGTTTATAAGTTAAGTTAGTGTTCAAGCAAGTTGTATGGCCTTAGAATTAATTCCATAAACCTAATTGGCTTCCATAAATTGTGTCTAGGCCAAGAGAAATCATCCCCACACTTTTGTGTGTGTGTGTGGCCGAAAGAGGGAGCTTGGATTCAAGAGAAAAAGTGTGTAATTATATCTAAGATAGCTCACTCCTCCTTCTCTCATGCATGATTATTTGCTTTACTTATCTTTGAATGTGTGTATGTGTATTTTTAAGCCATGAAAAGTGTTTTAGCATGACTTTGATTCCATGGTGCCATGATGTTACAATATGCTTTCATATGATATTTATGATGTGTGCTTGGGTTTTCTTGAGTGTAGTGAGGCCAAAAACCCTTAGCCATTGTGAGAATGAGCCAAGAACCCTTAAAATTGGTAGAGACAAAGTCAAGAGTCTCTTAAAAGTGAGATGGACTCCTAAGAGCATGGTTGAGTCTAAAAATCTCTTAAAGAATGGGTGAGGCATGTCCAACATCCACAAGAAATTAGGTGAGGCCAATCCACTTGCTTGGCAAGCCTTTGTATGTTATATATGACTTTTTCAAATGATGAAAATGCCTCTTGAATGTTTGCACATGTCAATACGATCATACATGTATTTATAAGACTTGTTTGCATCCATTATGTATGATTGAATAGGAGATAAGCTATTAGGATTCTTTGAATCTCATCCCCTTCTCTCCAATGTTCTAACATGCTAGGTGGACTAAGTAAGCAAGGTAATGGAAGCCAACCACCTTGAGGATGAGAGGATGATAACAAAGTACTTGAATTTTGTTACTTTGAAACCATACAATTGACAAATGATGTAATCCATGGATGTATATGTATCATGATGTCATGAACACATGTAATTATGATAATATGTCATGTATGAGTGAGAGAATATGTTATGTGACCATTAGAATGTGATTTGAACATGTTTTGGCAAATGAGCTTCTTGGATGACATTATGGAATTATGTATAAGTGTGGATGAGATGGCCAAAATGAGATGTATGAGGTTGGTACCAATTGGGTAGCTCACACAAGTCCTAATTATGCTTTTAGACTTGCCTAAGAGGTACCAAACCCCAAGGAAAGCCATTTGGACATTTTGATATCCTATGTGGAGCCAAAATTGATCATAATGGAACCTTATATCACTTTTCATCCAAATGAGCTCTTCTTGATCTGAGATTTGACACACAATTATAGCTTATTGAGAGATTTTTGGGAAGCTAAAGAACATAATTTTTAAAGGTCTACAGAATATTTGATGAATTTTCAAAGTTGAAAAATTTTCTGATTTTGGTCTGATGCAATATTCACTTGGTCCGAAAATGAAATCTGTTACACAGGGCTCAAATGATGTCCAATTGCCACAAAATTTTATACATAGAAACTATACATTCCTAGTGACTTGTGCCAACTAGAAGCACCTCATTTGGATATCTAGAGAGGGAGATATGAATTTTCAAAGAATCTATCCAGTATCAGGAACTTCATCCAACCTCATTTACTGTTTAATTGGATTTCAAGATCTGGGCATGCCTGAACTAGTTTGGAGTTATTTTTTTCCTCTAGATAACATCCACAAATTTCTAGATTTGTATCATTTTCATGGATTATATTTTTTTAGAATTAATTGGACATTTTTGAAATTTGTGGCACCAGTGGACAGCCTGGCCTTTGGACTATTTTGCATGTCAAACGTTCTCTGTGTTAGATGTTATTGTCTAGACATATTTTTAGAATAAATCTAACATGTGTAGCTTTCCAGAATGGTCAATAATCCATGACTTCAATTTTTCTAGAATTAGTTATGATTTTTCAAAATTGGGACAAAAAAGGGGCAAGATCTAGTCAAAAATATGTATGTGTATTTTAAACTTCCCTTCGAGTTCCTTGAGACATAGGCCACTTTTGATGATGCAAATGAGTTGTATTCATGTAATTAAATATGAGAATGTGATGTATGAGCTCACATGGTTCACGTGACACCAAATGAAATTTTCCTACATGACACAACGCAAGAAAATGCATTATTTTAATTCCATTTTTCGTACTCTTTCATGGAATCTATGATGTAAGGCATGGGAATGTTATAAAATGAGATAGAAATATATGGTATTACATGATTGCTAATTTTCATATATTTTTTTCTCCTCTAATTAGACATTTTGTTTATAAATTTTGGCTTAAAGGATTTTAATTAGAGGATAATTGAATTTATTAGCCATTTTTATATTCTAGAAATCAATTTACAAAATTTTACAATTTTGGTGCACAACCCCATTTGAATGAATTTTTGTGAATCCTCCTACTTCATCTTTTCCTTTGTTTTGTGCAGAACTTGGGCAGAAGTTACATATATGCAAGCCACGATTTTACAGAGCATAAGAAGGAATCGCTGCACAAGTTTCTTTTCATACACTTCTCCACATAGTTTGATTAGTTCCATACAAGTCCATGCAGTTCACATTGATTCATACATAGAAATGCCACAGGTCCAAGCATGCTGCATCTCAGTCACTCAAACACATGAGAAGCTATGAGTTGAGTGGGAATGAGGAAGACAACATGTGGAAAGTACGTGGAAGAAATGAGCTGAATGAATGGAGAAGAAGCAATGTGATTAAAGAATGTGTGGAGGAATGAAGAAGCTACACATGAGTTAGAACAGAGTTGTAAGAAGCATGGGATTCATGATGAACATACATACACTGATTAAAGACACGAGGCACGAGGTGGTTTTATGTGCAAGGAGGCTGGGTTGAAGGAGCTTGGGAGCAACAGATGAAGGAACTGTCAGCTAGAGGAGTTACTGGGTAGAACATGGAGAAGGGGAAGAAGAAGTAGCCTCTGTTTTGGAGAGCTAGATGAAGAGAAAGAGAGTATGAGTAAAAGCCATGAGTTGGTAAGAAACATGAGTCATAACACATGCAGAAATAGAGACCGAAGCAATGTATGAAGGAACACGTGAAGAGCTACGAACTGACGTGGGAATGATTAAAGTTGAATGGTTAGGGACCTGGCTGAATAAAATACGAAGAACAAAGGGGATCAATAAGGAAAGAAAAGAAGCAGTTGGATTGAAAGATAGGCAGAAGCATAAAAGCTATAGGTTTTAAGACTCCGTGAAGGAGGTTTGCATGGCTTGAGCTGAGCTAAGACACAGAATATGGAAAGCACATGAAAGAATTTAATCAAGCATGAGCAACATACGTTGAAGCGAGTCAACATGGAAAGAAAAGAAAAGAAAAGTAAAAAAACTGTAGCTGGGAGAAAATACAAACGGACAGCAAATAAGAAGCATTCATTCCACCACCCAGACACATGGAAAAAGGGGCACATGATAATAAAAAACACTCAAGTAGCACGTGATTGGAGGCTGAAGATGAACATGACTGGAGGGGGACGAAAAAAAAAGATAGACTGGTTGGAGGAATAATGCGAGCTGTGGGGAAACGAGCAAAATGCTACAGAGAGACGCAGGAAGCTCCAGAACGTGAACGAGAGAGTTTGTCCATCAATTTCTCCACATGGCTATAGCTCTTACCATTGGAATTCCTCCAATTAATTCCTCCATGGTAGCTTGAAGTCTCCTTGGTGGCTAGCTGAAGACAGGATACTCCTAGATGCAGATTTAAGCTTCAATTTTCTTCACCAATTTAGATAAATTCTTCCTCCTTATTCTTTTAATTTCAGCATTGATTCTTTTATTAATTTAACTAGGTTTAGCCTATTAATTTAGGAATTTTAGTGTTGGAATTTACTGGAATTTGCTAGATTAATTTAGATTATGGATTTGTTGTAATTTCCTATTTAGTTGTTAATTGTGACCATTACATATTTGTGGAAAATCCAAACTTAGTGGCTGTGCAATTTGCTCTTAATTTCCTCTTGATTTTAGGCCAATTGATGCAATGGTTATTGGATTAAGTGGTTAGAATTTTTGTGCAATTGATTGTTTGAGGAATTTATTAATCTAATTGTTTAATTAGCATTTTATGTGGATTATGCAGCAGATTTTTATGAGCAATTAGGATTGGTTTTAGTGTGTTTTTGTTTCTAACTCAATTGATTAATTCTTCAAGGTATTTTGTGGTTGCAAAATCCTTGAATTATTGATGAATTGAGTCTTGAATGGTAATTCAAGAATTCTTATGGAGAATACACTAATGAGTAAGAATTTAAATTCAATTTTGGTATACTAAAAAGAGAGCAAGGATAATTGAATTCTAGGGAGTCCATCTAAAGGCTAGCTACCACATTTTCTTAATTGTTTACTTCACTTAGTTTTAAGTTTTTTATTCTTGTTATTTCAAATTTAGTGCAAGTAAAGTTTAGTAATTTAAAATCCCCTAAATAATTTTCAATTACTAATACTTGGAATACTCTTTCACAAATAATTAGAGCCAAAAACTCCTTAGGAAATGACCTAGGTTGCACCATTACTTACAAATTTACTTTTCTACCTAGTTTTATTTAAGATTGCATGACACAATCGTCAAAAAATTTTGACGGGGTCGTGTCACACAATCTGCAAAATAAAACTAGGTTAGATAAAATTTATAGTTAGTGGTTCAACCTAGGTCATCTCCCTTGGAAATGGAATTCAATATTCAATTGAGTTTTCTAAGTGTTAAAAGACTCTAAAAATTTCCTAACTAAGGGGAGTTTGATTGACTTAAACTAATTAAAGTGAAATCAAATTAAAGTTCCTAATTGCTATCTAATTATATGAATTATGATTAATAATGGGCTTGTGACTAGTTTTGGATTTGTCCCTTGGTATCCACTATCCTTATCCTAATCCAATTATCATTTATTTTGGTCTAAGAGTCCCTATTTGTGTTCATGGCAAATATATCCTAACTTACCTTGCAAGAATCAAGATATTAACAATCTAATATTGAATTGAAACCTTAATCCTGCACCAAATCGCTAACTCTTGTCATTAGGATCAATGAACACTTGAATTAAATGATTAATTGATCAATTAGCCTTTGAATTATGATCCTAAGATGTTTAATTAACCAATTAAATTCCAAGGAATCCTCAAATCAAACAATTAAGCATATAATTTCACTCATGCATTTCATCAAACACCTTTATGGCATAAATTAGAGGAAAATGCAAAATGCAGTATTTAATCCAATCAATTAATCAACAAAAAGTATCCTAATTCATATCTAACCAGCCACTAACTATAGACAATACACATTCCCAATCAAATACAATCTTAACCAAGATAATATAAGAAAAGAAAAGTGCTAGAAAAATAAGAGAATCTTAGCCCAATAATCCTTTGTTATCTCCAATAGATTCAAGCTTCTCTAAGGTTGTCTTCCAAGATAATCACAAGATGGAGATTAGAACTTCATTGGAGGTGGAATGGAAGATGATGGAATGGGAAAATGGCTATGGTTTGTGGAGAATGGACAATGGAGGATGAATGACGATGTGTGCGTCTGGATGAGGTGTGGAGTCTTTTTTTTATTCGATGGATGATGCATTGTATATGAATGGAATGGTGTGTGATTCTGCCCCCCAACTTCAGCCCTTATCGCATGCTTCCCCTTTGCAATTTCATTTATTCTACCCATTGCTTAATTCTTTTATTCCTCTCATGTAGCTTATTTTTTCTCTTCACGTGCTTAGAAAAATCAACCCATAGGTTCTTCCATGCTCTACCTATGTGTTCTCTTATGTGTGCATGACTCCTTCTTCCCAACTGCCTGACATGTTGTTTCCACATACTTTCCATGTTATTTCTTCTCTTTAATCAAACATGTATGCTCGTGGCCTTCATCTCAGCTCATACATCTTTAATCATTCCTACGTGGTTGCTCCTTCATTCCTCCAGACATTCTTTGTTTGTTTATTCTTTATCTAGCCTGTAGCAACCCACGTTAGGCCCAGCTCGAGACTTATCTTTTGTGTATTCCTTCCACGTCTGCTTTTCCCTTGTTTTAGCCACCCGAGTCTTCTCCTGGATGCTTTGTTTAAACCATCAACCTGAGCCTTTACTCTATTTCTGCATGAGTGTGTTTTAGTAAAACTACATCCCTCACATGTGTTTGAAGCTTCTTCCTTATTTTCACATATTATGTAGCTCTTCTCTAGCTTCTTTCCATCAAACTCATGGTTCCACTCTCTGCTTCTACTTGTGTGCTGTTGTTCCTTGCTTTTTGCATGTGTGTGTGAGCCTGTGGCTGAGCTAGATATGGTTCTTTTCATTTATTACCTTAAACACATTCTAAAACTTCTTTAATCCCTTCAAAATTGCATGTTCCTCTTTTGCTCGAGTGTGCTGACTTCTCTATGTGGAGTTGCTTCTACTCTTCCATGTGTTTGTGGCTGATATGTTTATAGTGAGCCTATGCTTCTCCATGTGATCCCATAGCTTCCCTCAAACCTCTACCACGTGAGTATTGATTCATGCTTCATGCTAAATAGAGAGAGTGGTGAATGAGAATGGATGAATGATGGATGGTCTCTATTCCTTTCAACTTGAGCCTCCCCTTCTTCTCCACATTAGCTTATGTTCACGCGAGCTGCTGTGCATGTGAGTCTCGTGTTGTCTCTTGTGTTTCCTTCCACGTCAAAATTGCATGGGTGATTGAAGCTATGTGGATGAACTCGAGAGAAGAGTGCTACATGTTTTCTTGTGATTATCATAGTGAATGAAGCCCTCTCTAGTTGCACACATGTACACTTGAAGCTCATCCCTTCTCCAAATCAATTTACCATTCAAGCTCTAATTGCCCATTGAAATTCTACACAAAAGAGTGGGAAAAACCAAATAGGAATATTCATAAAATTATTTAAGATTAATTTATGCATTAAAATCAATCATTTTGCAATTTAATTCCTAAAGTGCAAAAAATGGCCATTAAATTCAATTATCATCTAATAAAATGTAATAAGGCATATTCAATTATTAAAGTGCCAAAATTAGAGGGAATAAAGTATATGAAAATTATCAATTATCAGTGATGCCATAAAAGAGATCAAAATATGAAATTGGAAGGTTGGAGAAGATGGTGAGGTATATCTTATTTAAGAAACCTCATTTTATAATTTTTCTAAATGACCATTTTACCCCTATTCGTACATACACACCGTTTGAACTCATTTTTCAGGCTTTTCAAAATCTAACTACTCCCTACAAATTTTTAGGTTCTCTTTCACATAAAAACATAATTTTTGGCATTTAGATCGTTTGAAATACTGAAAAATAGCTCCACCTAAATTCTCTGCACTATCTGACACTTTCAGCCGCCGAAAAAAGTCTTTACTGATTCTGACTATTCTTATAGTCTTTTGGACCCCTAAAAATCCTAGTGAGCTTAATTTTAGGCTTAAAAACATTTTTCCTTGAGTTTCCTAAAATTTTCTCAAAAAATACAATTTTGCTACCAATATGGCCTTTTTTCTCCATTTTGTCGTTTTTGCTTCGTTGTCTTTCAATGTATGATTTCCTATCCTTGTTTTTCGATATGCTAACTAGTATTTTACCCTTATTTAGTCTTAATTCGATTTACTTTAAGGTCCTCTTTTATTAACATGTTGACCCTAATTCAATTTGAAAGTTAGATGTTATAAGCCTTATTGCAGCAAGTTTACATACTGTAACTTTGCAGGGTCTTGGGTTAAAATTTTTTTACTTGCACTGTAGCCAATCATTCCATGCCATAGTGACCCTCAGTTATGTTAGAGTTCTAATCGTGACTTACGTAGTTTAGGTTACGACTCAACCAACCCCTAAATCTAAACCCTTAAATTCATGCCCTCTTTGCCGTTACCTTAAATTAAGCTCTAGGTTCCTTCTATACTTAGAATGCATGGTTTTAATGGCATAAAACCTCCCATATGCCTTAAGTTACTCTCATCATTTAGGGACTTAAAGATTGAAAAAACTAATTAATCTTGCCATATATCAGCAATTCACCAATTATGACAGCAAAAGGGGTACCCAAAGCCACTAGTGACAATATCAAAATGTGCAATTCCCTACTATCTGACCTCAGACCACTCTGGACAAGTTTCAATAGACCAAATAAACTTGTTCCTAACCTCAAGTTGCTAAGGTATCCTCAGGTGTTAAATATAGCTATGACACACCATAAATCCATGTACAAGGCATCAATATCAACAAGAATCTTCATACATAAAAAATTTAGGCTAAACATTCATCTAATAACAAAATCCTCATTCATAGAATAACCATTCAAACTTCATAAATTCATAGAAATCCATATTAGATCGCATTAGGTAAATACATCAAATTCCATGTAATTTAAAGTCTAGCCTCCTAACAGTTACATCCTTGGTTACATAAACATCAAAATATCTACGCTTGGCAATATGAATGTAACATAATACTATACAAAATAAGTTACAAAAAGAATAGTATCTATATTAAATTAATCCTCCAAGTGCAAAGTTTTCACATAAGATCTTAAGCTAAAGATGATTATTCACTTCCTCTTTTCTTTAACCAAGGAACCTTCATTTGAAATTGTTAGCCTATGAAACAAGGTGAGATACAAATCTCAGTAATCAAAGGGAAACTTCCATACATATGTGCAAAATAATCAACATAAATGCCATTTATGCAGAAAAATATCAGAAGTATCAATATAATTAGCAAATGAACTAGTTAGACTACTAGTGACTACTATCCTATACTAGCAATCACATATAATATATTAATGGCCAAAAATAAAAGTAAAGGCCTGTCCATAATGCCAACTCCCTATTGACCATGATCGCGACTCATGCATATCATTGAATTTGGTCACAACTCAGTCCATGGTCACAACACAATGCATGGGTGGCAATATGAATCACTTCGTGTCGTGGTGTTCCTCTATTTTGTATAAGCTCTAGCCACAACTTAACTAGTTTTGGTAGCAACTTAGTTTACCTTTGATTCTAAACTCTTAAATATTTGCCTCCAACCATTGGGTACTCCCTTTAATGAAGTTCTAGAGCCCTTCTATGGCTAAAATACTTAACTTTAATGATATATAGTCTCCTATCTACTCCCCATTCTAACCTTCATCAGTTAGGGAC
The DNA here is from genome assembly GCA_026724425.1 of Erythrophleum ivorense. NCBI lineage: Eukaryota > Viridiplantae > Streptophyta > Magnoliopsida > Fabales > Fabaceae > Erythrophleum > Erythrophleum ivorense. The sequence goes on along the minus strand of JAIUCV010000428.1, from coordinate 371,187 downwards.
TTAAAGATTAATTGCACTTTACCATGCATAAGCATTTCATCCATTATATTAGAAAAAAGTGTACATGAAGCCACAAGTACCAACCTTAAAATATACTATTCCCTACCAACTAATCTCAAACTGCTTTAACCAAGTTTCAATAGATCAAATGAACATATCCAACTCCTTAAAAGCTTTAGAACAACCTTAAGTACAAAATATGGCTATGGTGTATCCCCAACACACTTCTACAGCATACATGATAGTTGAAAATGCATGTAACAGAATTAAGGCCAAACATACAATTGACGTCATAACCATGTTTATTAGATTGATAAGGCAAGTTCCATACATACATATTAGTTCCTATGTGCTCGATCATTTGTAATTACATTGAAATCCATATAAATAAGAACCTAGTCCTCTAAGGGTTAGATCTTTAGTACAAAACATCAAAATACCTACACTTGTAAAAACGAATGCATCATGATGCTATACAAGTTAAGTTAGACAAAAAATAGTATCTATACAAAGTCAAAAGCATTCAAGTGCAGGAGCCCCATACAAGGCCTAACCCTAAGGGTGCTTATCCACTTACTTTCCCTTTTCTTTAGTCGATGAACTTTTACATGTAATTGTTAGATTATGAAATAAGGGTGAGATATGAATCTTAGTAACCAAAGTATAAATTATATATATATGCAAATTAATCAACATAAATGTATGTTATATGGAAAAATATTAAAAACATCAACATACTCAGCAAATGAACTAGTTGGACTACTAGTGACTACTATTCTATATTAACAATCACATACAACATGTTAATGACCAAAAACAGAAGGAAAGGCCAGTCCATAGTACAAACTCCCTATCAAGCATGACGTAGCTCAGTGCATTCATTAAGTCTGATCACAACTAGGTGCCTAATCGTAGGACAATGCATGGGTGGCAGCATGATCACAACTCTTATAAAGTTATGCTCATCGTCTGAAATATCAAGTAGCCAACCAATAACTTAACATAGAAAACATATATGTGCAATAAATATCAGTTTAAAAATTAACATATGTAAGGAATTAGAATTAAACTCCAATTACCTCACTTGGTTGCATTAAATTCTCAAAAACCAAGATAAATTTCCAACACTCTAAAGGCCCTAAATTACCAAACACCAAATTCCAAATCATCATCCATTATAGAAATCAACTACTCATTCATTCCTAGTATCAAAACTACTTAAGAATCACTTACATAGTCTCCAATGAATTTCAAATTCGAACTTGAGCCTTCCAACACTAGATCATAATGTCCCACTCCAAATCTATGGTATTTTCACATAAAATCAAAGGCCATTGCATAAGACAACCATTAAAGGCTAATTTCTAGCATAAAATACATCAAAATGAAGAAAAGATACTTGCCCAATAGCCTATTTAGCCTTAAACTTTGAAAATCAAGCAAGAAAACACCAAAATAGCTAGTTTTAGATTTGGGAAGAAGGTGAAAATTCTCTAAATGAAAAACCAATCAGACTAAAATGGAGAAGAAGATGAGTGGGTCAAGTTTTATATAGCTTATATAATATCTAGTTTTTGATAAACGACGGAAATGGGTGCGTTCATAAAGCAAGTCCCCTAAAATGAATTAGTTAAGGTCCCAGCAAATTTAAGTATCATTCAAGACCCCTAGAAATGTAAATCCAAGGCTCAGAAGGAAAAAATAGAGTTAGAATGAAGAAACAAAATTGAACAAAAGACTTATGAAACGTAATGGCATTTTTTGTAATTTTGAGAAAATTTTAGAATTCACACAAGAGGGCTTTTTAAATGAAAGTTTTGAATTTTCCAAGGTTTTTAGAGGCCCTAAAAACCATAGGAAGCCCTAGGATAGTTAAAAACCCTCCAGTGGATGTTTTCTAACGATGATGAACCCAAACTTTGACAATTCATTCGAAAAGGTTTTAGCTTTGATTTGAGCGATTCCAAAGGCATTTTACTAAATTGGTAATCTAAATTTTATAATAGAAAAGACCATTCTCAGAAAGGAGCTAAAATGAACTAGAAACAAAAATGCCAAAATGAAAGGGCAAAATTAGAATTTTTGAAAAGTCTTTCTTCCTCCCACCTATGTATATAGGGCGCCCACCTCTCTACTCACTTAGCCACATAAGTTTCTGCCCTAAACCAGAGAAAAACCCTAATGAGTGAGGTGCACAATAGGGAGAGGAAGAGAAGGAGAAAGACAAGGCAAAAGGTATGGATTTTTTATTATTTTTCATGCTCTTTCTTAAGCAAACCTCTTCTTCTCCATTTCCCTTTCTTTTCTATTATTATATTGAAGTTTATGGGTCTGTTTTGAGGGAATAATATAGGGGAAATTGGAAATTGAAGTGAAGAAGCCAATGAAGGTGAAAAATAAGCAAAAAGAACTAAGGAAATTAAGGTATTTTGCCAGCTCTTCACTTGATCTTCCTTCTTCCTTCACTCATGGATGTTTTGACCTATATATGGCTAGCCTTAAGGAGTTGAAATTCTAGCTAAAACAAAGGTGAATCTTAGGAATTTAAGGGAAGAGAATGAGAATATGCAAAGAAAATAACAAAAGAACCATGGGAATTTAAGATAGCAAATCTAGGGTTTTAAGTGTTCCATGTAAAATCTGATTTGATGCCTTAATTCCTAAGCCTAAATAAGTGTTTAAATGAGCTCCTAAGATCCCTAGAAATCACCCCATATGCATCTTCCATGTAGAAAACAAAGTAAGCTTCCATGGAGGCCAAAAGTTACTTAGTCTCGGCCTAAAGGGGATGGGACACCAAGGAAGAGTTTTAAATTTTTTCAAATCCATTTTTGAGTCATATATGATGTATGAAAATGAGAGGAAACCCTAAGAAAAATGTTGGAGGCCTAGAGAATGAATTGGTGCCTTAGGTTCCATAATATGACCTAAGAAAGTAACATGTAGTTAGACCCTTTGTTTTAATTGTGTGATAACTCCAAGAGGCTTAAAAGGAGTCAAGAATTATAAATGAAAGGAAAGAATGTATTCTATAATTCATTTGATGGGTGTTGCTTCATTAGGTGCATTCTTGGAACCATGAAGGGGTTAATAGACTAAGTTAGTGTTTAAGAAAGATGTATGGCCTTAGAATTAATTCCAGGAACCTAATTGGCTTCCATAAATTGTGTTTAGGCCAAGAGAAACTAACCCCACACCTTTGTGTGTGTGAGGCCAAGGAAGGGAGAGCAAATTCAAGGAGAAAAGTGTATGGTTGCATCCAAGGTAGCTCACTCCTCCTTCTTTCATGCATGAATGTATGTTTAACTTGTCTTTGAATGTGTGTACATATGTTTTAATCTATGAAAAGTATTCTACCATGAGCTTTTATTCCATGGTGCCATAAGGTTACATTATGCTTTCAAATGATGTCTAATATGTGTGCTTGGGTTTGCTTGAGTGTAGAGAAGCCAAGAAACCTCTAGCCAAGGTGAAGATGAGCTAAGAACCCTTGAAATTGGTTGAGACAAAGTAAAGAGTCTCTCAAGAGTGAGGTGGACTCCTAAGAGTAAGGTTAAGTCAAAAACCTCTTAAAGAAATGGGTGAGGTAAGTCCAAAATCCACAAGTGAATGGGTGAGGCTAATCCACTTACTTGGCAAGCCTATGTATGCTATGTATGACTTGTTCAAATGTTAAAGATGTCTCTTGAATGAGCGAACATGTCAATATACCCATACATGCATTTGTAAGACTTGATTTTAATATTTTATGTTTGATTGAAAGGAAGATAAGGTATTGGGATTCTTTGGATATAATTTCCTCCTCTCCAATGTTCTAATATGTTAGGTGGACCAAGTGAACAAAGTAATGGGAGCCAACAACTTGAAAGATAAGAGATTGATAACGATTTGCATAGATTTTACTTCTTTATGGCTATATGAATGGAAAATGTTGTAATCTATTATTGTATATGACCTATAACCCCATGAACATATGTAATTATGCTAATGTATTGTGCACAAATGAGAATTTATGTTATGTGAATATTACAATGCAAATTGGACATAGAATGGTAAGGCTAGCATTATGGAAATTAGTGTATGGCATGGGGTGAGAGTGTCAGGTTCTAAATTTTAGGTTTGTGCACCTTTGAGACAAGTTTAAAATGTCATTTTGGTGCAATCCCACGTGCTCAAGTGGCCAAACAAGCTTAGGAAGCAAATTTGGACATTTTGATATTAGTTGAGACCATAAAAATGACCAAACTGAAACCCTATAGCATAAAGTAATCAAATGGATGAATCTTCCCATGAAATTTGGCAGACATGTAGAAAGTATTAAGGTCTTTTTGGAAAGATAACGTGCAGAAAAATTGGAGCTCTATAGAATTGATTATGAATTTTCAAAAGTTGAGATTTTTTTTGTTGTTCTTGTGCATGTACTGTTCATATGGTCAATTTGTGTTCTGTCATCCGATAGTCAAATAGTGTCCAATGCTTGTGAAATTTTATAAGAATAAACAAGAGTTATAAGATTTCTATGGCCATCAAGATCACCTCATTTGGAGGTCTGAATAGAGACTTATGAATTTTTGAAATTTAATGTCAATACCAGTAATGCCACTTGACCTCCAGTACTGTTCCATCATAATTCAATTCCTAAATGGACTTGGCATGGTTTAGAGATATTGTTTCCTTAAAGTTAACATCTATATCATCCTAGATTAACTGAATTTGCATGATTTGGATTTTTGTAGAATTAATTATGAATATCCAAAATTTATGACAGTAACCTGTGATAGTAGCTTAGGTAGTTAAGACCTTAGGTGCTTTTTGAATGTCCTATGTCTTCTACTTGATGTTTCATGACCTGTACATATTTTTACATAAATTAGACATATGTAGATTTCTAAAATAGTAAAGAATGCATGATTTTGATTTTTCTAGAATTAGTTATGATTTTTCAAAATTTATGATAGAAAATATGAAATTCTGGCCAAGGCTACACTATGATATTTTATGTGTTTCTTGCACTTGCACGGGTTCTAGGCCACTTTTGGTGATGGAATTGAGTTGTATCTATGTAATTAAATATGAGAATGTGATACATAAGCTCACATGATCCATAGGACACTGAATGAAAAATTTATATGCTATGTAACGCAAGGAAATTCATTATTTTAATGCCATTTTTCTTGCTCCTTCATGAAATGCATGATATGAAACATGGAGGTAATATGAGATAAGTTAGAAAGCTATGGTGTTACATTTATTGATATCAGAGCAAAGGTTCAGGCTCTATTTTGTGCATTGTGGCTTGTGTTTATGAGTTTCCTAGATGTATATGAGTTTGTTATGGATGAATTGAGTGTGTGATGGTTGTAAAAGTGTTCCCTTAGTTGTTAATGTTTGTTATAGTGTTTTAAAGCTATGGTGAACACTAGGAGAGGTTGGCTTTCTAGAGAGGCTCATGCAGATGATAGAGAGGCGCAGCAGATAGATGACCATGTAAATAAGATTAGAGCCTAGATAGCCCAGGGTAACTTTCAAGAGTTCAATCTATCTGAGGATGATATACTAAGATACAAGGATAGGCTGTATATGCCTAGAAATACATAAATCAGAGAGAAAATATTAGATGAGGCACATAAGAGCAAGTACACCATTCATCCAGGTAGCAATAAAATGTATCAGGACTTAAAGAAAATATTTTGGTGGCCTGGAATGAAAACAGATATAGCAAAGTATGTCTCCCAATGTCTAGTATGTCAGAGAGTTAAGATAGAGTACCAGAAACTAGGTAGGTTACTTCAACCCCTAGATACCTCGGAGCGAAAATGAGATAGCATAGTAATGGATTTTGTCATGGATTTACTCAGGACATCATTAGGGCATGATGCAATATGGGTAATAATGGATAGATTAATAAAGTCAGCACACTTTTTAGCCATGAAAGCCACTTACACCCTAGATAAACTAGCCCAACTGTACATCCAGGAGATAGTTAGATTACATGGTGTACCTAGGAGCATAGTGTTAGATAGAGATCCTAGATTCACTTCAAATTTCTGGAGATCATTATAGGATGCTCTAGATACCAGACTTAGATTCAGCATAACCTATCACCCACAAACAGATGGATAGACAGAGAGAACCATCCAAACCCTAAAGGACATGTTGAGGGTGTGCGTCTTAGAAATGAAAGGAAACTAGGATACATACTTGCCTCTAGCAGAGTTTGCCTATAATAATAGCTATCATGCAAGTATATAGATGGCATTGATAAGCATGATTTTTATGTATTTTATTTCCCTTAACTTAAGCATTTTAAATGTTAAATAAGGCTTAATGGATTTACTTAGATGGAATTTTGTTTTAGTAGCCATTCTCTGCACTTTATGAATTAAATTGAAAAATGATGATTTTAAACGCATAAAGCATTTTAGTGAATTTTTCTCCTTTGTTTTTATGTAGATTCTGGGTAAATAAAATCTGAATATTGAAAAGAATATATATATATATATATATATGCATGAGATGAAGCTGCACACTTGAGCTTAAAAAGAAGAACATTATGATGAGAAGCCACGTGGAGGAGCAGCTGGTAGAACGTGTGAGGAATGAGTTGCACGAAGAAACAGTGGAAAAGCCAAGGTTTGAGAAGGAAGAAATGACGTGTTTGTAGCAGAAACAAGTAAGCAATAGGTAACAAAAGAATCTACGAGGCAGCTAACATGGAAACTCATGGCAAAGAAAGAATAGATGTGAAAGGAATGAAGCTACACAAGCTGAATGAAGAGAAGCAGAAACAAGAAGGAAGCAAAGGGTTGGTGAGAAAAACACGCACACAGAGCACAAATGAAATGCAACAACATCTAGCAGGAACATGCATGAGGAGAAGAAGCACCAACTATAGCACATGGTGAAGGAAAATGAAAAGCTCCAGAACATGCAGAAGCTTAGAGGAGACTCGAGCAGAATGAACGCAGAAGAAGCTATACATGCATGCATAAATAGAGACGCTGAAACAGTATGAGACAAGGGGTTGCTTCTTCATTCATATTCTTTCGGCTGGATATCACGAGGAGAGGAGACGCTGTGCTTGGGAGAAGAAGCTGGAGAGAACTAGCAGCTGCAAGAAGAAAACACGTTAGAAGCGAGAAAAAATGAAGGAACTAGGGGCATGAGATCTTCACTCAAGCTTGGGTAGAGAATAAGCGCAGAACCAAATGAAGCACGAGGGAGCTCTGGCTATAGGAGGAGAAAAAAACGAGTTGAATGATCTTTCAAAGGAGCAACATGAGTGGGAAAGCTACAGAATAAACGAAGAAGGAGCAGCCCCTGCTTAAGAAACAGGAAGAGCTGCATGATTCATGGATAACATGAAGAAGCTGCAGAAATAGTAGAAGGAACATGTGGAATATAATAAAATAAAAGGAAGTGGGGTCCACCTTATATATACATGAAGAGGTTCTATGTGAAGCTGACATGGAAGATGCATTAGGAGAACATGTGAATTGATAAATGAAGCACGTGAAGACGTCTAAAGGCAGAGGGGATGCACGTTAAGATAATATTCGATTCGCAAAAACACCCTAGATTCCATTCCATCCATGCAACTTCATTCACGGTATTCGCGTATTTATTCATTCATTCACAATTCCAGGCGGCCATCCATTCCATATAATCCATTCGCATGACTCCTTCGTCCACCCATTCATCCATCACCTCCATTCCATCTTCCATCCATCTCCACCATACAATGAAGTTCTAATCCATCTGTGACTAGCAAGGAAGAAGACCTTGGTGCAAGCTTGAATCCATGGAGAAAAATTCAGAATTTTTGGCTAAGACTTCTCTATTTTCCTATACTTTTTCTCTTTCATATATTATCTTGGTTAAGTTATATTTGATAGGAAATTTGTGTAATTGTAATTAGTGGCTGGTTAGACACTAATTAGGGAACCTTTTGTTGATTAATTAATTGGATTAGATCTTGATTTTTCATTATTATCTAATTTTCCATGTGTGCCTCGAAGGTGTTCGATGAAATACATGAATGAAATTATGTGTTTGAATGTTTAATTTAAGGATTCCTTAATGTTTAGTTAGTTAATTAAACATTTTAGGATGATGATTCAGAGGCTAATTAATTATTTAATCAATCAAATTAGATGTTCATTGATCTTAAAAACAAGAATTAATAATTTAATGTAAATTGAGGTTTCAATTCAATATTAGATCGTTAATCTCTTAAATCTTGAGTGGTAACCCAAGATAATTTGTTATGAACACAATTAGGAACTCTTAGGCTAAAATCAATTACAATTAGAATAGGATAAGGATAGTGGATACCAAGGGACGAATCCAAAGCTAGTCACAAGACCATCCTTTACCCATAATTCATACAATTAGGTAGAATTTAGGAATTTTAATTCAACTTTATTTTATTTAGTTTAATTAAATCAAAAACCCCCCTTAGTTTAGAAATTTTAGAGTCTTTTAACATTTGGAAAACTCAATTAAGTATTGAACTCCAATTCTAAGGGAGATGACCTAGGTTGTACCACTAACTGCATATTTTACCAACCTAGTTTTATTTTGAGGGTTGCACAACGAGCCTCTCAAAATTTGGCATCGTTGCTGGGGAATTGGATTCTCAATTGTTTAAGAAAGTTTTCTAGGTGTTTTAGTTCTATTTTTATTCTGTTTTGGTTTGATTTTTGTTCTGTTTTGAGCTTGGAATTGGGTAATTTCGGTGTTCTGTGTCAAGTGTCCTGTTTGCTGGAATTTTTATTTGAAGTGCCCAGAAAATTCTCAAACTTTGTTTTCTAAGGTTTTTGGGTGTTTTGAGCAAAAGTAATAGAAAAGCTATTAGGCGCACCATTTTTTGGCCAAATTCCAATGTTTAAGGCACTTTTTCTAATGTTTTACTATTTTCTCGAATTTTTTAAGAATTTTTCAATTTTTCTAGATTTAATTTCTTTAATTTTTGTGAGTTTATTTTGTGTGACTAACCTCTATTTTAAGTGTTTTTTTATTGTTAGGAACTTCTTATCTTCATTTGAATTTTATTTTCTTGAATTAGAATTAATTTTAGGTAAAATTTGTTAGTGAATTATTTTTGTGTTGAAATTAATTGTGCTTCTCATTTTTTTGCTTTGCTTTAAATGGATCATTATTATTCTAATCAAGGTGTATATGATTCTTGTGCAGAGCATAGGATTTCTCAGAAGTTGGATGAAGCCATGTCAATGCTTCAAGGTCTTCTTGAACGACAAAGACAAGAATGGCAAGTACAATAATATCAACAAGTCCAACAACCATGCTACCAACCACACCATCATTCTTATGAAGTTCACCCCAACTACCAACCATACCACAACTTCCATGTGCAAGAACTAGAATATCATCCTGATAATTACCATAAGGGGTACATGCAACAAGAGGTCCAGAGGGAACCAAGTGAGGAAGAAAGGATGATGCAGCTAATGGAAGCTTGTATTATTCAAAACCAACAATTGGAGCAAATGGTCCAACGGGGAACTGAATGGTTGCAACTCCAAGACCAACAAATGATGGATAACCTCATGAAGGATTCAAGATTTCAAATGAATCAACCCACTTCAAGTGCTACTGAATTAATTGAAGAGCAAATTAGAAGGGAATGTACAGAGGAGGAAGAATCCTATTCATCGGGTAATATCCTTCCATCTTCTAATACTTTACAATTTGTTGGAACTGAATCTAGTTTGCTTGATAGCACTGTGACTACTTATGCATACAATGTTGTTGATTCTGAATTGCATGATGAGGAAGTTGATGAGGAAATTGTTGTTGAATCTCCTGACTTGATTGATTGTGGTAACTCATTGAGCAAAATTGACACATTTGTTGATGTTCATGATTCCTTGTGTACTGATGCACTTGGAATTTCTATTCCTAATTGTGATTATAATGATAAATTCATGTTTGAATCTGTTAATGATAAATCTATTGAGTCTAGGGTAGTAGATAAGTGTGGGGGTGACCTAGAATGTAATGATCATTCTGTTCCTGGTGTGGAATTGGTTGATAAGTCTGTTGATGATGCATCTACTAAGTTTAGGGATAGCATACCATCTAGATCATGTGATTTAGATGATTTAAATGATTCTGTTGATTGTGTGTGTGCTGGTTCCACTATATATGATAGATGCTCTCAAATTAATGCTTTCATTGAGACTAGTGAGTTCCTTACATATTCTAATCAACATGATTCCTCACTAGCCTATGATAATATGACTGATGAAACAATGAAAGCAGCATGTGATAATGATATAGACAATGAAATTGTTGAGCAGCTTGTTGTTGATGAATCAGACTTAACTTTTGAATGCTTATGTGATGATATGCATACATGTCCTGTGTGTGCTGAGATTAATGAATTTCTGGAGTCTGATAAGTCTACTGAATCCATAGAGTCCTTTGCTTGCACTAAAACTGTTAATGAGACTGATTCTCTTGATCATACTAGTGTTGATAAGAACATGCATAGTGATACTGCTAATGTTGAAAATCCTATTGATGCTTGTGCTGTTATTGATACTAGTAGGAGACTGGATTTTGTTGTTGATCATTGTAACATCTGGTCCCTCCGTAAACGTGAGAAACGCGATGGTCGATTTCTCCGTAAATGTCAAAAATGGGTCAAATATAAAAGGAAGTCCTCGAAATAGAAGGAATTGGGGCCAAATAAAATTATGATAAAATTCTAAATATTAGAAAATGAGGATTTGAGATTTAAGATGCTTAAAAACTAGAGCCAGAAGAGCTCAGAAAATTTGCCAAAGAAAGTAGGGGCATTTTTGTAATTTCTAAAAAATTTTGAAATCTCATAGGAGGGCTTTTAAAATGGAAAATTTTAGCTTTTCGGGGTTCTCAGAGGCCCTGAATACTATGGCCATCAGTTGACCGAAACTTTGACCGAATGGTTCCGAATGGTTTTAGATCCTTTTTGAGTGATTCCAAAGGCAATTCTTATGATTAAGAGCCTAAGAAATATGATGGAAAAGATAGATTTTAAAAAGGAGTTGAAATGAGCCCAAACGAACAAAACTACAAAGAGGGACTAAATTGCAAATTTTGAAAGTTGCTTAAATGAATCCCTAGCTTATAAAAAACGTCCCTCCTCTGCTCAAATCTCCTCACCCACTCACACACACATTAAAACAAAATTAAGAAGGGCTAAGAGTGGCGCACAAAAAGGGAGGCCAAGGAAGGAAGAAGAAGCCTTGAATAGGTATGAAAGGGTGTGTTTTCTTCCTTTTGTCTTTACAATAAATATTCCCCTCTTTCTCCTCCATATTTCCATGGGTTCAGAATGTATTTTGATGCTATTTTGGTTCTGGTCCAGCAAGGAGAAGTTAGGATTGGAGGGAAGGCTTGGGTGCAAGAGGAAGCCACTTGGAAGAGCAAGAATTTAAGGTAGGTTCCCATTCCTTTCCATGGCTTTTCTTTCACTTCTTGCTTGTTCTCCTCCATATGAATTTCGTGCAACCTAGAGCCCATCCAAAGGGAGTTGAACTTTGACCATATCAAGGGAAGAACAAGTGATTTAGAGTGTGGGAATTTAGAATAGACAAGTGGAAACAAAAAGGGAGCCTTAAAATTCAAGTTAGCACAACTTGGGGTTTTGAAATAAATGATGAAATCTGATTTTTCCTGGAGGCATTCTAGCTTATGTAAGACATGGTTTGAGTCCCTTAGACCCCTAGGAAGTTACATATGTGACATTCCTTCCAAGAAAACAAAGCAAAGTTTAAGGACTTTTTTCATGATGTATATCTCGGCCACATAAGGTCTGGTCACCTAGAGAGTGTTTTAATTTGTTCTAAGCCTAGAATAGGACTTCTTATGATGGTAGAAGGTGGGAGGAACCCTTGGAAAAAATTTTAGAAGCCATGGATTGGGAGATGAGGCAATGGCTTCCATAATGTGACCTTATGAAGCAACTTCTGTTTAGGCTTTTGTAAATGAATATGTAATGGCTCCAAGGACCTTGAATGAGGTCAAGAGGCCTAGAAATGAGAAGAGAATGGAGTCAAGAACTTGAATCATGATGGTTGCTTCAATAGGCCATTTATGGAGCCATTATGAGACTTATGGAACCAAGTATGTTCTTGAGAGTAAATTGAATGATGTAGCTTGTTTCAAGAATATAATTGAGTATTATTCATGATGTTCAGGCCAAGGAAACCGACCCCATCTTAGTGTTCTTGTGGAACCAAAAAAGGGAAGGAGTAAGGCAAAGTAAAGCTTGCATAGATAACAAGGTAGCTCTCTCTCTTTTCTCCCATGCGTGAATGAATGTCTACATTGTTTTTGAATGTCTGTATGAGTATTTTAAGCTATGAATTGTATTTTAGTATGATGCCTATGTTCCATGGAACTATAGTATTGCACTATGTATTCAAATGATGCCTATAAATGTTGCATTGGTTTGCTTGAATGTGGAGAGGCCAAGAACCTTCTATCTTCAGTGAGGATGAGACAAGAACCCTTAGAAGTGGTTGAGACCAAGAGAAAGTCTCCCAAGAGCAAGGCTTAGTTCAAGGCCTTTGAGAAAAAGGGTGAGGCAAGTCCAAGAACCTTGATGAAAGTGGGTGAGGCTAATCCATTCATTTGGCAAGCCTAAGTATGTTATGTGTGCTTTGTGTAAATGCCAAGAATGTATTTTGCACCATTTTCTATATTGATATGCCATACATGCATCCTTAACACTTGTACTACATTCTTTATGCATGATTGAATGGGAGATGAGCTATTGGGATTCCTAGAATCTCACTCTTCCCTCCCCATTACTTAATATGCCTAGGTGGATCAAGAGAGCAAGGAAATGGGAGCCACCACACTTGGAAGCAAGAAGATTAGCAATGGGGTTGTAACATATTTGTATTATAGCCATATGGTTGTCACATGATATATCTCCATAATGTATATGATGTTTGAGCTTATGAATATTTGTAAAAGTATGGGTATATTGTATAGGTATGAGAACTAGACCCATGTGAATGATATTTCATGAATTTGACTTAGATATGCCAAGTTATACAAGTATGACTCTTGTGTATATCTTGGTGTGGATGAGTGAGATGATGGAATCTGGGTTATTAGTCCTTTGAGACATGTTTGATAGAGTGTTTTAATGCTTTCCCACGTACTCATGTGGCCATAGAATGAGAAGAAGCAAAAATGGACCCCTTGAGATCCCATATGAAGCTTAAAAAGGGCATTTTGCAACCCTATGTCACAAACCGATCAAATGGACAAATTTCCTCATGAAATTCGGCATGTATGTAGATCTCATCTAGAGATTTTTGGGAAGCTAAAGTGAAGAATTTTTGGAGGTCTAGAGAATATTTGGCGAATTTTTGAAGTTAGGAATTTTTCTAATTTTGGTAAGTGTATTGTAGCTTTGGTCCGAAAATGCATCTGTGTCAAACATAGGGAAAATGAGGTCCAATGGTACTAAAATTTTACATGGAGAAACTAGAAATGCACAGTGAACTATAGCAACTAGAAACACCTCAGTTGGAGGTCTAGAGAGGGAGAAATGAATTTTTGAAGTTAGAACTCACTGTCAGTGACGCAGCAGGACCCTCAGCACTGTTCCATCAAGTTTCTCCAGTTTAATGTCATTCTCTGGGTCTGGACTATGTTTCCCTTAATGTAGACATCTGTAGATTTCCATATTGATATACTTTACTTGATTTGGAGTTTTTTGGAATTAGTTATGAATTTTTAAAGTCCATATCAGTAAGCTGTAGCAGAACTCAAGGGCAGCCGGACCTTTCATACTTTTCGGTTGTCAAACGTAGTACAGCTGGGTGTTTCATACCTGTAATTATTTTTACCTTATAGTAGACATACAGAGCTTTCTGGAAAGCTATATTTGCCTCGTTTTGATTTTTTTAGAATTAATTATGATTTTCCAAGTCTGCCCCAGAAAACTAAAAATTTGAAACCCGTGGCAAAATTTCTGATATGTGTTCCAGACCTCCAAACCCGAGTTTCTTGACCTAAATGGCTATGAATCTGATATGTTTTAATATGTTACAATCTAAGAGGAGTTAAGGATCAATTCATGGGCCTTGGAAGTGATTTAATGCTGAGTTAGAGGTTCTTAGTAGTGTGCTTCCCATTGTTATGTGTTGTATGTGCAAGTCAATTGTGTGAAAGGTTCAAGTAGTGCAAAATGGACCTCAAGAGCTTATGTAATGATATTCTTGCTTTGAATGAATGTTGTATGGATATTATATGGACAAAATTGCTTAAACCAAAGTGGGATTAAACTGTGTGGGTTTGTTTATGTGATTTCGGTCCATATGCTACGCTTTGTGTGCAAGTCTGGTGTTTATTGCTTGAATGCTATGATATGAGTTTCTTGGGGTTAAGATATGATAATCATTGTTTCGAATCTTGTGAGCTTACTGATGTCTCTTTGGTCAGGGAAGATATTGCTTCTCTTGTTGAGAGTGCTGAACAAATTCTTGAAGTTGGTAAGCTACTTCCCAACAAGCCACAAACTCTCCCGGTTAAGGAGAAGCAACTGCTAGATACCTTGGAGGACTTGAACTCAAAAGGCTATGAGAAGTTACAATTTGACTTTTTTGTAGATGCAATGACTCTTACTGATGGGAGTCCAGTAGATTTCATTGGATTTGATAGATTCTTAGAAAGTTTTGCTTTTAAATTTTCTTTCTTTAGTTTTAAATGTCTTAATTTTGATTTTTCTTCTTTTCTTGGTTTTGGATATGCTGAAAATGACTTTTCGAGACTACTGATGGTTGAGGAAATTCATGAGTCATCACTACATGATCAATCCAAATGCTTTAAAGTAGTGAAACTTAAATTTCTTGAATTGAGGAGGAATAAAGTAGTTTTAATTTTAGTTTTTGATACTTATGATTAGTTAGTCTTTGATAGAGTTCTTTTTAGTTTAGGATTTAGTTTTCTTTTCTTTTCTACATTACTATTTGTTTTGTTTCTGTTTTGTAGGAAAAAAATTGCTAACCAGCTACATGGGACTCTAAGCCAACTTTGAGATCTTCGATTCAAGCTCATTCGGTTGTATTCCTTCCTTTCACTCTCTTTATTTTGTGTTGTTTATCTGTTGATTGGATTATGTGCTGGCATTGAGGACAATGCAATATTTAAGTGTGGGGGGGAGAGTCATTGATTCCATCCATCTTTTCCTTGTTTCCTTATTTTGAAAAAAAAAATTTAATTTTTGAGAAAATTATTTTTTGAAAAAATAGCGTGATTCTTTTCAGTTTTTCTGTGGAATTTGCAAGTTGAGATGATTATAGCTTGGATTCACTTAAACATGATAAGTAATAGATCTTGTGTCTTGATTCAAGTGAAGTGGCAATGAATTTGATTTCAATGAATTATTTGATAGCCATTAGCTGGTGAGGATTTGAGCCATAATTGTTCATTTCTAGTGTGTATTCACCTATCACTATTTTCACTCTAGAACTTGTCATGATTCTTGTTGAGACCACATTTGCATTTGCATGCATGAAAATGATGAGGCATTCATTTCTTTTGTAGCTAGTGAGCCAAAAAGCTAACCCTACATGCATTTTATTCATTGTTTAGCCACTTTGAACCTTAATTTTCTTTTCTTGTTTAACCATAGCCATTAAATATGTTTCCCACCTTGTTTTAGAATGCCTTAGGGATTTTAAGGAGCATTACATCTAATTGGGATGAGAGAATGTATATCTTACATTAAGTTAGGCCATTTTTATTCAAAGTTGAGGAAATTGACTTGAAAAAAAAATATTGTAAAAGAAAAGAAGAGATGGAAAAGCAAAAAGAAAGCAATTGAAAAAAAAAAGAAAGAAAGAAGAAAAGGAAGGAAAAGCATTTGAAAAAAAAAAGAAGTCTTTTGAATTGAATTTGTAGTTGCCTATTGCTAATTAGAAATAAGGCTTAGAAACACATTCTTCCCTATCCTAGACTTCTATTGATTGCTCTTGAGGTTCTAGGGTATTTGTTTGTTTTCCCTTTTTTCTTGTATCCTTTCATTTCATTTCCTTAGCCCCATTACAACCCTGAATATGTCCTCTTGATTTGTGCATTGCATTTGGCATGGGTGGTGGAGACGTAGAAGCTTGACAAGCTTATGGTAGTGAACTTTGATAAGTGAAAATTGAGTGATATACATTGCCATAAACACTTGAGAGTTGAGAGTAGACACAAATCCATGTGAGGGGCTATGCAATTTTAATTCATTCTTTTCAAATAAAATTGCCATAGAGCTTATTTCTTGATGCGAGTGAAGTTAGCTTAGATTGTTGAAATGTTGAAAAGTTGTGATTATTTCTTAGCTTGTGATTTTTACACCTTTCTTGTCCTTTTCCACTCTCCGCTTGCCATTCCACTAACTTTTCCTTTGATTTTGAGCTTTGCCCAGGAGTGCAAAGGTTTAAGTGTGGGGGAATTTGATAAGCATGATTTTTATGTATTTTATTTCCCTTAAATTAAGCATTTTAAATGTTAAATGAGGCTTAATGGATTTACTTAGATGGAATTTTGTTTTAGTAGCCATTCTCTGCACTTTATGAATTAAATTGAAAAATGATGATTTTAAACGCATAAAGCATTTTAGTGAATTTTTCTCCTTTGTTTTTATGTAGATTCTGGGTAAATAAAATCTGAATATTGAAAAGAATATATATATATATATATGCATGAGATGAAGCTGCACACTTGAGCTTAAAAAGAAGAACATTATGATGAGAAGCCACGTGGAGGAGCAGCTGGTAGAACGTGTGAGGAATGAGTTGCACGAAGAAATAGTGGAAAAGCCAAGGTTTGAGAGGGAAGAAATAACGTGTTTGTAGCAGAAACAAGTAAGCAACAGGTAACAAAAGAATCTATGGGGTAGCTAACATGGAAACTCATGGCAAAGAAAGAATATATGTGAAAGGAATGAAGCTACACGAGCTGAATGAAGAGAAGCAGAAACAAGAAGGAAGCAAAGGGTTGGTGAGAAAAACACGCACACAGAGCACGAATGAAACGTAGCAACATCTAGCAGAAACATGCATGAGGAGAAGAAGCACCAACTGTAGCACATGGTGAAGGAAAATGAAAAGCTTCAGAACATGCAGAAGCTTAGAGGAGACTCGAGCAGAATGAACGCAGAAGAAGCTGTACATGCATGCATAAATGGAGACGCTGAAACAGTGTGAGACAGGGGGTTGCTTCTTCATTCATATTCTTTCGGCTAGATATCACGAGGAAAGGAGACGCTGTGCTTGGGAGAAGAAGCTGGAGAGAACTGGCAGCTGTAGGAAGAAAACACGTTAGAAGCGAGCAAAAATGAAGGAACCAGGGGCACGAGATCTTCACTTAAGCTTGGGTAGAGAAGAGGCGCAGAACCAAATGAAGCACGAGGGAGCTTTGGCTATAGGAGGAGAAAAAAATGAGTTGCATGATCTTTCAAAGGAGCAACATGAGTAGGAAAGCTACAGAATAAACGAAGAAGGGGCAGCCCCTGCTTAAAAAACACGAAGAGCTGCATGATTCGTGGATAACATGAAGAAGCTGCAGAAATAGTAGAAGGAACATGTGGAATATAATAAAATAAAAGAAAGTGGGGTCCACCTTATATATACATGAAGAGGTTCTACATGAAGCTGACATGGAAGATGCATTAGGAGAACACGTGAATTGATAAATGAAGCACGTGAAGACATCTAAAGGTAGAAGGCAGAGGGGATGCACGTTAAGATAATATTCGATTCGCAAAAACGTAGTAGATTCCATTCCATCCACGCAACTTCATTCACGGTATTCGCCTATTTATTCAATCATTCACAATTCCAGGCGGCCATCCATTCCATATAATCCATTCGCACGATTCTTTCATCCACCCATTCATCCATCACCTCCATTCCATCTTCCATCCATCTCCACCATACAATGAAGTTCTAATCCATCTGTGACTAACAAGGAAGAAGACCTTGGTGCAAGCTTGAATCCATGGAGAAAAATTCAGAATTTTTGGCTAAGACTTCTCTATTTTCCTATACATTTTCTCTTTCATATATTATCTTGGTTAAGTTATATTTGATAGGGAATTTGTGTAATTGTAATTAGTGGCTGGTTAGACACTAATTAGGGAACCTTTTGTTGATTAATTGATTAGATTAGATACTGATTTTTTATTATTCTCTAATTTCCCATGTGTGCCTCGAAGGTGTTCGATGAAATACATGAATGAAATTATGTGCTTAAATGTTTAATTTGAGGATTCCTTAATATTTAGTTAGTTAATTAAACATTTTAGGATGATGATTCAGAGGCTAATTAATTAGTTAATCAATCAAATTAGATGTTCATTGATCTTAAAAACAAGAATTAATAATTTAATGTAAATTGAGGTTTCAATTCAATATTAGATCGTTAATCTCTTGAATCTTGAGTGGTAACCCAAGATAATTTGTTATAAACACAATTAGGAACTCTTAGGCCAGAATCAATTACAGTTAGAATAGGATAAGGATAGTGGATACCAAGGGATGAATCCAAAGCTAGTCACAAGACCATCCTTTACCCATAATTCATACAATTAGGTAGAATTTAGGAATTTTAATTCAATTTTATTTTATTTAGTTTAATTAAATCAAAAACCCCCCTTAGTTTATAAATTTTTAGAGTCTTTTAACATTTGGAAAACTCAATTAAGCATTGAACTTTAATTCCAAAGGAGATGACCTAGGTTGTGCCACTAACTGCATATTTTACCAACTTAGTTTTATTTTGAGGGTTGCGCGACTAGCCTTTCAGGCACTGTATGAGGCATTGTATAGGAGGAAGTGTAGGTCTTTGATGTGTTAGGTTGAGCTAGGAAAGCGGAGCCTGATAGGCCTAGAGTTAGTGGACCAGACTTCTAGATAAATTGAGACCATCATAAATAAATTGCTAACGGCCCAGAGTAGACAGAAGAGTTATGCATATAAACATAGACGGTCATTAGAGTTGGTGATTGGAGGCCATATCTTCACTAGAGTGTCTCCAGTGATAGGGATAGGTCGATTCATTAAAAGTAAAAAGCTTAGTCCAAAGTATATAGGTCCCTTCCAGATTCTTGATAAAGTAGAACTTGTGGCCTACAGACTAACTCTTCCCCCAAACCTAAGTCAAGTACATAATGTATTCCACATTTCACAACTTAAAAAGTACCAACCCAACCCTTCACATGTCATAGAATATGAGAATGTACAGTTACAAGATGATCTATCATACATAGTATCACTAGATCAGATCATGGACGTTAAACTCAAACAGTTACGACAGTTACAGAATAAGATGATACCACTGGTGAAAGTGGTTTAGAAGAGGTTATCCCCCGAGGAAGCTACCTAGGAGCTAGAGGAAGATATGAGAAAAAAAACATCCAAAGCTCTTCCCATAAGTTATGTTATCTAAATTTCAAGGATGAAATTTTTCAAAGGGGAAGAATTATAATATCTGATTTCGTTAAACAACAAAAATAGGCGTGTTTACAGAGTAAGTCCCCCGAAATAAATAAGTTAAGGTCCTAAAAAATTTAAGTAGTAATCTAGACTCCTAAAAATGAGAATCCCAAGCTCAGATAGAAAGAAAAACGGAGTTAGAATGAAGAAACAAGATTGAACAAAAAACTTATGAAACGTAATGGCATTTTTGTAATTTGAGAAAATTTTGGAATTCACATAAGAGGGCTTTTTAAATGAAATTTTTGAGTTCTTCAGGGTTCTCAGAGGCCCTAAAAACCATGGGAAGCCCTGGAACAGTTAAAATCCCTCCGGTGGATGTTTTCCAATGACGGTGAACCCAAACTTTGACGATTCATTCAAGAAGGTTTTAGATCCGTTTTGAGTGATTCTAAAGAAATTTTACTTAATTAGGAACCTAAATTTTATAATGGAAAAGACATTTCTCAGAAAGGAGCTAAAACAAACCTAAAATGAAAACGCCAAAATGAAAAGGCAAAATTAGAATTTTTGAAAAGTCTTTTGCCCTCCCACTTATATATATAGGGTGCCTCACCTCTCCACTCACTTAGCCACATATGTTATTGCCCTAAACCAGAGAAAAACCCAAAGGAGTGAGCCGCACAAGAAGGAGAGGAAGAGAAGGAGAAATACAAGGCAAAAGGTATAGATTTTTGGTTGTTTTTCATGCTTTTTCTTTAGAAAATCTCTTCTCTTCTATTTTCCTTTCTTTCCTATGATTATTGTAATATCCGATTTTCTAAAAATCTAAGAAAACGTAAGGAAACGCGAGAAACATAACATATGGTTTCTCCGTCAATGTACCAAATTCACTGGATACAAAAGGAAGTTCCCCAAATAGGGTAAATTAACATATAATAAAATTAGAATAATATTCTGGACCACAAATAACGATGAGTCAAGGCCAGAGGTGCCTTAAAATAAGGGCTAAAATAGATGAAAAAGAAAGAGGATCAGAAAAAGGTCCCAAAGAGCCTTTGAAGTCAAGTATGAAGGAGTCAAGGACTAAAATGCAAAGAAAAATTATGAGCAGGGTAAGATGTACAAATTGCCCGAAAGTTCAGGGAACCCTAGTTTCACCCTCTATTTGTGGCTTTAGGCATGAATATCACAAAATCGGACAAGAATCTCAAAAATTCGTGACCCACGGTTAAACTCAGTTCAATGAGACAGGTCTAATGACGCCATGTTGTTCGGATGGCCAAGCGGGATTCTACCCGGGATCTAGTTATCCCGATCAGTAGCCATGAGCAAAATAGAAAAAGGAAGTTGTAACAACTATAGAAATAGGAATAGCTAAAGGGCTAAGAAACCTTGAAGGAGTTTCAGGGATTAAATTGTAGTAAATAAAAATTTTATAGCACAATCATAATACAGAACAGTGAAAATTACACCTATAGACCCGGGTGTCCGATTGACACCAAAATTTATGAGGATTGAGGTTGAGGGCCCCTAATCCATGTTTGAGGCTCAGTATGGCTAGAAAGTAGAGGGAACAATACTTATAAATTATAAAAAGTCTAAAGGTATGTATTGTACCGTAAAACCTTAATCAGGCCTGAACACTGATTTTTAGACTGTTGTAAGGCCCAATAGTCGATTCTAAAGGCCCAATAAGAGAAAAGAAGATATAATTAGGGCTTTAGAGAAGATGAAACCCGAATATAAATTCAAAATGAAAAGGAAAGGAGAAAAGGATTTTAGTTATTTTAAAGAATTAACCATGGTTAAGTTAGAAACTAACTATAGTTGAGTTAAGGAAGTTAACCATGGTCACTATTCATGACTTAAGGGCTAAGAAAAGGTGTCCAAGTGTGTGGTCAAGAATTTTTGAAAGAAGATATTAAGTTATGAAATTAGAAAATCAAAAGAAAATGGAATTGAAGGTTAAAATTTGATCTTAAAAAGGTTGATCCAAGGGTCTAAATTTAGTATGACCATTTAACTTCATCTAAATTCATCTCCTTCACCTCCATTCCACCATTTTCACACCACACATAAGGGAGAAAGAAAGAAAAATGTGAAGAGAGAGAGAGAGAGAGGGAGAAAAAGTGGAAGAAAAAGTGAAACCAAGCAAAATTACCACCATTCTTCACCAAATTTCTTCATCTTCTTCATCCTCCAACCATTTTCTCCAAAGGGCAGCTGCATATTCATCTTTTCTTCAAGGTGGAATGTTGCTCTAAGTGGGAAGAGAATGGATGTTAGTGTGAGAAAAGCAAAGGAAGCAAGGATTAAGCTTAAGGAGTAAGTTTTCTCCATCTTGTACTTGAAAATCACATGCTTTGAGTTAGTCTTGTTAAACCCTAGCTATGAGTCACTTTTGGACAGCATATGGATCATTAGAAATGGAGTTTATATGTTGAATATGAAGGCCTTGAAATGAAGTTTATATATTGAACATGAAGGCCATATGAAATTAGTTATTGTTGTTATGTGCTGAGACTTTGAAAAACACAAAGATTGCAATTTTTTGGGAAAATAGAAATCATGGGGAGATGCTGTCCGAATTTTCCCAAAATTTTTATGGTGTTTTCTTAATGTCTTAAAGTCATGTATACCAAATTTCAAGCCCTAAAACATAAAGGAAGAGGCTATGGAATTTTTAGAACCAAATAAACTCACTTTTGAGCCTAAAATGGAGCTAGATTATGTTATGACCAAAACGTGATGTTGGGGCTGGAATTTCATAATTTTATCCATTCCAATGGATTCAAAAGGGTGTTTCTAGCTAGTAATACCTATGAGAAAGCCCAAAAACTCATGGGATAAAATTCCTAAATTTTGGCCAAGAAATACATACTATTCGCCCATAGTGAATGGGAAGGGAAGGAGTTAGATTTTCCAATTCCAACGGTCCCATTAAGTTTAAAATGGTCATACTAATTTAAAAGTTAAGGTTTATGTGTTGATTGTAATGAATTATCATTATGATTATAGGGTTCGATATTTGTTTTGGGAACTACAAAAGCAAATAAACTAAGTTCCAAGGCTTGAGGAGTAAAGTTTACTAAGGTAGTAGTTTTCTCTCTCTTTCTTTAAGCTTGTATGTTTGTATAATGATGAGTGTTATACTATATCAAGTTGTTATTTATGCTATAAGATGAGACATGTATGTTTAGATCGTGCTTAGCCTTGTATGAAATTTCTTGTATTCCTATATGGTATGTGGCACCTTGATTGGCATTATGTTATGTACTTACATGCTTGCTTGTGAATGAAATTGGTTTACTACTACTGACATTTCATAATCTCACCCTAAATATAACCCATGCTAGGTTCGAGTTTAAGCAAAGAAAGAACAAAGAATGTGGAGACATAAATCGAGGACCTTACTTTTATGCACCACATTTTGTCATGTAATTAAATATTTTAGATTACTGCGTGTATGAGTCATATTATGACACTGTAAGGTACTCGGGTATGAAATGGAAAGCCATGTATATACATAACCTTAAAATAAAAAGAGTATGACTAACGTGCCTAAGATGCAAGAATGCCTATGCTTATATAAAGGCAAAATAATAATAATAATATGTCAAGTGAAGGGTACAATTGTCCAGTTTTTGTAGGGACACTTTAATATGAATTTATACACATTCCACTGAGGAAGTATTTTTCCCTTGTAAAAGGCTTAGAGAGCTTGAAGTAAAGCCCTGAACCGACCTCATAAGATTTTTCTATAATTAATTATGTATTTTCAAAGTTAGATAAGAAATTAGAAATGACCAAATGAATAGTGAAATTGTATGAGGAAGTTCTTAAAAGGAAAATTTTTAATTAGTTCAAGTTTCCGGTGACTCCTCTAAGTTTTATTTGAGGTAATTATAGTTGGAAAAGTGTTATAAAATAAGGTATGACAATTATATTGAAGTTTATGGGTCTGTTTTAAGGGAAAAACAAAGGGAAATTTTGAAATTAAAGTGAGGAAGCCAAGGAAGGTAAAGAACAAGCAAAAGGAACCAAGAAAATTAAGGTATTTTGCCACCTCTTCACTTGATCTTCCTTCTTCCTTCACTCATGGATGTTTTGACCTATATATGGCCAGCCCTAGGAAGTTGAAATTCTAGCTGAACCAAAGGTGAATCTTAGGAATTTAAGGGAAGAGAATGAGAATATGCAAAGAAAACAACAAAAGAACCATGGGAATTCAAGATAGCAAATCTAGGGTTTTAAGTGTTCCTTGTAAAATCTGATTTGATACCTTAATTCCTAGACCTAAATAAGTGTTTGAATGAGCTCCTGATATCCTTACAAATCTCTCCATATGCATCTTCCATGTAGATAACAAAGCAAACTTCCATGGAGGCCAAAAGCTACCTAGTCTCGGTCTAAAGGGGATGGGATACCTAGGGAGAGTTTTAAATTTTTTCAAGCCCATTTTTGTGTCATATATGATGAATGAAAATGAGAGGAAACCTTGAAAAATTTTTTGGAGGCCTAGAGAATGAATTGGTGTCTTAGATTCCATAATATGACCTAAGGAAGTAACATGCAGTTAGGCCCTTTGTTTTAATTATGTGATGACTTCAAGAGACTTTAAAGGCATCAAGAATCATAAATTAAAAGAAAAAATGAAGCCTAGAATTCATTTGATGGGTGTTGCTTCATTAGGTGCATTCTTGGAACCATAAAGGGGTTAATAGACTAAGTTAGTGTTTAAGGAAGATGTATGGCCTTATAATTAATTCCATAAACCTAATTGGTTTCCATAAATTGTGTTTAGGCCAAGAGAAACTAACCCTACACCTTTGTGTATGTGAGGCCAAGGAAGGGAGAGCAAATTCAAGGAGAAAAGTGTATGGTTGTATCCAAGGTAGTTTGCTCCTTCTCTCATGCACGAATGTATGCTTAACTTGTCTTTGAATGTGTGTATGTGTGTTTTAAGCTATGAAAAGTATTCTACCATGAGCTTTTATTCCATGGTGCCATGACATTACATTATGCTTTCAAATGATATCTAATATGTGTGCTTAGGTTTACTTGAGTGTGGAGAAGCCAAAAACCCTCTAGCCCGGGTGAGGATGAGCTAAGAACACTTAAAATTGGTTGAGACAAAGTAAAGAGTCTCCAAAGAATGAGGTTGACTCCTAAGAGTAAGGTTGTGTCAAAAACCTCTTAAAGAAATGGGTGAGGCAAGTCCAAAATCTATAAGTGAATGGGTGAGGCTAATCCACTTACTTGGTAAGTGTATGTATGCAATGCATGACTTATTCAAATGTTAAAGATGTCTAATGAGTGAACATGTCAATATACTCCATGCATGTATTTGAAAGACTTGGTTTTCATATTTTATGTGTGATTGAAAGAAAGATAAGCTATTGGGATTCTTTGGATCTCATTCCCTCCTCTCCAATGTTCTAACATGTTAGGTTGACCAAGTGGACAAGGTAATGGGAGCCAACAATTTGAAAGATAAGAGATTGACAACCAGTTGCATAGATTTTGCTTCTTTATGGCCATATGAATGGATAATGTTGTAATTTATTATTGTATATGACCTATGACCCCATGGACATATGTAATTATGCTAATGTATCGTGCAAAAATGAGAATTTATGTTATGTGAATATTACAATGCAAATTGGACATAGAATGGTAAGGCTAGCATTATGGAAATTGGTGTATGGCATGGGGTGAGAGTGTGAGTTTCTAAATTCTAGATTTGTACACCTTTGAGACAAGTTTAAGATGTTATTTTGGTGCAATCCCACATGCTCAAGTGGCCACACAAGCTTAGGAAGCAAATTTGGACACTTTGATGATAGTTGAGGCCATAAAAATGACCAAATTGGAACCCTATGGCACAAACAAATCAAATGGATGAATATTCTAATGAAATTTGGCAGACATGTAGAATGCATTAAGTCTTTTTGGAAGCTAAAGTGTAGAAACATAGGAGCTCTACAGAATTAATTATGAATTTTCAAAATTGAGATTTTTCTACCATTCTAGGGCATGTACTGTTCATATGGTCCTTTTGTATTCTATGTAATCTAATGG
Organism: Erythrophleum ivorense; assembly: GCA_026724425.1. Taxonomy (NCBI): domain Eukaryota; kingdom Viridiplantae; phylum Streptophyta; class Magnoliopsida; order Fabales; family Fabaceae; genus Erythrophleum; species Erythrophleum ivorense. Next base: position 345,652 of record JAIUCV010000428.1, on the reverse strand, counting down.
TTAAATGGTGTCCAATACTTGTGAAATTTTTACAAGCATAAATTAGAGGTTATAAGCTTTCTATGGCCACCAAACCACCTCATTTGGAGCTTTGAGTAAAGAGTTATAAATTTTTGAAGTTTAATGTCAGTACTAGTAATGCCACTTAACCTCTAGTACTGTTCCATCCTAATTTAGTTCCTAAATGGATTTGGTGTGGTCTAGAGATATTTTTCTCTTAAATTTAACATTTGTAGCTTCCTAGATTAACCAAATTTGCATAATGTGGAGTTTTGTAAAATTAGTTATAAATTTCCAAAATTTATGATAGTAACTTATGATAGTAGCCTAGTTAGCTGAGACCTTGGGTGCTTTTTGAATGTCAAACGTCTTGTACTTGATGTTTCGTGACTTGTACATATTTTTAGTATAAAGTAGACATCTGTGGCTTTACTAAATGGTAATGAGTGCATGATTTTGATTTTTCTAGAATTAGTTATGATTTTTCAAAGTTTGTGATAGAAAATATGAAATTCTAGCTAAGGCTACACTATGATATTTTATGTGTTGCTTGCACTTGCATGAGTTCTAGGACACTTTTGGTGATGGAATTGAGTTGTATCTATGTAATAAAATATGAGAATGTGATACATGAGCTCACATGGTCCACAACTCACCGAATGAAAATTTTATATGCTACGCAATGAAAGGAAGTTCATTATTTTAATGTCATTTTTCTTGCTCCTTCATGAAATGCATGATATGAAACATGGAGGTAACATGAGATAAGTTAGAAAGTTATAGTGTTATAGCTTGCATTGACTAAATCTCCATGTATAAGTGCAAATCAATGGCAAGATCCTGAAAACCCTAGGCTTCCTTTTAAGATGCAAAAATGCTCCTTGCTTCTACAAAACATGCATATTTTAGCACCAAAGTAATTGGCAAATAGGCTTTTTAAGGTTTTAGAGCAAATGGGTTGGTCCAATGGGCCCTATATTCCAAATGTCTAATTTCTTTAAGTGTTGGGCCAAAGCTAAGCAAGCCCAATTATGTTAGGTCTCTATAAAACTAAAATTGGGCCTTCACAATTTATCTTTGATATATTTATCTTAATTATAGGGCTCAAATAAAATTTCTAATCCAATTAAATTCAAACCTACAACAATATTTTATTTTCCACCAAAGTTACCAAACAATTATTATGTGCCTTAAAATGCCCAAAATGATTCTTTTCTTTAAAAATTGCTATTTTCCATAATCTTCCTAAGTTCCTTATAATAATTCCATAATTCTCCATATTTACCTTTAATTAATTTTAAGATGTTACATTCTTCCCTTCTTTTAGGAATTTTGTACTTAAAATTAGATGTACCTTACTCAAAAAACGCTAGATAATCTTTTCTCATTGCTTCCTCCATCTTCTAAGTTGCTTTATCAGGAGTTAGCCTTTTCCATACCACTTTTACCAAGAGGATGTTCTTATTATGCAACTGTTTGACTTTTGACTCCACTATCTTTTTCGGTTCAACCACTGATGATTGTGTCACGCAATCTCAAATAAAACTAGGTAGAAAAATAAATTTATAGGTAATGGTGCAACCTAAGTCATTTCCTAATGAGTTTTTGCCTCTAATTGTTTGTGAAAGAGTATTCCAAGTATCACTAAATAAAAATTGTTTAGGAGATTTTGAATTACTAAAATTTAATTGAACTAAATTTGAAATGACAAGAATAAAAAACTTGAGACTAAGGGAAGCAAACAATTAAGAAAATATGGTAGCTAGCCTTTAGATGAACTCCCTAGAATTCAATTATTCTTGCTCTCTTTTTAGTGTACCAAAGTTGGATTTAAATTCTTGCTCATTAGTGTATTCTCCATAAGAGCTTTCAAATTACCATCCAAGACTCAATTCACCAATAATTCAAGGATTTTGCAATCATAAGAAACCTTGAAGAATTAATCAATTGAGCTAGGAACAAGAACACACTAAAATCAATCATAAATACTCATAAAAATCTGCTGCACAATCCACTTAAAATGCTAATTAACCAATTAGATTAATAAATTCCTCAAACAAATCAATTCCACAAAAATTCCAGCCACTTAATTCAATAATCATTGCATCAATGGACTTATAATCAAGAGGAAATTAAGAGCAAATTGCACAGCCACTAAGTTTGAATTTTCCACAAACATGTAGAGATCACAATTAACATTCAAATAGAAAATTACAACCAATCCATAAGTCAAATCAATCTAGTAATTTCCAGCAATTAAATCCCTAAATTAATGAGTTAAACCTAGTCAAATTAATAAGAGAATCAATGCAGAAATTAAAAGATAAAAGAGGAAGAATTTATCCAAATTGGAGAAGTAATTTGGAGCTCAAATTTGCATCTAGGAAGGTCCATTCTTCAACTAGCCACCAAGAGGAAATCAAGCTGCCATGGAGGAGATAAATGGAAGAATTTCGATGGTAGGATCTATAGCCATGTGGAGAAGATGATGGATGTCACGCTACCTTCCCTTCACATGGCTTTTTCTCTTTAGCAAGCATGTGCTCAACATGGAAAATGGATGGAATGGATGTTGGTCGAGTGTAGCGTCTAAATGTATTCTTCTCTAGATGGGTCAATTAATCTGTGGATCCTACTCTCCCTGAGTGATTAAATCTCACAATCCCTTACGTGTCCCTTTTTTAATGATCACGTGTATTCTCCCTAGATGCTGCCTTGCCTGAAACTTTATTCCTCTCATCATGTATCTGTTTTTAAAAATCCATGCACGTGCTCCTCTTGGATGGATGGATGAGATGATATGAAGCATTGATGAATAGTCTAGATGGATTAACGTGCTGCCCCGTGGCTAGTTTTGTTGTTTCTTAGCTTCATCTTCCACATGAAACTCTCCCACGTGACTTCTCATCCTCTATTTTAGCCATGTTCAACTTGATGAACTAGTGCTCCATGCTTTTCTCCCTAGACTTGAGCTGTATGCTTCGTGTTTTACTCCTCTAGCCAAGCACGAAGCTTCTCCTCCTCTCTCCCACTCAACTCATAGCTTGCATGTGTGTATTTCTCCTTCTTTCGTGTTACTTCAACATTCAACTCAGCTCTCATTACACATTCTATCTAGTTACTGTAATGTTGTATTCTTCACAATGATGATCTGCTACCATGTGAGCTTCTTCTTTCATTCCAACGTGATTCCTTTACTCATCCCATAGTTGGTTCTTCATGCTTCCTCGAGATCGAATGAGTATGTGCATGTGGCAGCCCCTTTCTCATGCTTAAAACCCATGCTCTTCTTCTTTAAAAACCAAAGACTGCATCCTCTATTTCTGCTTCTTGCTTCTCCTTCTTTAAACCCAACACGTGGCTATGCATGTGTATGTATATGAAAAGGACATATGTGCATGTGAGTGTATGTGGCATGCTTGCTACATGGAAGAGTATATGATGTCCTATGAGTGGAGAAATCGTGGCATTTGTGGGTGCTAAATGAGAGTTTATGAAGGTGCAACTGTGCATGAGCTAAGGGAGGGGGAAGTGTGTGATGTTTGTGTAGAGAAACAATGGCTTCATGCAACACGTGAACATCAAGAAGGGAGGAGCTCTTGAATGAGTGTCAATATAATAACTCACCTCATGTGTTAGTATATGGATTATGTGTGTGTATATGTATGAGTGTTGTGGATGTAAGTGTATGAGTGAATGATTAAATATGAATATGGAATGTCTCCATGTGATAGCTTAAGACTCCACCTTCTTGTTTCTCTCTTCTTGACTTCTTCTCATCCCATGTGCACTTCTCCTACATAAAATTCCCTTGATTCAATCCTCAATTCTTCTCCAAATAAATTCCTTTTGTAAATTCCATTTGCCCATTAAAAATCTACACAAAAGAGTGGGGAAAATCAAATAGGAATATTCACAAAATTATTTAAAAGAAATTCATGCATTAAAACTCAATAATTTTGCAAATTAATTCATAAAGTGCACAAATGGCTAATGAAATCAAATTCAACCTAATTAAACCCCTAAAGCCATATTGACTTATCAAAATGACTAAGTTTAGGAGGATTAGTATGTCTAAAATTGGCATTTATCAAATTCTCCCACACTTAAACCTTTGCACTCCTGGGTAAAAGAAAACCAAAATTCTGAGAAAAAGATAATGGAAAAGAAATCAAATAAAAAAAAATGAAAATGTGTAAGTCACTAAGCACAAGGAAGCTCAAAGCAAATCAATAGCTCAATTCTCCAAGTCATATCACTTACACCAATGCAACAAGTACCATGGCAATACACTTAACAAAAATGAAATGCAATTAAAGTCCCTCACTTGGATTAGTGATTATCACTATACTCTTTAGTATTTAGGATGAAGTGCTTACTCTCAAATTCCATCCTATCCAACTTTACTACCATAAGCTTGGCAATCATCTACTTCTCCACCACCAAAATCAAATGCCAATGAATGAATCAAAAGGTCTTTATTACGATTGTAATGTAAGCTAAGGTATGAAACAAGTGGTAAACAAAAGAATAAAGGAGATTTAAAAAGCAAAGTGGATGCTAAAAATAATCAAGAGCATCAAAAGAAAAATAAGAATAGAATGCAAGTGCATTTTAAGGCCCCATTTACCACAAACAAACATATGCACTAAGAGAACAACTTTTCTCCCCTTTTTTTTTTCTTTTCATTTTTTTATACATTTCAAATGCTTTTCTTTTGCCTTTTTTTTTTTCTTTCTTTTTTTCATTTTATTTTCCTTTATCCTCTCTCTCTCTTCTTTTTTTTTTCTTAGCATATTTCCTAAAAAGAATAAACAAACGACCTATAAATGATGTGAAAAATGCACCTTCACCCACCTTAACAAGATACATTGCCCTTAATAATCAAAAGCATTCTAATCAAGGTAGGAAGAACATTTGTTTGGTTTTCATGGCTAAAAGCTAAAAGGGAAATATATATGGCTCAAAGGGGGTAAAGTAAATGGATTAAACATATATAGGATAGCTTTTTGGATCTAGCTAAAACAAAACAACAATGAATGCCTTAATCCTTTTCATGCATGGCAAATGAATAAATGTGACCTTGAATAAGATTCAAGCTAAGTTCTAGAGTAAAAGTAAGATAGGGGATACATACTAAAAATGAGTAAGCAATAGGTTCAAAAATCTTACAAGGTAAATTGACCATCATCAAATTTCATTAAAGTAAAGCTAATTGCCACTTAACTTGCATTCTCAACACAAGATCAATTCCCTATCAAGTCAAGATATATCAAAGCTATGATCCCCTCAATACTAGCAACTTCCACAAAATCACAAATTTTTTTTATTTCAAAAACTGGAAAACAACACAAAACTTTAATAGTTCAAAAATAAAACAAAAGACTAAAAACCTAGAAACTAGAAAAATCAACTAACCAAAACAAAGCAAAACTAAAAATTTTACTTGTATCCTCGTCATACTTAAACATTGCATTGTCCTTAATGCCAGCAAACAATCTAGTTAACAGAAAGACAACACAATATAAAAGGGGAAAGGGAAAGGGTACAACCAAGGATTAGGGTGGGTCATGAAGTTAGTGTTAGAGATTGTGCCTTAGGCCAATCATTGTATTGAGAACATTATTTTTATTACGAAATAAGAGTTTTCTTTTTATTATATTATTATATTATTTGCATGTTTATATATAATAATATCCATGGATAAATCATTTTTTTGAATTATCCAAAATATCCCTAATCAATCATCCTTGTGGGAACAACGATGAATTAAGATTAGTATGATTTTGATTAATTAAGTGTTAATCATGTATAATGATATGAATCAAAATCATAGGCATGTGTTAGAGAACAGGACGCTGGATAGACCCATCATGAGATAAGCTACATGGATTAGGTCATAAGTTTATCTCATATATAACCATGTCATTGATCCCTTGGACCTGAGATCACCATAGATTCCTACATGAAGGACACTGTACTTTGGCATAGTCTAATGTCACCTTTGACCGGATGATTATAAAGACTATGATCGGGTATAATGGAATCCATGCAGAGGAAGATGAGTGGTCAAGATGAAATTTGTCCCTCTAATTAATAGAGAGATATCTCTAGGCCTCTCGATGAGTGTAACTGAGAAATGCATGGCCATGCTCAAATGGAAAGGATTCCATCTTATATCAGTCTGCTCGAAGATCGAGAAAGTTATGATCGAGCAAGTTGAGGATGAAATTTTCATGCCTCATACTCGATCCAGATATCGTGTGACAAAAGGGATATGATAGGGTTATAAGATAGGTTGCATCGGATCACCGATTTCATATGATTTGGATAGTCACAATGTCTTGCTAGAGGCCGCTTGTGATTTGTGGGTCAAACAGTGCAGTTGGCCCACTGCCAACATCATATGAGCCTACAGGGTCGCACACAAGAATGGACTAACTCGGGCTAAAAAGTCCATATTCATTGAATCAGAAATGTGTTTAGATTCAATGAATATCTAAGATGGAGGAATTATTTATATATATAAATAATTAAATGTGAAATATATTATATATATATGTATATTATATTTGATATTATATATATGAATTAATTTGAATTTGATTCTATTAGATAGATTTAAATTTAAACTAATCAGATAGTTTAAATTTGATTATATCAGATAGATTTAAATTTAAACTAATCAGATAATTTAAATTTGATTCTATCAGATAGATTTAAATTTAAACTAATCAGATAATTTAAATTTGATTCTATAAGATAGATTTAAATTTAAACTAACCAGATAATTTAAATTAAGCTCTAGATATTATTAGTTTCAATTTAAACTATAAGATAGATTTGAATTTAAACTAATAGATATATTTAATTAATTTTGATTAATTAAATATATCTAAAACCCTAGTCTATAAATAGGGGTTTCCATATCAGAAAAGAAGAGCTAGAGCTGCCTCCAAAATCCCTAGTGAGAAGGACACCGTACGGACCTCGTACGGAATTGTACGAAACATCGTACGGACTTTACAGAATTGTACGGGGCGCCCCAAAAAAACCCTTGGAGCGAGGTACATCATACGAAAATGGTACGAACATCGCACGGACCGTATGGGGATTGTACGGACAGGCTGCTAGCACACCATTTGAGTTGCTAAACTCTGTTCGTGTGGATACCAGTAGAGAGAGCTGATCTGTGGTTAGTTCTTGTGATCCAAACAAAAGTAAACAACAAACTCAATCGACAGAAAAGGTAATTCTCTGAACCTATTCAGTTTAAGCAATTTTGACGAATCCTTGGTGGGAATTGGAATAAAAATTTTAAACGTTTCCACTGTATGCCTCCCATAATTCCCAACAGTTGGAGCTCCTCCTTGTCATCCCTTGGAACTCCTTCATGAAAGTGATTGAGCCGATGTCCATTAACTTTGAATTTAACTCCCATCTACTCATCTAAAAGCTCAACTGCACTAAAAAGGAAAACATCAAAGGCCATATATAGACCTTCCCATTTAGAACAAAGCTTACTTGACATGAGTTTTAAGCGGGATTTATAAAGTAGAACTTTTTAGCCAACTACAAACTCCTTTCTTGCAATCATCTTGTCATAGAATGCCTTTGTCTTTTCTTTCTAAATCCTTGCATTATCATAGGCTTCCAACTTAATCTCTTTAAGCTCTTGGAGTTAGAATTTCTTGTGAGATCCCGCTCCTTTCAAATCCAAATTGCATTTCTTCATAGCCCAATAAGCTTTGTGCTCCACTTTTACCGGTAAGTGAAAAGCTTTCCCAAATACTAGCCGATAGGGTGACGTGCCAATAGAAGTCTTATAAACAATCCTATAGGCCCAAAGTGCATCATCTAGCCTCTTGCTCTAATCTTTCCTATTCAGTTGCACTGTTTTCTCCAAAATTTGCTTTACCTCTCAGTTAGAAATCTCTACTTGGCCATTTATTTAAGGGTGATACAGAGTAGCTACTTTATGCACAACACCATACTTGCTAAGCAAGCTGTACATACTCTGATTGCAAAAATGAGTGCCTTGATCATTGATAATGGCTTTAGGGATACCAAACCTATAAAAAATGTGAGAGTAAACAAACTCTACAACCACAAAAGAATCATCAGTCCTAATGGGTTTTTCTTCTACCCACTTTGAAACATAATCAACAGCCAATAAGATGTATGCAAAGCCAAAAGAAGTAGGAAAAGGTCCCATAAAATCAATGCCCTACATATCAAAGACTTCACAAAATAAAATAGGATGCCGTGGCATTTCATTCCTCTTAGATATGCTACCTGTTTGTTGACACCTGACACATCTTTTACAAAAATAAAAAGGCATCATGAAACAAAGTAGGCCAATACAATCCATTATCTAAAACCTTCTAGCTAGCGTTTTGGACTGAAGTGACCCCCACATGCAAGTGTGTGACAAATTTTCAAAATAGAATCAAATTCTATATCAGACACACAACGTCAAATCACTTGGTCACTATATAGTCTCCACAAATATGGATTATCCCAAATATAATACCTATCTTCACTCTTAACCTTATTCAACTGATGTTTATTCAAATTAACAAGTAGTTCAAAAGCATCTAGATAATTCACTAAGTCAGCATACCATGGGTAGAAACCATGCACGGCATGCAAATGCTCATCAAAGAAATCATCATCAATAAGTAAAGAATCTACCTTCGGATCCTCAATTCTGCTCAAGTGGTCTGCCACCAAGTTTTCAGCTCCACTTTTATCCCGAATGTCAATATCAAACTCTTGAAGTAGAAGCATCCATCTAATCAATCTTGGCTTTGCATTAGACTTATTCAGTAAGTACTTCAAGGCTGCATGATTAGTAAAAATAATGACTTTAGTGTCAAGTAAATAAGATCTAAACTTATCCAAAGTAAAAACAATAGTAAGAAATACTTTTTTTGTGGTTATATAATTAGCTTGGGCCCTACCCAGAGTCTTGGATGCATAAGCTATCACATGAGACCTCTTATTCACTCTCTGGCTTAAAACTACACCTACAGCAAAATTAAAGGCATCACATAAAAGCTCAAATGGGAGGTTCCAATTAGGGGGTTGAATAATGGGTAAGGAGGTCAATCTTTTCTTAAGATCATCAAAAGATGTTTTACATGCATCATCAAAATGGAAATCAACATCTTTTTATAATAGCTTAGATAATGGCAAAGTAATTTTACTAAAATCATGGATGAATCTTCTATAAAAACTTGCATTCCCTAGAAAAGATCAAACCTCCCAAACATATGTTAGGTATGGCAAAGAAGTGACAACATCTATCTTAGCCTTATCAACCTCTATGCCTTGTTCAAATATAATATGACCCAATACATTACCTTTTCAAACCATAAAATGACACTTTTCAAAGTTGAGTATAAGGTTCTTCTTTATGCATCTTGCTAGGACTCTATCTAGACTACACAAACAGTCATCAAAAGAGTTCCCATATACAGTGAAATCATCCATAAAAATTTCTATACAATGTTCCAGAAAATCACTAAAAATAGAAACCATGTACCGCTGAAAAGTTCTAGGGGCATTGCAAAGACCAAAAGGCATTTGTCTATAGACATATGTTCCAAATGGGCATGTGAATGTCGCCTTCTCTTGATCTTCCGGGGCTATGCATATCTAGAAATAACCTAAAAATCCATTAAGAAAATAGTCGTGAGACTTCTTAGTTAAACGTTTAAGCATCTGATCAATAAAAGGGAGGGGGTAATAATCCTTTCTAGTGACTAAATTAAGCCTCCTATAATCAATGCAAACCCTCCAACTGTTCTCTACACAGATGGGTACTAATTCATTATTCTCATTCTGAACCACTATGATCCTTGATTTTTTTGGAACCACTTGCACAGGACTAACCCACTAACTATCAGAAATAGGATAAATAATACCAGTAGATAAAAGTTTAGAAACTTCCTTTGAGGTTGTCTAACTAGTTTTGCCCCATCCTCTAATAGAATTCTATACATGCATGTATTAGGGTTAATGCCAGGTATGCCAGCCAAGGTCCACCCTATTGCTTGCCTTCTCCTCCTTAAGACCTCTAGAAGCTTCTCTTCCTCCTCTGGAATAATGTCACTAGCTACAATCACTGGAAGCTTATCATCTTTCTCCAAATAGGTATACTTGAGATTGTCTGGTAGCGGTTTGAGCTCTAAGGTAGGAGCTTGCTCAACTGAAGGTATGAGTGATTTGATTTCAATCTTTTCCATGCCAAATACCTATTCAGACAACTCACAGATAGAAAAAATAGCTTTCCCATCCTCGGGAATTGATAAATGCTAATTTTAGATATATTAATCCTCTTAAACTTAGGCATTTTGATGATGGAATATGGCTTTAGAGGTTTAATTAATTGGAATTTGATTTTATTAGCCATTCTTTGCACTTTAGAAAATAATTCACAAAATCTTGGATTTTTAATGCATAAGTTTCTATAGATAATTTTGTAGTTTTTCCTACTTAATTTTTCTTTCCATTCTTGGTGTGCAGATCATTAGGCTTTCTTAGTTTCATACATGGGATGGACTTCCACATGTGCTCCACTTGTAGCAAACACACACTCATACATGGAGAAGAGAAATGAATGCAAAGAAGGAAAAGCTAAGTGAAGAAGAAGTAGCCTTGGGGTGGGCCTTGCATGAAGAGAACACAACATACATGAGGCTTAGATTTTACATTGTAATGGAAGAAGAATGCTGCAGCCATTACACTTCCACTTTGCATCATGTCTAGCCACCCATGAAGAAGTTGATGTAGAGATTGAATGCAGCAGCTCCACGAAAGAATAAGAAACACATGAGAATGCAGAAGCAAGAACTCAAGAGAAGCAATATGAAGGGTTGCTAAACACATACATCCAGAATAGCCACATCATAAATATTACATGCACAGCTACTAGGTTCAAGAGGCAACATACAGAAGTAGCCAACATAGGAATGGTTGAAGTTAAATGAACTAGGAGCTGGGAGCTTGTAAGGATAATGAGCAACATGAAGTAAGAGTTGGCAGCTAAATAACACGTGGAAGAGTGTGGGTTTTGGTCTGTGAAGGGAAGAATCTGCATGTTTTAACATGAGAAAGCTGCGTCTAGATTCAAAAAGTAGCTACGATTTAGTATGGAGAAGAGATATAACGTGGAATACTTAAAAGAATGAGCTATATGTGAGACAAGAAGCTGATGTGGAAATCATGTAGAGGCAACACAAAAGAGAAGATTTCCACAGGTTGAATGAGCTTTTGAAAAGAAGCTCAGCTGGAAAAGTTATGGGTTAGAGAAAAAGAAGATATATTGAATAAAGTAGCTCATATAGAACACATGGAATTGCACGTAAAGAAGAAGAAGACACTGGGTAGAATGTGATTAAAATACATGGAGCTGAGCACGTGAAAGCCAAACGGATATGTCGAATAAAGAAGCAACATCAGCAACACGTGAGAAAGAATTAAGCTACAGGCAGAATTGAAGGAAACCCATGTGAGAAGAAGCTTGAAATAAAAGCTAACATAAAAATGAAATAAAAGGAGCCAACACATGGAATATGGAGGGGGCATATGATTTTTTTAATGAGGACCAGGGGAAAAACGCGTGGAGTGTGAGGAATAAAGAAGCTGGGAGATCAACATGGGAAATAAGGAGAGCTGGGGGGAATAATAAGGTGAACTCGACATAAAGAATGCTGAGCTCTAGAAAGGCGAATGAAGGAAGGGTCATTCATTGATTTCTCATGGTTGAAGCTTTCATCATCAATTTTCTTCCGTTTAAATTCTCCATGGCCGCTTGAATCATCCTTGGTGGCTAACTGAAGATTGAAGACTCCCAAATGCAGATTTGAGCTCCACATTTTCTCACCAAATTGGATAAAAATTCCTTTGCTTACTCTTTTAATTCCAACATTAATTCTTTTATTAATTTAACTAGGTTTAGCTTATTAATTTTGGAATTTAATTGCTGGAAATTACTAGATTGGGTTTATTTATGGATTAAGTATAATTTGATATTTCAAATGTTAATTGTGATCATTACATGTTTATGAAAAGTCCAGATTTATTGGCGGTGCAATTTACTCTTAATTTTCTCTTGATTATAGACCAATTGATGCAATGGTTGTTAGATTAAGTGGCTAGAATTTTTGTGCATTTAATTGTTTGAGGAATTCATTAATCTAATTGGTTAATTAGCATCTTAAGTGGATTGTGCAATAGATTTTATTGATCAATTAAGATTGGTTATAGTGTGTTCTTGTTCTTAATTCAATTGATTAATTTTTCAAGGTTTCTTATAGTTGCAAATTCCTTGAATAATCAATGAATTGAATCTTGGATGGTCATTCAAGAGTTTTTATGGGGAATACACTAATAAGCAAAAATTTAAATTCAAATTTGGTACACTAAAAATGGAACAAGGATAATTGAATTCTAGGGAGTCCATCTAAAGGTTCACTTCATTTAGTCTTAAGTTTTTTATTCTTGTCATTTAAAATTTAGTTCAACTAAATTCTAGCATTTCAAAACCCCCTAAACAAGTTCCAATTAGTAATACTTGGAACACTCTTTCATAAACAAATTAAGGCACAAACTCCTTGGGAAATGACCTAGGTTGCACCATTACTTGCAAATTTTATTTGTCTACCTAGTTTTATTTGAGATTGCATGACACAATCGTTAGGAACATTAGTAGTATGGGAAGAATCAAAAGAATTAACAATCAAGTGAATATCAACATTATGATTACCCAAACTATCCATATCAACATGCAAAGAATCATTAGAACCAGAAAGATCAATAAGACCAATAAAATCAACAAAGGTTCTAGATGAAATAAAATCAATTTGATCAGCAATATATTCTTTAGAGTTAATACCATCATACAAGCTCAAAAATTCATCAATTTCTCTACATATAGTACAAGAATGAGAATCATCACAAATGTGTCTTAAAGAATCATCAAGATTAGCAATATCACAAGAATCAGTCAACATGTTATTTCTAAACTCAGCACTGGCATCATCAACTAGCATATCAATCAGGCTAACACTAAAAATAGAGTATCATCATAGGGGTGTTTCATGGCATCAAATATATTAAATTGTATCACATTGCCAGCAAACTCTATTTGAAGAGTATCCTTATGCACATTTATAATTATTTTTGCAATTTTTAAGAAAGGTCTACCTAAGATGAGTGGGGCATGTCCACAAGACCTATATCTATCATCCTCCATGTTAAGGACATAAAAATCAACTGGGAATATCAAATCCTTTACCTTAACTCAGACATCCTCCAAAACTCCTACAGGATAAGGGATGCTCTTATTTGCAAGCTACACAACCACTCCAGTAGGTTTCAGCTCTCCCATTTGCAAAGATAAATACACTGATTTAGACATAACATTTATAGTAGCACCAAGATCAATCAAAGCAACAGAAAATTCAAAATTTCCAAAAGTGTCGCATAGAATTGTAAAAGTGCCCAAATCTTGACACTTAGTGGGCATTGTTGGCTGTATAAGTGCTGAAACATTCTTGCCAAAATTGACTTTTTCATTCCCTCTTAGTCACCTCTTGTTGGTACATATTTCCTTGAGAAATTTGGCATATTTAGGGATGGTCTTGATTGCATCCAATAAAGGTATATTGACCTCAACCTTCTTGAAAGTCTCAAGAATTTCTTTTTCAATTTTTGCTTCATTTTGCCTCTTTCCCAAGGTAGGTCTATGTGGGAGAGGCAAAATCTTCTTTAGCTCCTCTTCTTTCTTAGGTTCATCTAGTGCAACATGTGTTTTTTATGATGTCGGCTTATCCATTGTAATAGTATCTGAGGATCCCTGAACTTCCTTTCCACTCCTAAGAGTGATGGCACTAACATTTCTACTATTTCTTGGATTGACAATTGTCTGTGATGGTAATTGGCTTGAACCTTAAGATTTCACCTCACTAAGAGAGGTAGCAAACTAGCCTAACTAAGTATCAACCCTTCTTTCTAAATTTTGCATGCTCGTCTGAAACTGCTGTTGTTATTGTAATTATTGTGTGAGTTTTGCAATACTCTCTATAAGATGCTTCATCATGTCCTTCATATTATTTCCTTTCTTTGGTTTCTCCTATATAGGAACTGATTGCCTCATAGGTTGGGAAGACTATACACTAGGTCCTACAACTTCATATCTATTCTATTATTGCCCTCTCCCATATCTCAAGTTAGGGTGATCCTTCTATCCTGGATTGTATGTATTAGAGTAAGGATCATACTCTTGCTGCCCTTGTTGCATTGGCCTGACTAGAAACATCCCAGCACAAGTCTCTACCCTATCCTCTAACATTGGGCACTAATCAATAGCATGTGTGGCTAAACAGCATATGTCACATAGGGGTCCCATTAAGATAGTAGAGGTAGATTTCTACCTAGGCGTATAGCACTGTGGATAGGAGTGTATCTGAGTAGGATAGGACTGTGGTGCACAATTCTAAGATGGAGTAGAGGATGACTGTGGCTACTGTCGAGCTAAAGCAATCTGACGAACCATGAAGGTTATCTCATCCAACTAACTCTTAAGCTAAGTATCATACTATGGAGTACCCAATTCATTTACTCCTCTTGCCACTTGCATTGATCTAGAACCAAATTGCTAACCATTCTGAGCCATTTTATCAATCAACTCCTAAGCTCTTATAGGTGTCAAATCACCCAAGGCTCCATTGGAGGCAGTATCAATCATGTTTCTATCTATGTTCAATAGCCCTTCATAGAAGTACTGAATAAGTAGCTGATCAGAAATTTGATGGTGAGGACAACTAGCCAGTAATCTCTTAAATCTTTCCCAGTACTCATACAAAGTCTCTCCACCATTCTGTCTAATCCCACATATTTCCTTCCTTATTGATGCAGTGCGAGAAGTAGGAAAGAATTTTTCCAAGAAAAACCTCTTCAGTTGATCCCAAGAAGTGATGGCACTAGGGGGTAGATAGTACAACCAGTCCTTAGCTGCACCATCTAAGGAAAAAAGAAATGCTCTGAGCTTAATTTGTTCTTCTAAGACTTCTTGTGACTTCATAGTAGATCAGACAACATGGAATTCCTTCAGATGCTTGCGAGGGTCATCTCTTGCAAGTCTATGAAATTTAGGAAGTAAATGAATCAAGCCAGATTTAAGTTCAAAATTTGGATATAATTCTGGATATTGTATACAAAGATTTTGATAATGCACATAAGGAGCTGTCAATTCTCTAATGGTTCTTGCTTGCATGTTATCATTCAAATTTGCATTTACATTTAAGTTAGCCTGAACATGCTTATTCATGTTAGCATTCATTTGATCTTGTTCAGCCATATTATCACTAGCAAATTAAAGTACACAATCAATTCCTTGCACACAATCAAAAGCAGAAGAAGTAGAACTACTGATTCTTACACTATCTTTATTTTTCTTGATCTTTACTTGTCTTTTAAAGGTTCTTTCAATTTTTGGATCCAAATCAATTAATTTCACCAATTAGACAAGCAAAAACTAAGAAGGAACACAAAAATCAATAAAGAAAAATTAAAACAATAAATCCAGAAAAATTAGAAAAATCCTAGAAAATTTGAGAAAATACTAAAAAATTAAAAAAAGTGCCTTAAACGATGGAATTTGGTCAAAAAATAATGCACCAAATAGCTATGCTATTACTTTTGCTCAAAACACCCATAAACATTGGAAAACAAAGTTTGAGAATTTTTTGGGCACTTTAAACAAAAATTCCAGTAAGCAGCAAAATCAATTCAAGCAACCGAAATGTCTAAAATCCAACTTCAAAACAGGGGAAAAATAGAGCAAAAATACTAAGAAACTCTTTCAAACAATTAAGAAACTAAACTCCCTAGCAATGATGCCAAATTTGACGATTGTGTTGCGTAATCTCAAATAAAACTAGGTAGAAAAATAAATTTGTAGGTAATGGTGCAACTTAGGTCATTTCCCAATGAGTTTTTGCCTCTAATTGTTTGTGGAAGAGTATTCAAGTATCACTAAATGAAAATTGTTTAGAGGATTTTGAATTACTAAAATTTAATTGAACTAAATTTGAAATGACAAAAATAAAAAACTTAAGACTAAGTGAAGCAAACAATTAAGAAAATGTGGTAGCGAGCCTTTAGATGGACTCTCTAGAATTCAATTATCCTTGCTCTATTTTTAGTGTACCAAAATTGGATTTAAATTCTTGCTCATTAGTGTATTCTCCATAAGAGCTCTTGAATTACCATCCAAGACTTAATTCACTAAAAATTCAAGGATTTTGCAACCACAAGAAACCTTGAAGAATTAATCAATTGCATTAGGAAGAAGAACACACTAAAATAAATCCTAAATAATCATAAAAATCTGCTGCACAATTCACTTAAAATACTAATTAACCAATTAGATTAATGAATTCCTCAAACAAATCAATTCCACAAAAATTCCAGCCACTTAATTCAACAACTATTGCATCAATTGGCTTATAATCAAGAGGAAATTAAGAGCAAATTGCACAACCACTAGGTCTGAATTTTCCACAAACATGTAGAGATCACAATTAACATTCAAATAGAAAATTACAACCAATCCATAATTCAAATTAATCCAGTAATTTCTAGCAATTAAATCTCTAAATTAATGAGCTAAACCTAGTCAAATTAATAAGATAATCAATGCAAAAATTAAAAGATAAAGGAGGAAGAATTTATCCAAATTGGAGAAGTAATTTGGAGCTCAAATATGCATCTAGGAAGGTCCACTCTTCAGCTAGCCACCAAGAGGAAATCAAGTTGCCATAGAGGAGATAAATGGAGGAATTTTGATAGTAGGAGCTGTAGCCATGTGGAGAAGATGATGGATGAACTTTTCTTGTTCACGTCTGGAGCTCACAGCATATTCTGTCATCCTTTTGCATTTTTTTTTGCTCATCTCCTCGTGTTATTCCCTTTCACGTTCTTTTCATTGCGTCATTCTTCATGCTGCCTTCCCCTCACATGGCTTTTTCTCTTTAGTATGCACATGCTTAACATGGAAAATGGATGTGAGTGTAGCATCTGGATGTATTCTTCTCTAGATGGGTCAATTAATCCATGGATCCTCCTCTCCCTCAGTGATTAAATCTCACACTCCCTCACGTGTATTCTCCTTGGATGTTACCTTGCCTGAAACTTTATTCCTCTCTTCATGTGTCCATTTTTAAAAATCCATGCATGTGCTCCTCTTATATGGATGGACAAGATGATATGAAGCGTGGATGGATGGTCTGGATGGATTAACTTGCTACCCTATGGCTGGTTCTGTTGCTTCCTAGCTTCATCTTCCACATGAAACTCTCCCACGTGACTTCTCATCCTCTGTTTTAGCCACGTTCAGCTTGATGAACCAGTGCTCCATGCTTTTCTCCCTGGACTCGAGCTGCATGCTTCGTGTTTTACTTCTCCAGCCAAGTATGAAGCTTCTCCTCCTCTTTCCCACTCAACTTGTAGCTTGCATGTTTGTGTTTCTTCTTCTTTTGTGTTGCTGCTTCAACGTTCAAATCAGCTTTCATTCCACATTCTATCCAGTTACCATAATGTTGTATTCTTCACAATGATGATCTGCTACCATGTGAACTTCTTCCTTCATTCCAACGTGATTCCTTTACTCATCCCATAGCTAGTTCTTCATGCTTCCTCGAGATCAAATGAGTGTGTGCATGTGGCAGCCCCTTTCTCATGCTTAAAACCCATGATCTTCTTCTTTAAAAACCAGAGACTGCATCCCTTATTTCTACTCCTTGCTTCTCCTTCTTTAAACCCAACACATGGCTATGCATGTGTATGTATATGAAAAGGACATGTGTGCATGTGAGTGTATATGGCATGCTTACTATGTGGAAGAGTATATGATGTCCCATGAGTGGAGAAATTGTGGCATTTGGGGTGCTAAATGAGAGTTTATGGAGGTGCAACCATGCATGAGCTAAGGGAGAGGGAAGTGTGTCATGTTTGTGTGGAGAAATAGTGGCTTCATGTAACATGTGAACATCAAGAAGTGAGAAGCTCTTGAATGAGTGTCAATATAATAGCTCACCTCATATGTTAGCATATGGATTGTGTGTGTGTACACATATGAGTGTTGTGGATGTAAGTGTCTGAGTTAATGATTAAATATGAATATGGAATGTCTCCATGTGATAGCCCAAGACTCCACCTTCCTGTATCTCTCTTCTTGACTTTTTCTCATCCCATGTGCACTTCTCCTACATAAAAATCCCTTGATTCAATCCTCAATTCTTCTCTAAATAAATTCCTCTTTTAAATTCTATTTACCCATTAAAAATCTACACAAAAGAGTGGGGAAAATCAAATAGGAATATTCACAAAATTATTTAAAAGAAATTCATGCATTAAAACACAATAATTTTGCAAATTAATTCATAAAGTGCACAAATGGCTAATGAAATCAAATTCCATCTAATTAAACCCCTAAAGCCATATTCACTCATCAAAATGCCTAAGTTTAGAAGGATTAGTATGTCTAAAATTTGCATTCATCAACCACATAAGACAAGCTATCTTATAGATGCATATTCTCATGCTTAATGACATGTGAAGGGTCTGGGTAATACTTTTTTAATTGGGATACTTGGAATAGTCATATACTTGGACCAAATTTAGAGGTAAGGCCACTCTGTAGGCCGTAGGTCTTATTCATTTAAAGATTTGAAAAGGACCAAGATAATGAGGACTAAGCTTTCCTGACTTAATAGATTGCCTTATACCTATCACCAAAGTAACCATACGGAACACATGGTCTCTTAACTCAAATTCTAAAGGTCTCCTTCTTCTATCTACATAACTTTTTTGCCTACTCTAAGCAACTAACAATTTCTTCTTGATGAGTTCAATTTGACTGGTGGTTTAATCCTCTATATCTAAACCTAAGAGGTTTCTCCTACTAAATTCTACCCAGCACAAGGGTGATATGCACTTCCTCCCATAAAATGCCTCAAAAGTTGCTATCTTGATTCTAAAATGGTAACTATTATTGTAGGCAAACTCAATTAAAGGCAAGTACACATCCAGTTCCCCATTAACACTAGCATACCAGCTCTAAGCATATCCTTAAGAGTATAAATAGTCCTCTTAGTCTATCCATCTGACCGAGGATGATAGATAGTGCTAAAGTTAAGACTAGTGCCTAAGGCTTCCGATAGAGACTGCCAAAATTTTGATGTGAACCTTGGGTCTCTATCAGATACAATGCTTTCAGGGATACCATATAACCTCATAATCTCATGGACATACAATTGTTCTAGTCTATCTAGAGGATAAGTGTAACACCATATATCTTTAGCTCATTTTATAACATTCCATGCCTTACATCATAGATTCCATGAAAGAGTAAAAAAAAAATGGAATTAAAATAATGTATTTTCTTGTATTACGTCATGCATGAAAATTTTACTCAGTGTCACGTAGACCATATGAGATCATACATTACATTCTCATATTTAATTACAAGAATAAAACTCATTTGCATTATCAAAAGTGGTCTATATCTCGTGAAATTCAAGAGAAGCTTAAAATGCACATATATATTTTCAGCCAGATTTGTCCTCATTTTTGTCACAACTTTGAAAAATCATAACTAATTTTAGAAAAATTAAAATTATGCATTCTGTGATAACCCTACCTTCTAAACATGGTAATTATAGTTAAATATACAATTAATAATTAATGATCAAGGTTTGGAGTCGTTACAGTTTATTACGTTATGAAAATATAGGGAAATTTGAACCTTGATGTTAGGGTTATCACTAAACAACCACAAACAAAACAAAAATGCATAAGAGAAATCATACTACCATCAAGGGTTTATGATTCATCCATTCATCAGTTTCAACACACAAAAACCTCCCACAAGTATTCCTATATCATTTCCTAGCATTACCATTGAAGGAACTAGGGTTTATAAGCTAAAGGTAGGAGTTTGGGGTCTTACGCCGTGGCCCAGACCATTAACGCCGTGGCTAAGTTAGGTACTGGAATCATTGGGCAATTTTCATGAATTTTGTTGCAACTGGCCTATATGGCACCATGGCGGAAATGCTTCCTGGAGCTACTATTCCAAATCCCATGACCCTCACCTCAGCGGAACACCCTTGCGCCGTGGCGAGATTCGCTACTGTACACTCCTTACTTTGTTCCCTCGACTAGCACTGCGGCGAGGTTTCATTTTGTTACCCTCCTGGGCGACTTTTTTCACTCTACGCCGCGACGAGATTCCTTAAGCCGCAGCGTTCCTCGCCACTGTTACTCTCCAGGAAAATTTTATTCGCTTGTGCCACGGCAAGATTAGTCATGCCGTAGGGCCCCTTGCTTTTATCACTCACTTGGCCGCGGCGAAGCCTT
This sequence comes from Erythrophleum ivorense, assembly GCA_026724425.1. Classification (NCBI taxonomy): domain Eukaryota; kingdom Viridiplantae; phylum Streptophyta; class Magnoliopsida; order Fabales; family Fabaceae; genus Erythrophleum; species Erythrophleum ivorense. The sequence goes on along the minus strand of JAIUCV010000428.1, from coordinate 325,222 downwards.
CTTAGCCATGGTGTAACTCCCTCTTGTAACTACCTTTCCCAAATTTCATCCCCTACACTCTAATTCCCATCTTAGGAACACTCTAGGACCACTTTCTCTCATTTTATATGACTCTAATGGTATTTATCTACCCTATTCACCCAACTATTCTACCATTACCAATTCAAAACTTGAATGTTAATTTTCCATTCTTTCTACCTTCCCATATCAGCAAATCCATAGAGTAATAACAACTAGAATTTATAAGCTATCATCAATTAACATTCGACATACATTCCGTTAAAGATTTCACACATCAATAGTTTATATCAACATCTAATGCATCACATGATTAGAATTCCCAAATGGTAAACCATATCACAAATTCAACAAAGCTATATATCAGATACTATAAGTTCATACATCAATATCCAACTATAATGAGACTTAACTCCTTAATGGTTATATTTCAACCAAGCAAAATATAAATTCCTACACTTGGCAACATGATTACATGATGATGCTATGTAAACTAATAACAAAATTGTATTTACTCTACTCAGATTAGCCCAAGTGTAGCTTCCTTCACACATGGCTAGAGCTCATATATTTTCATCCACTTGCTTCCCCTTATCCTTACCCGAAGGACCTTTACCTGAAATATTAATCCCATAAAATGAGGTGAGATGCGAATCTCAGTAACCAAGGCAAATTCCATCATATATTCTAGTTTAATCAACATATATGCATGGTTTCATTTAAACATCAGAAAACATACCAGTCATATCAGTAAATGAAACAATTAGGCTATCATGATTAATATCCCATACTAGCAATCGTATTTTCACATGTTAAAGGCCATTAACACCGAGAGAGGCCCGTCCAAGGCACCTACTCCCCATTGAACACAACCAAGACTTAATGCATTTGGGATTTGATCATAACCCGGTGCCCAATGGAAGCACATGCACGGGTGGTAGTTGCACCACAACTCCACTATGGGCTCACAAGGTCCAACACAATACAATAGATAGCCAACCAATTCATTCAATATTTCAAATCATTCATGTACAGCAAATATGAAATTAAAATAGATATATGCATGGAATTAATATGAACCCAGTTACCTCACTTATAGACAATTTGCAACAGCCACCAATGGTACAAAAATCTCCCTATAACCATAGCATCAAAGAATTACTACTTTAATTCATAATTTACATTAGCAATAAGTACCCAAAGAATTTAAATGCTAATAACTACCTAAAGAACACTTACCTAGCCACCACAAATCTCCAAATTCGGATTGAGTATGTCCTCTACCAGAAACTTCAAGATATCACCAAATTCTTAAGCAAATTTGTACATAATTAACACCCCTACTATACATCAACTATGGGGATCTTAAACCAGCAGAAAATACACTATAATGGATAGTTTACACTTACCTAATGTCAACCCTAGCCTCAACCTACGAATTTCCTCTAAGAAAATACCAAACAACCATATTTCAGAATTTGGGTATGGTAAAAATGATCCAAATGAAAAACTAATTGGGCCAAATTGAAGAGGAAGAGAAAAGGATTAAGATATATAACAAGTACCTTAGTTGATTTTGAGCTTAGAGATGAGAAATGGTGGAATTCTTGCCCCAAATCCTAGCTTCCCTTCCATGGTCCGAATTTCTTTTTGTGTTTTGTGTGTTCTGCAGAATAGGGGTGGCTAGGTTAGTTTTTAGGGTTTAAGTTGGGTCAAATGTGGGTCATAGGTTGCTCTAAGGTCCAACTCCATTTGGGCTTTAGATTTTAGCTTTGTTGGGCCAGCTCTTATATATTAGGCTGCTAAAATTCCATTGGGCCAGAACAAGTTTTAAGAACTCAAAGGTTTTGGGTCTACATAAGGGTTATTGGGTCAATTATAAGAGCCTATACAAGGTGGTTCTTGGGCCTCTATCACATGGAATTAGATTGGGCCTGCACCTAGCCTATTGGGCCTTCATTAGCCTCTTATCATGCTCTCCTACATTAATTTGGGCCTAAATGAAATTTCTCTCCTAATTAAATCTCAAACCCATATTAATAATTTATCTTTCCAAAATTTTTATTTACTTAACTTACTCGATTATTCCATATTGATTATTCTTAATTAATTTAAAACCATAATTAACACCTTAATTAATTTTGGGGTGTTACACATTCTTAGCTATTCCTTAAATCTACACATGTCTACTTTATGCTAAAAATATGTCCAAACTATAATATCTAGCACAGAGGATGTTTGACATGCGAAATGGTCCAGAGGTCAGGCTGTCCACTAGTGTTGTCACAAAATTCTGCAGTAAACTTCAAAAATGTCCAATTAATTCCACAAAACTCAAATCCATGCAAATGATACCAATATAAAAATCTGTGGATGTTAACTAGAGGGAAAAAATAACTCCATTTCAGCTCAGGTATTTCCAGGTATCAAAAATCAATCAAACAATACCTGAGGTCAATTGGAGTTTCTGATACTGGATAGAATCTTTAAAAATTCATATCTCCCTCTATAGACATCAAAATAGGATGCTTCTAATTGTTACAAGTCACTAGGAATGTCTAGTTTCACTGTATAAAATTTTGTGGCAATTGGACATCATTTGAGCCCTGTGTGATAGATTTCATTTTCGAACCAGTATGAACAATGACATGACCAAAATTAGAAAATTTTTCAATTTTGAAAATTCATCAAATATTCTCTTGACCTTTGAAAATCCTGTTCTTTAGCTTCCCAAAAATCTCTCAACAAACTCTATTTGCATGCCAAATCTAAGATCAAGAAGAGCTCATTTGGACAAAAACCAATATAGGATTCCATTATGATTAATTTTAGCTCCATATAGGATACCAAAATGTCCAAATGGCTTTCATTGGGGCTTGACACCTTTTGGGCAAGTCTAAAAGCATAATTAGGACTTTTATGAACTACCCAAATGGTCCCAACCATCATGAATCTCATTTTGGCCATTCCACTTCCATTTATACACATACTTCCATAATGAAAACTTGCTAATACATAACCAAAATGTGCATATTCATACATACAACTTTAACTCTCATTCATACATCATTTATAAACATAATTACACATGTTCAAGAGGTCATAGGTCATATACAACCATAGATGACAACATTTTCCACCATGATGGCCTTAAAGAAGCAAATTTCATACATTTCAATGTCATACTCTCATCTCTCAAGTGGTTGGCTTCCATCTCCTTACTCTCTTAGTCCACCTAGCATGTTAGAACATTGGAGAGGAGGGAAGAGATTCAAAGAATCCTAATAGCTCATCTCCTATTTAGTCATACATAATGGATGCAAAACAAGTCTCACAAATTCATGCATGGCATATGGACATGTGCAATCATTCAAGAAGCATTCTTAGCCTTTGAAAAAGTCATACAAAGCATACATAGGCTTGCCAAGCAAGTGGATTGGCTTCACCCATTTACTTGTAGATTTTGGACTTGCCTTACCCATTCTTTAAGAGGTTTTTAGACTCAACCATGCTCTTAGGAGTCAACTTCACTTTTGGGAGACTCTTTACTTTATCTCAACCAATCTTAAGGGTTCTTGGCTCATCCTCACCATGGCTAAGGGTTCTTGGCCTCATCACACTTAAGCAAACCAAGGCAAACATCATAGATATCATTTAGAAAACATAATGCATCATCATGGTACCATGGAGTAAGAGCCCATGCTAGAACATTTTTTATGGTTTGAAATACATATACACACATTCAAAGACAAGTAAAACAAGCAATCATGCATGAGAGAATGTGGAGAGAGCTACTTTTGTCACATTTGCATATTTTCTTCCTTTTAACTTAATTCCTCTCCTATTGCCACACACTCACAAGGAGGTGGAGATCATCTCTCTTGCCCTAGACACATCATATGGAAGCAATTAGGTTCATGGAATTAATTCTAAGGCCACACATCTTCCTTAAACACTAACTTGATCTAATGACCCCTTTATGGTTCCAAAATACACCTAATGAAAAAACACCTATCAAATAAATTCTAGGCTCCATTCTTTCCTTTCAAATATGATTCTTGACTCCTTTTAAGCCTCTTAGAGTCATCACACAATCAAAACTAAGAGCCTAACTACATGTTATTTGTTTATGTCATATTATGGAACATAAGGCACCATCTCACATTCTATGCTTTCTAAATTTTTTCCAAGGCTTCCTCTCATATTCATTCATCATATATGCCTCAAAAATGGGCTTAGAAAAATTTAAAACTCGCTCTAGCTACTCAAACCCCTTTAGGCTAAGGCTATGGAGGAATTAAAGCTTCATGGACTTTGCTTTGTTTTCTTGATGGAGGAAGCACATGGAGAGACTTATAAGGATCTTATGAGCTCAATTAAACTCTTATTTAGACCAAGGAATCATTGTACAAAATTAGATTTTATAAGGTGTAATTGAAACCCTAGAAATTGCATCTTGAAATCCAATGGCTTTTTGTTAATTCCCTTTGCATATTCTTGATCTCCAAATCCTTTTTCCTTAGAATCACCCTTGGTTTTGTCTAAAATCAAATCCTCTTAGGTCTTCTCAAGTGGGGCAAAATGGTGGAGAAGGGGAAGAAAGGATATCTGTAATACCTTATTTTATAATACTTTTCCTACTACAATTGCCTCATATAAAACTTAGAGGAGTCAATGGAAACCTAAACTAATTAATTTTTTTCCTTTTAAAAGCTTCCTCATACAATTTTACTATTCATTTGGTCATTTCTAATTTCTTATCTAATTTTGAAAATACATAATTAATTATAGAAAAATCATATGAGGTTAATTCGGGGCTCTACTTCAAGCTCTCTAAGCCCTTTACATGGGGAAAATGCTTACTTAGCGGAGCACATATGAATTCATATAAAGTTTACCCTACAACAAATTGGACAATTTTACCCTTCACTTGACATATTGTTATTATTATTTTGCCTTTATATAAGCAGATGCATTTTTGCATTTTAGGCTCACCAGTCATATTTTATTTACTCAAGGGCTAATTATATTCATGACTTTCCATTCCATACTTGAGTACCTTTCAATATTATAACATAACTCATACACACAGTAATCTAAAATATTTAATTACATAACAAAATGTGATACATAAAAGAAAGGTCCTCAATTTATGCTTCCACATCTTTTGCCCCTTTATTTGTTTGAACTCGGACCTAGCATGGGTTATATTGAGGGTGAGATTATGAAATCTCAGTAGTAGTAAACCAGTCTCATTCATGAGCAAGCATGTAAGTACATAACATAATGCCAATCAATGTTCCATATACCACATAGTAATACAAGGGATTTCATACAAGGCCAAGCACAATCTAAGCATACATATCTCATTTTATAACATAAATGACAACTTGATATAGCATACCACTTATCATTATACAAACATACAAGCTTAAAGAAAGAGAGAGGAAAACTACTACCTTAGTAAACATTGCTCCTCAATTCTTGGGACTCGGTTTACTTGCTTTTGGAGTTCCCAAAATAACATCAAACCCTATAATCATAATGATAATTCATTACAATCAACATATAAACCTTAACTTCTAAAGTAGGATGACCCCTTTTAAACTTAATGGGACCATTGGAATTGGAAAAATCCAACTCCTTCCCTTCCCATTCACTATGGCCGAATAGTAGTCTTTCTTGGCCAAAATTTAGGGATTTTATCCCATGAGTTTTGGGGGCTTTCCCATAGGTATTCCTAGCTAAAAACACCCTTTTGAATCCATTGGAATGGACAAAATCATCAAATTCCAGCCCCAACATCACGTTTTGGTCATCACATAATCTAGCTCCGTTTTAGGCTCAAAGTGTGTTTCTTTGGTTCTAAAAATTTCATAGCCTTTTCCTTTATGTTTTAGGACTTGAAATTTGGTATACATGACTTTAAGACATTAAGAAAACACCATAAAAATATTGGGAAAATTCGGACAGCATCTCCCCATGCTTTCTATTTTCCCAAAAATTACAATCTTTGTATTTTCCAAAGTTTCAACACATAACAACAATAACTAGCTCATATGGCCTTCATGTTCAACATATAAACTTCATTTCACGGCCTTCATATTCAACATATAAACTCCATTTCTAATGATTGATATGCTGTCCAAAAATAACTCATAGCTAGGGTTTAACAAAACTATCTTAAAGCATGTGATTTACAAGTATAAGATGGAGAAAACTTACTCTTTAAGCTTAAACCTTGCTTCCTTTGCTTTTCTCACACTAGAATCCTTTCTCTTCCCACTAAGAGCAACATTTCACCTTGAACAAAAGATGAATATGCAGCTGCCCTTTGGAAGAAATGGTTGGAGGATGGAGAAGATGGAGAAATTTGGTGAAGAATGGTGGTAGTTTTACTTGGTTTCGCTTCATCTTCTACTTTTTCTCCCTCTCTCCCTCTCTTCACGTTTTTCCTTCTTTCTTCCTTGTGTGTGGCATGAAAATGGTGGAATGGAGGTGAAGAAGATGAATCTAATGAAGTTAAATGGTCATACTAAATTTAGACCCTTAGATCAACCTTTTCAAGATCAAATCTTAACCTTCCATTCCTTTTTTTCTTTTGATTTTCTAATTTCATAACTAAGTATCTTCTTCCAAAAATTCTTGGCCACATACTTGGAAGCCTTTCCTTAGCCCTTAAGTTATGGAGAGTAACCATGGTTAATTTCTTAACTCAACCATGGTCAACTTTTAACTCAACCATAGTTAGTTTTCAACTTAACCATGGTTAATTCTTTAAAATAACTAAAATATTTTTCTTCTTTTCCTTTCATTCTATATTTAAATTTAGGTTTTATCTTTTCTAAAACCCTAATCATATCTTCTCTTCTCTTATTGGGCCTTTAGAATTAACTATTAGACCTTGCAGTAGTCTAAAAATCAGTGTCTGTGCCGAATTAAGGTTTTACCGTACAATACATATCTTTAGACTTTCTAAAATTTATGAACATTATTTCCTCTACTTTCTGGCCATATTAAGCTTCAAACATGGGTCAGGGGCCCTTAAGCTCAATCCTCATAAATTTTGGTGTCAATTGGACACCCGAGTCTATAGGTGTAATTTTTACCATTTTGTATTATGATTGTACTATAAACTTTTCATTTACTGCAATTCTGTCCCTGAATCTCCTTCAGGGTTTCTTAACCCTTTAGCTATTTTTATTTCTATAGTTCTTACAAATTTTTTCCATTTTGCTCATGACTACTGACCAGGATAACCAGATCCTGGATTGGATCTCGCTTGGCCATCCGAACAACTTGATATCATTGGACCTGTCTCATCAAACTGAGTTTAACTATGGGTCACAGATTTCTGAGATTCTTGCCCGATTTTTTTATATCCGTCCTTAAAGCCACGAATAGAGGGTGAAACTAGGGTTCCCTGACTTAAGGCAATTTATACATTTTGCTCGGCATATAACTTTCCTTTGCATTTTAGTCCCTAGCTCTTTCATACTTGACTTTGGAGGCTCTTCGGGACCTTTTTCTGATCTTTTTTTTTTTCATCTATTTTAGCCCCAATTTTAGGGCACCTCTGGCTTTGACTCATCATTATTTACGGTCTAGAATATTATTCTAATTTTATTAGATCTCAATTTATCCTATTTGGGGGACTTCCTTTCATATCCGATGAATTTTGTACGTTGACAGAGAAACCATATGTTACGTTTCTCGCGTTTCCTTATGTTTTCTTGGATTTTCAGAAAATCGGATGTTACAATATCAACCATGGAAGAAGAAATTACCTTGTTTTCTTGCTTTTTCTTACTTGAATCTTGCTTTCTCTAGGCTCCTCTCTTCAAATCCGAATTTTCCCCTAAGTTTCTCCCTCAAAACAGATTTGTAAACTTCATTTTAATTGAAGGAAACAAAGATGAATGAAGGAGAGGAGGTTTGAATGGAAGAAAGCATGAAAAACTACTAAATTTTCTTACCTTTTAGCTTGAATTTCTCCTCCTTTTCTTCCTTCTCTTGTGCACCTTATCCCCTAGGGTTTTCTCTAGTTTTTGGGCAGAACTTGGTCGACCAAAATGAAGGGGGAAGAAGGGCGCCACTTATATATATAAAGTAGGAAGAAGAACTTTTCAAAAATTTCTATTTTGCCCTTTATTTTTGGCATTTTCGTTTCTACTTTGTTTTAGCTCTTTTTTGAGAACAATCTTTTCCATTATAAAATTTAGGTCCCCAATTTAGTAAAATGCCTTTGGAATCACTCAAATAGGAGCTAAAACCTTCCCAAATGAATCAATGATCCCCATTTCTCTATGTACTACTACCTCTATCTCTGTCGGCTGAGACTTTTTCTCACTTTCTTTGCTCACTTATAGTGGCATTTTATAGTCCCTCATTTTAGCACTGATAGGCCTAACACATATGTCTCATACTACCACTGACTATTATTGAGCTCTAGTGGGATGCTAGCTATTCTCATAGTTTTACTCAATGGAGACATATTGTACCATTTACCTCATTTAAAAATTACACCTGACCCCTTTCTGAATACATAAGCTAGCATGCGAGGATCTCTCTATCCCTCAGTCAGGGCTACTATCTGCTAGGTAGTAGTTCATCTGGCTCTAACTTTGAAAAGCTAATTTCTTACTTTCCTCATCCATGTATTATGCTCATCTCTAGAGAGGTTTAGTCAGTAGTCTAACTGTTTGAGTAAAGCCTTCATATCTTTGTGGCAATGGTTTACCAGACTCAAGAATCTCTAGTCTCTGAGACAAAAGCTAGCTGAAACTGTACTGGTTTCTGAGACTAACTGTTTTGTAAACTATCTCAGGTCGTTATCTCACCACAGAACTATCATGTTATGGCTAGGGATCTCTATAACTCTATGGGATCTATTGCGACCTCTGGGTCTATTACGACCTCTCAGAGCCCTGCTAAGGTCTACTGTAACTCACTGTGCTATACTAGGATCTATTGCGATCCATCTCTGGGAGGTGACAAAGCCTAAATTACTGTATCTGACAATAAAATACATGCTCACTAAGTCCGGTTACCATCACTCATAATAGCTGAGGCTGAGCTCAGAAGTACATCATGCACTTTGTGCAAAGTGGGTTTTATGTCATGTCATTCTCTAGGAGCCCGCCATATTGATTATAACATCCAGTTCTTTGAAAACCAAAGAGAACGTGAGAAACATAATGTATGATTTCTCTGTAAACGAATGAAATTTGCTGAATACAAGAAGAAGTCCCCAGAAATAAGATAGTTAAGGTCCTAAAAAATTTGAGAAGCATTCTAGACTCCTAAAAATGAGAATCCTAGGCTCAGACAGAAAGAAAAACGGAGATAGAATGAAGAAATAATTTCTTACAAAAAACTTACGAAACGTAACGCCATTTTCGTAATTTTGAGAAAATTTTGGAATTCACATAGGAGGCCTTTTTAAATGAAAGTTTTGAGTTCTCCGGACTTCTCAGAGGCCCTAAAATCCATGGAAAGCCTCAGGATAGCTAAAGCCCCTCCGGTGGACGTTTTCCAATATCGGTGCACCTGAACTTTGACAGATTTGTTCAGAAAGGTTTTAGCTCCAATTTGAGTGGTTCCAAAGGCATTTTACTAAATTGGAAACCTAAATTTTATAATGAAAAAGACGGTTCTCAAAAAGGAGCTAAAATGAAGGAGAAAAAAAATGCAAAGAACAAAGGGTAAAATGAAAATTTTTGAAAAATGCTTTCTCCTCCCCCTATATATAGGTGGCGCCCCACTCTCTTTTTCATTTAGACTTAGAATTTTCTACCCAATTTCAGAGAAGGGAGCTAGGGTTTTAGGTGAACCAAGGGAGGAGAAGAAGAAGGAGAAATCCAAGCTTTAAGGCCAAGAGAAATCATCCCCACACTTTTGTGTGTGTGTGACCGAAGTAAGGAAGGGAATTTCAAGAGAAAAAGTGTGTAATTGTATCCAAGGTGGACCAAGAGATCAAGGAGATGGAAGCCAACCACTTGAGAGATGAGAGTATGACATTGAAATATATGAAATTTGCCTCTTTAAGGCCATCAAGGTAGCAAATATTGTCATCTATGGTTGTATATGACCTATGACCTCTTGAAATGTGTAATTATGTTAATAAGTGATGTATGAATGAGAGTTAAAGTTGTGTGTATGAATATGCACATTTTGGTTATGTATTGGCAAGTTTTCATTATGGAAGTATGTGTATAAATAGAAGTGGAATGGCCAAAATGAGATGCATGAGGGTTGGGACCATTTGGGTGGCTCACAGAAATCCTAATTATACTTTTAGACTTGCCCGAAGGGTGTCAAGCCCCAAGGAAAGCTATTTGGACATTTTGGTATCTCATATAGAGCCAAAATTGACTATAATAGAACTCCATTCACTTTTTGTCCCAATGAGCTCTTCTTAGTTTAAGATTTGATATGCAATTAGAGCTTGTTGATAGCTTTTTGAAAAGCTAAAGAACATAATTTTTGAAGCTTTATAGAATATTTGATGAATTTTCAAAGTTGGCAAATTTTTTGATTTTGGTCTGATGCACTATTCACTTAGTCTGAAAATGAAATCTATCACACAGGGCTCAAATGACGTTCAATTGCCACACAATTTTATAAGAGAAACTAGACATTCCCAGTGACTTTTGTTAACTAGAAGCACCTCATTTGGATGTCTAGAAGGGGAGATATGAATTTTCAAAGAATTTATCCAGTATCAGGAACTTCACCCGACCTCAGTTACTATTTGATTGTATTTTGAGGTATGGGCATGCCTGAACCGATCTAGAATTATTTTTTCCCTCTAGCTAACATCCACAGATTTCCATATTGGTATCATTTGTAGGGATTGGAGTTTTGTGGAATTAATTGGACATTTTTGAAATTTGCTGCAGAATTTTGTAATAGCACCAGTGGACAGCCTGACCTCTAGACCATTTTGCATGTCAAACATCCTTTGTATTGGATGTTATAGTTTGGACATATTTTTAGTATAAATAGACATGCGTATCTTTCTAGAATGACTAAGAATGCATGATTTTGATTTTTTTAGAATTAATTATGATTTTCCAAAAGTTGGGGCAAAAAAGGGGCAAAATCTAGTCGAAAATATATGTATGTATTTTATGATTCCCCTTTGAGTTCCACAAGATGTAGGCCACTTTTGATGATGCAAATGAGTTTTATTCATGTAATTAAATATGGGAATGTGTTGTATGAGCTCACATGATTCACGTGACATCGAATGGAATTTTTATATACGATGCAATGCAAGGAAATGTATTATTTTAATCCCTTTTTCTTACTCTTTCATGGAATTGATGATGTAAAGCATGGGAATGTCATGAAATGAGTTAGAAATATATGGTGTTACATTGATACTTGAGAGCATTTAAATTTTCATTTGTCACTCCTCATGGGATCCTCAGATTCCCACTTTAGCCCTTTTTTACTTGGGCTTTCTTTCCTTACTCTATTGACTTACTTACTTTACATATATTCATTTTAGCCTTCCTCTCATATCCTACAGTTTCTAACTATGCCCATGTTCTACTTTTAAGTACTTAGCATTAAGGCATTTTACACACTGAGTGTAGCTAACATCTTTGGAAGGAGAGAGGCTATGCATTGGTCCCTGTTTATTTCATTTACACATAGTATACAGGACTAAGGCTATGCATACTGAATCTAAACATTCTCTACGAGGGATCCCTTTCTGTATGCTTTCCTTACTATTTTGATATTACTAGAATCCTTTTACCTTTCTTTTTTGACTTATCTCATTCTTTAACTAACTAAGATACTCTTCGATTACCGAGACACTTTGGTGATTGATGTCAATCATAAGACAAGATTCAAGTATATTAGCAAGTAAGAAAACAATTTTACAATTGCAATTAAGTATCATATTATTAGCTGACAACCAATCCATATCAATGGTCACATCAAAGTCATGCAAAGGGATACAAATCAGGTCAAAGGTGGTACAACAACTATCTAATTATACAACACAATTAAGATAAACATAAGATGTAATTGTAGAATATCCAATAAGGGTAGACACTAACAACTAAAATGGCAACAAGCTAATTTTAAAACCCAAACACTGAACATAGTCATACAAGATGAATGAATGGGTCACTCTAGAATCAAAAAATGTATTTACAATATGGTTATAGATAAGGAAAGTACATTGGTTCAAAGTAAGGGATATACTAGCCTCCTACTGTATAAGTGTAGGCAACTGTCCTTGCGCAGGTGGTTTGATAGATAAGGCTAACTCTCGTGACATCATGCAATTCCATGCATATGTTCTGGTTTCCCGCAATTATAACACATGGGGTATAGTTTGCTTCCATGGTTCTTCCTAGACTTGTTACATACTATTGGGGTACTCATTGAACTCTTTGGAGATCCCATATTCTTCCTTTGAGGGATATTTCTTGGGGGTGGCCTCTTACCCTAGAAGCCACTACTACTACTAATTCCCTTCTTGCTTTCACCCTTAAAGGGCTTCATGCCTTAATCATGCTTACCCTCAAACACCTTTTTCTTCTTAATTTCAATCTCCATTAGGGCTTTCTCTAATACCCTACATTTTTAACTAACTCATCAAAGTTACGAATTTGAAGGGGCACAATTTTTTCCTTCAGTTTTGGTCTAAGGCCCCTCTTAAACTTATCAGCCTTTTAAGGCTCATCATCAAACTATTTCAAATATGATGAGAAATAGGATAGTTAAATGAACTTTGCAGCATATTGGTCCACACTCATTTCACCTTGCTCAAGAAAATTAAATTTAGCCTCTTTATTAACCTTCACTGATAGTGTAAAGTATTTGCTCTCAAAGGCTGTTTGAAAGATCTTTAACGGTTGTATGGTGCAACCTTAAATAAAACTAGGTTGGAAAAGGCTTGTAGCTAATGGTGCAACTTAGGTCATTTCCTAAGGAGTTTTTGCCTCTAATTATTTGTGCAAAGTATTCCAAGTATCATTAAATGAAATTTGTTTAGGGGGTTTCAAGTTATTGAATTTTGATTGAATTAAAGAAAAGTAACAAGAACTAGAAGCTTAAGAATAAATGTAGTTAACTACTAGGAAAATATGGTAACTAGCCTTTGGATGGACTCCTTAGAATTCAATTATCCTTACTCTTTTTTTAATGTACTAAAATTGGATTTAAACTCTTGCTTCTTAATGTATTCTGTATAAGGACTCTTGAATTACCATCCAAGACTCAATTCATTAATGATTTAAAGACTTTGTTACTACAAAAAACCTTGAATAATTAATCGATTGAGTTAGGAATAAGAATACACCAAAATAGAACCTAAATGCTCACTAAATTTTGCTGAACAATCCATTTAAAATGCTAATCAACCAATTAGATTAATAAGTTCCTCAAGCACAACAATTGCACAAAAAATTTTAGCCACTTAACTCAATAACCATTACATTAATTAGCCTAAAAACAAGAGGAATTTAATAGCAAATTGTACAACCATTAAGTTTGGACTTTTTACAAACACTTAGGGATCAAAATTAACATTCAATTATGAGATTACCATTAAACCACACTTCAATTTAATCTAGTAAATTCCAGGCACTAAATTCCCTAATTGATAAGATAAACCTAGTCAAATTAACAAAGGAATTAATGCTGAAATTAAAAGATAAAGAAAGGAGAGTTTATCCAATTTGGAGAGGCAATCTTAGAGTTCAAATCTACATCAAGGGAGATCCAATCTTCAGCTAGCTACCAAGAGAAACTCAAGCTATCATGGAGAAGATGAATGGAAGAATTTTGATGGAAGGACTATGGCCATATGGAGAAGACGAATGAAGAATTTCCCCTCTATTGACATCTTGGAGTTGTGTCAAAACCCATACCTTCTCCCTTTTTTCCCTCACATGAACATCCAGCCCCCCTCCCTTTACATTTTGCCTGTATGTATTTTATTCCCCTCATGTGGCTTTGCTTTTTCCTTTTGTGTGTTACGTGCTCATTTAGAATCTGCTTATGTGTTCTATAATCAGCTACTTAAGCTTCATGTGCACTATTCACGTGGTTTTTCTTTTTAATTTGTTTCCACGCCACTTCCCACTTCAACTTCATCTTATTCATTTGCCTTGAACCTAAGCCTCTTCCATTGATCTTTACATGCTTCTTCTTCTGATTATTTAGCTCATGATGTAGCTTCATGCATCCCTTCCATGTCAGCTTCATTTTCTTAGCTCCCTTCGCTTTTACATGCACTTGTGTGTTTCTTTTGCCTATAATCTTCTTCTCCTCTAACCCATGGCTACCTCTATTTTTGCATGTGTGTGTTTGAGTTTCCTTCTCCTTACTAACCCACAGCTTCTCACCAAAATAGAACATCATGAAGACATGGCTGGTCATGGGTGTTATGTATAAACTCGAGTTAATTGAGTGTAGCTATGTGTGAGGAGAGTTTGCTATGTAGATGAGTGAGCTGGACATGTATGTGATTACATGAGCTGGTGCATGCTTAGACCTGTGAGTGATATGTGAGTGCATTTCACATTTGAACAAGGGAGCTGGAGCTTGCAATGATGTGCTTCTTTTCGCTATACAAAAGAGCTGGACCTTTGGCTAGTGTGTAATGACTTATGCCTCATTCAAGTGCTTCATGGAGTGAAGTGATATGAAAGAGTTACTATGCATGTGTTTGTGTATGTGCAAGTAAGCTGTACATAGCAACGTGAATGGAATAGAATGATGTGTAAGTGGGCTATGGGTGAGTGTGAATGATAAAAGATGGATGGAATGGATGAAGCACCTCTTCTCTTCTACTCCCGTTGCTTCATGGACCTTACTCTAGACCTAGTAAACTCAAGTGAATGTATATGTAACGTGGGACATGTGACTTGGTGAAAAAAAACGCATGAATAAGCTATTGTCTTCTATTCATTTCATGCATGTGGGAAGGGATGGTTGGATATTGAATAAATGGATGATGATGCATGATGATGTGTGTCAAAAGAGAAAGCCACATGTGGAAGTCTAGTCCATGTATTAAGAAAGCCCAATGATCTACACACAAAGAATGGAAAAAAAATTAAGTAGGAAAATTTACAAAGTTATCCAAAGGAATTTATGCATTAAAAAATATACAATTTTGTAAATTAACTCCTAAAGTACAAAGAATGGCTAATAAAATCAAATATCCTCTAATTAAATGCAATAAGCCATATTTAATTATTAAAATGCCTAAGTTAGGGAAAATAAAATATATAAGAATAACCTTTATCAAATTCCCCCACACTTAAACCTTTTGCACTCCTAGGCAAAACTCAAGGCTCCAAGAAAAGACTAATGGAATGACAAGTGGAAAATGAAAAAGAAAAAGGAAAGTGTACAAATCACAAAATAGAGGATGATCACATCTCTTCAACACTTCAACAATCCAAGCTAACTTCACTTGCATCAAGAAATTAAATTCCATGGCAATTTCATTTGAAAAGAATGAATTGAAATGCATAGCCTCTCACATGGGTTAGTGTTTACTCTTAACTCTCAAGTGTTTAAGGGCAATGTATATCACTCAAGTTCCACCTATCAAAACTCACTACCATAAGCTTGTTTATTTTCTAAATTTCCACCACCCATGCCAAATGTAATGCACAAATCAATATGACTTTATTCAGGGTTGTAATGGGGCTAGGGAAAGAAATGAATGGATACACAAGAAAAGACAAACAAATGGATACCTTAAAACCTCAAGAGCAATCAATAGAAACCTATGATAGAAAAGAATGTGCACTTAAGGCCTTATTTCCAACTAGCATAACTAACTACAAACTTAATTCAAAACACTTCTTTCTTTTGATTTTCAATTGCTTTTCCTTTTTTTTTTTCCAAACTTCTCATTCATTGTTTTCCTTTTGCTTTTCTATCTCTTCTTTTCTTTGCATTTTTTTTTGAAAAATCTTCCTCAACTTTTAATAACAATGGCCTAAATTGATGTAAGACACACATTCACCTATCCTCATTAGATGTAATGTTCTTTGAAATCCCTAAGGCATCTTAAAACAAGGTGGAAGACATTTTTTACTTTCCATCGCTATAGGTTCAACAAGAAAATAAAACCAAGTCCAAAGTGGCTAAACAATGGATAAAATGCATGTAAGGTGGTGGCTTTTTGGCTCAATAGCTATAAAAGAAAAGAATGCCTTATCATTTTTATGCATGCAAATGCAAATGTGGTCTCCACAAAGAATCAAGACAAGTTTTAGAGTGAAAGCAAAGATAGGTGAATACACACGAGAAATGAACAGATACAGCTCAAATCCTTACTAGCTAATGGCTATCAAAATAATTTATTGAAATCAAATTCATTGCCACTTCACTTGAATCAAGACACAAGATCTATTACTTATCATATCAAAGTGAATCCAAGCTATAATAATCTTAACTTGCAACTTCTACAAAAAATAAGGTTTTCTTTTAAAAAAATTAAAAAGCAACACAAAGCTTCAAAAGTGAAACTAAAAACTAAAAACCTAGAAAAATCAACTAACCAAAACAAAGAAAAACTAAAAATTTTATTTGCATCCCGCCCACAATTAAACACTGCATGTTATCAATGCCAGCACAAAATCCAATCAACAGAAAGACAACACAATATAAAAGAGGAAAAGGAAAGGGTACAACTGGGTAATTAGATTGAAGTTAGAGCTCCTCCTTGTCATCCGTTGGAACTCGTTCATGTAAGTGCTTGAGCCTATGTCCATTAACTTTGAATTTAGCTTCTGTCTGCTTATCCAAAAGCTCTACTGCACCAAAAGGAAAAACATCAAAGACTACATATGGACTTTTCCATTTAGAACGAAGCTTACTTGACATGAATGGATGTGTATGAAATGGATGCTGTGTAAGTTTGTGAGCTGTGAGAGATTACAAGTGAATGAAGTGTGAGTTGGACGTGTGAAAGCTACGTAAAGTGCATTCAAGTGAGTAATGTAAGTGGCTTGTGAGTGAAGATGAATGAGATGAATGCCTCTCTCAAAATGTGAGCAGCCCTGCTGCCATGTTCTGCACAAAAGAATCAAAAAGATGAAGTAGGAAATATCCACAAAATTCATTTAAAAGGATTTGTGCAATAAAATTCTAAAATTTTGCAAAATTAATTCCTAGAATATAGAAATGACCAATAAATTCAATTATACTCCAACTAAAATCTTTCAAGCCAAAATTTATAATCAAAATGCCTAATTAGAAGGGAAAAAGTATATGGAAATTGGCAATCATCAAATTCCCCCACACTGAAACTTTTACACTACTGAGCAAAAGAAAACCAAAATACTAAAATGCCTAAGTTAGGAGGATTAAAATATATAAAAATAGCCTTCATCAAATTTCCCCCACACTTAAACCTTTGAATTCTTAGGCAAAACTCAAAATTTTAAAGAAAAGCTAGTGGAATGACAAGTGGAAAAAGAAAATGAAGAAGAAAGTGTAAAAATCACAAGATAGAGAATGATCACATCTCTTCAGCACTTCAACAATCTAAGCTAATTTCACTTGCATCAAGAAACAAATTCCATGGCAATTTCATTTGAAGAGAATGAATTGAAATGTATAGCCCCTCACATAGGTTAGTGTTTATTCTCAAATCTCAAGTGCTTAAGCAATGTATATCACTCAAATTCCACCTATCCAAACCTTACTACCATAGGCTTGTTATAATGTCTAATTTTCGTTAAACGACAAAAATGGATGCATTTTCAAAGAAAATCCCTCAAAATGAATTAGTTAAGGTCCCAAAAAATTTGAGTAACATTCTAGACTCCTAAAAATGAGAATTCCAGGCTCAGAAGGGAAGAAAAATGGAGTTATAATAAAGAAACAAAATTTAACGAAAAATTTAAGAAATGTAATGGCATTTTCATAATTTTGAGAAAATTTTGGAATTCACATAGGAGGGCTTTTTAAATGAAAATTTTAAGTTATCCGGGGTTCTCAGAGGCCTTGAAAACTATAGGAAGCCCCAAGACAATTAAAACCCTTCCGGTGGATGTTTTCTAATATCAGTGTACCTGAACTTTGAAGGATTCATTTGGGAAGGTTTTAGTTCCGATTTGAGTGATTTCAAAGGTATTTTACTAAATTGGGAACATAAATTTTATAATGAAAAAATAGTTCTAAAAAAGAAGCTAAAACGAATTAGAAACAAAAATGCCAAAAATAAAGGGCAAAACAAAAATTTTTGAAAAGTCATTCTTCCTCCACCTATCTATATAGGGCACCCCACTCTCCTATTCACTTAGCTTCATATTTTTCTACCCTAAACTAGAGAAGAAACCCTAGGAGAGTGGTGCACAAGAGGAAGAAGAAGAGGAAGAGAAATCAAGGCTTGAAGGTATGAAATTTTAGTAGTTTTTTATGCTTTCTTCTTTTCAAACCTTTTCTCCTCCATTCTCCTTTTATTTCCTATGATTATAATGAAGTTTATAAATCTATTTTAAGGGAGAAATTAAGGAAAAAAATTTAGATTTGAAGAGAGGAGGCCAAAGAAGACAAGATTCAAGTGAGAAAACAAGGAAAAATAAGGTAATTTCTCCTTCTATGGTTGCTACCCCTTGATCCTCTTCTCTTTAGGTAGAATTAAGGGTGATTCTTAGGAAAAAAGGTATGGAGATTACAAATATACAAAGAGAATTAACAAATAACCATGGAAATTCAAGATGCAAATTCTAGAGTTTCATATATTCGTTACAAAATCTGATTTGATACCTTAATTTCTATGCCTAAATGAGAGTTTAAATGAGCTCCTAAGATCCCTAGAAGTCTACCCATGTGCTTCCTCCATCAAAAAACAAAGCAAAGTCCATAAAGGCCAAAATCATGCATTGTCTCAGCCTAAGGAAGTTTGTGTACCTAGGGAGAGTTTTAAATTTTTCTAAGCCCATTTTTTAGTCATATATGATGAGTGAAGATGAGGGAAGGCCTTGGGAAAAATTTAGAAACCATAAAAAGTGAGTTGGCCTTATATGTTCCATAAAATGACCTAAAGAAGCAACATGTTGTTAAACTCTTTATTTTAATTGTGTGATGACTCTGAGAGGCTTAAAAGGAGTCAAGAATCATATATGAAAAGAAAGAATGGGGCCTAAAAATTATTTGATGGATATTTCTTCATTAGGTGCATTTTTAGAACCATAAAGGGGTTTATAGGTTAAGTTAATGTGTGAGGAGATTGTATGGCCTTAGAATTAATTCCATGAACATAATTGGCTTTCATAAATTATGTTTAGGCCAAGAGAAATCATTCCCACACCTTTATGTGTGTGAGGCCAAAGAAGGGAGAGGAAATTCAAGAGAAAAAGTGTGTGCTTGCCTCCAAGGTAACTCACTTCTCCTTCTCTCATGCATGAATGTATGGTTAGCTTATCTTTAAATGTGTATATGTGTGTTTTAAGCCATGAAAAGTATTCTAGCATGATTTCATATGACATGGTACCATGATGATGTATTATGTTTTCAAGTGATGTTTATGATGCTTGCTTTGGTTTTCTTGAGTATGGTGAGGCCAAGAACCCTTAGCCATGGTGAGGATGAGCCAAGAACCCTTAAAGTTTGGTTAAGACAAAGAAAAAGTCTCCCAAGAGTGAGGTTGGCTTCCAAGAGTAAGGTTGAGTCTAAAAACCTCTTAAAGAATGAGTGAGGCAAGTCCAAAATCTACAAGTGAATGGGTGAGGCTAATCCACTTGCTTAGCAAACCTTTGTATGCTATGTATGACTTGTTCAAATGTTGAAAATGTTTCTTGAATGTTTGCACATGTCAATATACCCATGTATACATTTGTAAGATTAATTTTTCATCTTTATGTGTGATTGAAAGGGAGATGAGCTATTGGGATTCTTTGAATCTCATTCTCTCCTCTCCAATGTTCTAATTTGCTAGGTGGACAAAAAGAACAAGGAAATGGAAGCTAACCTCTTGAAACATGAGAGTATGCTACCAAAGTGCATGGAATGTTCTTCTTTAAGGCCATTCAAGTGGCAATTGTTGTAAACTATTATTGTATATAACCTATGCCCTCTTTAATATGTATAATTATGTTAATATGTATAAATGAGAGATTATGTTATGTGACCATTAGAATGTATATCGAGTAAGTAATGACAAATTTTGCTTCTTGAAAGTTTGATGCCTTAGTGTATAACTGGAAGTGGAGTGGCCAAATTGAGATGCATGAGGTTTGAGATCACTTGGGCAACTCATACAAGTCATATTCATGCTTTTAGACTTGCCCAAGAGGTGCCAAACATCAAGGGAAATCATTTAGACACTTTGGTATCCTATATGGAGCAAAAATTGACCATATTAGAAACCTATACCACTTTTTGTCCAAATGAGTTCTTCTTGATCTGAGATTTAGAATGCAATTAGAGCTTGTTAAGAGCTTTTTGTGAAACTAAAGTGCAAAATTTTTGGAGGTCTATAGAATATTTGATAAATTTTAAAAGTTGAAAAAAAATTCTGATTTTGGTCAAGTTATTGTTCATACTGGTCCAAAAATAAATTCTGTCACTCAGGGCCCAAATGATATCCAATTGTCACAAAATTTTATAAAGAGAAACTAGACATTCCAATTGACTTGTACCAACTAGAAGCACCTCATTTGGATGTCTAGAAATGGAGATATAAATTTTTAAAAATTCTATCTAGTTTCAGGCACTCAAATTGACCTCAGGTATTATTTGATTAGGTTTCGAGGTCTGGGCGTACCTAAACTGGTCTAGATCTATTTGTTTCCTCTAACTGACATCTTTAGCTTTCTAGATTGATATCATTTTCATAGATTAGATTTTTATGAAATTAATTGGACATTTTTGAATTTTATAGCAGAAAGTTGTGATAGTACTAGTAGCCAACTAGAACTCTACACTTTTTTGAATGTCAAACGTCTTTTGTGTTGTGTTTCATGATCTAGAAATATTTTTACCATAAATTAGACATATGTAGATTTCTATAATGGCAAATAATTCATGATTTTGATATTTCTAGAATTAGTTATGATTTTCCAAGGTTTGTGACAGAAAAGGAAAATTTTTGGCTGAAAATGCAACTATGTATTTTATGCTTCCCTTTGCCTTCCACGAGTTGTAGGCCACTTTTGGTGATGAAAATGATTTTGTATCTATGTAATTAAATATAATAATGTGATGTATGAGCTCACATGGTCTATGAGACACCGATTGAAAATTTTATACGTGATGCAACGCTAAAATAATTAATATTTTATATGCCATTTCTTGTGATTTTCATGAAGTGCATGGCATGAGGCATAGGAATAGCATGAGATAAGCTATGAAATTATGGTGTTACACTTGTCAAGCTTTTAAGTCTCCCCTACCTATGCCGAATGCAATGCACAAATCAATAGGACTTTATTCAGGGTTGTAATGGGGCTAAGGAGATAAAATGAATGGATACAAAAACAAGGGGAAAACAAACAACAAATGGAACACCTTAGGACTTCAAAAGCAATCAATGGAACTTATGATAGGGAAGAATGTGCATTCAAGGCTTTATTTCCAACTAGTAATAGTAAATACTAACTCAAAACACTTATTTCTTTTGATTCTCAATGACTTTTCCTTCTTTTTTTTTCAAACTTCTCATTCATTTTTTTCTTTTTGCTTTTCTATCTCTTCTTTTCTTTAACTTTGAACATTTTCCTCAACTTTTAATAACAATGGCCTACATGGATGCAAAGTGTACATTCTCTCATCCTAATTTGATGTAATGCTCTTTAAAGTCCCTAAAGTATCTTAAAACAAAGTGGAAAACATTTTTAATGGCTATGGGTTCAACAAGAAAATAAAACAAGGTACAAAGTGGCTAAACAATGGATAATCTGCATTTAAGGGTTGGCTTTTTGGCTATCTAGCTACAAAAGAAAAGAATGCCTTATCATTTTCATACATGCAAATGCAAATATGGTCCCAATAAAGAATCAAGACAAATTCTAGAGTGAAAACAAAGATAGATGAATACACACTATAAATGAACAATTAAGGCTCAAATCCTCACCAACTAATGGCTATCAAATAATTCATTGAAATCAAATTCATTGCCACTTCACTTGAATCAAAACACAAGATTCATCACTTATCATATCTAAATGAATTTAAGCTATAATAATCTCAACTTGCAACTTTCATAGCAAAATTTAAAAAAAAAAATCACACTATTTTTCCAATAAATTTTCTTAAAAATTTTCAAATTTTTTTTTAAACAAAACAAAGCAAAGAGAAGCTAAAATGGAATGGAATGACTCTCCCCCCTACACTTAAATATTGCATTGTTCTCAATGCCAGCACACAATCCAATAAAAATAAATAGCACAATATAAAAAGAGTGGAAGGAAAGTGTACAGCCGAATTAAGTTGAAAATGGAGATTCCAAGGGTGGCTCAGATTTCCATGTAGCTAGTTAGCAACTGTTTATTACCTACAAAGTAGAAACAAAGCAAACAGTAATGCAAAAAAGAAAAAGAAAACTAAATTCTAAACTAAAATCAGAGACCAACTAATCATAAGTATCAAAAACCAAAATCAAAACAGCTTTATTTCTCCTTAACTAAACAAATTTAGGTCTAACTACTTTAAAGCATTTTGATTGATCATGTAATGATGATTCATGGACTTCCTTAACTATCAATAGTTTTGGAAAGTCAGATTCAGCATTTTTAAAAGCAATAAAAGAAGGAAAATCAAATTTTAGACATTCAAAACTAAGGAAAGAAAATTTGAAATCAAAACTCTCTAGATATCTATCTAAACCAATGAAATCTCCTGGACTCTCATCAGTAAGAGTCACTGTATCAATAGAAGAATTAAATTGCAACTTCTCACAATCTTTTGAGTTCAAGGTATTTGGCAGTTACTTCATTTCAATTGGGAGAGTCTATGGCTTGTTGGGGACTAGCTCACCAACTTCATTAATCTGTTTAAGACTCTCAACAAGAGAAACAGTATCTTCCCTAACTAAAGAGATATTACTAGGCTCACAAGATTATATGCAATGATCAACAGCAAAATCTAGTCTCTTACTAGTGTCAACAAGAGTACAAGGATCAATAGGATTTTCAATATTAACACTATCTCTATGCATGCTCTCATCAATACTAGTATGATCAGTAGAATCAGTCTTATCAATAGTTTCAGTGCAAACTAAGGACTTTATGGATTTAGCAGACTTATCAAACTTCAGAAACTCATCAATCTCAACACATATAGGACATGTATGCAATCATCACATAAGCATTTCAAAGTAGAGTCTGATTCATCAATAGCAAGCTATTCAACAATTATATCATCCATATCCTTTTCACATGCTATATCTACCATTTCATCGGTCATATCATCATATGCTAGTGAGGAATCATGATGATCAGAATATGTGAGAAACTCACTAGTCTCAATGAAAGCATTAATTAATCTGGGAGTATGTATCACATATAGTGGATTCAGCACATACATAATTAAGAGAATCATTTAAATCGATTATGTCACATGGTTTAGATGATATACTGTCCCTAAACTCAGAAGATGCACCATCAACAAACTTATCAACCAAACTCACACTAGGAATATAATGATCATCACATTTTAGATCACCCCTGCACTTATCTACTACCCTAGACTCAATATAATTGTCACCAATTAGCTCAAAAATGAATTCATCATTATGGTCACAGCTAGGGGTAGAAATACCAAGTGCATCAGTACGCAAGAGTTCATGAACATCAACAAATGTATCATTTTTGCTCAATACATTACCACAATCAACCAAATCAAGAGATTTAATAATAATTTCCTCATCTATGTCATCGTCATGCAATTTAGAATCAACATAATCACATGCATTAATAGTCATAGTGCTATCATGAATATTAAAGTCAATTCCAACAAAATGCAAAGTATTAGAAGATGGAAGGATATTACTCAGTGAATAAGACTCTTCCTCCTCTGAACATTCTTTTCTAAATTGTTCTTCATTCAATTTAGTAGCACTTGAAGTCGGTTGATTCATTTGAATTCCCGAATCCTTCATGAGGTTATCAATCATCTGTTGATTTTGAAGATGCAACCGTTCATTTTCCCATTAGAGTTTAAGATTATAGGCTTCCATTTGTTGCATCATCCTCTCTTCCTAACTTGGTTCCCTTTGGCGCTCCTGTTGCATGTATTCCACATGATAGTTGTAATTATGATACTCTGACTCTTGCACATGGAAGTTGTGGTATGGCTCATAATGATGGTGGTAATCGAGGTGAACTTCATATGGATGATAGTATAGTTGGTAGCATGGTGGTTGGAATTGTGGTATTGTTGTGCTTGTTGTACTTGTCTACGTTGTTCAATGATACCATGTGTAACACCATATATTTCTAACTTATTTCATACTATCTCCATGTCTCATACTATCAATTCCATGAAGAGACAAGGAAAAAGGATATTAAAATAATGCATCTCTTAGCGTTGCATCACGTATAAACTTTTCATTCGGTGTCCTGTGAACTATGTGAGCTCATGTACTATATTCTCATATTTAATTACATAGATATAACTCATTTCCATCCCCAAAATTGGCCCAGAGCTCGTGTATGGCAAAGGGATACATAAAATTCATTTATGCATTTTTGGCCAGAATTTTCTCACTTCTATCACAAATTTTGGAAAATCATAACTAATTCAAGAAAAATCAAAATAATGCATTCTTTGCCATTATAAAAATAATAACATGTCTAATTGATCTTAAAAATTTGTCCAAACCATGAAACACAACACAGAAGGCATTTAACATTTGAAAACTTACAGAGGTCTGGCTAGCTACTGGTACTGTCACAGCTTTCTACTACAAATTTCAAAAATGCCCAATTAATTCTACAAAAATCCAACCCATACAAATGATCTAACTTGGAAAGCTACAGATGTTAGCTAGAGCATAAAAATAACTAAATACCAGTGCATGCACATCTAGACCTCAAAAACTAATCAAATAGTACTTGAGGTCGGTCTAAGCACCTGATAATGGGCAGAATATTTAAAAATTCATATCTCCCCTTATAGACATCCAAATGAGGTGCTTCTAGTTGTCACAAGTCACTAGAAGTGTCTAATTTCTTCCTATAAAATTTTATGGCAATTGGAGATCATTTTCCCCCTAAGTGATAGAAATCATTTTTGGACCAATATGAATAGTAACATGACCAAAATCAGAATTTTTCTCAACTTTGAAAATTCATCAAATATTCCATAAACCTCCAAAAATTATGAACTTTAGCTTCTCAAAAATCTCTCAACAAGATCTAATTGCATACTAAATCTCATATCAATAAGAGCTCATTTAGAAAAAATGTGGTATACGTTTCCAATATAGTCAATTTATGCTCCATATGAGATACCAAAGTGTCCAAATGACTTCTCTTGATATTTGGCACCTCTTGTGCAAGTTTAAAAGCATGATTGTGACTTGTATGAACTACCCAAATGGTTCCAAACCTCATGCATCTCAATTTGGCCATTTTACTTTCATTTATGCATACACTTCTATAATGCAAACTTGCCATTACAAGACCAAAATGCACATTTCCATACATACAACCTTAAACTTCATTTGTACATAATGCATTAACATAATTATACATGCTTAAAAGGTCATAGATCATATACAACAATAGGTTACAATGATTGCCACTTAAATGGCCTTAAAGAAGCAAATTTCATGCACTTTGATGGCATACTCTCATCTTTCAAGAGGATGACTTCCATTTCCTTGTTTTCTTTGTCCACCTAGCATGTTTGAACATTGGAAAGGAGGGAATGAGATTCAAAGAATCCCAATAGTTTGTCTCCCTTTCAATCACACATAATAAATGCCAAAACTAGTCTTACAAATGCATGCATGGGCATATTGACATATGCAAATATTCAAGAAATATTTTCAACATTTGAGCAAGTCATACATAGCATACAAAGACTTGTCAAGTAAGTAGATTAGCCTCACCTATTTACTTGTGGATTTTGGACTTGCCTTGCCCATTCTTTAAGAGGTTCTTGGACTCAACCTTACTCTTGGGAGTCAACCTCACTTTTGTGAGACTCTTTGCTTTGTCTCAACTAAACTTTAAGGGTTCTTGGCTCATCCTCACCATGGCTAAGGGTTCTTGGCCTCACCACACTCAAGCAAACTAAAGTAAGCATCATAAACATCATTAGAAAACATAATGCATCATCATGGTTCCATGGGATATGAAATTATGCTAGAATACTTTTCATGGCTTAAAACACACATATACATATTCAAAGATAAGCCAAGCATACATTCATGCATGAGAGAAGGAGGTGTGAGCTATCTTGGAAGCAACCACACACTTTTCTCTTTGAAATGATGCTCCCTTCCTCGGCCTTACACACACAAAGGTGTGGGAACGATTTCTCTTGGCCTAGACACAATTTATGGAAGCCAATTAGGTTCATAAAATTAGTTCTAAGGCTACACAACTTGCTTAGACAATAACTTGGCTCATTGACTCCTTTATGGTTCCAAGAATGCATCTAATGAAGCAACACCCATCAAATAAATTCTAAGCTCCATTATTTCCTTTCATATCTGATTCTTGACTCCTTTTAAGCCTCTTGGAGTAATCACACAATTAAAATAAAGAGCCTAACTATATGTTGCTTCTTTAGGTCATATTATGGAACATAAGATACCAACTCATCTTCTATGATTTATAAATTTTTTCCAAGGCCTCCCCTCACTTTCACTCATCATATATGACTCAAAAATGGGCTTGGAACAAAGTAAAACTATCCCTAGGTACTCAAACACCCTTAGGCTGAGATATGGAGGAATTTAGCCTTTATGGACTTTGGTTTGTTTTCTTGATAGAGAAAGCACATGGGGAGACTTTTAGGGATATTAGGAGCTCATTTAAACTTTCATTTAGGCATAGAAATCAAGGTATCAAATCATATTTTGCAAAGAACATATGAAACCCTAGAATTTGCATCTTGAATTTCCATGGTTATTTGTTAATTCTCTTTGCATATTCTTAATCTCCACACCATGTTTCCTAAGAATCACCCTTGGTTTTGCCTAAAATCTAAGCCCTCCTATGACTTCTTGATTGGGGTGAACCATAGGGAGAAGAGGAGCAAGGGGTAGCAACCATGGAAGAAGAAATTACCTTATTTGTCTTTGTTTTCTCACTTGAATCTTGTCTTCTTTGGCCTCCTCTCTTCAAATCCTAATTTTCCCCTTAATTCCTCCTTTAAAAAAGATTTATAAACTTCATTATAATAATAGGAAATAAAGGAGAATGGAGGAGACAAGGTTTGGAAAGGAAAAAGCATGAAAAACTATCAAAATTTCATACCTTCAAGCTTTGATTTCTCCTCCTCTTCCTCTTCCTCTTGTGCGCCACTCTCCTAGGGTTTTTCCTGTAGTCTACGGTAGAAAAATATTAGGCTAAGTGAATGGGAGAGTGGGGTGCCCTATATATACAGGTGGAGGAAGGAAGATTTTTTCAAAATTCTCATTTTGCCCTTCATTTTTGGCATTTTCGTTTCTAATTTTTTTAGCTCCTTTTTTAGAACCATCTTTTCATTATTGAATTTAGGTTCCCAATTTAATAAAATACCTTTGGAATCACTCAAATAAGAGCTAAAACCTTCTCGAATGAATCTATCAAAATTTAGGTACATTGACATTAGAAAATACCCACCGAAGGGGTTTTTACTGTCCCGAGGCTTCCCATAATTTTTAGGGCCTCTGAGAACCCTAGAGAACTCAACACTTTCATTTAGAAAGCCCTCTTGTGTGAATTCTAAAATTTGCTAAAAATTATGAAAATGACATTACGTTTCATAAGTTTTTTGTTAAAATTTGTTTCTTTATTCTAGCTCCATTTTTCTTTCTGTTTAAGCCTAGGATTCTCATTTTTAGGAGCCTAGAATGTTACTCAAATTTTTTGAGACCTTAACTAATTCATTTTAGGTGACTTGCTTTGAAAATGCGCCTATTTCTATTATTTAATGAAAACCGGACATTATAATTCTCTTCCCTTTAAAAAATTTCATCCTCAAAATGTAGATAACATATCTCATGGGAAGAGCTCTGGATGCTTCTTTCTCATATCATCCTCTAGCTCTCGTGTAGATTTTTTGGGAGATAACCCCTTTCAAACCACTTTCACCAATAGTATCGTCTTATTCCATAACTGCTTAAGTTTAACATCCACGATCCAATCTAGCAATACTATGAATGATAGATCATCCTCTAACTGCACATTCTCATATTCTATGACATGTGAGGGGCCAGGCTAGTACTTTTTGAGTTATGAAACATGGAATACATTGTGTACTTGGCTCAAATTTGGGAGAAGGGCTAGTCTGTAGGCCACAGGTCTTACTTTATCAAGAATTTGGAAGGGACCTATATACTTTGGACTAAGTTTTTTACTTTTATTGAATCGACCTATCCCTGTGACTGGAGACACTCTAATGAAGACGTGGTCTCCAATCTCAAACTTTAACAGCTGTCTATGTTTTTATGTGTAACTTTTTTGTCTACTTTAGGCAATCAATAGTTTCTTTCTAATGGTCTCAATCTGTCTAAAAGTCTGGTCCACTAACTTTAGGCCTACAAGGCTCCACTCTCCTAGCTCAAACTAACACATCGAAGACCTACACTTCCTCCTATACAATGCCTCATACGGTGCCATCTGTATACTTGCATGATTACTGCTATTATAGGCAAACTTCGCTAGAGGCAAGTATGTATCCCAGTTTCCTTTCATTTCTAAGACACACGCCCTTAACATGTCTCTCTAGGGGTTGGATGGTTCTCTCTGTCTATCCTTCTGTCTATGGGTGATAGGCTGTGCTAAATCTAAGTCTGGTACCTAAAGCATGCTGTAGTGATCTCTAGAAATTTGACGTGAATCTTGGATCTCTATCTGAAACTATGCTCCTTGGCACGCCATGTAATCTAATTATCTCCCTGATGTACAGCCGGGCTAGCTTTTCTAGGGTTTAAGTAGCTTTCATAGCTAAGAAGTGCATTAAATTTGTTAATCTATCCACTATTACTCATATTGATTATGCCCCGATGATGTCCTGGGAAAACCTATGACAAAATCAATTGCTATGCTATCCCATTTCCACTCTGAGATATCTAGGGGCTGAAGTAACCCAGCTGGTTTTTGGTATTCTATTTTGACTCTCTGACATAGTAGACATCGGAAGACATATTCTGCTATGTCTATTTTCATTCCAAGCTACCAGAACATTTTCTTTAAGTCCTTATACATTTTATTACTTCTTGGATGGATTGTGTACTTGCTCTTATGTGCCTCATCTAATATTTTCTCTTTGATTTTTGTATTTTTAGGAACATACAGCCTATCTCTGTAGCTTACTATATCATCCTCAGACAGATTGAACTCCTAAATCTTACTTATATGGTCATTTACTCACTGGGCCTCTCTTATTTATTTCCTCAGGTCATTTTCTATTCGGGTTTCACTCATTAATAGTTTTCCTGAATACACCTAACAGGAGAAACTTATATCTCTAAATCTCTCAATCAATTCTTGCTCTCAGATTATCATACAGCCCATGTGTATGGATTTCCTACTCAAGGCATTAGCTACCACATTAGCCTTACTGGGATGGTATTTCAATGTGAAATCATAGTCTTTCAAAAGTTCTAACCATCTGCACTATCTCATATTCAGCTTTTTTTGTTCAAATAAATATTTAAGGCTCTTGTGGTCGCTAAAAATTTATATAACTGCCCCATACAAGTAGTGTCTCTATATTTTCAAAGCAAACACCACTGCGGCTAACTCTAGGTCATGTGTAGGGTAGTTTTCCTCGTGAGGTTTCAACTATCTAGAAGCATAAGCTACCACTTGGCCAATCTGTATAAGTACACATCCTAACCCTTTCTTAAAGACATCACTACACACTACAAAAGTCTTTCTATGGCCAGGGAGTACTAAAACTGGGGTCGTGGTTAACTTGTGCTTTAAGTCCTGAAAACTACTCTCACATTTTTCATTCCACACAAACGGTATATTCTTTCTAGTGAGCTGGGTCAGTGGCATTGCTATCTGAGAAAAGCCCTGAATGAACCTCCTGTAATAACCTACTAAATATAGAAAGCTCCTGATCTCTGTCACTGTCCTAGGTCTCTCCCACTGTAACACTGCCTCTACTTTGTAGGGATCTATTGCGACCCCTGTCTAAGAGATCACATGACTTAAAAATTGAACTTCAATAAGCCAGAACTTACATTACTAAGTTTAGCATAAAGTTATCTTTCTCTCAAAGTTTCCAAGGCTAATCTCAAATGCTGCTCATGTTCCTCTCTATTTTTTGAGTATATAAGAATGTCATCTATAAAGATAACTACAAATCTATCTAAGTATGACCTGAAAACTCTGTTCATGTAATCCATGAACACTGTGGGTGCATTCGTCAACCCGAAGGGCATAACTAAAAACTCATAGCCTGCATCTAGTTCTAAATGCCATTTTGGGAATATCTTCAACCTTTATTCTATGCTGGTGATATTCCAACTTGAGGTCTATCTTAGACAATATGAATGCTCCTACTAACTGAGCTAGGAGGTCATCTATGTGAGGGAGAGGGTACTTATTCTTAATGGTTATCTTATTGATTCCCTATAGTCTATACATAGCCTAAAGCTCTCGTCTTTCTTTTTTACAAATAAGACTGAAGGTCCCCATGGTGGGACACTAGGTTTGATAAAACCCTTCTCTAAGAGCTCTTCTATTTGTTTCTTAAGCTTAGCTAGCTCAGTGGGAGCCATCCTATATGGGGCCTTAGACACTGGACTTGCCCCAGCTATAATGTCTATAGAAACTCAACCTCTTTCTCCGGGGGTAGTCCACTAATCTCTTTAAGGAATACCTCTGGGAACTCTCTCACTACAGGAATCTCAGCTATACCCTATTCTACCTCAGTTAGACTAAAAAGAAAACTAGGTATCCCTGACAACCATGCCCTAGAGATCTCTCAACCTGGGAGGTGGTCATAACAAATAAGTCTGTCCTTGAACTAGGCATAGCTCCACACTCAGGTAAAGTAATACATCTGTAACTACAATCTAGTGTGGCATTATTTGTAGACATCCAATTCATGCCAATGATCACATCAATATCAATAAAGGGCATACAAATCAAACCAAGGGTAGTAAGGCAGTGATTAAATTAGATCACACAATTCAAACAAGCATGGGAGGTAATAGCTCAGTTTCCTATGGGGGTAGATATATGCAAATCATATGGTAATGTATGCATACTCAGACCTAACCTCACACAGTCATATAATATGAAAGAATGGCTAGCACTCGAATCAAATAATGTAGTTACAGAAAAATCATTTATTCTAATAGTACCTTAGATCAGACTCGGGGATCGACTAGCCTCTTGTTGTGACAGGACAAAGACTCTATCCTAGGTCTGAGGTCTAGGAGCAGGAGCCATCTCCCTTTACTGTGTGAACTGTGGGTGTTAAAGAGTCTGATTCTCTATGGCACTACCCAGTCTCTGATCTCTGGAAGTAAACTTTTCTCTAGCCTATCTGCTTTTCACCACTCATCATCATATCTCTATAAATAAGAGGAGTATCGGGAGAGCTCTATGAATTTGGCTACGTATTGGTCCATCCCCTTAATCTGTTTTAGGAGTATGAATTCTGACTCCTTCTTGCCCCTCCACCAGAAATCTGTTTCTTTCTCTAACTGGAAAATAGCCATAGTGGCTTTTTACTTAGATGTGCACTCCATCACTTGGAAGATTTTCTCTAGCTGCATAATCTAGGCCTTGACTTTCTCTATATTCATCTCACCATCAAAGGTGGGAAGCCCAAATTTCTTGAACTAAGTGATGACCTGACTAATAGAATGTTGCTCTTGGGCTAAAGGCGTCTGAGCTAGTGGAGTAGGGGCAACCATCTGTACATGTGGTTGCAGATCTAATAAGTTGCCTCTGAATGCTTGGGACAATCTGAGTGGTGAGGTGGTTGTGGAGGAGGAGGTGTAGGGCCCTGATTATCTCTCATAGCAAATCGTTCCTGTAACTGCATAATAATGGCCTGCTGTTAATCTAGAAGAGCCATGATAAACTATAGGGCTCTAGCAACTGGATCACTAGGCTTAGCTCTATCATCTACATGAGCCTCTCTAGAGGGCCAACCTCTCTTAGTGTTCACCATAGCTTTCAAATATCATAACAAACTTTAACATAAAAAAGGGAACACTTCCGCCATCAGCACACTCAATTCATCCATAAACAAGCTCATATATATCTAGGCAACTCATAAACATAAGCCACCACCCACATCAAGAGCTTAAACCTTTGCTCTGATACCAATAAATGAAACATCATATCTTTCTAGCTTATTTCAAACTATCTCCATGTCTCATGTCATCAATTCCATGAAGAGACAAGGAAAAAGGATATTAAAATAATGTATTTCTTAGCGTTGCATCGCATATAAATTTTTCATTCGGTGTTCTGTGGACCATATGAGCTATGTATCACATTCTCATATTTAATTACATAGATATAAATCATTTCCATCCCTAAAATTGGCCTAGAGCTCGTGTATGGCAAGGGGATACATAAAATTCATATATTCATTTTTAGCCAGAATTTTCTCACTTCTGTCACAAACTTTGGAAAATCATAAAGAATTATAAAAAAATTAAAATCATGAATTATTTCCCATTCTAGAAATCTACACATGTCTACTTTATGCTAAAAATATGTTTAGACCATGAAACACAACACAGAAGATGTTTGACATTCGAAAATGTAAAGAGGTTTAGCTGGCTACTAGTACTATCATAGCTTTTTGCTACAAATTTTAAAAATATCCAATTAATTCCAAAAAAATCCAATACATGTAAATGATAACAAACTAGAAATATATAGATGTTAGCTAGAGGTAAAAAATAATTTTAGACCAGTTTAGGCACGTTCATGTATCAAAAACCAATCAAACAATACCTGAGGTCAGTTTGAATACCTGATACTGGGCAGAAATTTTCAAAATTCATATCTCCTTCCCTAGAAATCCAAATGGGGTGCTTCTAGTTGGCACAAATCACTAGGAGTGTCTAGTTGCTTTCTATAAAATTTCATGAAAATTGGACTTCATTTGGCCCCTGAATGGTAGAAATCATTTTTGGACCAGTATAAATAGTAACATGACCAAAATCAAAATTTTTCCCAATTTTGAAAATTCATCAAATATTCCATAGGCCTCCAAAAATCCTGAACTTTAGCTTCCCAAAAATATCTCAACAAGCTCTAATTGCATACCAAATATTAGATCAAGAAGAGAACATTTAGACAAAAAGTGGTATAGGTTTCCAATATAGTCAATTTATGCTTCATATGAAATACCAAAGTTTCCAAATGACTTCCCTTGATGTTTGGCACTTCTTGGGCAAGTTTAAAAGTATGATTGTGACTTATATAAACTACACAAATAGTTCCAAACCTCATGCATCTCAATTTGGCCATTCTATTTCTATTTATACATACACTTCCATAATGCAAACTTGCCATTACAAGACCAAAATGCACATTTCTCTACATACAACCTTAAACTTCATTTGTACATGATATATTAATATAATTATACATGCTTAAGAGGTCATAGATCATATACAATAATAGGTTACAATGATTGCCACTTAAATGGCCTTAAAGAAGCAAATTTCATGCACTTTAATGGCATACTCTCATCTTTCAAGAGGGTGGCTTCTATTTCCTTGTTCTCTTTATCCACCTAGCATGTTAGAATATTAGAGAAGAGGGAATGAGGTTCAAAGAATCCCAATAGCTCATCTCCCTTTCAATTACACATAATAGATGCCAAAACCAATCTTACAAATGTATGAATGGGTATGTTGACATGTGCAAACATTCAAGAAATATTTTCAACATTTGAGCAAGTCATACATAGCATACAAAGGCCTGCCAAGCAAGTGGATTAGTTTCGCTCATTTAGTTATGAATTTTGGACTTGCCTCACCCATTCTTTAAGAGGTTCATGGACTCAATCTTACTCTTGGGAGTCAACCTCACTTTTGGGAGACTCTTTACTTTATCTCAACCAAACTTTAAGGGTTCTTGGTGTAATACCCCAAAAATTAATTAAGGTGTTAATCATGGATTAGATTAATTAGGAATAATTAATATGGGATAATTGGGCAAGTTAGGTGAAAGTAGATTTTAGAAAGATAAAATTTATTAATATAGGTTTGAGATTTAATTGGGATAGAAATTTCACCTAGGCCCAAATTAATGTAGGAGATCATGATAAGAGGCTAATGGAGGCCCAATAAGTAGGTGCAGACCCAATTTGATTTAATGGGTTAGAGACCCAAGGCCTAACTTGCACAAGCTCTTAGGAATGGCCCAATGAACCTTATGCAGACCTAAACAATGGGATTCTTAAAACTAAGTCTGGCCTAATGAAATTTCAACAACCCAATGCATAAGAGCTGGCCTAACAAAGTTAAAATCTAAAGCCCAAATGGAGTTGGATCTTAGAGCAAGCCATGACCCATATTTGACCTAACTAAAACCCTAATGCTTGATCCTCTTCCCCATTTGCTGAAACACAAACACACATCTCAAAATTCGGAGGTCCAAAGGAGCTCTAGGGTTCTTGACATATTTCCACATTTTTCCACTTCTAGAGCAAGATTTAGCCAAGGTAATAGTTATATAACTTAATCTTCTCATCTGTCTTTTCATTTTGGTCCGATTAGTTTTTTATTTGGAGTATTTTCACCATACCCAAAATCTGAAATATAGTTGTTTGGGATTTTCTTGGTGAAATTCATACGTTGAGGCTAGGGCTGACATTAGGTGAGTATAAATCCTTCATTTTAATACTTTCTTTGCTAGTTTGAGACCCCCATAGCTAATTTATAATATGGTAGAGGACACTTCAATTCGAATTTAGGATTTGTGGTGACTGGGTAAGTGTTCCCAGGTAGTCATTAGCATTTTAAATTCTTTGGATACTTGTTGCAACTGTTAATGATGAATTAAAGTAGTAATTTTCTAATGCTATGCTTTTAGGGAGATTTTTGTACCATTGGTGGCTGTTGCAATTGTCTACAAGTGAGGTAACTGGGTTTATATTAATTCCATGTATATATCTATTTTAATTTCATATTTTCTATATATGAATGATTTGAAATGTTGAATGAATTGGTTGGCTATCTATTGTATTATGTTGGACCCTGTGAATCTATGGTGGAGCTGTGGTGCAGCTGCCATCCATACATGTGCTTCGATCGGGCACCGGGTTATGATTAAACCTTAGATACACTGAGCCTTAGTTGTGCTCAAAAGGGAGTAGGTGCCGTGGACAGGCCTCTCCCAGTGTTAATGGCCTTTAACATGTGAAAATATGATTACTAGTATGGGATAGTGATCATGATAGCCAAATTGTTTTATTTACTGATATGACTGGTGTTCTTCTGATGCTTATGTGAAATTATGCATGTATGCTAATTAAGCTAGATTATATGATGGAATTGCCTTGGTTACTGAGATTCGCATCTCACCCCGTTTTATGGGATTAATATTTCAAGTGAAGGTTCTTCGGGTAAGGATAAGGGGAAGTAAGTGGATGAAAATCCATGAGCTCCAACATGTGGGGAGAAGGCTGCACTTAAACTGACTTATTTAGTATAGATGCTAAATTTTGTATCCCTTATTGTATAACATCATCATGTATTCATGTTGCCAAGTGTAGGCTCTTATATTTTGATTACCTAGGATGTATTCATTGAGGAGTTAAACCTCATTTTAGCTTGATATCGGACGTATGAATTTTGCTGAATTTATGGTATAGTATACTATTGGAAATATAACAGTGTCAAGGAACACTGTGGCGAGTTAGACTGTCATCGCGGCCAGCCTACGCAGTGCTGCGGTGGAAAGGCCTCCTGGAGCTATTATTCTAAGTCCCACAACTCTTGTCTTGGCGTAATACACTCGCGCCATAGTGAGATTCGCTACTGGGCACCCCTCAGTTTGTTCCCTCGACTAATGTCGCGGCGAGGTTTCATTCTGTTACCCTATTGGGCGATTTTTTTCACTCTGAACCGCAACGAGTTTCCTCACGCTGTGGCGTTCCTTGACACTATTACTTTCCAGAAAATTTTTATTCGCTTGCACCACGGCGATATTGCTCATGCCGTGGCATCCCTCGCCTCTGTCACTCATTTGGCCCTGGCGGAGCCTTTTTAGCCGCAGCATGCCTCCCTCCTATAACTACATCTCTCAAATTTCATCCCTTACACTCCAATTCTCATCCTAGGACTACCCTAGGACCACTCCCACTCATTTTATATGACTCTAATAGTATTTATCTACCCTATACACCCAGCTATTCTACCATTACCAATTCAAAACTTAAATGTAAATTTTCACTCCTCCAACTATCCTATACCGGCACGTCCATAGAGTAATGGCAATAAGAATTCATGCACTATTAGAATTACTAGGCAAATTTCTCAACGGCGGGAATGGTATGGGCCGTGGTGCAAGTCCCTAAACTGCCTTGAAATCCTAGTTCCTTCAATGGTAATGCTAGGAAATGATATAGGAACACTTATGAGAGGTTTTGTGTGTTGAAATTGATAGATGGATGAATCATAAACCCCTCATGACAGTGTAATCTCATTTATGCATTCTCCTATTTGTGATTGTTTAATGATAACCCTAATATCAAGGTTTAAATTTTTCTATATTTTCATAATGTAACAAATTGTAACAACTCCAAACCTTGATCATTAATTATTAATCATGTATTTAGCAACAATTATAATGATTAGAAGATAGGATTGTCACACTTGGCTTATCCTTACCATGGCTAAGGGTTCTTGGCCTCACCGCACTCAAGCAAACCAAAGCAAGCATCATAAATATCATTTTAAAATATAATGCATTATCATGGTACCATGGGATATTAAATTATGCTAGAATACTTTTCATGGCTTAAAACACATATACACACATTCAAAGACAAGCCAAGCATACATTCATGTATAAGAGAAGGAGGACTGAGCTACCTTGGATGCAACCAAACACTTTTCTCTTTGAAATGATGCTCCCTTCCTTGGCCTCACACACACAAAGGTGTGGGAATGATTTCCCTTAGCCTAGACACAATTTATGGAAGGAAATTAAGTTCATGGAATTAGTTCTAAGGCCACACAACTTGCTTAGATGCTAACATGGCTCATTGACTCCTTTATGGTTTCAAGAATGCACCTAATGAAGGAACACCCATCAAATAAAATATAGGCTCTATTCTTTCCTTTCATATATGATTCTTGACTCCTTTTAAGCCTCTTGGAGTAATCACACAATTAAAATAAAGAGCCTAATTACATATTGCTTCTTTACATCATATTATGGAACATAAGGCACCAACTCATCTTCTATGGTTTTTAAATTTTTTCCAAGGCCTCCCTTCATTTTCACTCATTATATATGGCTCAAAAATGGGCTTGAAACAAATTAAAAGTATCCCTAGGTACTCAAACATCCTTAGGCTGAGACAATGGAGGAATTTGGCCTTCATGGACTTTGATTTGTTTTCTTGATAGAGGAAGCACATGGGGAGACTTCTAGAGATCTTAAGAGTTCATTTAAACTCTCATTTAGGCATAGAAATCAAGGTATCAAATTAGATTTTGCAAGGAACATATGAAACCCTAGAATTTGCATCTTGAATTTTCATGGTTATTTGTTAATTCTTTTTGCATATTCTTAATCTCCACACCCTTTTTCCTAAGAATCACCCTTGGTTCTACCTAAAATCCAAGCCCTCTTATCACTTCTTGAGTAGGGCAAACCATAGGGAGAAGAGAAGCAAGGGGTAGCAACCATGAAAGAAGAAATTACCTTATTTTTCCTTATTTTCTCACTTGAATCTTGTCTTCTTTGGCCTTCTATCTTCAAATCCTAATTTTCCCCTTAATTTCTCCCTTAAAAATGATTTATAAAATTAATTATAATCATAGGAAATAAAGGAGAATGGAGAAGAGGTTTAGAAAGGAAAAAGCATGAAAAACTATCAAAATTCCATACCTTCAAGCTTTGATTTCTCCCCCTCTTCCTTTTCCTCTTGTGCACCACTCTCCTAGGGTTTTTTCCTCTAGTCTAAGGCAGAAAAATATGAGGCTCAGTGAATGGGAGAGTGGGCACCCTATATATATAGGTGGAGGAAGGAAGGTTTTTCAAAAAATTTCATGTTGCCCTTCGTTTTTGGCATTTTCTAATTTGTTTTAGCTCCTTTTTGAGAACTGTCTTTTTCATTATAAAATTTAGGTTCCCAATTTAGTAAAATGCCTTTGGAATTATTCAAATCGAAGCTAAAACATTCCTGAATGAATCTGTCAAAATTTGGGTACACCGACGTTGAAAAATGCCCACTGGAGGAATTTTAACTGTCTCAGGGCTTCCCATGATTTTCAGGGCCTCTAAGAACCCCAGAGAATGCAAAACTTTCATTTAAAAGGCCCTCCTATGTGAATTCTAAAATTTACTTAAAATTATGAAAATGCCATTATGTTTTGTAAGTTTTTTATTAAAATTTGTTTCTTCATTCTAGCTCCATTTTTCTTTCCATCTGAGCTTGGGATTCTCATTTTTAGGAGTCTAGAATGTGACTCAAATTTTTTGGGACCTTAACAAATTCATTTTGGGAGACTTGCTTTGAAAACACGCCATGAAGCATTGAAATGGCTTCATCCAACTTTCGGACAATCCTATCATTTGCATAAGAATCATAAACACCTTGATTCGAATAATAAGGATCCATTTTATACAAAGAATATGACAAGCACAATTAATTTTAGCACAAAACAAATTAGTAACAAACTATACTATTATTACCTCTAAATTAAGAAAATAAAATTCAAATGAAGGTAAGACTTGCCTAACAATAGAAAACACTAAAAAACATAGGTTAATCAGACAAAATAAACTCACAAAAAATAAAGAAATTAAATCTAGAAAAATTAAAAAATTTGAGAAAATGTTAAAAAGTTAGAAAAAGTGCCTTAAATGTTAGAATTTGGCCAAAAAATGGTGCACCAAATAGCTTTGCTATTAATTTTGCTCATAACACCCAAAAACCTTGGAAAACAAAGTTTGAGAATTTTCCAGGCACTTTAAACAAAAATTCCAACAAGTAGGATACTTGTTACACAACACCACAAAGTCCAAAATCCAAGCTTAAAACAGAGTAAAAATTAAACCAAAATAGAGTAAAAATACTTAGAAATCCTTTTCAAACAATTGAAAATCCAATTCCCCGGCAATGGCGCCAAATTTTGACGGTTGTATCGTGCAACCTCAAAATAAACTAGGTTAAAAAATATATAGCTAGTGGTGCAACCTAGATCATCTCTTTTAAAATTGGAATTCAATGTTTACTTGAGCTTTTTAAGTGTTAGAGAACTCTAAAAATTTCCTAACTAAAGGGGGTTTTGGTTCTAATTAAACTAATTAGAGTTTAAATCGAATCAAAATTCCTAGCTACTTCTACCTAAATGCATGAACTAATGAATGAATGATAGACTTGTGACTAGCCTAGGATTCATCCCTTGGTATCTACTATCCTTATCCTAATCCAATTGTCATTGATTCTAGTCTAAGAGTCCCTAATTGTGTTCATTGGCAAGGGATCTTGAATTACCACTTAAGATCAAGAATCTAGCAATTTGATGTTAATTGAGACCTCAACTTCTATTAAATTACTAGTTCTTATGATTAAGATCTTCGAACACTTAGGTGAGTGATTAATCAATCAATTAGCCTCTGAATTTTCACCTTAGGATGTTTAATTAACTAATTAAACTCTAAGGAATCATCAAATTAGACATTCAAGCACTCAACCTCTCACCTGCATTTCATCAAATACCTTGACTGCATACATGGATAATTGTAGGAAATTGAAAATCAAGTACTTAATTCATGTAATTAATCATCCAATACTCTCCTACTCAATGTCTAACTAGCCATCAATCATAAACTACATTAATTTTAGTCAATTACAAGCTTAACCAAGAAAATAAAATAACAAAGCTTAATGTAGAGAGAGATAGGAAATAAAATAGGAAATTCTTAGCCTAAAATCCCTTGCAAATCTCTTGATTCAAGCTTTAACCAAGGTCCTCCTCCTAGCTAGCCACAATCTTCAATTAAGCTCTCATGGAGGTGGAAGAAAAATGGAGGAAATGGGTTAGAGGAATGGCTACAGTGTGTGTGGAGAATGGATGATGAATGTGTATGAGATAGCATGTAATCCTCTCCCCCAGTGAATGATGGATGATGTATGTTTAATGGATGATGGATTTTTTTTTCTCGTGAC
Organism: Erythrophleum ivorense; assembly: GCA_026724425.1. Classification (NCBI taxonomy): domain Eukaryota; kingdom Viridiplantae; phylum Streptophyta; class Magnoliopsida; order Fabales; family Fabaceae; genus Erythrophleum; species Erythrophleum ivorense. The sequence goes on along the minus strand of JAIUCV010000428.1, from coordinate 284,710 downwards.
ATTTTACCCCCATGTGTTTTTAATAAATCATGTGCCTTCATTTTATTCTCAGCCTTTCCCTCACGTGTTATCTTCTTATTCTCCTCATCAACCCAAGCTTGCTCATGTGTTTAGATGAAGCATTGATGGGCCCTAGATATGTGCTGGCCGAGTGTGTTAATGGAATGGATCGAATGGACAAAGTCTTGGATATTGGATGCTACTCGAATGTCCTCTTTCTCCCCCAAGTACGTGCTCCTTTATTCCTTATGTGTTTTCTTGGTTCTCCATATCAACTTGATGAACTAGTGCTTAATGCGTTGTACTATTCACATGCTCTATTTTGCTTCACAAGCTTCTTCTCCTCTCCATGCACGTAAAACTTCTCACATTCTATTCTACATACCAACCGTTGTCCATGTGTGTTGCTCTCTGCTTCTTCCTCTACATGTGTAGCTTCCTTCATGTAGCTGCTGCATCCTCTGTTGTGTTTCATGTAGCTTTTAGCTCTTGCTAACCCATGGCCTGCTTGTCAGTGCTGTGTAAATGTGTTACGTGGAAGGTTCGTGGAGTGTAAGTAGCATGAGTGTTTGATGTGATGTGTGAGGAAGTGTGATTTGGTAAGATGTTGTGCATATGAGTGAGCTAAACTTGTGGAAGAGCTTAACGTGGTTGGTTGTGCAAATGATGAGTGAATCAACATGAAGAGTTGACTCGTGTGTGAATGTGCTCAATGAAGCTGGAATACGTGACTGGTGCATGTAGTTGTTCTACTGTGCAAGTGTGAGAGAAGGAATCTGATAAGCATAATTTATATACATTTTATTCTCCTTAATTTAGACATTTTAGTTCCAAATATGGTTTTAGGAGTCTAATTAATTGGAATTTTGTTTTAATAGCCATTTTCTATATTTGAGGAAATAAGTTACAAATTATTGGATTTTAATGCATAAATTTATCTTAAATAATTTTGTGAAAATTCCTATTTGATTTTTCCCACTCTTTTGTGCAGAATTTTTATGGACAATTGGTATTTGAATAGGAGATTATTTTAAAGAAGAAATGGAGGATTGCCAAGTCCAAGGAAGCCATGCATTCCATCCTCTCATCCTCACATCTCTCACCCACTTGGTTTGCACATACATATCACGTATGGGTCTCTCTCTATGGAACATGAACATGTTGCAGCTGCTGAAACAAGAAGTATGGAGAGCATGCAGAAGCTATGAATAAATGAAGCTACAATCTAACACGTATGGTGAGCTGCATGAAGAAAACAAATACTCAGCAGAATGCATGATTGAGCTTCCCATGTGAATAGTGTATAGAGTTTAAGCCAAAGAGGAGCAGAGCTGGAAGCAAAACAAAGCATGCAAACATAAGAAGAGAAGCTTCGAGCTAGTTGAGAACAAAGCAACAAATGAAGCTGGGAACGTGTGGAAAATACGTGGAGCATTAAGGCAGCACAAAACAGAAGAAAACACGTTAAAAAAGCAAGCAGAATTAAAGGAGCTGCACGAGCTGAAGGAGGAAGCTCTTGGAGAAACTTGAATCCATGAAGAAAATTCAGAATTTTGGCTAAGAATTTCCTTATTTTTCCTACACTTTTTCTCTTTCATTTATTTTCTTGGTTAAGTTGTATTTGATAGGGAATTTATGTAATTATAATTAGTGGCTGGTTAGACACTAATTAGGAAGTATTTTTGTTGATTAATTGATCTGATTAATTTCAATATTATTTGACTTCCCATGTATGTTTCGAAGGTGTTCGATAAAATACATGAGTGAGATTATTTGTTTAAATTGAGGATTCCTTAATGTTTAATTAGTTAATTAAATATTTAGAATGATTAAGAGGTTAATCAAATTAGTTAATCAATCAAATTGAGTGTTCATTGATCTTAAAAACAAGAATTGACAATTTAATTTGGATGTGAGGTTTCAATTCAACATTAGATCATCAATCTCTTGAATCTTGCATGGTTACTCAAGATAAATTGTTATGAACACAATTAGGGACTCTTAGACCAGAATTAATCATAATTAGAATAGGATAAGGATAGTGGATACCAAGGGACGAATCCAAAGCTAGTCACAAGTCCATCTTTCATTCATAATCCATACAATTAGGTAGAATTTAGGAATTTTAATACAATTTAGTTTTAGGATAGTTTAATTAAATCAAAACCCCCTTTAGTTTAGAAATTTTAGAGTCTTTTAACATTTAGAACACTCAGTTAAACATTGAACGCCAATTCCAAGGGAGATGACTTAGGTTATGCCATTCGCTACATATTTTATCAACCTAGTATTATTTTGAGGGTTGTACGACGAGCCACTCAGAAACCCATTAGAATGAAGTGTTATGTAGATGCATGTATCAACAGGTGAATGGAAGTGGTTGGTTGCCTGTCATGTGTTGCTGTGAGTGTGTGAAAATCATGGAATGAGCTGCAACAATGCCAACACAAAATAAAGAATCCATGCATGCTACCTCTTCTCCAAACCAACCTCCTATTCAAGCTCTAATTGTCCATTGAAAAATCTACACACAAAAATAAGACAAATTAAATAAGAATATTCACAAAATTATTTAAAAGAAATTTATGCATTAAAATTCTAAAATTTTGCAAATTAAATCCTAAAATGCAATAATGGCCAATAAAATCAAATTTTATTCAATCAAATCCATTAAAGCCATATTTGAACATTAAAATGCATAAATTAGGAGGATTAAAATATATAAAAATAGCCTTTATCAAGCTTTAAGCGGGATTTATAAAGCAGAACTTTTTAGCCAACTACAAACTCCTTTCTTGCAATCATCTTGTTATAGAATGCCTTTATCTTTTCTTTATAGATCCTTGCATTATCATAGGCTTTTAAGTAGATCTCTTTAAGCTCTTAGAGTTGGAATTTTCTATGAGACCCCACTCCATTCAAATCCAAATTGCATTTCTTCATAGCCTAATAAGCTTTATGTTCTATTTCCACCGAAAAGTGATAAGTTTTCCCAAATACCAACCGATAGGGTGACATGCCGATAAGAGTCTTGTAGGTAGTCCTATAAGCCCAAAGTACATCATCTAGACTCTTGCTTTAATCTTTCTTATTCGGCTGCACTATTTTCTCCAAAATTTGCTTCACCTCCTGATTAGAAATCTCTACCTGGCCATTTGTTTGAGGGTAACACAAAGTAGCTACCTTATATACAACACTATACTTGCTAAGCAAGCTTTGTATACTCTGATTGCAAAAATGAGTGCCTTGGTCACTAATAATGGCTCTGGGGATACCAAACCTATAGAAAAATGAGAGTGAACAAACTCTACAACCATAGAAGATTCATCAATCCTAGTGGGTTTTGCTTCCACCCATTTTAAAACATAATCAACAACCAATAAAATGTGTGCAAAGCCAAAAGAAGTAGGAAAAGGTCCCATAAAATCAATGCCCCAAATATCAAAGACTTTCACAAAACAAGATGGGATGTTGTGGCATTTCATTTCTCTTAGATATGCTTCTTGTTTGTTGACACCTAACATATCTTTTACAAAAATCAAAGGCATCATGAAACAAGGTAGGCCAATATAATCCACTATCTAGAACCTTCTTAACTGTGTGTTTTGGATTGAAGTGACCTTCACATGCAAGTGTGTGACGAAATTTCAAAATAGAATGAAATTCTATATCAGGGCACACAACGTCTAATCACCTGGTCACTATATAGTCTCCACAAGTATGAATCATCCCAAATATAATATTTAGCTTCGCTCTTAAACTTATTCAACTGATGTTTATTCAAATCAACAGGCAATTCAGAAGCAGCTATAATTTATTGAGTCAGCATACCATGGGTAGAAACTATGCAAAGCATACAAATGGTCATCAGGGAAATTATCATCAATAGCTAATGAATCTACCTTTAGAGCCTCAATTTGACTCAAGTGGTCTGCCACCAACTTTTCTACTCTACTTTTATCCCATATGTCAATATCAAACTCTTGAAGTAAAAGCATCCATCTAATCAATATTGGCTTTGCATTAGACTTCTTCAACAACTACTTCAGGGCTGCATGATTAGTAAAAACAATGACTTTAGTATCAAACAAATAAGATCTAAACTTATCTAAAGAAAAGATAATAGCAAGAAATTCTTTTTCTGTGGTTGTATAATTTGCTTAGGCCCCATCCAAAGTCTTAGACGCATAAGCTATCACATGGGACCTTTTATTTACTCTTTGGCTCAAAACTACACCTACAGGAAAATTAGAAGCATCACATAAGAGCTCAAATGGGAGATTCCAATCAGGGGGCTGAATAATGGGTGGGAAAGTCAATTTTTTCTTAAGATCATCAAAAGTTATTTTACATACATCATCAAAACGAAAATCAACATCTTTTTGTAACAGCTTAGATAATGGCAAAGCAATTTTACTAAAATCCTGGATGAATCTTCTATAAAAGCCTACATGACCTAGAAAAGACCAGACCTTCCAAAGCCATGTTGGGTATGGAAGAGAAGTGACAACATCTATCTTAGCTTTATCAACTTCTATGCCCTGTTCAGATACGACATGACCTAATACAATGCCTTTTTGAACCATAAAATGACACTTTTTAAAATTAAGTACAAGGTTCTTCTCTATGCATCTTGCTAGGTAGTCATCAAAAGAGTTCCCATATACAGTGAAATCATCCATAAAAATTTCTATACAATTTTCCAGAAAATCACTAAAAATGAAAATCATGCACCGTTGAAAAGTTTCAGGGGCATTACAAAGACCAAAAGGCATTTTTCTATAGGCAAATGCTCCAAATGGGCACATAAACATTTCTTCTCTTAGTCCTTCAGGGCTATGCATATTTGGAAATAACCTAAAAATCTATCGAGAAAACAGTAGTGAGACTTCCCAGCTAAACGCTCAAGCATCAGATCAATAAAAGGGAGGGGGTAATGATCCTTTCTAGTGACTAAATTAAGCCTCTTATAATCAATGCAAACCCTTTAACTATTTTGTACATGGGTGGGCACCAGTTCATTATTTTCATTTCGAACCACTATGATCCTTGATTTTTTTGGAACCACCTACACAAGACTAACCTACTGACTATCAAAAATAGGATATATAATACCAACAGACAAAATTTTAGAAACTTCCTTTTTAACCACATCCAGAATAAGTGGATTCAATTTCCTTTAAGGTTGTCTCACTGGTTTTGCCCCATCCTTCAACAAGATTCGATGCATACAGGTGTCAGGGCCAATGCCAGGTATATCTACCAAAGTCCACCCTATTGCTTATCTTCTCCTCCTCAAGACCTCTAGAAGCTTCCCTTCCTCCTTTGGTATAATGTTACTAGCTACAATCACTAGAAGCTTCTCATCTTTCTCTAAATAGGTATACTTGAGATTGTCTAGCAATGGTTTGAGCTCTAAGGAAGGAGCTTGCTCAATTAAAGGTATGAGTGGTTTGATTTCAATCTTTTTCATGCCAAATACATGTTTAGACAACTCACAGATAGAAGAAACTTGTAACATCCGGTCCCTCCGTAAACGTGAGAAACGCAATGTTCGGTTTCTCCGTAAACGTTAGAAATGGGCCAGATATAAAAGGAAATCCTTGAAATAGAAGAAATTGGGGCAAACTAAAATTATAATAAAATTTTAAATATTATAAAATGAGGATTTGAGGTTTGAGATGCCCAAAAACCAGAGCCAGAAGAGCTCAGAAAATTTGCCGAAGAAAGTAGGGGCATTTTTGTAATTTTTGGAAAATTTTGAAATCTCATAGGAGGGCTTTCTAAATGGAAAATTTGAGCTTTCTGGGGTTCTCAAAGGCCCCGAATACCATGGGAACCCCTAGAACAGTTGAAACCCCTCCGGTGAGCGATTTCGGCCATTAGTTGATCGAAACTTTGACCGAACGGTTCGGAATGGTTTTAGATCCTTTTTGAGTGATTCCAGAGGCAATTCTTATGATTAAGAACTAAGAAATATGATGGAAAAGACGGATTTCAAAAAGGAGTTGACATGAGCCCAAACGAACAAAACTACGAAGAGGGACTAAATTGCAAATTCTGAAAGTTGCTTAAATGAATTCCTAGCTTATAAAAAACGTCCCTCCTCTGCTCAGATCTCCTCACCCACTCTCTCACACATTGAAACAGAATTAAGAAGGGCTAAGAGTGGCTCACAAAAGGGGAGGCCAAGGAAGGAAGAAGAAGCCTTGAATAGGTATGAAAGTGTGTGTTTTCTTCCTTTTGTCTTTACAATAAATATTCCCCTCCTTCTCCTCCATATTTCCATGGGTTCAGAATGTATTTTGATGCTATTTTGGTTCTGGTCCAGCAAGGAGAAGTTAGGATTGGAGGGAAGGCTTGGGTGCAAGAGGAAGCCACTTGGAAGAACAAGAATTTAAGGTAGGTTCCCATTCCTTTCCATGGCTTTTCTTGCACTTCTTGCTTGTTCTCCTCCATATGAATTTCGTGCAACCTAGAGCCCATCCAAAGGGAGTTGAATTTTGACCATATCAAGGGAAGAACAAGTGATTTAGAGTGTGGAAATTTAGAATAGACAAGTGAAAACAAAAAGGGAGCCTTAAATTTCAAGTTGGCACAACTTGGGGTTTTGAAATAAGTGATGAAATCTGATTTTTCCTAGAGGTATTCTAGCTTATGTAAGACATGGTTTGAGTCCTTTAGACCCCTAGGAAGTTACATATGTGACATTCCTTCCAAGAAAACAAAGCAAAGTTCAAGGACTTTTTTCATGATGTATATCTCGGCCACACAAGGTCTGGTCACCTAGAGAGTGTTTTAATTTATTCTAAGCCTAGAATGGGACTTCTTATGATGGTAGAAGGTGGGAGGAACCCTTGAAAAAAATTTAGAAGCCATGGATTGGGAGATGAGGCAATGGCTTCCATAATGTGACCTTATGAAGCAACTTGTGTTTAGGCTTTTGTAAATGAATATGTAATGGCTCCAAGGACCTTAAATGAGGTCAAGAGGCCTAGAAATGAGAAGAGAATGGAGTCAAGAACTTGAATCATGATGGTTGCTTCAATAGGCCATTTATAGAGCCATTATGTGACTTATGGAACCAAGTATGTTCTTGAGAGTAAATTGAATGCTTTAGCTTGTTTCAAGAATATAATTGAGTATTATTCATGATGTTTAGGCCAAGGAAACCGACCCCACCTTAGTGTTCTTGTGGAACCGAAAAAGGGAAGGAGTAAGGCAAAGTAAAGCTTGCATAGATAACAAGGTAGCTCTCTCTCTTTTCTCCCATGCATGAATGAATGTCTACATTGTTTTTGAATGTGTGTATAAGTATTTTAAGCTATGAATTATATTTTAGTATGATGTCTATGTTCCATGGAACCATAGTATTGCACTATGTATTCAAATGATGCCTATAAATGTTGCATTGGTTTGCTTGAATGTGGAGAGGCCAAGAACCTTCTATCTTCGGTGAGGATGAGCCAAGAACCCTTAGAAGTGGTTGAGACCAAGAGAAAGTCTCCCAAGAGCAAGGCTTAGTTCAAGGCCTTTAAGAAAAAGGGTGAGGCAAGTCCAAGAACTTTGAAGAAAGTGGGTGAGGCTAATCCATTCATTTGGCAAGCTTAAGTATGTTATGTGTGTTTTGTGTAAATGCCAAGAATGTATTTTGCACCATTTTCTATATTGATATGCCATGCATGCATCCTTAACACTTGTATTACATTCTTTATGCATGATTGAATGGGAGATGAGCTATTGGGATTCCTAGAATCTCACTCCTCCCTCCCCATTACTTAATATGCCTAGGTGGATCAAGAGAGCAAGGAAATGGGAGCCACCACACTAGGAAGCAAGAAGATTAGCAATGGAGTTGTAACATATTTGTATTATAGCCATATGGTTGTCACATGATGTATCTTCATAATGTATATGATGTATGAGCTTATGAATATTTGTAAAAGTATGGGTATATTGTATATGTATGAGAACTAGACCCATGTGAATGATATTTCATGAATTTGACTTAGATATGCCAAGTTATACAAGTATGGCTCTTGTGTATATCTTGATGTGGATGAGTGAGATTATGGAATCTGGGTAATTAGCCCTTTGAGACATGTTTGATAGAGTATTTTAATGCTTTCTCACTTGCTCATGTGGCCATAGAATGAGAAGAGGCAAAAATAGACCGCTTGAGACCCCATATGAAGCTTAAAAAGGGCATTTTGCAACCCTATGCCACAAATTGATCAAATGGACAAATTTCCTCATGAAATTTGGCATGCGTGTAGAACTCATCTAGAGATTTTTGGGAAGCTAGAGTGCAGAATTTTTGGAGGTCTATGGAATATTTGGTGAATTTTTGAAGTTAGGAATTTTTCTGATTTTGGTCAGTGTACTGTAGCTTTGGTCCGAAAATGCATCTGTGTAAAACATAAGGCAAATGAGGTCCAATGGTCCTGAAATTTTACATGGAGAAACTAGACATGCACAGTGAGCTATATCAACTGGAAAAACCTCATTTGGAGGACTAGAGAGAGAGAAATGAATTTTTGAAGTTAGAACTCACTGTCAGTGATGCAGCAGGACCCTCAGCACTGTTCCATCGAGTTTCTCCAGCTTAATGTCATTCTCTGGGTCTGGAGCTATTTTTCCCTTAATTTAGACATATGTATCTTTCCATATTGATATAGTTTACTTGATTTGGAGTTTTTTGGAATTAGTTATGAATTTGTAAAATCCATATCAGTAAGCTGTAGCAGAACTCAAGGGCAGCCGGACCTTTCATACTTTTCGGTTGTCAAACACAGTACAGCTGGGTGTTTCATACCTGTAATTATTTTTACCTTATAGTAGACATACAGATATTTCTGGAAAGCTATCATTTTCCTCGTTTTAATTTTTTTTGAATTAATTATGATTTTCCAAAGTCTGCCCCAGAAAACTGAAAATTTGAAACCCGTGGCAAAAATTCTTATATGTGTTCCAAACCTCCAAACCCGAGTTTCTTGACCTAAATGGCTATGAATCTGATATGTTTTAATATGTTACGGTCTAAGAGGAGTTAAGGATCAATTCATGGGCCTTGGAAGTGATTTAATGCTGAGTTAGAGGTTCTTAGTAGTGTGCTTCCTATTGTTATGTGTTGTATGTGCAAGTCAATTGTGTGAAAGGTTCAAGTAGTGCAAAATGGACCTCAAGAGCTTATGTAATGATATTCTTGCTTTGAATGAATGTTGTATGGATATTATATGTACAAAATTTCTTAAACCAAAATGGGATTGAACTGTGTGGGTTTGTTTATGTGATTTCGGTCCTACGCTTTGTATGCAAGTCTGGTGTTTATTGCTTGAATGTTATGATATGAGTTTCTTGGGGTTAAGATATGACAAAACTACCTTCCCATCCTTGGGAACATCAGTAGCATGGGAAGAATCAAAAGAATCAGTAGTCAAGTGAATATTAGTATCATGATTACCTAAACTATCCATATCAGCATGCAAAGACTCATTAGAACTAGGGAAGGTAACAAAACTAGTAAAATCAACAGAGTAACTAGATGAAACAAAATTAATATGATCAACAATAGATTCTCTAGAGTCAATACCATCATACAAGTTAAAAAATTCATTAATTTCTCTACATATAATACAAGAATGAGAATCATCACAAATGTGTCTTAGAGAATCATCAAGATTAGCAATATCACAAGAATTAGTCAACATGCTGTCCTTAAACTCAACACTGGCATCATCAACTAGCATATCAATCAAACTCACTAAAAACAAAGTTATCATCACATGGGTGTTTCATGGCATCAAATATATTAAATTGTATCACATTGCCAACAAACTCCATTTAAAGAGTACCCTCATGCACATTTATAATTGTCTTTATAGTTTTTAAGAAAGGTTTACCTAAGATGAGTAAGGCATGACCATGAGACCTATATCTATCATCCTCCATGTTAAGGACATAAAAATTAACTGGAAATATCAAATTCTTTACCTTAACTAAGACATCCTTCAAAACTCTTGAAGGATAAGTGATGCTCCTATTTGCAAGCTACACAACCACTCCAGTAGGTTTCAACTCTCCCATCTGCAAGGATAAGTACACTAATTTAGGCATAACATTTATAGCAGCACCAAGATCAATCAAAGTATCAGAAAACTCAAAATTTCCAATAGTGCATGGAATTGTAAAAGTGCTAGGATCTTAACATTTAGTGGGCATTATTGGCTATATAAGTGCTAAAACATTCTTGCCAAAATTGACTTTCTCATTCCCTCTTAGCCACCTCTTGTTGGTATATATTTCCTTGAGAAATTTGGCGTACTTAAGGATGGTCTTGATTGCTTCCAACTAAGGTATGTTAACCAAAACCTTATTGAAAGTTTCAAGAATTTCCTTTTTAATTTCTACTTCAGTTTGCCTCTTTCCCAAAGTAAGTCTATATGGAAAAGGCAAAATCTTCTTTGGCTCCTCTTCTTTCTTAGGTTCATTTAGTGTGACATGTGTTTTTGATGACGTCGGCTTATCCATAGTAATAGTATCCAAGGATCCCTGAATTTTCTTTCCACTTGTAATAGTGATGGCACTAACATTCCAACTAAGGTTGTTGTTGTTGCTGCAATTGTTGGGTAAGTTTTGCATTACTCTCTATAAGCTGCTTTATCATGTCTTCCATATTATTTTCTTTCTTTGGTTCCTCTTGTATAAGGACTAACTGCCTCATAGGTCGGGAAGACTATACACTAGGTCCTATAATATTGTATCTATTCTGCTATTGCCCTCCCCTATATCTCAAGTTGATGATCCCTCCATCCTAGATTGTATGTATTAGAGTAAGGATCATGCTTTTGCTGCCCTTGTTGCATTGGCCTGACTGGAAACATCCCAGCATAAGTCTCTACCTTGTCCTCTAACATCAGGCAATGAATAGTAGCATGTGTGGCCAAATAGCATATGTCACATGGGGGTCCCACTAAGGCAGTAGAGGTAGAAGGTTTCCTAGGTGTATAGCACTATGGATAGGAATGCATCTGAGTAGCATAGGACTATGGTGCATAAGTCTGAGATGGAGTAGAGGATGACTATGGTTATTGCTGAGCTAAGGCAAGCTATCTAAGCACAGATGACATCTCATCAATCTTGCTCTCAATTCTCTAATTATAGTGTGGAGCAAACAATTCATTAACTCCTCTCACTATCTGTCTCACACCAAACTATTGTGCATTTTGAGCCATCTTATCAATTAACTCCCAGGCTCTTATAGGTGTCAGATCACCCAAAGCTCCACCAGAGGCAGCATCAAATCATGTTTCTATCCATGTTCAATAGCCCTTTATAGAAATATTGAATAAGTAGTTAATCAGAAATTTGATTGTGAGGACAATTAGCCAGCAACCTCTTGAACCTTTCTTAGTATTCATCAGGGTCTCTCCACCATTCTGTCTAATCTTACATATTTCTCTCCTTATTGATGCAGTGCGAGAAGCAGGAAAGAAATTTTCCAAGAAAAGCCTCTTTAGTTGATCCTAAGAAGTGATGGCACTAGGGGGTAGATAGTACAACCAGTCTTTGGCTACACCATCTAAGGAAAAAGGAAATGCTCTAAGCTTAATTTGATCTTCTGAGACTCCCTGTGGCTTCATTGTAAAGCAAACAACTTGAAATTCCTTTAGATGTTTGTAAGGGTCATCTCCTGCAAGTCCATGAAATTTAGGAAGTAAGTGAATCAAACTAGATTTAAGCTCAAAATTTGCATCTAATTCTAGATATTGTATACAAAGATTTTGATAATGCACATTAGGAGCTGTCAATTCTTTAATGATTCTTGCATGCATGTTTTCATTCAAATTTGCATTTGCATTTAAATTAGCCTGAACATGGATATTCATGTTAGCATTCACTTGTTCTTGTTCAGCCATATTATCACTAGCAAATTGAAGTACACAATCAATTCCTTGCACACAATCAAAAGTAGAAGAAGTAGTGCCACTATTTCCTACTCTATCACTATTTTTCTTAATCTTTACTTGCCTTCTAAACATCCTTTCAATTTCTGGATCCAAATCAATTAATTTCTCACCAGAGGTCCATTTCATAAACCAATCACACAAGCAAAGACTAAGAAGCAACCCAAAAACTAGCAAAGAAAAATCAAAACAATAAGTCTAGAAAAATAGAGAAAATAACTAAAAAATTAGAAAAAATTTCTCACACTAATAGGCAGAAAGATTAATTCCAAATTAAACAAACAACTACCTAGCATATATAAACACTTAAAAACAAAGAAAAATCACACAAAATAAGTTCACAAAAATAAAGAAAATAAATTCAGAAAAATTGGAAAAATCTTAAAAAATTTGAGAAAATATTAAAAAATTAAAAAAGTGCCTTAAACGTTGGAATTTGGCCAAAAAATGGTGTAATCAATAGCTTGCCTATTATTTTTGCTTAAAACGCCAAAAACCTTGGAAAACAAAGTTTGAGAATTTTCTAGGCACCTCAAACAAAAGTTCCAGCAAATAACACAATTAATTCAAGCAGCTGGAAGACTAAAATCCAAGCTTAAAACTAAACAAAAACAGAGTAAAAATACAAGAAAACCCTCTTCAAACAATTAAGAAACCAAACTGCCCAGCAATGGTGCCAAATTTGACGGTTGTGTCGAGCAACCTCAAATAAAACTAGGTTGGAAAGGGTTTGTAGCTAATAGTGCAACCTAAGTCATTTCCTAAGGAGTTTTTGCCTCTAATTATTTGTGAAAGAGTATTCCAAGTATCATTAAATGAAATTTGTTCAGGGGGTTTTGAGTTATTGAATTTTGATTGAATTAAAGAAAAGTAACAAGAACAAGAAGCTTAAGAATAAGTATAGTTAACTACTAGGAAAGTATGGTAACTAGCCTTTAGATGGACTCCCTAGAATTCAATTATCCTTACTCTCTTTTTAATTTACCAAAATTGGATTTAAACTTTTGCTTAGTGTATTCTCCATAAGGACTCTTGAATTACCATCAAAGACTCAATTCACTAATGATTTAAAGATTTTGCAACCATAAGAAACCTTGAATAATTAATTGATTGAGTTAGGAATAAGAACACACCAAAGCATAACCTAAATTCTCACTAAATTCTACTGAACAATCAACTTAAAATGCTAATCAACCAATTAGATTAATAAGTTCCTCAAGCATAACAATTGTGCAAAAATTCTAGCTACTTAATTCAATAACCATTGCATTAATTGGCCTAAAAACAAGAGGAATTTAATAGCAAATTGTACAATCATTAAGTCTGGACTTTCTACAAAAACTTAGGAATCAAAATTAACATTCAATTATGAGATTATCATTAAACCACAATTCAATTTAATCCAGTAAATTCCAACCACTGAATTCCCTAATTAATAAGTTAAACCTAGTCAAATTAACAAAGGAATCAATACTAAAATTAAAAGATAAAGAAAAGAGAGTTTATCCAATTTAGAGAGGTAATCTTGGAGCTCAAATCTGCATCAAGAGAGATCCAATCTTTAGCTAGCTACCAAGAGAAACTCAAGCTATCATTGAGAAGATAAATGGAAGAATTTTGATGGAAGGACTACGGCCATGTGGAGAAGATGAATGAAGAATTTCCCCTCTATTCATATCCTAGTGTAATATTGTAATATCCAGTTCTCTAAAAATGAAAGAAAACGTGAGAAACATAACGTATGGTTTCTCTATAAACGAACGAAATTCACTGGATACAAAAGCAAGTCCCCCGAAATGACTTAGTTAAGGTCCCAAAAAATTTGGGAAGCATTCTAGACTCCTAAAAATGAGAATCTCAGGCTCAGACAGAAAGAAAAATGGAGCTAGAATGAAGAAACGAATTTGAACAAAAGGTTGACGAAACGTAAGGGTATTTTTGTCATTTTGAGCAAATTTTGAATTCTCACAAAAGGGGTTTTTAAATGAAAGTTTTGAGTTCCCCAGGGTTTTTAGAGGCCCTGAAAACCATGGAAAGGCCCGGGATAGCTAAAGCCCCTCCAATGGATGTTTTTCAACGTTAGTGCACCCAAACTTGATGGATTCGTTTGGGAAGGTTTTAGCTCCGATTCGAGTAATTCCAAAGGCATTTTACTAAATTGGGAACTTAAATTTCATAATAGGAAAGATGATTCTCAAAAGGGAGATAAAACAAATTAGAAACGAAAATGCCAAGAACAAAAGGCAAAATATGAATTTTTGAAAAGTCTTTCTTCCTCCCACCTATATATAAGTGGCGCCCCACCTCCTCATTCATTCAGCCCATGATGTTTCTACCCTAGACAGAAGAAAACCCTAAGGGATGAGGCACACCAAGAGGAGGATGAAGGAAGGAGAAAGACAAGGTAAAAAGTATGAAATTTTGGTAGTTTTTCATGCTCTTTTCCTTGCAAACCTCTTCTCCTCCATTTTCCTTTCTTTCCTATGATTATATTGAAGTATATGAATCTATTTTAAGGGAGAAATTAAGGGGGAAAATTTGGATTTAAAGAGAGAAGGTCAAAGAAGACAAGATTCAATTGAGAAATCAAGGAAAAACAAAGTAAATCTTCCATCCCATGGTAGCTACTCCTCCCCTCTTCTTCCCCCTATTTCGCCCCATGTATGTAGATGCAAGAGGACTAGAATTTTAAGGAGAAACAAGGGTGAATCCTATGAATTTAAGGGAGGAGAGTAAGAATATGCAAAGAAATCCAAGTAAAAACCATGAATTTGCAAGATAGAAAAGTTAGGGTTTTGATTGCACCTTGAACTCTATCATGAACCCTAGCCATATATTATGATGTTTAAGTATTCATATGAGTTTCTAAGACATCAAGAGAGCTTCCCACATGTTTCTCCCATCAAAGGAAGTAAGGAAACTCCATTGGTGCCTTATGAAAGTATAGCTTTGGCCAAGGAGAGTTAATACACCTAGGGAGGGTTTTAATTTCTTCCAAGCTTAGTTTTGCATTATATATGATGGGAGCACATGAGAGGAAGCCTTGGAAAATTTTTAGAAATCATAGATAGTGAGATGGCCTTATATGTTCCATAATATGGCTTAAAGAAGCAACACCTAGCTAGGCTCTTAGAATTGATTGTGTGATAACTCCAAGAGGTTTAAATGGACTCAGGAATCATAAATAGATGGAGAGAATGGAGCCAAGATGATTTTTCCAAAGGTTGCTTCATTAAGTGCATTATGGAACCATAAAAGAGCCTTATGAGTCACCTAGCTTTTCTAGTAATTGTGTGGCCTTAGAATTTGATTTAAGAGTATAATTAGCTTCCATATAATGTATCTAGGCCAAGAGAAATGATCTCCACCTTCTTGGGTGTGTGAGGTCAAGGGAGAGGACTCAAGGCTCAAGAAAAAAGTGTGTAAATACAAGCAAGGTAGCTCTCTCCACCTTCTTTCATGCATGAATGTGTGCTTACTTGTCTTTGAATGTGTGCATATGTGTTTTGAGTTATGAAAAGTATTTTATCATGAGCTTTTATTCCATGGTACCAAGATGATGTCTTATGCATTCAAATGATATTTTATGTGCTTGCTTTGGTTTGTTTGAGTATGGAGAAGCCAAGAACCCTCTAGCTATGGTGAGGATGAGCCAATAACCCTTAAGGTTAGTTGAGACAAAGTAAAGAGTCTCCCACAAGTGAGGTTAACTCCCAAGAGTAAGGTTGAGTCAAAAACCTTTTAAAGAAATGGATGAGGCAAGTCCAAAATTCACAAGTGAATAGGTGAGGCTAATTTACTTACTTGGCAAGCCTATGTATGCTATGTATGACTTGTTCAAATGCCAAGCATGTTTCTTGAATGCTCACACATGTTAATATGTCCATGTATGTATTTTTAAGGCTTGTTTGCATACTTTATGTGTGATTAAAAGGGAGATGAGCTATTGGGATTCTTTGAATCTCATCCCCTCCTTTCCAATGTTCTAACATGCTAGGTTAATCAAGAGAACAAGGTAATGAGAGTCAACACCTTGGAAGATAAGAGATTGACAACAAAGTGTATGAATCTTACTTCTTTAAGGCCATATGAGTAGCAAGTGTTGTAAATTGTTGTTCTATATGTCCTATGACATTATGAACATGTTTAATTATGTTAATGTATCATGTACAAATGAGATTGAACATTGTATGAACGGTATAGTGTAATTTGAGTATGGAATGACTATAATGCTTATGGAATTGCATGTAATAATGGAAGTGGAGAGGCCAAATTGAGATGCATGAGGTTTGGAACCACTTGGTTAATTCATATAAGTCATATTCATGCTTTTAAACTTACCCAAGAGGTACCAAACACTAAGAAAGACCATTTGGGCACACTTTGGTATCCTAGATGGAGCAAAAATTGACCATATTGGAAACCTATACCACCTTTTATCCAAATGAGCTCTTATTGATCTAAGACTTGGCATGCAATTAGAGCTTGTTGAGAAATTTATGGAAAGCTAAAGTGAATAATTTTTGGAGGTCCATGGAATATTTGGTGAATTTTCAAAGTTGGAAAAAATTCTAAAATTGGTCAGGTTATCATTCATACTGGTGCAAAAATGAATTCTATCACTCAGGGGACAAATGATGTCCAATTGCCATGAAATTTTATAGAGCGATACTAGACACACCCAATGACTTGTGTCAATAGAAACACCCCATTTGGATGTCTAGAGAGGGAGATATGAATTTTTAAAGTTTCTACCTAGTATCAAGCATTTAGACTGACCTCAGGTATTATTTGATTGGTTTTCAATATCCAGACGTGCCTAAACTAGTCTAAAGTTATTTTTTCTCTATAGCTAATATCTGTAGCTTTCCAGATTGTATCATTTTCCATGGATTGGATTTTTTTGAAATTAATTAGAGATTTTTAAAATTTGTAGTAGAAAGTTGTGATAGTACCAGTAGCTAGCCAAACCTCTGCACTTTTTGAATGTCAAACGTCTTCTGTGCGATGTCTCATGGTTTGTACATATTTTTATCATAAATTATACATGTGCAGTTTTCCAGAATCTCAAATAATGCATGATTTAAATTTTTTTAGAATTAGTTATGATTTTCCAAATTTTGTGACAAAAATAGGAGAATTCTAGCTAAAAGTGAAATTATGTATTTTATGCTTCCCTTTACTTTCCACGAGTTGTAGGCCACTTTTAGTGATGGAAATGAGTTGTATCCATGTAATTAAATATGAAAATATGATACATGAGTCCATATGGCCCATAGGACTTTGAATAAAAAATTTATGCATAGCGCAACGCTAAGAAATTCATTATTTTATTACCTTCTTCCTTGCTCCTTCATGAAATGCATGATGTGAAACATGAGAATAGTATGAGACAAGCTAAAAAATTATGGTGTTACAAATATCATATTATTTCTAACATTGAACCCCCCCTTGTAAGTGAGATTATACAACTCATCCAAGAAATCTCAAAAAAATACATTAAAATATGAATTAAATTGCATTGCGTAGCGGATGAATTTTCATTTCGCGTCTCCAGGACACCATGAACTCATCAACAACATTTTGTAATTATTTCTCATACAAAAAATCATAACATTCTCAAAACTTAGCACAAACCACATATCAAGAGTCAAAAACCTCAAATAATTACATTTTGCCTTGGGTTCCAGGACAAAAGAATTTGAGTCAACTTTGAAAAAATCATAAATAAATGTAAAACAAATCAAAATCTACCATGCCATAGCTTTCTAGAAAGCTCTAAGTGTTAAATTTACACTAAAAATAAGTCCTAGTTAGAAAAATCCCATCTAGACCATGCTTGACAATGAAATAGCCATAAAGGTCTGACTGCCACCTAATACTGATATAGTTTATTGTCATAAACTTCAAAAATATCCAATTAATTCTACAAAAATTCCATCTATGCAAATGATACCAATTTGGAAAGCTAAGGATGTTAGCTAGAGGGAAAAAACAACTCTAGACTAATCTAAGAATGTTTAGATCTTGAAAATTAATCAAATAGTAACATAGATCTGATTGGTTGCCTGGTATTGGACAGTAATTTCAAAAGTTAATATCTCCCTCTCTAGAAATTCAAATGAAGTGCTTCCAATTGGTACAAGTCATTGGGAAAGTCTAGTTTCTCCATGTAAAATTTCATGACAATTGGACATCATTTACCCCATGAAAGGCAGAGAACAATTTTTAGACTATATGAACAGTACCAGTGGCCAAACTAGAAAATTTTCTCAACTTCAAAAATTCTCCAAATATTTTGTAGACCCCCAAAAATTACCTACTTTAGCTTCCTAAAAATTTCTCAACAAGCATTAGATGCATGCCAAATTTCAGACCAAGAAGAGCTCATTTGGATGAAAAGTGACATAGCTCACCAAAATGCCCAATTTTGCCTCTCATAAGGTATCACTTTGGTCCAAATGGCCTTCCTTTGAGTTTGGCACCTCTTTGGCAAGTTTAAAAGTATAAATATGACTTGTATGAACTACCCAAGTGGTTTCAAATCTCATGTATCTTAATTTGGCTATTCCACTTCCATTAATGCACTAATACATCAAGCCATCAAGAAGCCAAAATTTTCATTTCCATTGATTTCGTGCCACATATGTTCTATACAATAGTCATACATCATATTACAATTGTTCATGATCTTATATCACAAAAATAATATGTACAAAACTACTTTGGCATTCAATTACATAACAAGTTACATAACTATCCAGACTTGGCTTTTCAACTCCCTTGGCTTGCATTCTTTATTTCTTGAGCACCACCTAGTCATGTCAATAGGAAAGGGGGAAGGGGAGTTAGATTTCTTGAATCTTAATAACTTACACACCCATTCACTCATACATTCAAGGCATATACACCAAACATATGTATGGAAGGCTTGGCAACCATAAAGTATGCAAAGTCACAATTTCCATGCCACTCATTCACATTCAAGCCAAGACCATGCTCTAGGGATTTTTGGTTTTGCCTCACCCCATTTCTAGGGCTTTTAGATTTGCCTCACTCTTGGTCTAGAGATTTTTTACTTGACCTCACCCTTCCAAGAGACTTTTGGCCTTGTCTCACCCATGTCATGAGGCTTTTGGCATCTCCTCACCTTCATTAAGGGACTTTTGGCATCACCTCACCCTTATGAGCCATTTCCACAACCAAAGCCATTCAAAAAGATACATTGGTATCAATGTAATGTTAAGGCATCAAGTGGGATATCATCAAGTCACAAGAACACACACAAGCATACAATAACATACATATGCACACAAGAATGCAAGAAGAATGAGGTAAAGAGCTACCTTTAATTTATGCAAGCTTTTCTTGATCATTTTCCTTCCCTTTTTTGGTCCCACAAGCACACCTAAGTGGGTTGGTGTTCTCTTGGCCTAAATACCATAAACTACACACAATTACACACTTGAGTAAGCCATGACATTAGACTCGCTCTTGAACACACACTTGGTTCTATAAGTGGCATAATGGTTCCATAAATGGCCTATTGAAGCAACCTTTACAATTCAAGCTTTAGGCTTCCATCTCTTTCCATTTCTAGGCCTTTTAGCCTCATTGAAAGTCCTTGGAGCCTTCACACATTCATTTACATAATTGGAAAATCAAGTTGCTTCATAAGGCACCATTATGGACACCATTATCCTATCTCCCAATCCATTGCTCCTAAATTTTTCTCAATGGTTTTTCCCATCTTCTAACATCATATAAAGTTCCAAACCAAGGTTAGAACAAATTAAAATACTCCCTAACCTAGTAATCTTTCCTTGCCTGAAACTAGTACCATAATGGAGGTTCACAAGCTTCTTGATTTTTCCTTGATGGGAGAGTCACTTGGGAGGGTTTCTAGTGGTCTTAGGAGTTCAAGGAAACATTCAAATAGCCAAGGAATTACTCACATAAAATCAAATTTTCTAAAACCCTAGAAAACACCACACTTTTCTAAGTTGATTTCTATTGGTTTTTCTTGGAATTTCTTGCTATATTCCTCTTCCTCATGGTCTAAAATCCTAGTTCCTTCCTTGTTTTTTGATAGAAAATCCCTCTCTCATATGGTTCTATTCTTGGCCAAAATTGCACCAAAGGGAGAACAAGGAGAAGAAGCAACAAAGAGCAAGAATTACTTAGGATTTAAGCTTATTTTCAAGACCTTTTCCTCTTGGTTTGCTTCTCCCTAAGAAATTTGAACTACTCCCCTAAAATTTGGACTCAAAATAGAACCAAAGAGCTCAACAAAATCATAGAAAGAGAGGAAGAGAAGAGAGAAACAAGATTGGAGGAAGAAAGAGCATGAAATTCCATGGATTTACCTACCTTTCTCTTGGTTTTTCTCCTCTTTCTCTCCCTCTCCTTGTGCACCTAGAAGAACTGCTCCATTTTTATATTTTGGGCAGAAAAAATTGTGCTTAAGAAAGTGGGAGAAAAAGAGAGAAGTGTGTGGAAGCTTCAAGAAACACACTTTCAAAAATTCTAATTTTATCATTTTGTAATGGCAATTTCATTTCAGCTTCGTTTTAGCTCTTTTTTGAAAACCATCTTTTCCATTATAAAATTTAGGTTCCCAATTTAATAAAATACCTTTGGAATCACTCAAATTAGAGCTAAAACCTTTCCAAACAAATTTGTCAAAGTTTGGGCTCATTGTTATTGGAAAATGTATACTGGAGAGGCTTTACTAGTCCCAGGGCTTCCCATAGTTTTCGAGGCCTTTGAGAACCTTGGGCAACTCAAATTTCTCATTTAAGAAGCCCTCTTATATGTTTTTCCAAAAGTTGCACTTATTTACAAAAATACCATTACATTTCGTCAGTTTTTATCATCAATTATTTCATTGTCCTAGCCTTATTTTTCTTTCCTTCTGAGCCTAGAATTATCATTTTTAGGAGCCTTGGACTCTATCCAAATTTTTTGGGGCACTATCTAGCTTATTTCAGAGGACTTGCTTTTATACGGCTTATTTCATCATTTTATAGAAATTACGTTCGTTACATTTTCCACCCCCCTTAAAATAAATTTCATCCTCAAAATTTAAATACGTACCTTAGGAAAAATAGTTCTGGATATTTTTGTTTCATCTCATCCTCCAGCTCTCAAGTTGCCTCCTCAAATATCAGACCCTTCCAAACCACTTTCACCAGAAGGATGCTCTTGTTTCTCAACTATTTCAACTTAGCGTCTATAATCCTCTCTGGTTTCACTACATAGGAAAGATTTTCCTACAATTGAACATGCTTATATTTTATGATATGTGAGGGGTCTGGTAAGTATTTTTTCAATTAGGAGACATAAAAAACATTATGGATTTAGGCTAGGTTAAGAGGTAAGGCTATTTGGTAGGCCACAAGTCCAATTTTCTCAAGGATTTCGAATGGACTAATATACTTAGGACTGAGCTTCCTTACCCTCATAGACTGACCTACCCCAGTCACTGGAGATGTCACACCTACACTTTGCATATGCTATAACTTACTATATGGAAGGATCTTATACTACTAACAGAAGACCCTGTTGATAAGGTCTTAAGTTTTACAATGCAAAATCCAGGATCCTATTGACAAGGTCATTAATTCCATAATGTAGAATCCAAAATCTTGTCAACAAGATCCTAAACCTAGGAGGATAATCATTATACCTAGACAACCTTCATCATTTTCACAAGAAAACCATAAATTCATAATGTTAACATACTAGAACTGCTTTCATGATTATGATGATCAATTTCATGAAAATGTAAATATAAAAGATTACTTGTACAGGGAATTCGGTAGCCCTAATAAACATCACAGTTAACCTATAGTAATTTCTCATGTGTAATATTTATACATAACCAACAAAGAGGTAGTAAACAACGTTAAGTATTCACTACAGTCAAGCTTTTAGCATTTAACATTATTCATGGAAGTTACAACAGTTATAGCTACTACAGTCTTCAGATTGGTTCAGTTATCCTCTGTAGAGTGGGCTCTATCTGTAGTATAGGTATTGCTTGAAAAATAGTTAGCTTTATAATGAGATATAATCCCAGTAGATAACAATGGGTTCACAGTTTACACATACAGAGAACACTGAATAAGAATACTTTGGTACACCATTTGGTACAGGAGCATGCAAACCCAAGATAGCAGCGTACATTCATTCGTTAGGCTATTATACTTCGGTCATTGGCCAATAATAGTGATCTAATACTCAAGAGAGTCACATTAGTGGGTATATGCAGCCATGCACAGCATACAAAATTTAGAAAATCATTCAGCACAATTATGTATGTAAACAAACAGAACGTCGTGTTATCTACCTGTTTTGTCACCGTCGTTTGTCGCGTTATTCCTCAGTTCTTGTTGTCCCAATTGCCTTCCTAAATTTCAATCATGCATTACCTTAATTAAGGATGAGTCATGGTTAATATTTACATTGTAATTAAAGTACTAATCCCCTCGTACAAAATTCCTAAACCCCTCTCGTTAGTTGACGATTGGAATTCGTAATTGTAAACAATCACATCTTTGTTTTCTTTTCCTTCTCATTAATTAGTTACTATCTAAGTTATTCATGTGTGGTCCAGTGCTTTGAAGTTAAGTACTTAGTCCTTATTTTCAAGCTTGATTCTCTAATTTACCATACAAATTCACACTATAATAAAGAAAAATGAAAACTACCATAGTCTCAATTTAACTACATTTTCGGACCTGTTTTTGTGAAATTTCTTTTCTCCACTAAATGACCTCCAAAAATCATAAAAATTGGTAGAGTGACCCCTTATTATGTTAATTATAAGTAAAGAAAAGGTTTTCAAGAATTCCCAAGGATAGCCCCTGAACTCCTACTGTTTTGGTCACTACCTCAGTTGAGCTCGCTGTACACTGCCCTTGCAGTTTCTGGCTTTGTTATCCTACCAAATGAGCCCAGAAAATTCTAATACTTTTCAGACCTAAAGTTATATGTCTTAGCTACCTCCCCACAAAATTTCATGCACTAATTCATTCATTTACCCATTTGACAAAATTCTTTATGAAATCAGCCCCAAGCTGTCCCATACAGAAGCTAAATTGAATTAGTGGGTTGTTTCTTTGACATACCTTGTTCCAAAAGTTCTGTAATTTTCCAGATTTCAAGTATAAGGGAGGGACAACCTGTTATAAAGATTTTGACTTCTTCAAAATCCTTTTCTAACTAATTCTATAAAAGTAAAATATTTCAGTCCAGAGCAAGGAAGCAACTTGGAACTTACCCTTTATGGAGTCCTTGTACTTTGATTTATCTTCTCTTCTCTCCTCTTCTATGGCTGTCCAAATTTTCTCCCTTCTTACCACTACTTCCCTCAGCCTAAAATGATTTAAGGTGAATGGTAACTAATGCAACGGACATCTCTTGCTTTTTCACTGCTATTAGGTGGCATGAAGGCAAATCACAATTCCTTGACTCGATGCAATTGCTAGGTGGCAGCAGATATGTGTCTTACTCTCATTTAAACTATATATTAAAGGCAATATTTCACTTTTGCTACCAAACCAAATACGGGCATTAGCAAATTACAATTGAATATGTATATATGAAGGTGGGTGGTGCAAGCATGAGGTGGCTTCCTTTGATTTAATTTTCTTGACTTGTATTCCTTTCCATTCTATGACCGGTGCTATCTATGTGACAGCATTTCCTCCATCTTATTCCCACCTAATACATCCATTATATATATCATTTAACTCCTATAGCAAATGCAAATTTAGGGCACTAACCAATTTCCAATTGAATAATGTGAGTGGAGGTGTAAGCATGAGGTGGCAAGGATGAAGACTAATTCCTTTCCTACTTAATCATCCAACCATGCGTCTCTTCCTCCCATTCTCCACTCAAATGCTTCCTCTTATATTTATCCTAGCTCCTCCATGGTTGGACACACCAATTAAGTCAATTAAATACCATCTACATACTCATATGCAGTGTTACACATAAGGAAGCATGAGGTGTCAAGGGAAGGTTGTGAGTTAATTCTTTTGTTACCTCATTTTCTATTTGGTACACATGTTAGGTGGCAGCACATGATATATATTCTTTTTCTCCATGATATATATTCTTTTTCTCCATTAAGTTCTCCCAAGTAATTTGCAAATTTCTAGTCTCTATCAGAGACTTCGTACTATGCCACCCCGTGTCAACTTCTTTTTGTAGCGTAAAGGTGGTTAACTAACCTTTTTACTCTGAGGTGTAATCCATCACTGTAAATATCTTCTCTATTTCCATTACCCAGGCCTCCACTTTGTCTGCATCCAATTCCCCGTCAAACACTGATGGGTAGTTCTTTCTGAATTGATTTAATTGTTTCTAAGTGGATGGCAAAGACTAAGCTGGTTCCCACGGAGGTGGGGGTGGAGCACCTAAAGTGGAAGGTTGTGGAGTACCCAAAGTAGAAGGCTAAGACTGAGGTAGAAGGGCCTCTCTCCTACCTTCCTCCTATCTAGCCAGGGATTCCTACAATCGCACGATCATCTCATACTACTGTTGGATCATGTACTACTACTAGGCTATCACATTCTCAAACTGATCAATCTGTTCCATGACCGCCTATAAAAGGTCCTTGGATTCAACCTCCGAGTCTATAACTGGTCTACCCCTTCCTCTATCTCTTCTCGCCTCAACCATTTTCACTAAAAAAAAAAGTCACAACCTTAGCCCACAATTACAATTCAAGCACATATACACGGATATTCCACTCGGAAACAACCCAGACATACCAAATACATCACTCAAGAGCCAAATACTGAGCAAAAGTGCCTGAACCTTTACTTTGATACCAATAAATGTAATACCTTATATTTCTATTATCATACTCTTCCATTTTGGGCAATTGGTGCACATTCACAAGATAAAAGTAAGGAAAAGTATGAAGATAATACACTTTTATCATGTTATGATGGGGTAAATTTTTCAATTCATGTTACGTAGGCCTCGTGGATTATTCAATAACATTCTCTAGCCATTTACCATTGGAACAAATCCCATATAACTAAAAACATCACACAATTCCATGGTTTCAAGCTCAAAACCTCAAAATTCCATTATTTCTTTTTGGATAGCATGTGGCAAATTTCAGGGTTTACTTTGAAAAATCATAACTAAATGTAAACAAATTAAAATAATACAAACCATAGCTTTCTTGAAAGATCTGGATGTCAAATTTACACTAAAAATAAGTCCTAGCCATGAAAATCCTATCTGAACTAGTTTGACAATAGAATAGCCACAAAGGTCTGATCTCCACTTGATACTGATACAGTTTACTATCATAAACTTAAAAAATATCCAATTAATTCCAAAAAAATGCAATCAATGCAAATGATGTCAATCTAGAAAGCTATGGTGTTAGCTAGAGGGGAAAAATAAATCTATACCAATTCAAGAACATTCAAACCTTGAAAATCAATCAAACAATACCATAGGTCTAACTGTGCACCTAGTACTAGATAGCAACTTCAAAAATTAATATCTCCCTCTCTAGACATCTAAATGAGATGCTTCCAATTGGTATAAGTCACTATGAGGGTCTAGTTTCTTCTTATAAAATGGCAATTGGACATCATTTACCCTACGAATGACAGAGAATAAATTTCAGACTATATGAACAGTACTAGTGGCCAAACCAAAAAATTTTCCCAACTTCAAAATTTTGCCAAATATTCCACAGACCTCCAAAAATTACCTACTTTAGCTTCCCAAAAAGCTCTTAACAAGATCTAGACACATGAAAAATTTTAGAGTAAGAACAGTTCATTTGGATAGAAAGTTACGTAGCTCACCAAAATGGCCAATTTTGCCTCTCATAAGGTATCACTTTGATCTAAATGGCTTTCCTTTGAGTTTGGCACCTCTTGGGTAAGTTTAAAAGCATGAATATGAGTTGTATAAACTTCCTAAGTGGTCTTAAATCTCATGCATCTTAATTTGGCCATTTCACTTCCATTAATGCACTAATACATCAGGCCATCAAGAAGCCAAAATTCTCATTTCCATGGATTTCATGCCACATATTGTCTATACAAGAGTCATACATCATATTACATTTGTCCATGAGCTTACATCTCAAAAATAATATTACATTTGTCCATGAACTTTTCTAATACTTCCTCTCATACTCTCCCATCATATATGATGTAAAACTAAGCTTGGAAGAAATTAAAATGCTCCCTTGGTGTTTCATCTCCTCTTGGCCAAACCTATGCTCACCTTGGCACCAATGGAGGTTATCTTGCTTTCCTTGTTGGAGATGTATGTGGGAAGCTCTTTAGGGATCTTAGGAACTCATACAAATACTTATTGTGGCCTAGGGACTCTTGTATCAAACAAAATTTTAGTTATGTTCTTGAATCCTTAGCTTTACAAACTTGAATTTCATGCATTCTTTCTTGAAATTCTTTACACTGTTATTACCCACACTCTAATTCATGGGTTTCATCCTTGGTTCTTCTCAAAATCCATTCCCTCTTGGCTAACCATATGTAGGGTGAAATGCATATAAGGAAGAACAAGAGAAGGGAAGCATGGAAACTAACAATTTTACCTTGAATTCAAGCCTTTCTTGAATGCATTTCCTTTTCCTATAGCTCTCCTCCTCAATTTTAAAGTCTTCCCCCTTGGTCTAGGCTAAAAAAAAACCAATTCATGTACCAAAGCTATGGGAAGAAAGAGGAGAAGAAGAGAAATCAAATTGCTAAAGGGAAGAGCTTGAAATTCTATATTTTTTTACCTTTTTCTTGAATTTTTCCCCTTCATTTTCCCCCATGCTTGGATGCCCTGTTCAGCTGGTCTTCCTTCTATTCTTGGGCAGAAACACGGTCGATCATATAAGGGAGAGAAGAGGGGCATGTATTTAAAGGTGCATCTTGAACCTTCATTTTAAAAAATTCTAATTTTGTCCTTCATTCTTGGCATTTTCATTTCTAATTCATTTTATCTCCTTTTTCAGAACTATCTTTTTTATCATAAAATTTAGGTTCTCAATCTTATAAAATGCCTTTGGAATCACTCAATTTAGAGCTAAAACCTTCCCGAACAAATTAGTCAAAGTTCAAGCTCACCGCTAGTGGAAAACGTATACCAGAGGGACTTTAACTGTCCCGAGACTTTTTATAGTTTTCAAAGCCTCTGAGAACCACAGAGAACTTAACATTTTCATTTAAAAAGCTTTCCTATGAGTATTCTAAAAAATTTTCAAAATTACAAAAATGCCATTATGTTTCATTGCATTTTTGTTAAAATTTGTCTGGCTATTCTGGCTTTGGTTTCAAGGAACCTCTGGCTTCGAATTAACATTATTTAAGGTCTAGAATATTATTCTAGTTTTATTGGATCTTAAATCACTCTATCTAAAGGACTTCCTTTTGTATCCAATAAATTTTATACATTTACGGAGAAACTGTACATTATGTTTCTCATGTTTTCTCATATTTTTGAAGAGCCGGATATTACATTTCTCCCCCCTTAAATAAAGTTCATGCTCAAATTTTGGAGTACACTTTTCTCTTACTCTTTTATATTCTAGCTAACTACTCCTTTCTTTCCCTTCTTCTTGGCTCTATATGCTTCTCTCAATGATTTCACTTTTTTAAGTTTCTTTCGGCCAGGGAATTTACATTACTAGCTTTTAACGAAAGCTCTTCTTTTCTTATACTACTAATTCCTCTCATAAGGGAAAGAATTTCTGATTTTGGATCATGCTCTCATGATTTTAGCCTTATCTTAAGAGAGTTTACTAATCATATTTGGTTAGTTTTAACCTGTTTGTAGAGGTTAATGTTCTTTTCAGTGGACTCATTTATGTATCTCGGGAGATAATTCACTTAATGTCAAATCTCCTGTATCATCTCCCAATGGCTCTCTGTAAGTTCTCATTACCTTTTTTGTTCATTAAAGCCATTGGAGTTTTCTATCCACTGTTCAACTTCGCACTTTTCCTTATTAGCTCATCCTATAATCACAATTCAGATTTCTTTCTATCATAGGCCTCATATCTCAATTACTTATTGGGATTATAGCTCCTCTAAGGAGTCTTTACTTCTAATTATCCTAATTTCTTAGTTTACTAATGCATTTGTCTCTTTAGCCCGAGACTTTTCCTTACTTTTTCCACTCACTTACCAGTGGACATTTTATAGTCCCTCATCTCAACACTAGTTGACATAACTTATACTCCTCATACTAGCATTGAAGAGCAACTACCACTGACTAATGCTGAACTTTAGTGAGATGTTAACTATACTTATAGTCTCAATCACTGGAGATACGGTCTACCACTTATCCCATTATGAAGACTACACCTAACCCCTTTCTGAAACATGGCTTTAGCATATGGGGATCTCTTTTTATCCCTCGGTCTGGTTAATATCTACTGGAGAGTGGTTCATCTAACTCTAACTTTGGAAAGCTACCTCTTGCTTTCCTCATCCCACATACTACACTCATCTATCAAAGAGGATAGTTAGTGATTTAGTCATCTGAGTATAGTCTTACTGTATCTAGAGGCAACAGTTTACCAAACTTAGGAGATCTTTAGTCTTTGAGACAAAAGCTAACTGAAACTGTACTAGTCTCTGAGACTAATTACTTTGTAAAAACTATCTCAAGCTATCATCTTTCTAGAGAACTACTGTGCTGTAACTGTGGGCTCTCTATATCTCTGCGGGATCTACTGTGACCCTTGGGTCTACTGCAATCTCTTTGAGCCCTGTTAGGGTCTACTACAACCTACTATACCATGCTAAGATCTATTGCAATCCATCTCTAGGGGATGTCAAAGCCTAAGATCATTGTATCTAATAATAAAACACATGTTCAAAAATCCAATAACCATTGCTTATAATGGTTTAGGCTAAACTAAGGTGTCTACTATGCTCTTCATATGAAGTGAGTTCTGTATCACTTATTTCTCTGTTGATCCCATTGGAACATTACTTAGGAGTATTCTAATTTTCACTTACTACTCCCTATGGGATTCTTGGGTTCCCATTTCAAGCCTTTTCACTTAAGCTTTCTTCCCGTACTTTGTTGGCTTACCTTACTTTACACTTATTCTATCTTTCCTCTCGTATCCTACAATTTCTGATTATGCCCATATTCTACTCTTAAGTGTCTTTAGCACTAGGGCATCTCAAGCACTGAGAGTGCCTACCATCTCTCGTAGGATAAAGGTTACACACTGGTCCCTTCTCATTTGTTTACATATACTATAAGGGACTCAGGCTATGCATACTGAACTTATGCTATCTGAATCTAAATGTTCTTTACTATTAGCATATTCTCTTTTACATTATTATTCTTTACTGGGGATTCCTTTTTGCATGCTTTTCTTATTATTTTACTGTTATTGGAATCCCTTCACTTCTTGTTCTTGACTTATCTCATTATTTAACCAACTAGGATACTTTTCGAATATCAGGACACTTTTTATGATTGATGCCATTGTTTGCTATGCACTTAAGTCACATTACTATTGGGTTGGCCAGACCCAATATCATGTAACCATTGTTGCAAGCACACCATAACATTAAACACTAATACATAAGCGCCTTATGACTAAGCTCAAAGCCACTATTACCTGTATATTACAAGTTTTCCAATAATATAAAGTATTCTTCTCTTACTTTTTTTTATTTGCCTTATTCTCATAAGATACTCGAGGAAAATAGGACTCTTCCTCTATTTCATCCTGAGGTCACTTTACATTGCCTAACTATTTTTGTTTCAGGGATTATCCTTCTAAAAAGGCATCTATGCAAGGACAAGTGTGCTTTCTCATATACTCAAGTACATCAACTTGATATTTATTCTCAATCTATTATGTCCTCAGCTTGAACATTGTTATATATTCTTTCTCTTTTTACTTTTACTATCCTTTTACTTAGATAAAAGGATGCTCTACTACTGATTGACCCACTTTCTAGTTTGTGTTTCTTTACGCTCAAGAGCACCTGCATTTTTTTCTGGGTTTCTTTACTTATTCACTCTCTATAACATCAAGGAGGTCTACTTCCTCTTATACTCTTGCTTTGCTCTTAACTAAACCATCCCTCTGTAAGAAAATTCTATTTCATATAACCCTAGGAGTTACATTTTGTGGCACTCTTGGTTTACCCTTCTTTTTTGTGTAATGCAAAGACTCACCTTCTTAGACAGTTTCTGGCTCTCTCGAGCTTCCCAGAAGGCATTAAACCACTAACTACTTGCCTCAACTTATATCTACGTTCGCACCGGAGCTAGACTTTCTTTCTATTCAACCTCCTTAGTCTCATCCCCAGGAGTATAGTGTACTGATTTTAGGGTTTTACTAACTTAATCCAGGACAAGTACTTTCAATGTCTAGATTCCATTTTACTAAAGGCTTATGCTCCACTCGGTGCTCCAATTACTCATGTGCTTTGGCCTTACATAAGTTTCACATTTAAGAGATCGTCTGACTAACCATTATTAGGTGGTCTTTCTATCTCATTACATCTTACTTAGGGGTTTCTATTATTCATTCCTCTTAAAATTCAGCTTATACTTAACCTAGGCCACCTATCTCATCAAAGCTATAGCTTGCAATAAGCCTCATTAGCTCATATAGGCTAATGATGGGTTTAAATCTTTTAGACTATTCCCATTTTCTTTCCTAAACCTCTATCACTGGGCTAATTATACTCGTCATTAGGTATTACCTATGAGGTACACCTTACTCGTATATTCATTGTACTTATCACTGTTATTAGTCTCACGTTATATTGAATTCTAAACTATATTAGCATCCTATCAACAGGGTCTTAAACTAATCACATTAGCCTATCATTCACGAATACACAGGGTAGCATCCTAGGTTGGAGTCAACACCTTGTAGGCAGGTCTCAATAACTTTACCATTCCTATGTCAAACATTCTCTAACTTTAACTACTACCCACCTACGACATCCTCGAGCTAAGCCCTTACTTACGTTGGGCTTTTTCTCAGTTTCAGTTACTAGGCCCATTACTAATCTATTGCTTACTGGTCATCCATGTTTGCTAATGGATCATTTATTGCTCTTTTCTTTGTTTATACTAGGGGTCCCCATTCTTTGAATTTTGATAGACCCCAAAAATAATTCATTTCTCAAGTTGGCTTGAATATGACTAACAAGGCCTTTTATACTGCAATACTGTTCACTATGGCTGGGAGCTTGACGATTGTGTCACGCAATCTCAAATAAAACTAGGTAACAAAATAAATTCTGTAGCTAATGGTGCAACCTAGGCATTTCCCAAGGAGTCTTTGGGCCTTAATTTAATGTGAAAGAGTATTCCAAGTATTACTAATTGGAACTTATTTAGGGGGGTTTTGAAATGCTAGAATTTAATTGAACTAAATTTTAAATGACAAGAATAAAAAACTTAAGACTAAAATGAAGTGAACAATTAAGAAAATGTAGTAGCTAGCCTTTAGATGGAC
The DNA here is from genome assembly GCA_026724425.1 of Erythrophleum ivorense. Taxonomy (NCBI): domain Eukaryota; kingdom Viridiplantae; phylum Streptophyta; class Magnoliopsida; order Fabales; family Fabaceae; genus Erythrophleum; species Erythrophleum ivorense. The sequence continues at coordinate 253,240 of JAIUCV010000428.1, read as the reverse complement.
TCCCTATAATTCAATTATCCTTGCTCCCTTTTAGTGTACCAAATTTGGATTTAATTTCTTGCTCATTAGTGTATTCCCTATAAAAGCTCTTGAATGACCATCCAAGATTCAATTCATTAATTATTCAAGGAATTTACAACCACAAGAAACCTTGAAAAATTAATTAATTGAATTAAAAACAAGAAGACACTATAACCACTCCTAATTAATCTATTGCACAATCCACTTAAGATGCTAATTAACCAATTAGATTAATGAACTCCTCAAACAATTAATTGTACAAAAATTCTAGCCACTTAATCTTACAACCATTGCATCAATTGGCCTATAATCAAAAGAAAATTAAAAGTAATTTGCACAGCTAATTCAGGAATTTTCATAAACATGTAATGATCACAATTAAAATTCTAAAGATCAAATTATACTTAATCCACAAAACAAACCAATTAGTAATGTTCAGCAATTGAATTCCTAAATTAATAAACTAGACCTAGTCAAATTAATAAAAGAATTAATGTTGAAATTAAAAGAGCAAGCAAAGAAATTTTTATCCAATTTGGTGAGGAAATGTGAAGCTCAAATCTACATCGGGGAGTCTTCAATCTTCAGCTAGCCATCAAGGATGATTCAAGCTACCATGGAGAATTTAAATGGAAGAGAATCGATGGAATGAGCAGTAGCCATGGAAAAATCGATGAGAAATTCTCCTTCATTCCCTCCCTGGAGCTCCAGCATTTTTACGTTGTGTTTCGTCTATTATTCCCCCCAGCTCGCCTCTTTTTAACGTTTTTTCTCCCGCTGAATGTTCACATTGTACGTGTTTTCTTTTTGTCATTATTCTCCAGCTCATGCTTCATTATCCACGTCAACCCACAGCTACATTAATCTTCAGCTCTTTCCGTCAATATTCATGCCCTTCCATTCGATGAATGCCTCTAGCTTTTTAATGAATCACATGCTCCTCTTATGCTCCCTTGTTCCACACGTGCTGCCTCATTCTATTTCTTTTGCCCGTAGCTAAATCCTCCCAGTTCGTGCAAGCTTTGTGAGCTTATTAATGACGTGGCTTCATACTAAATTAACCCACAACTCCTTCCTTTAACTCGTGGCTAGTTCTCCTAGCTCATTCCACATGATATTCAAGCTCATGTCCATATGTTTTACTTCTTTGTGTCTTCTTCTCCAGCTAAGCACCTAGCTCTTGCTTCACACTAGTTATTTGATTATTCCCACGTTAACTCCCTCAGAAAAACATGCTCTATTCCACATTCTAGACCTTCTAACTCGAGCCTTATACTGCTTCTTCCTCATCCGTTTTACTCCTCCATGCTTCTTCGACTTGGGATGCTTCCAGCTTCAACGTGGTTCAGCTGACTTTTCATTCCTTTACACATTCTTTAACCACGTTGCTTCTTCTTTGTCTGCCTAAGCTTCCACATTTCTTTTGTAGTTCTGCTCTTATGTAGCTTCTTCATCCTTTTCAAAATAAAATCATCCTGCTTTCTCTTTTCATGTAGCAACTGCATAGAGAACCCATAGCTATTTCTGCATTTTTTTCTTCTCTTAAATCCAATCCAACAAGTGACTTCTTCTTCCCACAAGCAACTCATGTATCTTCTTCAATCAGCCTAGCATGTAGAACTCGAGCTCTATAGTTTCATTCAAACCCGTTGTGCTCTCTTCTTTCATTCTACAACTTTTCCACGTAGTTTCTGCATGTTCTCCATGTGATTCCTCTATATAATACCCCAGCTACATATCCACGTGTTTCTCCTTTGTGCAGCTTCTTCTTCAATCTCAAACCCGTGGCAAGCTCCTTCATATTTCTCACGTGCCTCCTTTATTTTGCTTATGCTTCCAAGTAACTTCTACTGCCCTTGCATATGTTTTGTGTGTGATATAAGGTGAGTGAAATTGTTATCTACATGGATGTATGGATTAAGGCAAAGCTCGTGCATGCATGTGTATGATGAGCAACCCGTGACCTCTGTGTGTGTTCTAAAGCTGCTATGAGAGTGCATGTGAGTGTTAATGTGAAGATGGAGCTGTGAGTGTGTTTTTCCACATGATTTGATGGGACTACTACATGTGTAAGTGAATGTTGGTGTATGAAGGCTAGACTCGTGGCTTCCTTCTTAAGTCATACATGTGTGTCATGTGGGTTAATGGGTGAAGCTAAGTGATGGTGTGTGTTTGCTACAAGTGGATCACGTGGAGGGTGTGTGCATGGATGAGTGCTGTGTTCTCTTCATGCAAGGTCTTAAAAAAAGTGTACTTGATCCCAACTCTTCTCTTCCTCTTCTTCAAAACAAATTCTCATTCAAAGCTCCAATTGCCTAACAAAAAACTCTGCACAAAAGAATGAAAATTATTGAGTAAAATTATCCATAAAATTATTTAAAAGAAATTCATGCATTAAAACTCAACAATTTTGCAAATTGATTCTTAAAGTGCATAAATGGCTAATGAAATCAAATTCTGCCTAATTAAACCCCTAAAGCCATATTTACTCATCAAAATGCCTAAGTTTAAGAGAATTAATATGTCTAAAATTAGCATTTATCATAGCCTCACTAACTCTGTATGTAGCCCGTTATCAAAGCTAAAGGGTTCCACCTCTTGCTTCATTTGTACATAACTAACTACTACCTCTGGGCTATCAAGGCTCTATGAAGTGTAGCTTTAAATCAAACTTCTGGCTTGAGAGAATAGCTTGCTAGGCTCTTCACATCATCATAATACCTAGGTGTCATGGCTAAGGGAAAATAACTCTCTCAACACATACTCTATACAGTTTAGTTTCTTCTCATATTGCGCTACATTATTGCTTGCCCCTGCATCGAGCAGGACATCGCCAAATTGTCTGAGTGTGGAACTCAGGGAGATTAGGTCTCTTATAACCTCTCTAGGAAAGCTTCTCTAGCAACTACACAAACATCTCTTGCTGCTAATACACAGAGCTTGTCACTGATCCTGGTGAACTACTATAGCTTAAAGAGCTCTAGCCATTAAATCCTTTAACTTTGTTCTAGAACTAGAGGCTGACCTTGCCCCAAACTTACCACTTACTCAAGACCATTCCACAACTCACTTGGCATGAACATAATCATAAACCACCTTCACACACTCAAAATACCTCATACAAGGCTTTACATAACTGTACGAGCCTTTTTATAACCTCATTACTACTACCTCAAGCCATATGTAGCCCTAAAAGGCCTAGAACTTTTCTCTAATATCAATAAATATAACACCATAATCATTAAGCTCATCTCATATCATTACTAGACTCATCTCCTTGGATTACACAAAATTCTCAAAGAAAAGCTATTAAAATATTCTATTAAATTGTGTTACGTCGTGGATAAATTTTTCATTTAATGTCCTAGGGATCATATGAGGTTATCCATCTCAATCTTAAATATAAAAATACAACTCAAAACCATCTCAAGAAGTGGCCAAAAACTTAAGTTCATAGCATTCATACACAAAATAATGCAAGTTCATTTTGGGTCCAGCTTGATAGATTTTTAGTGCCATTTTGGAAAATCATAACTAAATCTGGACAAATCAAAATCAAGCAAACCATAGCTTTCTAGAAAGCTCTAGATGTTGACATTATGTAAAAGTAATCTCAAGCCATGAAAACATCATTTGGACCATGTTTGACAACAGCAAAGGCATAAAGTTCAGACTACCCAATATTACTCATATAGCTTACTGATATGAAATTTGAAAATGCACAATTAATTATAAAAAATTCTAATTTGTGCAAGCTATACCAATTTTAAAAGATAAAGATGTTAACTAGATGGGAAAAATAGTTTCAGATCAATCCAAGAGCACTCAGACCCTAAAACTTGATGGAAGTTTGACTGTGTGCCTAGAATAGAATAGAAATTTCAAAAATTCATATCTCCCTCTCTAGACATCCAAATGAGGTGGTTCTAGCTGGCACAAATCACTAGGAAGGTTTAGTTTCTCCTTATAAAATTTCATAGCAATTGGACATTATTTGCCCCATGAATGATATAGATCTATTTTTGGATCATATGAACAATACTAGTGCCAAAATCAGAAAATTTGCCAACTTACAAAATTTTCCAAAAATTCTGTAGACCTCCAAATATTAAGCACTTTACCTTTTCAAAAATATCTCAACAAGATCTAGATGTATGCCAAATTTTAGACCAAAAAAAGCTCATTTGGACCGATTTTCCTACTACTCACCATTATGGTCATTGTTGCCTCTTATAAGGCACCAACTTAGTCCAAATAGCTTTCCTTTATGTTTGGCACCTTTTGGGCAAGTTTAAAAGCATAAATACAACTTGTATGAACTACCCAAGTGGTCCCAAACATCATGCATTTCATTTTGGCTATCCCACATTCATGAATACACTAGCAAGTGCAAGCCATCAAGTAACTAAATCTCACATTTCCATTGATTTTGCACCAAAAGTGGTTCATACGTCATTCATACATGCTATTACATTTACTCATTGATCCATTACTCAAAAATAATATGTACATGAGTATTTTGACATTCCTATACACTTTAAGATTACATAAGCTACATCATTGTCAAAACAATGTTATTCATGCTTCATTGCCTCCATTCCTTGGCTCTTGAGTTCCACCTAAGTCATATGAGATAGGAGAAGGAAAGGGGTGAGATTCATGAAATCTCAATAGCTTTTCTCCCTTTCAATCACACATAAAGAATGCAAACCCAAAGTTTAAAAAATGCATACATGGATATCATGGCTTTCATAATCATTTATATAACATTTTTAGCATTCAAGAAGTCATATAAAACATACATAGGCTTGACAAGCAAGTGGTTTAGCCTCACCCATTCTCTTTAAGGATTTTGGACTTGCCTCACTCACTTTCTTAAAGGCTCTTAACCAAGCCTTACTCTTGGGAGACTTTTGACTTTGTCTCAACCATTCTTGAGGATTTTTGGCTCATCCTCAACATGGCTAGGGGGTTCTTGGCTTCACCACACTCAAGTAAACCAAAGAAAATGCACAAAGCATTATTGGAATGCATAACATAACATCATGGCACCATGGCATTTAAACACTTGCTAAAATATTTTTTGTGGCTTAAAACATACACACACACATTCAAAGACAAGATAAACATCCACCCATGCATGAGAGAAAGAAGAGAAAGCTACCTTGCATATAAGAGCACACTTTAACCTTTGAAAGTCCTTCTCCTCCTTTGGCCAAACATCCATGAAGAGGTGGAGTTTGATTTCTTTGGCCTAAACACATGAAATAAGACCTAATTATACTCTTGGAACCTTTACCAAAACCCCTTATACACTAAAACAACTTGGTTGCTCAAATGGTCCAATTATGGTTCCACAAAGCACCTAATGAAGCAACCTTAGAAATTTATGATCTTGGCTCGATTCTCCCCCTTAATCCATGACTCTTGACTCTATTTAGACTCCTTGGAGTCATCACACATTTTAAGGAGCTTAACTAGCTCTTGCTTCATTATACTACAATATGGAACCTATAGCTCCATCTCATTATCCATGGCTTCTAAAACTTTTCTAAGACTTCCTTTCATACTCTCCCATCATATATGATGTAAAACTAAGCTTGGACAAACCTATGCTCACCTTAGCACCAATGGAAGTTGTATTTCTTTCCTTGATAGGGATGCATATGGGAAGCTCTCTAGGGATCTTAGGAACTCATACAAATACTTACTTTGGCCTAGGGACTCTTGTATCAAAATAGAATTTTAGTTTATGTTCTTGAATCCCTAACTTTACAAACTTGAATTTAATGGATTTTTTATTGAAATTATTTGCACTATGTTATTACCCACACTCTAATTCATGGGTTTCATCCTTGGTTCTGCCCAAAATCCATTCCCTCTTGGCTAACCATATGTAGGGTGAAATGCACATAAAGAAGAACAAGAGAAGGGAAGCATGGAAACTAACAATTTTACCTTAAATTCAAGCCTTTCTTAAATGCCCTTCCTTTTCCTCTAGCTTTCCTCCTTAATTTCAAACTCCTCCCCCTTGGTCTAAGCTCAAAATAAAACCAATTCATGTACCAAAGTTATGGGAAGAAAGAGGAGAAGAAGAAAAATCAAATTGCTAAAGGGAAGAGCTTGAAATTGTACACTTTTCTTACCTTTTTCTTGAATTTTTCCCCTTCATTTTCCTCCATGCTTGGATGCCCTTTTCAACTGGTCTTCCTTCTATTCTTGGGCAAAAACAAGGTCGGTCATATGAGGGAGAGAAGAAGGGTGTAATGAACGTAATTTTTGTAAAATGACGGAATGAGCCGTATAAAAGCAAGTCCTCTTAAATGAGCTAGATAATATCCCAAAAATACTTGGGTAGAGTCCTAAACTCCTAAAAATCATAATTCCAGGCTCAAATGAAAAGAAAAACAGAGCTAGGATGGTGAACCAAATTGTGATGAAAACTGGCAAAACGTAATGGTATTTTTGTAAATAAGTGTAACTTTTGGAAAAACACACATGAGGGCTTTTGAAATGGGAAATTTGAGTTGCCTAGGGTTCTCAAAGGCCCTAAAGACCATTGAAAGCCCTGGGACTAGTAAAGCCCCTCCGGTGTATGTTTTCTAATGTTAGTGAGCTTAAACTTTAACAAATTCGTTTGGGAAGGTTTTAGGCCCAATTTAAGTGATTCTAAGAGCATTTTATTAAATCGGAAATCTAAATTTTATAATGGAAAAGACAGTTTTCAAAAAGGAGCTAAAACAAAGACGAAACAAAATTGCCATTACGAAAGGACAAAATTAGAATTTTTGAAAAAGTGAATTTCTTGAAGCTTCCACAGACTTCTCCCTTTTTCTCCCCCTCATATAGCACGACTTTCATCTGCCCAAAATACAAAAAATGACCAGCTTCTTGAGGCACACCAAGAGAGGAAGAAAAGGAGGAGAAAAATCAAGGAAAAGGTAAGGAAATCTAAGGAATTTCATGCTCCATCATCTTCCAATCTTGTTCCTCTCCTTCTTGGCTCTCTTTCTATGGTTTTTTTTTTTGAGATGATTAGTTCTGTTTTTGATACAAAACTTAGAGGGGCAGTTCAAAAATCTTGGAGAGAAGCAAACCAAGAAGAAGAGGCCTTGAAAATAAGCTTGAATCTAAGGTAATTGCTTGTTGTTGTTGCTTCTTCTCCTTACTCCATGGATGTGTGTATTTTGGCCAAGAACATAACCATATATGGGGAGGATTTTTGGTCCAAAAGCAAGAGAGGAAATAGGGTTTTAGACCATGAGGAAGAGTAATATGGCAAGAAATTCCAAGGAAAACCAATAGAAATCAAGTTAGGAAAGTGTAGGCTTCTTTAAGGATATGGAAAATCTGATTTTGTGTGAATAATTGCTTGGCTATTTAAGTGTTTCCTTGAGCTCCTATGACCTCTAGAAACCCTCCCAAGTGGCTCTCTCATCAAAGAAAAATCAAAAAGTTTGTGAACCTCCATTATAGTGCTAGGTTCGACTAAGCAAGGTTCCATGGGCTAGATGATGTTTTAATTTGTTCTAGCCTTGGTTTGAGACTTTATATGATATTAGAAGATGGAAGAAACCATTGGAAAAAAATTTAAGAGCCATGGATTGAGAGATGGGACAATGGTGTCCATAATGGTGATTTGTGAAGCAACTTGATTCTAAGCTTATGTAAATGATTGTGTGAGGACTCCATGGATTTTGAATGAAGCCAAGAGACCTAGAAATGGAAAGAAATGGGATCCTAGAGCTTGAATTGTAAATGTTGCTTCAATAGGCTATTTATGGAACCGTTATGCCACTTATGGAACCAAGTATGTGTTCAAGAGTGATTTTAGTGTCCTCAATTATTTCAAGTGTGTAATTGTGTGTTGTTTATGATGTTTAGGTCAAGAGAACACTAACCCACCTAGGTGTGCTTGTGAAATCGAAAAAAGAAAGGAATAAGTCTAAGTAAAGCTTGCATAAATTCAACGTAGCTCTTTACCTCATTCTCCTTGCATTCTTATGTGCATATGTATGTCTTTGTGTGCTTGTGTGTGCTCTTGTGATTTGAGAACATGCCACTTGATGTCTTGAGATTGCATTAGTACCAATGTGTTATTTTGAATGCTATTGTTTATGAGAATGGCTCATAAGGGTGAGGTGATGCCAAAAGTCTTTTAATGTGGGTGAGGAAGTGCCAAAAGTTTCAAGGCATAGGTGAGACTAGGCCAAAAGTCTCTTGGATGGGTGAGGCCAAGCCAAAAGTCCCTAGACCAGGGGTGACATATCCAAAAGTCTTAGAAATAGGGTGAGACAAAACCAAAAGTTCCTAGAGCTTCTTAATGGCTTGATTGTGAAAGTGTGGCATGAAAATCTTGAAAATGTGCATTCATGATCCAAGTAGCTTGTTTATTTGTACACTTGATATATGTATGCCTTGAATGTGTGTGTGAATGGGTGTGTGAGATATTGAGATTCTAGGAATCTCACCCCCTTCCCTTCCTCATCTTAAAATGTCTAGGTGGCACACAAGAGGGAAGAAATGCAAGCCAAAAAGATGCTATACTTTGGACAATTTGTAACTTCTCTTGTATCTAAATGTCAAAGAGGATAAGTACATCATATTTTTGAGTTGTAAACTATTGAACAATTGTAATATGATTTATAAATCTTGTATGGACCAAATGTGGCATGAAATCAATGTAAATATGGACCTTGGTACTTTGATGGCATATAGTTACATGTGTATTCTTAGATGTGGGATGGTCAAATTAAGATGCATGGGGTTTAGGACCACTTGGGCAATTTGTACAAGTCATATTCATGCTTTTAAACTTGCCCAAGAGGTGCTAAACATTAAAGAAGGCCAATTGGACAAAGTTGGTACCTCATATGGAGCAAAAATGGTTATTTTGGTGAGCTATATCACTTTTTATCCAAATGAGCTCTTGTTGGTCTGAAATTTGGCATGCATCTAGAGCTCATTAAGATATTTTTGAGAAGATAAAGTAGGTATTATTTGGAGGTCTATAGAATTTTTGGCAAATTTTTAAAGTTGGCAATTTTTTTGGTTTTTGGTTAGTGCACTGTTCATTTGGTCTGAAATTTGTTCTTTATCATTCATGGGGCAAATGATGTCCAATTGTCACGAAATTTTACAAAGAAAAACTAGACTTTCCTAGTGACTTGTGTCAACTAGAAGCACCTCATTTGGATGTCTAGAGAGGGATACATGAATCTTTGAAGTTGTTATATAGTACTAGGTGCATTGTTAGACCTGTATTACTATTTGATTGATTTTTGGAGTCTGAATGCTCTTGGAATGGTCTAAAACTATTTTTTCCTCTAGTTAACATCTGTAGCTTTCCAAATTGGTATAGATTGCATGGATTGGATTTTTTTAGAATTAATTATGAATTTTCAAAGTTTATATCAGTAATTTGTATCAGTATCAGAGGGCAATAGGACCTTCCTACATTTTCTATTGTCAAACGTGGCCCAGATGGGACTTTTGTGGCTGGAAACCATTTTTAGAGTAAATTTAGCATCTAGGTCTTTCTAGAAACCTATAGTTTGTGTGATTTTTATTTTTTCACATTTAGTTATAATTTTTCAAAGTTGCCCCTAAAATCTGTCACTGTACAACAATGAAGAATGAAGGGAATTTTAGGGTTTTTGACTTGACAACCATGGATTGCTTGATGATTTGAGTTGATTGTGATTTGTTTCAATGATAAATAATTAGAGAATGTTGTTGGTGAGTTCATGGGGCCCTAGAAACGTAAAATAAAAAATTTATCTGCTACACAACACAATTTAATTCATTATTTTAATGCATTTTTTTGGGATTTCTTTGAAGAATTGTATAATCCTATTTGCATATAAGAGGATCAATGTAAGAAATAATATGGTATTACAAAGGGCGTGTATTTAAAGGTGCTTCTTGAACCTTCATTTTGAAAAATTCTAATTTTGTCCTTCGTTCTTGGCATTTTCGTTTCTAATTCGTTTTAGCTCCTTTTTTAGAACCGTCTTTTCCATCCTAAAATTTAGGTTCTCAATCTTATAAAATGCCTTTGGAATCATTCAATTTGGAGTTAAAACCTTCCCGAACAAATTGGTCAAAGTTCGGGCTCACTATTATTGAAAAATGTATACCAGAAGGGCTTTAACTGTCCCGAGATTTTCCATAGTTTTCAAGGCCTCTGAAAACCTTGGAGAACTCAAATTTTTCATTTAAAAAGCCCTCCTATGAGTATTCTGAAAGTTTCCCAAAATTACGAAAATGCCATTATGTTTCGTTCCATTTTCGTAAAAATTCATCTGGCTATTTTGGCTCCTATTTCAAGGCACCTTTGGCCTTGAATCACCATTATTTGAGGTTTAGAATATTATTCTAATTTTATTGGACCTCAAATCACTCAATCTAGGGACTTCCTTTTATATCCAGTGAATTTCGTACATTTACAAAGAAACTATACGTTACATTTCTCATGTTTTCTCATATTTTCGAGGAGCCGGCTATTACATTACCAAACCTTAATGTTCCTACTTCTAGCATGTATGCATCATAATTGCCAAGTTTTCTAACCACAAAGTTCAAAATCTAGCATAATTTCCTAAATCATTGCTCTAATGCCAAATTTAATGACCCTAACTCCTAATAAAGCTAGCTAAACATAATCATACTCTTGATAATCAATACTTAAGAACTAAAGCCAATACTAGTTTAGTAATGGATAAAAATATAGGAAAATTTAAATTTTTTAATGATTAATAGCCACTGTTCATATAAGCTAAAAGATCTAAGTTCATAGGAAATTTAATTTCCCACTTAGGAGTTTCAACTCACCCACAAATGGATCTAAAAGCACAAAGCTCTTATATATTGGTCTGCAAGTTACTACTTATCATTAACATTATGAAAACTACGATTTAGAAGCTAAAATAGGGGTTTGGGGACTTAGGCCATGACATGGAAGGACTTAGCCATGACCAAGTTAGCTATTGGAACCTCTAAAAGCATTAGAATATACTTACACCATGATTTGAGCACTTCCTACCACGACTTAATGTGATTTAGTGACTCTAAAACTAAAATTTTGAACTTATGCCATGGCCTAAAGGACCCATACTGCAACTCAACTCACTACTAGAACTAAAATGTACCAAATTCTTGATCCTCACTGTGACAAGGTTCCTTATGGGCCTCAATATTCAAAATTTTCGGAGTCTTGCCATAGAAAGGCTACTTAACACCATAGCAAGTTTACATACTATAACTTCACTAGGCAAGATTAACAACTTGCACTGCGATAAAACATAATGCGCTGTGCTATAGCTCAATTCTATAACTTTCTTAAGCTAAATTTTTTTACTCGTGTAGCAATGAATCACACCATGCTATGGAACCCCTTAGTTTTGCAAGAGTTCTAGCTATGACATAGGTGGTTTTGGTCACAACTCAACTAACCTCTAAATCTAAACCCTTAAATTCATGCCCTGACTTGTCACTACCTTAAATTAAGCTTTAGGGTCTTTTATGCTTAGAATGCATGGTTTTAATGGCATAAAACCTCCCATATGCCTTAACTTACTAACTTTTATCATTTAGGGATTTAAGAATTGACCAAACTAATCAATCTTACCTTATATTAGCAATTCACCAATTGTGATAGCAAGAAGGATGCCTAGAGTGACAATATCAAAATGTGCAATTCCTTACCATCTAACCTCAGACCACTCTAGCCAAGTTTCAATACTTATTTTTAACCTCAAGTTGCTAAGGTATCCTCAGGCATAAAAAATAGCTATAACACACCACAAATCTAGATATAAAGCATCAATATCAACAAGAATCTTCATACATCAAAAATTTAGGGTAAACATTCATATAATAACAAAATCCTCATTCATAGATTAACCATTCAAAATTCATACATACATAGAAATTCATATTAGATCAGCATTAGGTAAATACATCAGATTCCATGTAATTTAAATTCTAGCCTCCTAATGGCTACATCCTTGGTTACAAAAACATCAAAATACCTACACTTAGCAATATGAATGTAACATGATGCTATATAAAATAAGTTAAAAAAAGAATAGCATTTTCACTAAATTAAGCCTTCAAGTGCAACATTTCTACACAAGATCTTAAGCTAAGGATGATCATCCACTTGTTTCCCCATTTCTTCAATTGAGGAATCTTCACATGAAATTGTTAGCCCATGAAATGAGGTGAGATGCAAATCTAAGCAACCAAAGGGAAATTTTCATGCATATGTGCATGATAATCAACATAAATGTCATTTATGTCAAAAAAATTAGAAGCATTAATAGCAACAGCAAATGAACCAATTGGATTACTAGTGACTACTGTCCCATACTAGCACTCATATATAACATGTTAATGGCCAAAAATAGAGGAAAAGGCCCATTCATAGTGCCAACTCCCTATTGACCTCGCTTATGGCTTAGTGCATTCCATTGAGTCTAGTCACAACTTAGTGCACGGTCACAACGCTATACACAAGTGGCAACATGACCATAACTCCACCAAGGACACAATCATGGTCCAACACAAATCAAGTAGCCAATGAATCACTTAGCATAGAAACATATATGGATATATGCAGCAAATATCAAATTACAATGTACATATACATGGAATTAGAAATCCCCGGTTACCTCACTTAATTGAGTCAATATCACATAAGCCAATATCAATTGCCAACCCTTTAAAGATCCTAAATTACCAAAACCAAATTCTTAGTCATCATCCATTTCAAGAATCAATTACACATCCATGCTTAGCATCAAGAACTATCTAAGAATCCCTTACCTAGTCTCCAATGATTTCCAAATTCAGACTTGATCTTTCTAACACTAGAAGCCATAATGTCCCACTCCAATTTCTTGGTATTTTTTGCACAAAATCAAAACCCAATATGGAAGTTAGTCATTGGGGCCAACTTTTAACATAAAACTCATTAAAATAAAGAGGAAATACTTACCTAATGGTCTTTCTAATTGAACAACCAAACACTCACTTGAGACTTTGAGATAAGATGAAAATTCAACAAACACAAAACTAATCGAACCAAAATGAAGAGGAAGATGAAAGGATTAACTTCAATATAACTCACCTTGACTGAATCCCCCTCTAAGAATGTAAATCAATGGTAAAATGGTTCTGAAACCCTAACCTCCTTTGCAAATCCGAATTTTCCCTTTTAAGTCTCTTATGTTTCTATAAAATAGGGGGTAAAGGCTATAGAAATTTTAGGATTTTAAAGAAAATAGGCTGACCTAAGGGTCCATGGTCCAATTGGGTCCATTTCCTCAATGTTAGGTCATGATTAAAAGGGTTGGATTTGGTTAACTCAAGTTAGGCCTCTATAAAAGTGGTTCTAGGGATAAATTAATTAATCCTAGGGCCCAAACATAAAATGATAATCTTCTCTTAATTATAATTTTCTTAATCAAGCCTAAATCCACTATTAAATTTATTTTTCAGTCTAGAGTGGCTAAGAATTACTATTTATTTTAAAATGCCAAAAATGATATCTTCATATAATTTATTCCAAAATTCTCATAATAATTCTCTATCATCCCTTAATTAATTAGTTAATTCTCCATTATTTTACTTAATTAATTTCTAGATGTTGCATGTCACACCCGATTTTCATAAAAATAATGGAAACATGCCAAATATAAAAAAGAATCCTCTAAAATGAGTTAGTTAAGGCCAAATAAAAATAGAATAAAATTCTAAATATTGGAAAATAAGGATCCAAGGCTTAAGATGCCTAGAAAGTAAAGCCATAATAGCTAAAGAAATTTCTAACAAAATGCAGTGGCATTTTCGTAATTTTGGGTAACTTTTAGAAAACTAAAAAAAAGGATCTTCAAATGGAAAAATTGAGTTTCTCAGGCTTCTCAAAGGCCCTAAAAACTATTGGAGCCCCTAGAACAATTAAATCCTCTCCGATTTACGTTTTAGAAAGTCAATGAACTCGAACTTTGACCTTTTTTGTTCGGGAAGGTTTTAGACCTGATTTCAGTGACTCCAAAGGCAAGTTATAGGTTAGAGATCCTAAATTTTATGATGAAAAAGATGGTTTTTGAAAAGGATTTGAAATGAACCTAAAAAGAAAAAGCCAAGAATGAGGGATAAAATTGGCATTTTGAAAAGCTTCTTATGGAACCCTTCCTATATGTAGGTGGTGCCCCACTCTTCTCCTCATTTTAGCCAAACTATTTTCTACCTAAAATAGAAGAGAACTCAGCAAGAAAGGGTGCACAAGAGGGGGGAAAGAAGAAGAAAAAGATTAGGAAAAATGTAAGAAATCCTTGGTTTTTCAAGCTCCTTTCTTTAGCAAACTTGTTCTCCTCCTTCTCCTCTTTCTTTCCATGGTATTGGTGCATGATTTGGATCTATTTTGAGCCATGTTTAGAGGGGAGAAGTTCAAATTTTCAAGGAGGAGTGAAAGCAAAGGAGAAAGCTCTTGAAAAAGCTAAAGAATCAAGGTATTTCCATGGCTTTCCTTGCTTCTTTCTCCTTGTTCCTCCATATCTAGTTTCAGCTACCTAGAGAACACTTAAAAGGGAGCAAAATATGAACTAAACCAAGCATGAAACCTAGGTTTTTAAGGGTGAGAAACAAGAATATGCAAAGAAATTCTAAAAGGAGCATTGGAAAACAAGTTTCTAAAGCCTTGGGTTTTCTTTGCATCATAGTATGTATGAAGCATTCTAGTGGTATTTCTAATTGCCTAGAAAGCCTCACATGTGCCATTTCCTTCAAGAGAACAAAGCTAACTCCATGGGTCCATAAAAGGGTACATGTCTCGGCCTAGACAAGAAGAAACACCTAGGCAGAGTTTTAAATTTTTCTAAGGGTAGAAAGGGACTAAATATGATATGAGAACATCAAAGGAAAGCTTGGAAAAAATTTAAAAGCCTTGGTTTGTAAGATGGAAGTGTAGGCTCCATAATAGAACTTAAAGAAGAAACTTGTGTCTAGGCTCTTGGGAGTGAGTTTGTGATGACTCCAAGAGGCTTAAACAAAGTCAAGAGACCTAGATGGAAGGAGAAAAGGGAGATAAGATCTTGAATTCTAGTACTTGCTTCATTAGGTCTCATATGAAACCATTATGTAACCATAGAACAAAGTGAGCTTCCATAGAAAGTGTATGATGCTAGAGCTTGCTTCCATGATGTAAATGTGCCCTATTTAATGTCTTTAGTCCAAGAGAATCAAGCTCCATCCCATTGCAAGTATGTGGCCAAAAAAGGGGAGGAATATCCAAGGAAAAAGTGTTGAGTTCTTACTTCAAGGTAGTTCTCTAACCTTTTCTCACATGCATAGCTTAGTTGTTTTCTTGTCATTGAGTGCTTGTATATGTTTTTGAGCCATGAGAAATGTTTCTAACCAATGCTTACATGTTATGGTACCATTATGCTTCTTGAAATATGTTTTATGGTTGCATATGGCTTGCATGGGTTAGGTTGTGCCAAAAGTCCCTTAGCAAAGGTGAGGATGAGCCAAAAAATCCTTAGAAATAGGTGAGACAAAGCCAAACGTCTCAAGATGAGTAAGACTTAGTCAAAAGTCCCTTGAAAATGGGTGAGGCAAATCCAAAAGTCCCAAGAAAGATGGGTGAGGCCAAGCCAATGCCTTAAAAGCTTATGCTTGTTATGTATGAGTTTATATGACAAGGAAAATGCTTTATACATGTTCACTAGTTGCTTGAACATCATGCATGCATTCTTTGACTTGTTATACATCCATTATGTATGTTTGAAAGAGTTAAGATCTATTGGGATTCTTTGAATCTCACTCCTCCCCCACACATGTCTAACCATATCTAGATGAGTAAAGTGGGCAAATAAATGGAAGCCAACAAGCATCAGAAGCAAAATTATGACAACAAGATAAAGAAATGGCTTGTTTAATTGTATTTTGATGTCAAACTATGTAACCATGAGATGTGTATATGATTTAAACCCTTGAACATATTCTAATATATGTATAAATAGTGCATGTACCTATGTGGAAGCTAGATGAATGAGAATATGAGATTTTGCCATTCCTTTGCCATTATGTGATATGATGCTCTTGTGTATATATGTAAGTGGCAAGGTGAGATTAGGTTTTATGAGGATTTAGATCATTTGGCATACTCTTTTGTATGGTGTTTATACTTTTAAACTTGCCTAAGTGGTTGTGTAAAGCCAAAAAGGCTATTTGGAGTCTTAAGATGCCATTTGAGACTTCAAAATTGACCAAATAGAGAGTTAAACCAAAGTATGAACAAATGAATGATTTTTTCCATGAAATTTGGCTAACAAGTTGGTCTCATCTAGAATTTTTCAAAAAGTTAAAAAGCACTCAATTTGGAGCCCTAGAGGATTTATTATGATTTTTCAAAGTTGGCCAAATTATGCAAAAATGGTATGTTACTGTTCATTTGGTTAGTTTTCTTCTCTATGTCACACATAGGACAAATGAAGTCCAATACTCATGAAAGTTTATAAAAATAAACTAGATACCATAATGTTCCATAGCCACTGAGATCACCTCATTTGGAGTTTTGTAGAGGGAAATATGAATTTTTGAAGTTGCATGATAGTACTAGTAATGCAGCCTGACCTATGTTATTGTTCCATCAATTTTGGTAGCTTAAAGCTACTACATTGGTCTAGACGTATTTTTAGTCAAAGGTAGACATCCACAACATTCCAAAATGGTATGGTTTTCTTGATTTTAATTTTTTTAAAATTATTTATAAATTTCCAAAATTTGTATCAGAAAACTGAAATTTGAACCTAAGAGCAAACCATGGAATTTGTGAGATGTAGCCTTGAACCCGAAGTGAATGAGATCAAATGTGATGTGTGTGACTGGATGGATATGTTATGATTAAAAATTGATATGTATGAGTGTATGTGGTCTATGGGGCATAAAATGAGAAAATGAAACCTTACGTAACACAATAAAGTCCCATTAAATATCCTTTATTTTCTCATATTGAAGGTATGGTTTCTTCTCTTTATGTCCCAATACACATGAGATGCATGGAAATGAACAATGAGACCATGGTATATTAGCTAAAAGCTTAAGGTATTACATTACAAAGGAAAGAAATTGTATGTATTTGATGAAAGCTTTATAAAATTAAGGGTTTAGAAGAGTGAAGATTAAGAAATGCAAAGAACTTAACCTATAAAGCAATAGAATGCAAGATAGTGTCATCTAAGGTTCAAGATGGGCCATAAATATTTCAAAATCCTAGTAAGATGATTTGAACTTTATAATACCATAATTTAACAAGAAATGAATTATGAATGTCCTAAAGACATTAATTCCCTTCATAAACCAACAAAACCCCAAGATTTTGACATTATGGAAGTGCTTTCAACCAAGATGAGGAAATAGCACCCAAGGAAGCTTTTAATTTATTTTAATGATTAAAGAGGCCTAAGTGAGTAATATAAAGGCTAAATAAACCTTTGGTTTGAGAAAAAGAATGAGATTTGATGAGGTAGAACATATGATACCTTGAAAACCCTAAATGTGTACTATAAATAAAATAAGTGATGTGGCTAAGTTTAGACTTGTTTTAACCATAAGAAATAAGTAAAAATGAGATAGTTGAATAATGGAATTGCTCTATGAAGTGTTGCAAATGAGAGGAGGCAACTTAAGGCATTTAAAGTAATCTGAATTTATACTCTAAGTTCTAATATGTACATGTAGCAATAAAATGAGATAGAATAAATTTTAATTATTTTATGTCTTAATTTATGTATTTAAGCCTAGCTAGTACAACCACACCCTTATGTGTGTGGAACCGAGAAAAACAAAGAAAAAGGAAAAGAACAAGTATGGTAGTACTTGATTCCTAGCTTCATCAAGTACCTTACTCTTCCTTTCTTATATGCTTTTAGATGTATTCAAGTTGAGATGCATTGTGTGCATTAGTTATTTTATGAGTTGCTTAAGTTTATGCTTGAATTGGCTATGTTAGTATAATTTTATGCATGTATGAGTTATGTCTTTTGCTCTTAGCAAGAGTGGCAGAGAATTGAGTGCAGTGGTTCTTTTCTAGCCCAAAGATGAGCCTAACTAGTATGTTTTACACCATAAGTAGACAAGTTCATAAGTTTCATGCCAATTCAATGTTTTATGTGCTTTATGTGAATATGACCTTGCATGCTTGCATTTCATTCTTGAATTTTCTATCATATGCATTGGAATGGTTGAGTATTACTATTGAGATTCTTCCTAGAATCTCATCCCTTGTATCCTACTAACTATGACAGGTGAAGCTAGCAAAGAGAAAGAGAAAGAGAAAGAGATAGTTTCTTAAAGCCAAGTTATAATTAGGATTCATGTATGTGTATGTGCTCTTTTTTTTCATATATTTTGATGAAATATAATGGCAACTTATACAAAAGTATTAGATCTCAAATGTATGACTATTAAATATATGTATAAGTCATGGGAGCATATTTTGATATATGAGAATACATAGAGTCAACACGTATATAAGCAAGTGAAAAGGTGATTTTTATATGCAAGGAAAATTTCATATAATGATCCTTTCATAAGTGTTGCATATATGATATGAAATTTGCTCATGGCATGAGATGGCATGTTATGACCAATTGGACCATTTTAGAACAAAAAATTAGTCCAAATGAGCTATAAAATATCCCTTTACCCCTAGCTACCTTAATAACTAAGTTTGAGGCTAATATTTGATGAGCATTTAGAGAATATTTAGAAGTTTCTATAGAGCCAAAGTTTGTATTTTTTATAGTTGTTTGACATAGGGAGCTTTAATTTAATTATTAGGCCAAATAAAGGTTAATTCATAGGTTTACCAAGTTGTGAAGTCATAAAATTATTCATTTCTATTTCTTAATCCATAATTCTCACCCATTTTAACTTTGGTGTTTCTATCTTGATATTTTAAAGACAATAAGGTTCCCTTAATTTAAGCTCTTCAAATTGCCATACCACTTGTTTCAAACCACATTAACCTCAAATCACAATTTAAAAACTTGTATGGAACATTCAATATATATATATTTAAAAGACCAAACACTATGCAAGGCTCAAGTAAATCTAATTTCGAACCCAATTCTTGTGCAATTTATTTAACCCAACAAAAGACATCCAAATTCCATAAAAATTAGTAGAGAGTTTTAAAGCCCAAAACTAAGCTCATTAGGGTTTTCAAAGGTCTTGAAAACCATAGGGATGGTTAGAACCAATTAAAGCCCTTCAGGTGTGCTGAAAATGTTAGACAGTGCTAAGCCTTTAGGCAAAACTATTTTTCACTATTTTAAGCCATCTAAACTCCAAAAAAAAATAGTGTTTTTATGTTAAAGAGCACCCAAAAATTTGTAAAAAGTAATCAGATTCTAATAAGTTTGAAAAATGTGTCCAAATGAAGCAAATGTGTGAGTAGGGGCAAAATGGTTACTTTGAAAAATTATAAACAGAGCTTCTTAAGTAAGCCACGTGTTTCCATCTTCTAGTACCTTCCAAAATCAGATTTTGAGAAGCCATTAATGGTGTCATCCTAAGGGAGGAGAAAAAGATTTTAAGCTTCCATTTAGGCAAATAAATGGCCCCATTTCACCTTATGCCAATTAGGAAAGTTGTTTCTCTCTTTAAGAGCTTTCTAATAGTGGTTTTCTTTTCATGAACACTTGAAGTTCAGATTTGGTCCAAGACAAAAAGGAGCTTCTCTTAAGAAACCAATTGGTGGAAATCAATCAACATGAAGACTAATTCGTAGTGAGATAAGCTTCTGCCCTAAACACTTGTAAAATTTTTGTGTTTTTAGGCCATGTAAGTTTTGACCATGAAAGAGAAAGTGAGGAGGAGAGTTTTTCTTCATGTGTTCTTGATGAAATCAAGGGTTTTAGCATGCAAGGATTTCATATCTAACATTGGTTTCATGGAATCATGAAAGAAAGCAACCTAGACTATGTTATGTTATAATTTCATCCAAGGCTAAATAAATGGGTAACCATGTTATTCTCAACTCCTAATTAGTGTCTTTAGATGTTCTAGGATGCAAGGAATAAGAATCAAAGGCTAGATTTGATTGAAACCTTAAAATCACCTAGTTAGGGTTTTTATGGTACCATTTCAACCAAGAAGAAATTCAAGGGGTTAGGAAGTTGTTCAATGGATTTTAGGGACATGGATAGTCTTAAAATGATATAAGAATAATAATGGAAGCATTAGATTAAATTTAGAGGTTAGATTTTAGAAGTTGAAAATTTAGGTTTCAAGAAAGAGTAAAATGTAACCATTTTGTGTTAAGTTGTATCAGCAAGTTTGTAATTCCTCTAATGAATCCTAATGTGGCTATCTAGATCATATATGATAAGATTTTGAAGCCTAGAGTTGAATTTTTAAAGTTACCCCTTGAGGCTTAAGGTTACATAATGAGTCCCATTATGTGGAAAAGTGAAAATACCAAATGAATAGTGTTAATGACCATATGAATAGTAAATATAAATTTGTGGTTTGAATTATGAATTTTAGAAGCATAAGTTGGCCTAGGATTTAAGTTTAGTGAAATCTCTGACCTACAACCTAAGCAAAGAACCAATTATGGGGAGCAGAAATCCAAAAGGAATTCTATAAGTTTAGGCCCTTGAATATGGTAAAATTTGAACATTTTAGATGATATAATTGTTGCTCAATAAGCATGTATCTTGAAAGCATGTAAAAGAGGGTTCTAAGTACACCTTAAGTGGCCTAAAGTATAGATAAAAGTCATAGAGATTTAAGAGAGGTTGTTATGAGCTCTAGATGTTGATGATACGTTTATGTGATATTCTTAAGACAAGCTAGTGAGGCTCCATTCCATTGTAGGTGTAGAGTCAAGAAAGAAAAGGAAACGAAGCAAGAAACAGAGTGGAAAAGTTAGAGGTTTTATTGTGTTCTTATTATCCATACAAGGTAGCTTACTCTTCCCTATCTAGTTACATACAGACTTATTTAAGTTTGGTATGCATTATATTGTATTGGTTATTTTGTCATAGTATATGTTATATTGCATTGCATCAGTTGTATGTCATGTTTTGCATATTATATTTAATGAGATGAGGCTATAAGATAAAGAGAGGCAATGAGAATGAATGCAGTGATTTTTCCTGTAACACTGATGATTGCCAATTTCCATATACTTTTCCCTTTTAATTAGGCAGTTTATTTATAAATTTTAGCTTAAAAGATTTTAATTAGAAGGTAACTGAGTTTATTGGTCATTTTTACATTCTAGAAATTGATTTATAAAATTTTGGAATATTAATGAATAAATCTTTTAAATGAATTTGGCTAACTTGAGAAAGGAGTTGATAAGGAGTTAGACAACTCATAAAGAGCGAGAACCCCTAGTATAAGTAAAGAAAAGGATAGTGAATAGTCCCGAAAGATCAGTAAGAAATCCGTAGGCCTAGCAAATGAGACAGAGAAAATAGCTCAATATAAAGAAAGTCAGACACAGGGACAATAAGGTTGTTGAGACTTGCCTTTAATGCGTTGACTCCAACTTAGGGTGTTACCCTGTGAGACATTAAATGATAGAATGTTAGTGTAGCCTTGAAATAATGTATGATAAGGCTACTAACAGTGAGGCACATACTGAGTGGCCTAGAAAAGTGTACCTCATAGGTAACACTTAGAGGTAAGTAAGAGTAGCCCAGTAACAGAGGCTCAAAAAAAGAATAAGGATAGTTAGTAAGCTACAGGTCCAATGAGATGGCTAGCCTAGGTTGAGCATAAGTTAAAGCCTAAGGAAGACGACCAATAGCATCATTCTAGGTGAGATATGTGAGTGAAAGGCTCAATGAAAGTTCTCCCTGGATTGAAAAAGGAAAGATAAGACGTTCTAAGTCGGGGAGACCACTCAATAGTGGTTAGCAAATTCCCCTAGATAGACCCCCTAAATTATAGAGCATAGTGGTAAAGGAAGCGAGGAAGAGCTAAGAAACTAGCTACAGAAAAGATACCCTCGCTTTAGTAATGACTAAATGAGTAGACTAAGCCCAGAAAGATAAATAGATAAGGGTTCAATAATTAGTTAGATGAGCTGCCTAATATGAGACTAATATGGGTTTAAGGCACATGAGTAATTAGAGCACCCAGTAGAGCATAAACTTTTAGTAAGATAGAATCTGGACATAGAGAGCACGTGTCCTAGATTGGGTTATCAAAACCCTAGAAATAGCATACTGTGCTCTTAGGGATGAAATTAAAGAAGCTGAACAGAGAGAAAGCCTAGCTTCAATCTAAACATAGAAATGAGTTGAGACAAATAGCTAGTGCCTTAGTACCCTCAGGAAAGTTTGAAGGAGCTAGAGACCACCCCAGAAGGCGAGTCTTATATGATGTAAGGAAGAGTGTAAACCGAGAGCGCCATAAAATGAAATTCCTAGGATTATATGAAATAGAATCCTTCTTACCAAGGGATGGTCTAGCTAAGAGTAGAGTAAGAGTATGAGCAAAAAGTAAACCCCTTGATGTTACAGAGAGCGAATAAATGGAGAAACCTTGGGAAAAGGTAAGTGCTCTTGAGCATAAAGAAACTTGAACTAGCAACAGAAATAGCCAGTAGTAGAACATCCTTTTATCTAAGTAAGAGGATAAGAAAGGTAGAAAAAGAAGATATGACAGTGTTCAAGTCGAGAGCATATTAGATTGAGAATAGATATTCAGTTAATGTGCTTGAGTACTTAAGAAAGCACACTTGTCCTTACATAGACGCCCTTCTAGCATGATAGTGCCCGAAGTAAAAATAGCCGGGCAATACAAAGAGATCTCAGGATGAAACAGAAGAAGAATCCTATTTTCCCTGAGCATTTTATGAGAATAGGGCAGATAGAGAAAAGTATGAGAGGAATACTTTAGATTATTGGGAAACTTGTAATATACAAGCGATAGTGGCTTTGAGCTCAATCATAAGGCACCTATGTATTAGTGTTTGATGTTATGGTTTGCTTGCAACAGAGGCTACATAATATTGGGTTTGGCCAACCTAGTAGTAATGTGGCTTAAGTGCATAGCAAGTGACAGCATCAATCACCAAAGTGTCCCGATAATCGAAAGGTATCCTAATTAAAGAACAAGATGGGTCAGAAAAGGGAGGTAAAAGGATTCCAATGATATCGTAATAGTAAGAAAAGCATGTAGAAAGGAATCCCTAGTAAGGAATGTTTAGATTCAAACAACACAAGTTCAGTATGTATGATCTGAGTTTCTTATAGTACATGTAAATGAAATGAGAAGGGACCAGTGTATAGCCTCTCTCCTGCTAGAGATGTTAGCCACACTTAGTGTGCGAGATGTGCTAGTGCCAAGGCACTTAAAAGTAGAACGTGGGCATAGTTAAAAACTATAGGATATAAGAGGAAGGTTAGAACGAGTACATGTAAAGTAAGTCAATATAGTAAGGAAAGAAAGCCCAAGTGAAAAAAGGCTAAAGTGAGAATCTGAGGATATCATGGGGAGTGATGAACAAAGATTAAGATGCTCCTAAGTATCAGTATGATGGGATCCTAAAGAGTTAGATGACACAGAACCCACTTCACATTAAGGGCACGATGCACTTCTGAGTTAGCCTCAGTTGTTATGAGCAATAGTTACCAAACTTAGTGAGTATGTGTTTTACTATTAAATAAAGTGATCTTAGGCTTTGACATCTCCTAAAGATGGATCATAGTAGATCCCAACATAGCATAGCAGGTTACAATAGACCCTAGCAAGGCTTTGAGAGGTCGCAATAGACCCAGGGATCATAGTAGATCCCACAGAGTTACAAAGAGCCCTAGTTACAGCATGATAGTTCTTTAGTGAGATGACAGCCTAAGGTAGTTTTTACAGAGCAGTTAGTCTCAGATACCAGTACAGTTTCAGCTAGCTTTTGTCTCAAAGACTAGAAATCTCCTGAGCCTGGTAAACCGTTGCCACAGAGATATGAAGGCTTTACTCAGATAGTTAGACCACTGACTAGCTCTCTTGAGAGATGAGCATAGTATATAGGATGAGGAAAGGAAGAAATTAGCTTTTCAGAGTTAGAACCAAATGAACCACTATCTAGTAGATATTTGCCCTGATTGAGGGATAAAGAGATCCCTATATGCTAACCTATGTATTCAGAAAGGGGTCGGGCACAGTTGTTACATGTGGTAAGTGGTGCAGTATGTCTCCAATGATCGAAACTGCGAGAATAGCTAGCATCCAACCAAAGCTCAGTAGTAGTCAGTGGTAGTAGCTCTTCGATGCTAGTATGAGACACATATGTTAGGCCTATTAGTAATGAAATGAGGGACTGCTAAATGCCATTATAAGTGAGCAAAGAAAGTGAAGAAAAGTCTCAGCCTATAGAGACAGATGTAGTAGTAAACAAAGAAATTGGGATCATTAAAAGTGAAACCTTCTTAAAAGAGTTGTAATCCTAATAAGTAATTGAGATATGAAGCCTACGATAGAAAAAATATAAATTGTAATCATGGGATGAGCTAGTAAGAAAGAACACAAAGATGAATTGTAGACAGTACATGTAAATAAGTAATTAGATAGACAAAAACCTCTAATGGCTGTAATGATTAGAAAAAGAAAATGAGACTCTATGAGGAGCCATTGGGAAAGGATATGAAAGACAAAATATAAAATGAGTTACCTTTCGAGATATGTAAATGAGTCCATTGAAAAAAATGTTAACCCCTACAATCGAGTTGAAACTAATCAAATATGATTAGTAAGCTCTCCCAAGATAGGCCTCCAGAGTTAGAAATCACTTTCCCTTATAAGAAAGAATTAACTAGTACTTCATAGCAATAGAGCCCTTATTAAGAGCTAATATGAAAATTTCCTGGCTGAGAAAAACTCAAAGAGTGGAATCGCTGGGAGAAGCGTATAGAGCTAGGAAGATGGGAAAGAAAAGAGGTGTTAGCCAAAGTAGAAAAGAGTAAGAGAAAGGTATACCCCAAATTTTGAGTATGAAATTTATTTAAAGGGGAGAGAAATGTAACATCTAGTTCTTTGTAAACGAGAGAAAACATGAGAAACATAATGTACAGTTTCTCTATAAGCGAATGAAACTCACTAGATACAAAAGGAAGTCCCCCAAAATGAATTAGTTAAGGTTTCAAAAAATTTGGGAAGCATTCTAGACTCCTAAAAATGAGAATCCTAGACTTAAACAAAAAGAAAAATAGAGTTAGAATGAAGACACAATTTCTTACAGAAAACTTACGAAACGTAATGGCATTTTTTAATTTTGAGCAAATTTTGAAATTCACACAGAAGGCTTTTTAAATAAAAATTTTGAGTTCTCCGGGGTTCTTAGAGGCCCTGAAGACCATGGAAAGCCCTGGGACAGTTAAATCCTCTCTGGTTGACGTTTTCCAACATCAGTGTATCTGAACTTTCACGGATTCGTTCGAAAAGGTTTTAGCTCTGATTTGAGTGATTCCAAAGGCATTTTAATAAATTGGGAGCCTAAATTTTATAATGGAAAAGACGATTCTCAAAAAGGAGCTAAAATGAATTAGAAACGAAAAGGCCAAGAACGAAGGGCAAAATGAGAATTTTTTAAAAGTTATTCTTCCTCCTTTGTATATATAAGTGGTGCCCCACTCTCACCCTTATTTAGCCTCATATGTTTCTGCCCTAAACCAGAAAAATAAGCCCTAGGATGAGATGCACAAGAGGAAGAAGAAGAGAAGGAGAAATTCAAGCAAAAAGGTATGAAATTTTGGTAGTTTTTCATGCTTTCCTCCATCCAAACCTCCTCTCCTCCATTCTCCTTTATTTCCTTTGATTAAAATGAAGTTGAAAAATCTGTTTTAAGAGAGAAATTAAGGAGTAAATTCTAATTTGAAGAGAGGAGCTTGAAGAAAGCAAGATTCAAGTGAGAAAAAGCAAGAAAACAAGGTAATTTCTTCTTCCATGGTTGCTATCTCTTCCTCCCCTTTCTCCACCGTTTCACCACACTCAAGACGTCCTAGGAGGGCTTGGTTTTTAGGTAGAACCAAGGGTGATTCTTAGGAAAAAGAGTGTAGAGATTAAGAATATGCAAAGAGAATTAACAAATAACCATGAAAATTTAAGATGCAAAGTCTAGGGTTTCATATGTTCTTTGCAAAATATGATTTGATACCTTGATTACTATGTCTAAATAAGAGTTTAAATGAGCTCTTAAGATCCCTAGAAGTCCTCCCATGTGCTTTCTCCATCAAGAAAACAAAGTAAATTCCATGGAAGCCAAAGTCTTCCATAGCCTCTGCCTAAAGGGGTTTATACAACTAGGGATAGTTTCAAATTTTTCTAAGCCTATTTTTGAGTCATATATGATGAATGAATATGAGGGGAAGCCTTAGAAAAAATTTAAAAACCATAGAAAGTGATTTGGTACCTTATGTTCCATAATATGACTAAAAGAAGCAATATGTAGTTAGGCTCTTTATTTTAGTTGTGTGATGACTCCAAGAGGCTTAAAAGGAGTCAAGAATCATATTTGAAAGGAAATAATGGAGTCTAGAATTTATTTAAAGGGTGTTGCTTTATTAGGTGCATTTTGGAACCATAAAGAGGTTTATAGGTCAAGCTAGAGTTTAAGCAAGTTGTGTGGCCTTAGACTTTACTCCAAGAGTATAATTAGCTTCCATATGATGTGTCTAGGTCAAGAGTAATGATCTCCACCTCCTTAGGTGTGTGAGGTCAAGGGAGAGGATTCAAAGCTTAAGGAAAAGTGTACAAATGCTAGCAAGGTAGCTCTCTCTACCTTCTCTCATGCATGATTGCTTGCTTTACTTGTATTTGAATGTTTATGTGTATTTTAAGCCATGAAAAATGATTTAGTATGAGCTCTTACTCCATGGTACCATGATGATGCATTATGTTTTCCAAATGATGTTTATGATATTTGCTTTAGTTTGCTTAAGTGTGGTGAGGCCAAGAACCTTTAGCCATGGTGAGGATGAGCCAAGAACCCTTAAGATTGGTTAAGACAAAGTAAAGAGTCTCCCAAAAGTGAGGTTGACTCCCAAGAACATGGTTGAGTCTAACAACCTCTTAAAGAATGGGTGAGGCAAGTCCAAAATCCACAAGTAAATAGGTGAGGCCAATCCACTTGCTTGGCAAGCCTATGTATGCTATGTATAACTTTTTCAAATGCTAAGAATGCTTCTTGAATGATTGCACATGTCCATATGCCATGCATGCATTTGTGAGACTTATTTTACATGCTTTATGTATGATTGAATGGGAGATGAGCTATTGGGATTCTTTGAATCTCATCCCCTCCTCTCCAATGTTCTAACATGCTAGGTGGACCAAAAAATCAAGGTAATGGAAGTCAACCACCTTGAAGATGAGAGCATGATATCAAAGTGTCATGAAATTGTTACTTTAAGGCCTTATGGATAGCAATTGATGAAATCCCTAATTGTATATGACCTATGACGTTATAAGCATGTATAATTATGTTAATGTATTGTGTATAAATGAGAGCTAGAATTATATGTATGAAAATTCTCATTTTGGTCATGTAATGGTAATTTTGCATTATGGAATGTCATGTATGAATGGAAGTGGAATGGCCAAATTGAGATGTATGAGGTTTGGGACCATTTGGGCAGCTCACACAAGTCCTAATTATGCTTTTAGACTTGCCCAAGAAGTGCCAAACCCCAAGGGAAGCCATTTGGACATTTTGGTATCCCATATGGAGCTAAAATTGACCATAATAGAACCCTATATCACTTTTTGTCCAAATGAGCTCTTCTTGATTTGAGATTTGGCATGAAATTAGAGCTTGTTGAGAAGCTAAAGAACAGAATTTTTGGAGGTCTAGGAAATATTTAATGAATTTTTAAAATTGAAAATTTGTTTGGTTTTGGTCATGTCACTGTTCATACTAGTCCAAAAATAAAATCTACACATAGGGCTCAAATAATATCCAATTACCACCAAAGTTTATACAAATAAACTAGACATTCATAGTGACTTGTGCCAACTAGAAGCACCTCATTTGGATATCTAAAGAGGGAGAAATGAATTTTTAAAATTTTGTCCAGTATCAAGAACTCCAACTGACCTCAGGTATTGTTTGATTTATTTTTTATGCCTGGACGCACCTGAGCTAGTCTGGAGTTATTTTTTTCATCTAGCTAACATCCACATATTTCCATATTGATATTATTTGTATGAATTGGATTTTTATGGAATTAATTGGACATTTTTGAAATTTTCTGCAAAATTCTATGATAGTACATATGGACAGCCTGACCCCTGGACATTTTTGAATGTCAAATGTTCTTTGTGTTAGATGTTATGGTCTGGACATCTTTTTAGTATGAAGTAAACATGTTTAGCTTTCCATAATGGCCAAGAATGCATGAGTTAAATTTTTCTAGAATTAGTTATAATTTTCCAAAATTTGTGACAGAAAAGAGGAAAATCTAGCCGAAAATATACACATGTATTTTATGCTTCCTTTTGAGTTCCATGAGGTATAGGCCACTTTTAATGATGCAAATGAGTTGTATTCATGTAATTAAATATGAGAATATGATGTATGAACTCATGTGGTCCACATGACACTGAATGAAATTTTTATACGCGACATAATGCTAAGAAATGCATTATTTAATACTATTTTTTCCTTACCTCTTTTGTAAGTTGCTTGATATGAGGCATAGAGATAGTATGAAATGAGCTAGAAATACATGGTGTTACAATGGTAGTTAGAGGAAGAGTAATTAGTTTCATTGAGGTAACCAAGGTTAATTTCCTAATTCCATGTATATGCACATTTTAATCTGATACTTGTTGTACATGTATAATTTTGAATGCTAAATGAATGGTTGGCTATCTAACTTGTTGTGCTTGGACCCTGAGTGAGACCTTGGTAGAGCTATGGTGCGGCTGGTGTAATACCCCAAAATTAATTAAAATGTTAATAATGTATTTAGACTAATTAAGAATAATTATTATGGAATAATTAGGTAAGCTATATGAATGAAAATTTACAGCGAAATAAGTTATTAATATAGGTTTAAGATTTTCAATTAGGTTAAAGCTTAATTTGGGCCCAAAAATTAATTTGAGTAAGCCATGGGTAAGGATTTATGGAGGCCCCAAAGATTTTAGATGCAAGCCCAACTCCTTATCATGAGACTTGGGCCAAGAGAGATCACCTAGCGATAGGCCAATTTGATTTAGTGAAATAGAGGCCCACGACCCAATTTACATAAGCCCTTATAGTTGGCCCAACACACATTATGCAGACCCAAATTAGATTGACTCT
Organism: Erythrophleum ivorense; assembly: GCA_026724425.1. Lineage (NCBI taxonomy): Eukaryota > Viridiplantae > Streptophyta > Magnoliopsida > Fabales > Fabaceae > Erythrophleum > Erythrophleum ivorense. The sequence goes on along the minus strand of JAIUCV010000428.1, from coordinate 223,887 downwards.
TGGCCTAACCCTATCAAATTGTTGCAGCCCAACTTATGAAATAAGGCCCAACAAGAATAAAAATCTGAACCCACAAGGAATTGGGCCATGGGTCAGCACATCCCACTTCTAGCTTTAAATTTTCTGCAGCCCATCTTATCTAGCACCAGCCCACTTGAAATAATGGGCCCATTAGACCAGCCCATCTTCACTAAAACCCTAAGAAGCCTTCTCTCCACCCATTTGGCTGCCAAGGAATTCATGTTCTGCAAACTTAGAAAGCCATTTTGGCACTTGAGAAGAGGGGCTAGGGTTTTTCTGCATTCCTCCACCATTTCTCACTTCTAGAGGAAGATTTGGCCAAGGTAATCTATACAAAACATGTCCCTCTCATTGCCCTCTTCATTTTGGTCTGATTAGTTTCTGGTTTTGAGTATTTTCATCTCCTTTCCAAATCTGAACCTTGGTGTTTTGGTGTTCCCTTGGAAGATTTTCGGAGTAGAAACTAAAGGGGTGATTAGTAAGTATTTCCCTCTCAATTTGTGTATTATTTTTCTAAAAAATGTCCTCAAGGATTGATTTTCATGATGGGTTCTGTTATTGTGCGAAATTACAAGGAGATGAAGGTAAAACAATGAAAATTCTGGGCTTGATGACTGAAATCTGAATTTGGGAATGTCCTATGATGTGTTCTTAGTAGTTGAGGCTGAACTCAATCTATTAACCTCTTAGATGTATAGGTAAGTGATTTCTCTCCTTTTATGAGATGTGTGTACTAAATTCCTATCATTTAGACTGACTTTTGGTGCATGGCCTGTGTATATGCGAAAATGAAAATGTGGAGAGTGAACTATTGTGAGCTTTGATGTCTTGACCTGGAATTGGAGTAATTGACCCTTAGGATGCTTGGGTAAGAAGTTCTGAATGTGCTTTTGTTAAGATTTATCTGTGGATAGGGAAACTCTTTACTAATGGTAGTTGAATGATGATGATTATGCTTATGTTAGGCCTAGTGTGCTTTGAATCATGATGGTAGCTAGAGGATGAGTAATTGGCTTTATTAAGGTAACTGGGATTAATTTTCTAATTCCATGTATATGTTCATGTTAATCTGATATTGTTTGCACATATATGATTTTAAAATGCTAAATGATTGGTTAACTACTTGAATTGTTAATGTGATTGGACCTTGTGAGTCCATGGTGGAGTTGTGGTGCGGCTGTCACCTGTGCATGTGCTTTGATTGAGCACCGGGTTGTGATTAGACCCCAGATGCACTGAGCCCTGGTTGTGCTCATTATGGAGTAGGTGTCATGGACGGACCTCTCCCGGTGTTATTGGCCATTAACATGTTGTATATGACTACTGGTATGGGACAGTAGTTATTGGTAGTTCAACTAGTTCATTTGCGAATTAAATTGATGATTCTGGTATTGATGATATGAAATTGCATTAGATTGATTAACTTGTACATATATATGGGAATTGTGTTTTGTTACTGAGATTATATATCTCATCCCGTTGTGGGCTAACATTTTCAGGGACCAGACCTCTTAGTGGCAAGGAGAAAATTAATGGAAGCACATTAAATAGTTTGGTAGCATGTAGGTTTGGAGGCCTTGTCGAACTATACTGTAACTAGATTGCTAATTTTGTATCATTGCTGCATTGCATCATGAATTACCAAGCATAGGAACTGTATATGTAATTTAATTATCATGGAATTGAACATTATGGTTATAAGTGGCTAACAATGGATATGTGACTTGAACTTGTATGACCATTAAACATTGGCCTCATGTACCTTGTGGCCAGAATACATTTGCTATCATTAAATTATGGTTTTGTTGATGTGTGGTAGCTTGGTAAGTAGAAACCAATACTTTAAATCTTAAGATGGATAAAGATAGATTAACTAGGTAAATCAAGTAGATAAATACCATTAGAGGTTCACAAATGGAGGGAGAGTGGTCCTAGAGTGTCCCTAGAAAGAGAGTGGAGAGTATGAGACAAGATTTTCAAAGTTGTAAGATCAGAAGGAATTGTCCGCGGCCAAAATTTAATTGGCCTCGGCCAAATGGTAACAGAGGGGAATTGGCCGCAGCCAACATTTAATTGGCCTCGGCTAAATGTGGCAAACCTGCCAGGGAAGAAAACAGAGAGCAATTGGCCGCGACGAACAGTGAGGTTAGTCATAGCTAAGTCTGAGAGGCAGATTTAGGGGTGTTCCAGAGGGTATTTAGCCTCGGCAAAAGGGGTATTTGGCCACGGCGAAATGTCAAAAATTTGTGAAGGCATAAGAAGTTGAACCGAGAGTAATTGGCTACGACACAAGGAAATTTAGCTGCGGTGAAAGTGCTTTATTTCTCATATTCACCTAGAAACTTTAGTTTCTCTTAAGGTAATGCTAAGGAATGATCTAGAAACACTTGTAAAAGGATTTTATGAGTTGGAATTGATGGATGGGAGAATCAAAGGCTCCTCATTGATAATTAAATTCACTTACGCATTCAAATAATTGTGGTTGTCTAGTTAATGACCCTAACAACATTAAGGTTTCAAATTTTCTCACTTTTTCCCGATGTAATTAATCTTAATGACTTCAAACCTTGATATATGATTTTTAATCACGTACTTAACCTTAACTACTATAATTAGAAATTAGGGTCATTATAGTTGGCACCCGTGCATTGTGCTTCGATCGAGTATCGAGTTGTGATCAGACCCCTGAATGCACTAAGTCCTAGTTGTACTCACTGTAACAACCCTAATTCTTAATTACTGTGATTAGGCTTAATAGTATGATTAGTAATCACAAATCAAGGTCTAAAGTCATTATAATTAATTAAAATAGGAGAAAGTAGGGAAAATTTGAACTTTGATATTATTAGGGCCATTAGTTAAACAACCACAACTAATCAAATCTACAAGTGATCATAATTATCATTTAAGACCTTTAATTCATCTTGCTACTGATTTCAACTTACAACAACCTTTTATAAATATTCCCAAGTCATTGCACAACATTATCATAGTAAATCTCGAGGTATCTAAGTCAAAATAAGATGAAGTTTAGGTATCTAAGTCATTGCACAACAACCTTTTATAAATATTCGTCACAACTTGGACCTTTTCCGTCACAGCTAAGTTGGTTACTAAAACCCAAAAACCAAGTTTAGGGACCCCCACTGTGACTTGGTACACCTGCACCATGGTGTAAGTGGCTACTATAACCTAAAACTAAAATTTCACACCTTGTGCCGTGACTTAAGTTTTCCAAGCCGCGATAAAGTGCTCTTGTGGACCTACTATTTATGTTTTCACCATTCTCACCACAGTGATAGCTGTAATGAGTTGGACCCTCAGAGTGGCTAGCCTATGTGGTGCCTATAATGTTTGGTTTTCATTAAATGACAGAAACGGGTGTGTTTTCAAAGTAAGTCTTCCAAAATGAATTATTTAAGGTTCCAAAAAATTTGATTAACATTTTAGACTCCTAAAAATGAGAATTCTAGGCTCAGATGGAAAGAAAAATAGAGCTAGAATGAAGAAACAAATTTTGATAGAAATCTTACGAAACATAATGATATTTTTGTAATTTTGAGAAAATTTTGGAATTCACATAGGAAGGCTTTTTCAATGAAAATTTTGAGTTCTTTTGGGTTCTTAGAAGCCCTAAAAACCATGGGAAACCCCGGGACAGTTAAATCGCCTCTGGTAAACATTTTCCAACGTCAGTGTACTCAAACTTTGATAAATTTGTTCGAAAAAGTTTTAACTCCGATTTGAGTGATTACAAAGGCATTTTACTAAATTGGGAACCTAAATTTTATAATGGAAAAGATGGTTCTAAAAAAGGAGCTAAAACGAATGAGAAACAAAAATGCCAAAAATAAAGGGCAAAATAGAAATTTTTGAAAGGTGTTTCTTCCTCTCACTTACAAATAGGTGGCACCACCCCTCCTCACTCGTTTATACATAATTGTTTCTACCCAAATTTAGAGAAGAAAGCTAGGGTTTAGGCGCACCAAAGGGAGAGAAGAAGAAGGAGAAATCAAAGGCTTAAGGTATGGTTTCTTAGTAGTTTTTCATGCTTTCTTTCATCCAAACCTCCTCTCCTCCATTCTCCTTTGTCTCCTTTGATTAAAATGAAGTTTACAAATCTGTTTTAAAGGAGATATTAGGAGAAATCTCGATTTGAAGAGAGGAGCTCAAAGAACACAAGATTCAAGTGAGAAAAAGCAAGGAAAACAAGGTAATTTCTTCTCCCATGGCTGCTATCTTTAGTTCCTCTCCTTTCTCCATTTTGCCTCACCTAAGAAACCATAGGAGGGTTTGATTTTTAGGCAAAATCAAGGGTGATTCTTAGAAAAAAGAGTGTGGATATTAAGAATATGGAAAGAGAATTAACAAAAAACTATGAAATTTCAAGATGCAATTTCTAGGGTTTTAAGTGGTCCTTCCAAAATCTGATTTGATCTCTTAATTTCTATGTCTAAATAAGTGTTTGAACGAGCTCCTAAGTTCCCTAGAAGTCTCCCCATATGCTTCCTCCATCAAGGAAACAAAGCAAAGTCCATGAAGAGCAAAACCCTCCATAGCCTCGACCTAAAGGGGTTTATATAGCTAAGGATAGTTTTAAATTTTTCTAAGCCAATTTTTGAGTCATATATGATGAACGCGTATGAGGGGAAGCCTTGGAAAAAAATTTAGAAATCATAGAAAGTGAGATGGTGCCTTCTATTCCATAATCTGATCAAAAGAAGCAACATGTAGTTAGACTCTTAGTTTTTATTGTGTGATGACTCCAAGAGGTTTAAAAGGAGTCAAGAATCATATTTGAAAGGAAATAATAGAGCCTAGAATTTATTTGAGAGGTGTTGCTTTATTAGGTGCATTTATGGAACCATAATGAGGTTTAGAGATCAAGCTAGTGCCTAAGCAAGTTGTGTGGCCTTCGAATTAATTCCATGAACCTAATTGGCTTCCATAAATTGTGTTTAGGCTAAGAGAAATCATCCCCAGACTTTTGTGTGTGTGTGGCTAAAGAAGGCAACTTTGATTCAAGAGAAAAAGTGTGTAATTGTATCCAAGGCAGCTCACTCCTCCTTCTCTCATGCATGATTGTTTGCTTTACTTATCTTTGAACGTGTGTATGTGTATTTTTAAGCCATGAAAAGTGTTCTAGCATGACTTTGATTCCATGGTGCCATGACGTTACAATATGCTTTCATATGAGTGTGGTAACGCCAGAACCCTTAGCCATGGTGAAGATGAGCCAAAAATACTTAAGATTGGTTAAGACAAAGTAAAGAGTCTCCCAAAAGTGAGATTGACTACCAGGAGCATAGTTTGAGTCCAAAAACCTCTTTAAAGAATGGGTGAGGTAAGTCTAACATCCATAAGAAATTGGGTGAGGTCAATCCATTTTCTTGGCAAGCCTTTGTATGCTATGTATGACTTTCTCAAATGATGAAAATTCCTCTTGAATGTTTGCACATATCAACATGACCATACATGCATTTATGAGACTTGTTTACATCTTTTATGTATGTTTGAATGGGAGATTAGCTATTGGAATTCTTTGAATCTCATCCCCTCCTCTCCAATGTTCTAATATGCTAGGTGAACCAAGAGAGCAAGGTAATGGAAGCCAACCACCTTGAAGATAAGAGGATGACATTGAAGTGTTTGAATTTTGCTACTTTAAGACCATACAAATGGCAATTGATGTAACCAATGGTTGTACATGCACTATGATATTATGAACATATGTAATTATGATAGTATGTTGTGTATAAATGGGAGAATAGGTTATGTGACCGTTAGAATGTGATTGAGTATGTTATGGCAATGTGGCTTCTTGGATGGTATTATGGAATTATGTATAAATGCAAGTGAGATAGCCAAATTGAGGTGCATGAGGTTTGGGACCATTTGGGCAGCTTACACAAGTCCTAATTATGCTTTTAGACCTTGCCCAAGAGGTGCCAAACCCCAAGAAAAGCCATTTGGAAAATTTGGTATCCTATATGGAGCCAAAATTGACTATAATGGAACCCTATGTCACTTTTTTTCCAAATGAGCTCTTCTTCATCTGATATTTGTCATTCAATTAAATCTTGTTGAGATCTTTTTAGAAAGATAAAGAATAGAATTTTCTAAGGTCTAGAGAATATTTGATGAATTTTTAAAATTGGCAAAAATTCTAGTTTTGGTTATGTTACTATTCACTCATATCCGAAATTGAAATCTATCTCATAGGGCACAATTGATGTCCAATTGCCACCAAATTTTATACAGAGAAACTAAACATTCTCAGAAACATGTGTCAACTAGAAGCACCTCATTTGGATTCCTAAAGAGGGAGACATAAATTTATCAAAAAATCTATCTAGTACTAGGTGCTCCACCTAACCTTAGGTATAGTTTGATTGGGTTTCAAGGTCTGGGCATGCCTGAGCTAGTCTGAAGTTATTTTTATCCTCTAGCTAACATCCACAGCTTTCTAGATTGATATCATTTACATGGATTGTATTTTTTTGGAATTAATTGGACATTTTATAATTTGCTGCAGAATTTTGTGACAGCACCAATGGACAGCCTAACCTCTGAACAATTTCGAATGTCAAACATCTTCTGTGTTGGGTGTTATGATCTAGATGTATTTTTAACATAAAGCAGACATGTGTAAATTTCTAGAATGGCCAAAAAGGTATAATTTATATTTTTCTAGAATTAGTTATAATTTTCCAAAGTTTGTGACAAAAAAGAGGAAAATCTGACCGAAAATATATATATGTATTTTATGCTTCCCTTTGGTTTCCACAAGATGTAGGCCACTTTTGATGATGAAAATGAGTTGTAGTCATGTAATTAAGTATAAGAATGTGATGTATGAGCTCACATGATCCATGTGACACCAAATGAATATTTTTATACGTGACGCAACGCTAGAAAATGCATTATTTTAGTTCCCTTTTTCTTACTCCTTCATAGAATGCATGCTATGAAGCATGGAAATGTGATGGAATAAGCTAGAAATATAAGGTGTTACATTTTTTGTATCAGAGCCAGATTCAGGATCTTAATGTGACTTATGGCTTGTATTTGTGAGTTGCCTAGATGTATATAAGCTTGTTTTATGGATGAATTGAGTGTGTTAATGGTGGAAGTATTCCCTTTTTCATGTTAAAGTTTGTTATGATGTTTCAGCAAGATGGTGAACACTAGGAGAGGTCGGCCCTCTAAAGAGGCTCATGCTGATGATAGAGCCAAGCCTAGTGATCCAGTTGCTAAAGCCTTGCAGTCTATTATGGCTCGCCTGGATCTACAGTAGGTCGTAATTATGCAGTTACAAGAACGGCTTGCTGAGAGAAACAGCCAAAGCCCTACACCTCCTCTTCCATAGCCACCTCACCACTCAAATCATCCCAAGTATTCAAGGGTGACTCATTCAGGTCTGCAGCCACATATACAAAAGGTTGCCCCATTCCACTAGCTCAGACACCTCCAGCCCAAGAGCAGCACTTTATCAGTCAGGTTATTACCAAGTTCAAGAAATTAGGCCTCCCATCTTTGATGGTGAAATGAACATAGAGAAAGCCGAGGCTTGGATCATGCAGTTAGAGAAAATATTCCAGGTGATGAAGTACACATGGGAGGCATTCCTCTAGGCCTTTTATGAGTAGTACTTCCCTAATTCAGTTAGGGATGAGAAAGAATCAGAATTTATTCTCTTGAAACAGACTAAGGGGATGTCCATGGATTAGTACATAGCGAAATTTATAGAGCTCTCTCGATACTCCTCCTACTTACAAAGACATGATGATGAGAGGTGGAGAGCAAACATATTAAAGATGGGTCTGCTCCCTGAGATCAGAGACAGGGTAGTGCCACAGAGAATCAAGCACTTAAATACCCTGGTTGAGATATGTAGAGTTATGAAGGTGAATCTCAGGATGATGCAGCCTAACTTCAATGCTAGACCACCTTTCCCTGAGCCCAAAAGACCTAGAGAGGGATTATAGGCTGCAGTTACTAGTTGAAGAGCTGGCAGAAGTCAGTGGAGCCCAAAAGGTAAGAAGAGGAGGACTCAGTCTAGCAGAGGTAGCTTCACACTCGTCACATGTCCCTAGTGTGGCAAGAACCACGGCACCAGACTGTGTTATGTAGGGCAGAATGTATGTTTTAGGTGTGGTAGGCTAGGACACATGGCTAGGGATTGCACCCAGGCTTCTCCACAGATTACACAGCGGTGGGAGATGGCTCTTCCACCTAGACCTCAAACCCAGGGTAAAGTTTTTGCCCTGTCACAGCAGGAGGCTAGCCAGTCCCCGAGTCTAATTCAAGGTACCATTAGAATAAATGATTTTTTTGTAATTGCATTATTTGATTTAGGTGCTAGCCATTCTTTCATATCATATGACTGTGCTAGGAGGTTAGGTCTGAGTATGCATACACTTCCATATGATTTGCATGTATCTACCCTAACAGGAAATTGAGCCATTACCTCTTATGCTTGTTTGAATTGTGTGATCTAGTTTAATCACTATCTTACCACTCTTGATTTGATTTGTATGCCACTTATTGATATCAATGTGATTATTAGCATGAACTAGATGTTCACAAATAATGCCACACTAGATTGTAGCCACAGATGTATTACTTTACCTGAGTGTGGGATTGTGCCTAGTTTGAGGACTGAGTTATCTGTCATGACTACCTCCCATGCTGAGAGATCTCTAGGGCATGATTGTCAGGGATACCTAGTTTTTTTTTCAGTCCAGGCTAAGGTAGAAGAGGGTAAGATGAGTTTCTTGTAATGAGGGAATTTCCTATAAAGATTAGTGGACTACCCCTAGAGAGAGAGGTCAAATTTCCTATAAACATTATACCTGGGGCAGATCCAGTGTCTAAAGCCCCCTATAGGATGGCTCCCACTGAGCTAGCTGAGCTTAAGAAACAAATAGAAGAGTTCTTAGAGAAGGGTTTTATTAGATCCAATGTTTCACCATGGAGAGCTCCAGTCTTATTCGTAAAAAAGAAAGACGGAAGCCTTAGGCTATGTATAGATTACTGAAAACTTAATAAGATAACTATTAAGAATAAGTATCCTCTCCCTCGGATAGATGACCTCCTAGATTAGTTAGTAGGAGCGTCAGTATTTTCCAAGATAGACCTCAGGTCGAAATATCACTAGCTTAGAATAAAGGCTGAGGATATTCCCAAAACAGCATTTAGAACTAGATACATGCATTATGAGTTTTTAGTTATGCCCTTCAGGTTGATGAATGCACCCGCAATATTCATGGATTACATGAACAGAGTTATCAGGCCATACTTAAACAGATTTATAGTTGTCTTCATAGATGACATCGTCATCTACTCAAAAAGTAGAGAGGAACATGAGTAACACCTGAGATTAGCCTTGGAGACCTTCAGAGAGAGATAGTTGTATGCTAAACTTAGTAAATATAAATTCTGGCTCATTGAAGTTCAATTTCTAGGTCATGTGATCTCCCAGGCAGGAGTCACAGTAGATCCCTATAAGGTAGAGGAAATATTACAGTGAGAGAGACCTAGGACAATCATAGAGATCAGGAGCTTCCTAAGTTTAGCAGGTTACTAAAGGAGGTTTATTCAAGACTTTTCTCAGACAGTGATGCCACTGACCCAGCTTACTAGAAAGAATGTGCTATTTGCGTGGAATGAGAAATGTGAGAGTAGTTTTCAAGAATTGAAGCACAAGTTAACCACAGCTCGAGTCCTAGTACTCCCTGGCCCTAGAGAGACATTTGTAGTCTACAATAATGTCTTAAAGAAAGGGTTAGGATGCGTACTTATGCAAAAAGGCCGAGTGGTAGCTTATGGTTCTAGACAGTTAAAATTCCACAAGAAAAACTACCCCACACACGACCTAGAGTTAGCCGCAATAGTATTTGGTTTGAAGATATGGAGACACTACTTATATGGGGCAACTATAGAAATTTATAGTGACCACAAAAGCCTTAAATATTTATTTGAACAAAAAGAGTTGAATATGAGACAACGAAGATGGTTAGAATTTTTGAAAGACTATGATTTCACGTTGAAATACCATCCCGGTAAGGCTAATGTGGTAGCTGATGCCCTAAGTAGAAAATCTATACACATAGCCTGTATGATGATTTGAGAGCAGGAATTGATTAAGAGATTCAGAGATATGAGTCTCTCATGCGAGGTGTATTCGGGAAGTTATTAATGAGTAAAACTCGAATAGAAAATAACCTGAGAGATCAAATAAGAAAGGCCCAACAGACAAATGACCATATAAGTAAGGTTAGAGCCCAAATAGCCCAGGGTAGCATATAGGAGTTCAATCTGTTTGATGATGATATAGTAGGATATAGAGATAAGCTGTATGTGCCTAGAAATACAGAAATCAGAGAGAAAATATTAGATAAGGCACATAAGAGCAAGTACACCATTCTGATGGCCTGGAATGAAAACAGACATAGCAGAATATGTCTCCGATGTCTAGTATGCCACAAAGTGAAAATAAAACACCAGAAACCAGTTAGGTTACTTCAGCTCTTAAATATCCCAAAGTGAAAATGGGATAGTATAGCTATGGATTTTGTCATGGGTTTACCCAGGATATCATCAGGGCATGATGCAATATGGGTAATAGTGGATAGATTAACAAAGTCAGCACATTTTCTTAGCCGTGAAAGCCACTTATACCCTAGATAAATTAGCCCAACTATACATCAGGGAGATAGTTAGATTGCATGGTGTGCCTAGGAGCATAGTTTCAGATAGAAATCCCAGATTCACATCAAATTTCTAGAGATCATTACAGGATGCTCTAGGTACTAGACTTAGGTTTAGTACAGCCTATCATCCATAAACAGATAGATAGATGGAGAGAACCATTCAAACCCTAGAGGACATATGTCTTAGAGATGAAAGAAAATTAGGATACTTACATGCCTCTAGCAGAGTTTGCCTATAATAATAGTTATCACGCAAGTATACAGATGGTATTGTATGAGGCATTGTATAGGAGGAAGTGTAAGTCTTCGATGTGTTAGGTTGAGCTAGAAGAGTAGAGCCCTATAGGCCCAGGTTAGTGGACCTGACTTCCAGACAAATAGAGACCATTAGAAAGAAACTCCTGCAGCCTAGAGTAGACAGAAAAGTTATACAGATAAACATAGATTGTTGTTAGAGTTTGAAAATGGAGATCATATATTTATTAGAGTGTCTCCAATCATAGGGATAGGTCGGTCCATAAAAAGTAAAAAGGTCAGTCTAAAATATAGAGGTCCTTTCCAGATTCTTAATAAAGTAGGACCTATGGCCTATAGACTAACCCTTCCCCCAAACCTGAGCCAAGTACACAATATATTCCATGTTTCACAACTTAAAAAGTACCAGCCCGACCCCTCACATGTCATAGAATATGAGAATGTGCAATTATAGGATGATCTATCATACATAGCATCACCAGATTGAATCATGGATGTTAGACTCAAGCAATTACGGAATAAGATGATACTGCTGGTGAAAGTAGTTTGGAAGGGGTTATCTCCCAAAGAAGCTACCTAGGAGCTAGAGGATGATATGAGAAAGAAATATCCAAAACTCTTCCCATGAGTTATGCTATCTAAATTTCGAGGACGAAATTTTTTTAAATGGGGGAGAATTGTAATGTCCGGTTTTCATTAAACAACAAAAACAAGTGCATTTTCAAAGCAAGTCCCCCAAAATGAATTAGTTAAGGTCCTAAAAAATTTGAGTAACATTCTAGACTTCTAAAAATGAGAATTCTAGGCTTAGATGGAAAGAAAAATGGAACTAGAATGAAGAAATAAATTTTGACGAAAATCTTACGAAATATAATGGCATTTTCATAATTTTGAGTAATTTTTGGAATTTATATAAGAAGGTTTTTAAATCAAAGTTTTGAGTTCTTCGAGGTTCTCAGAGGCCCTGAAAACCATGGGAAGCTTCAGGACAATTAAATCCCCTCCAAAAGACGTTTTCCAACATTGATGTACTCAAACTTTGATGGATTCGTTCGAAAAGGTTTTAGCTCTGATTTGAGTAATTCCAAAGGTATTTTACTAAATTGGGAACCAAAATTTTATAATAGAAAAGACATTTTCTCAAAAAGGAGCTAAAATAAATGAGAAACGAAAATGCCAAAAATGAAGGGCAAAATGGAAATTTTTACAAAGTGTTTCTTCCTCCCACCTATAAATAGGTGGTGCCACCCCTCCTCACTCATTTAGACACAATTTTTTCTACCCAAATTCAGAGAAGAAAGCTAGGGTTTAGGCGCACTAAAGGGAGAGAAGAAGAAGGAGAAATCAAAGGCTTAAGGTATGGTTTCTTGGTAGTTTTTCATGTTTTCTTCCATCCAAACCTCCTCTCCTCCATTCTCCTTTGTCTCCTTTGATTAAAATGAAGTTTACAAATCTGTTTTAAAGGAGATATTAAGGGGAACTTTCGGATTTGAGGAGAGGATCTCAAAGAACACAAGATTCAAGTGAGAAAAAGCAAGAAAACAAGGTAATTTCTTCTCCCATGATTGGTACCTTTTGTTCCTCTCCTTTCTGCATTTCGCCTCACCTAAGAAACCCTAGGAGGGTTTGAATTTTAGGCACAACCAAGGGTGATTCTTAGGAAAAAGGGTGTGGATATTAAGAATATGCAAAAAAATTAACAAAAAGCCATGGAATTTCAAGATGCAATTTCTAAGGTTTCAAGTGTTCCTTCCAAAATCTGATTTGATCTCTTAATTTCTATGTCTAAATAAGTGTTTAAATGAGTTCCTAAGATCCCTAGAAGTCTCCCCATGTGCTTCCTCCATAAAGTAAACAAAGCAAAGTCCATAGAGAGAAAAACCCTCCATAGACTCGGCCTAAAGGGGTTTATATAACTAGGGCTAGTTTTAAATTTTTCTAAACCCATTTTTTAGGCATATATGATGAATGAATATGAGGGGAAGCCTTGGAAAAAATTTAGAAACCATAAAAAGTGAGATGGCGCCTTATGTTCCATAATATGACCTAAAGAAGCAACATGTAGTTAGGCTCTTGGTTTTGATTGTGTGATGACTCTAAGAGACTTAAAAGGAGTCAAGAATCATATTTGAAAGGAAAGAATGGAGCTTAGAATTTATTTGAGGGGTGTTGCTTCAGTAGGTGCATTTATGAAACCATAATAAGGTTTATAGATCAATCTAGTGCCTAAGCAAGTTGTGTGGCCTTAAAATTAATTCTATGAACCTAATTGGCTTCTATAAATTGTGTTTAGGCCAAGAGAAATCATCCCCACACTTTTGTGTATGTGTGGCCAAAGGAGAGAGCTTCGATTCAAGAGAAAAAGTGTGTAATTGTATCCAAGGTAGCTCACTCCTCCTTCTTTCATGCATGATTATTTGCTTTACTTGTCTTTGAATGTGTGTGTGTGTATTTTTAAGCCATGAAAAGTGTTCTAGCATGACATTGACTCCATGGTGCCATGACGTTACAATATGCTTTCATATGATGTCTATGATGTATGCTTGGGTTTGCTTGAGTGTGGTAACGCCAAAAACCCTTAACCATCATGAAGATGAGCCAAGAGCACTTAAGATTGGCTGAGACAAAGTAAAGAGTCTCCCAAAAGTGAGATTGACTCCTAAGAGCATGGTTGAGTCCAAAAACCTCTTAAAGAATGGGTAAGGCAAGTCCAACATCGAGCAAAAATTGGGTGAGGTTAATCCATTTGCTTGACAAGCCTTTGTATGATATGTATGACTTTCTCAAATGATGAAAATGCCTCTTGAATGTTTGCACATGTCAACATGACCATACATGCATTTATGAAACTTGTTTACATCTTTTATGTATGATTGAATGGGAGATGAGCTATAGGGATTCTTTGAATCTCATCCCCTCCTCTTCAATGTTCTCATATGCTAGGTGGATCAAGAGAGCAAGGTAATAGAAGCCAACCACCTTGAAGATGAGAGGATGACATTGAAGTGTTTGAATTTTTCTACTTTTAAGACTATACAAATGGCAATTGATGTAACCAATGGTTGTACATGTACTATGATTTTATGAACATATGTAATTATAATAATATGTCATGTATAAATGTGAAAATAGGTTATGTGACCATTAGAATGTGATTTGAGTATGTTATGGCAATGTGGCTTCTTGAATGGTATTATGGAATTGTGTGTAAATGCAAGTGCGATAGCCAAATTGAGGTGCATGAGGTTTAGGACCATTTGGGTAACTTACACAACTCTTAAATATGTTTTTAGACTTCACCAAGAGGTGCCAAACCCCAAGAAAAGCTATTTGGATAATTTAGTATCCTATATGAAGCCAAAATTGACCATAATAGAACCCTTTATCACTTTTTGTCCAAATGATCTCTTCTTGATCTGAGATTTGTCATGCAATTAAATCTTGTTGAGAGCTTTCTGGGAAAATAAAGAATAGAATTTTTGGAAGTCTAGAGAATATTTGATGAATTTTCAAAATTGGAAAAAATTTCTGATTTTGGTCATGTTACTATTCACTCAGGTCTGAAATTGAAATCTATCACACAAGACCCAAATGATGTCCAATTGCCACAAAATTTTATACAAGGAAATTAGACATTCCCAGTGACTTGTTCCAACTAGAAGTACCTCATTTGGATGTCTAGAGAGGGAGATATGAATTTTCAAAGAATTTATCTAGTATCAGGCACTCCACCTGACCTCAGGTACTGTTTGATTGAGTTTCAGGGTCTGACCTTGCCTGAGCTAGTCTAGAGTTATTGTTTCCCACTAGCTAACATCCATAGCTTTCCATATTGGTATATTTACATGGATTGGATTTTTGTAAAATTAATTAGATATTTTTAAAGTTTGTTGCAGAATTCTGTGACAGCACCAGTGGACAACCTGACCTCTGGATCATTTTGAACGTCAAACGTCTTCTATGTTGGATGTTATAGTCTGGACGTATTTTTTAGTGACAAGGAGATATGAATTTTTAAAGAATCTGTCCAGTACTAGGCGCTCCACCTGACCTCAGGTACTGTTTGATTGAGTTTTGGGGTCTGGCCGTGCCTGATTTGGTCTGGAGTTATTGTTTCTCGCTAGCTAACATCCATAGCTTTTCATATTGGTATCATTTACATGGATTGGATTTTTGTGAAATTAATTGGATATTTTTAAAGTTTGCTACAAAATTTTGTGACAGCACCAGTGGACAGCTTGACCTCTGGACCATTTCGAATGTCAAACGTCTTCTATGTTGGATGTTATGGTCTAGACGTATTTTTAGCATAAAGTAGACATGTGTAACTTTCTAGGATGGCTAAGAATTCATGATTTTGATATTTTTAGAATTAGTTATGATTTTCCAAAATGTGTGACACAAAAGAGGAAAATCTGACAGAAAATATATACATGTATTTTATGCTTCCCTTTGGTTTCCACGAGATGTAGGCCACTTTTGATGATGCAAATGAGTTGTAGTGATGTAATGAAATATGAGAATGTGATGTATGAGCTCACATGGTCCATGTGACACCGAATGAAAATTTTGATACGCGACGCAACGCTAGAAAATGCATTATTTTAGTTCTCTTTTTCTTGATCCTTTATGGAATGCTTGCTATGAAGCATGGAAATGTGATGGAATAAGCTAGAAATATAAAGTGTTATAGTGCCACGATTGGTATGCCTCCTAGAACTCTTAACCCAAATTATTCAAATTGTGCTACAACAGAAGTACCTATGCCGCGGTGAAGTTGTATTTTATTACCCTCCTTGGGTAAAATTTTCATCTTGTGCCGTAGTAAGACATACTGCATCATGGCACTCCTCACTTTTGACTAACTCTTGGCCATGACTCAGCTATTCTTAGCCTTGGCGCAACTCTCTTCTACACCTATACCTCCTAAATTTCGTCTCTTATACTCCAACTCTCCCTCTAGTAGCACTCTAGAGCCAGTCTACCTTAATTTGGGAGGGTCTAATAGCATTCATCTACCTAATTTACCCATCATACCTAACATTACCAATTCAAGACTTAGGTGTTGATTCCTACTCCCTAAACTATCATACATTAGCAATTTATGTATCAATGACAGCAAAAAGGATTTATAACTACTAACATTATCATCCAAATATACATTCTAATATAAGATTCCATGCATTACTAGTCTAAGTCAACAATCAAGGTACCACATGATTACATTCTCAAATAATAAACCATATCTTCGGATTAACAAGGTTCTATGCCAGATATATAATTGCATACATCAAATACCAAATTGTAAAGAGTCTAACTCCTTATTAGTTACATCATTGTTTACTAAAACATAAAATATCTACACTTAGCAATATGATTAAATGATGATGATGCTATAAAAAAATAACAAAAATTAGCATCTATCTTAGATTAGATCCATCTAAGTATAGAATTTTCCACACATAGTCTTAGTTCATGGATGTTCATCTACTTGCTTCCCTTTATCCTTACCCAAAGGACCTTCACCTGAAATAGTTACCCATGAAATGGGATGAGATGCAAATCTTAGTAACCAAAGGCAAATTTCATTCATATATTCCAATTTAATTAACATATGTACATGAAATCAGATAAGCATTAGAAAATATACTAGTCATATCAGCAAATAAAATAATTGAGTTATTAGTGACTACTATCCCATACTAGCAATCACATTTCCACATGTTAAAGGCCACTAACATTGGGAGAGGCTCGTCTATGGAACCAACTCTCTAATGAGCACAACCTAGGTTCAATGCATATAAGGGTTTGATCATAATCCAGTACTCGATCGAAGCACAATGCATGACTGGCAGCTGCACCACAGCTCCATCATGGACTCACAAGATCCAATCATAATATATCATATAGCAACTATTCATTTAGCATTCAAAATCATATATGTGCAGCAAATATAAAATTAAAGTAGATAAATGCATGGAATTTAACATTAACCTTGGTTACCTTGCTCTGTAGACAAATTGGAAAGCTATCAGTGGTACCAAAATCTCCCTATAATCATAATATAAGAAAATTACTATTCTAAATCATCATTTATAGTAGCAAATAGGTACCTAAAGAATTAAAATACTAATGGCTACCTAGAGAACACTTACCCAACCACTATAAGTCTCCAATTTCGGATTTGATTGCTCCTGCACCAATAACTTCATAATATCACTTCAAATTCTAGGTAAATTTGTACAAAATTTATACCCATATTATAAATAAACTATATGGGTCCTAAACCAGCAGAAACTACCTCAAATTGGGAAGGAAATACTTACTTAATAACACCTTTAACCTTAACCTCCAAAAATCCTCTAAGAAAACACCAAATAGCCCATATCAGCTTTAAGGTATGGTGAAAATACTCTAAATGAGAAACCAATCAAGTCAAATTGAAAAGAAAAATGAGAGGATTAAGTTATATAATAATCACCTTGACTGATTTTGACTCTAAAAGTGGGAAATAGGGTCAAGAAGATAATGGAAAACCTAGCCTCCAAGGGACCCCTGAAAATTGCTTAACCTCTTGTGTTTTTCTTTTCTACAGAATGGGGAGTAGTTACTAAAGGTTTAGGGTTTAAGTTTGGGTCCTAATTAGGTTATAGGCTAACCCAAAGGCCTAAGTCTAGGTGGTTCAGATTTTTAGTTGGGTTCGATCAAGTTTCAAGAGTCTATTTAACTTAGATCTGCATAAGTAAAAATTAGGCCTCCATTAGTCTTTATCCATGACATACTTAAATTAATTATGGGCCTAGATGAAGTTTCTAAACTAATTGAATCTTAAACCCACATTAATAATTTATTCTTCCATAAGTTCCATTTCCCCTTTCCACTTAATTAGCTTTACTAATTACCTCAATTAATTCCCTAATCATCATAATTAATCTTAATTAATTTCGAGGTGTTACACTCACTAGGGAGTTGGTTCCATGGACAGGCCTCTCCCGATGTTATTGGCCATTAACATATTATATGTGATTACTGGTATGGGACAGTAGTCACTGATAGCTCAACTAGTTTATTTGCTAATTGAATTGATAATTTTGGTATTTGATGATATGAAAATATATTATGTTGATTAATTTGTACATATAAATAGAATTTGCCTCTTGTTACTAAGATTGTAAATCTCACCCCAGTTATAGGCTAACATTTTCAGTGATCGAACCTCTTAGTGGCAAGAAAAAATTAATGGAAGCCTATTGTATGGTTTGAGAGCCATAGGTTTAGAGACCTTATAAGATTGGGTTTGCATAATGAGAATACTAGTTTTATGTATTTGTTACATTGTATCATGAATTGCCAAGTATAGGGATTGCCTATGTAATATAATTATCATAGAATTGAACATTGTGATTAAAATTAACTAATAATTGATGAATGATTTGATCTTTTATGGCCATTAATCATTAGCCCTGTAAACATTTGTGGTTGAACCATTTTTGCTATCATCGAATGGAGTTGACTAATATGAAATTAAGTTTTGATTAATCTAATTCAATCCTAGACCCCTAGACAATGAGGATTAATGAATCATGATATTTAGGAGTTGGAAGGTCAAGAAAACTATGCATGTTAGTCATGGAAGCCGTAGAATTCATCCAAAATGAGTGGTATAGGGTTAGAAAGTATGAAAATGAGAAAATAGCATCAAGAAGGGGCAAAGTCACAGCATAAAGGACTTGAGCCATGGTCAAAATTAAAGTTTGAGGTAACAAAGGCTAAGAGTACTACAACTAAGGTGATTTGAGTACAACCCAAGGTGAGAAATTAGGCCCAGGGGTAACAGAAAGTAGTCTCACCATAGTACAAAGAAGGCTCACCACAACAAGCATCGGGAGGTGAGCTCCAGGAGGCCCTCTTACCGCGACACCACATAGGCTCACAACAATGAGAATTATGAAAGTGTTAATAGTAGATTCCCAAGAGCACCTTCACCGCGACACAGAGAGCCTGAGTCGTGGGTATACCAGGTTAGGGTAGGAGTCTCCAAACTTAGCTTTTAGGTTATAGTAACCAACTTAGTCGTGACAAGGAAGGTCCAAGTCATGGCAAAGGTTCCTAAACTCTTATTTTAACTTAGAAACCTTAAATTCTCTCATGATAATGTTTTGTGATGCCTTGGAAACACTTATAAAAAGATTTTGGAAGGTGGAATGTAATGTCTAGTTTTCGTTAAATGACGAAAACGAGAGTGTTTTCAAAGCAAGTTCCCTAAAATGAATTAGTTAAGGTCCCAAAAAAATTTAAGTAGCATTCTAGACATCTAAAAATGAGAATCATGGGTTTAGATAGAAAGAAAAACAGAGCTAGAATGAAGAAATGAAATTGAATGAAAGACTCACGAAATGTAATGGCATTTTCATAATTTTGAGAAAATTTTGGAATTTACATAGGAGGGCTTTCTAAATAAAAGTTTTGAGTTCTTCGAGGTTCTCAGAGGTCTTAAAAATCATAGGAAGCCCCAAGACAGTTAAAACCCCTTCGGTGGATGTTTTTTAATATCAATGGACCTAAACTTTGATGAATTCGTTCAGAAAGGTTTTAGCTCTGATTTGAGTAATTCCAAAGGCATTTTACTAAATTGAGAACCTAAATTTTATAATAAAAAATACAGTTCTTAAAAAAGAGCTAAAACAAATTAAAAATAAAAATGCCAAAATAAAAGGGCAAAATTGAGATTTTTGAAAAGTCTTTCCTAAACCCCACCTATATATATAGGGTGCCTCAGCTCCTTATTCACTTAGCTCATTTTGGTTCTGTCTAAACCAGAGGAAAAACCCTAAGAGTGAGGTGCACCGAGAGGAGAAGAAGAGAAGGAGAAAAATAAGGTGAAAGGTATAGAAATTCTTAGTTTTTCATGCTTTCTCTTTAGCCAATCTCTTTTCCTCCTTTTCCCCCTTCTTTCCTATAGTTTTATTGAAGTTTTTGGATCTATTTTGAAGGAAGAATAGAGGGGAAATTTCGAAATTAAGGTGAGTAAGCCAAGGAAGGTGAAGAACAAGCAAGAAGAACTAAGGAAATCAAGGTATTTTACCATCTCTTCACTTGATTTTCCTCCTCCCTTCACTTATGGGCCTTTCGACTTACATATGGCCAGCCCCAAGGAGTTGAGTTTTAAACTAAACCAAGGGTGAATCTTAGGAATTTGAGGGAGAAGAACAAGGATATGCAAAGAAAATAACAAACTAGCTATTAGATTTCAAGATAGCAAATCTAGGGTTTCAAGTGTTTCTTGTAAAATCTGATTTGATACCTTAATTCCTAGGCCTAAATAAGTGCTTGAATGAGCTCCTAAGATCCCTAGAAGTCTCCCCATATGCATCCTCCATCAAGAAAACAAAGCAAACTTCCATGGAAGCCAAATGCTTCATAGTCTTGGCCTAAAGGGGATGAGGTACCTAGGGAGAGTTTTAAATTTTTTTCAAGCCTATTTTTTAGTCATATATGATGAGTAAAGATGAGGGGAAGCCTTGGGAAAAATTTAGGAGGACTAGAGAATGAATTGGTGTCTTAGGTTCCAAAATATGACCTAAGGAAGCAACATGTTGTTAGGCCCTTTGTTTTAATTGTGTGATGACTCCAAGAGGCTTAAAAGGAGTCAAGAATCATATATGAAAGGAAAGAATGGAGCTGAGAACTCATTTAACGGGTGTTGCTTCATTGAGTGCATTTTTGGAACCATAAAAGGGTTATTAGACTAAGCTAGTGCTTAAAGAAGATGTGTAGCCTTAAAATTGATTCCATGAAATTAATTGGCTTCCATATATTATGTTTAGGCCTAGAGAAATCAATTCCACAGTCTTATGTGTGTGAGGCCAAGGAAGGGAGCATTGTTTCAAGAAGAAAAGTGTGTGGTTGCACCGAAGGTAGCTCACTCCTTCTTCTCTCATGCATGAATGTATGCTTGACTTGTCTTTGAATGTGTGTATGTGTGTTTTAAGCTATGAAAAGTATTCTAGCATGAGATTTTATTCCATGGTGCTATGATGTTACATTATGCTTTCAAATGATGCTTAATATCTTTGCTTGGGTTTGCTTGAGAGTGGTGAAACCAAGAATCCTTAGCCATGGTGAGGATGAGCCAAGAACCCTTAAAATTGGTTGAGACAAAGTTAAGAGTCTCCCAAGAGTGAGGCTGACTCCCAAGAGTATGGTTGAGTTAAAAACCTCTTAAAGAAAATGAGTGAGGCAAGTCCAAAATCCACAAGTGAATGGGTGAGGCTAATCTACTCACTTGGCAAGCCTATGTATGTTATATATAACTTGTTCAAATTCCAAGGATGTTTCTTGAATGCTCATACATTTCAATATGTCCATGCATGCATTTTCAAAACTTGTTTTGCATATTTTATGTGATTAAAAGGGAGATGAGCTATTGGGATTCTTTGAATCTCATCCCCTCCTCTCCAACATTCTAACATGCTAGATGGACCAGGTGAATAAGGTAATGGGAGCCAATAACTTGGAAGATGAGAGATGACAAGAAAATGCCTTGATTTTGCTTCTTTATGATGATATGAGTGGCAAATATTATAATCCATTATTGTATATGTCCTATGACCCCATGAACATATGTAATTATGCTAATGTATTATGTATAAATGAGATTTAATGGTATATGCATGATGTAGTGCAATTTGGGTATGGAATGGTAAGACTAGCCTTGTATGTTCTTGTGTATGGCATGGGATGAGAAAGTGAGTTTCCAAATTCTGGGTTTATGCACCTTTAAGACAAGTTTAAAATGTCATTTTGGTGCATTTCCACATGCTCAAGTGGTCATGGTGGCCTTGGAACTCAATACGAACCATTTGGACCCCTTATATGGCACAAAAGTGACTAATTTGTAACCTAATGTCAAGATCTGACCAAATGAACGAATTTGCCCATGAAATTTGGCACACATGTGGATCTTATCCAGATATTTTTGGGAAGCTAAAGATCAAATTATTTGAAACTCTGTGGAATTAATTATGATTTTTTAAAGTTGGCATTTTTCTGCTAAACTGATACAGGTACTATTTACATGGTTAGAAACTTGAGCAATGTCATTTGTGGATCAAATGATGTCCATGCTCATACAATTTTATAAAAATAAACTAAACATGATAAGCTTTCCATGGCCACTATGATCACCCCAATTGGACCTCTGAACAGGAATATATGAATTTTTAAAGTTGGAGGTTAGTACTAGGGATGACAATCAACCTTAGACACTATTCCATTGATTTTCAGTGGCTAGCAACCCCTGTTGAGGTTGTAAACATTTTTAAGATAAAGTATACATCTATAGCTTTCTAGAATGGCAAAGAATGCATGATTTCAATTTTCTAGAATTAGTTATGATTTTTCGAAATTTGTGACAAAAAGCTAGAAATTCTGGCCTAGGCTGCACTATGGTCTTTTATGTGTTTCATCTACTTGCACAAGTTCTAGGCCACTTTCTTGGATGGTTTTAAGTTGCATTAGTATAATTAAATATGAAAATGAGCTTAATGAGTTCATATGGTCCACAAGACGTCGAATGAAAAATTTATCCACTACGCAACACAAATTTATTCATTATTTTTAATGCTTTTTTTCTTTGAGAATTTGTATGATTCTTGGAAATGATCTTAGACAAGGGATGAGATGAACTAGATGAACATGGTGTTACATGGAACCTGTGGTTAAATGAATCAAATATTTTAATTAATAATTAGAATCATTTGTAGATTCAAATCATTGTGATTGTTTGGCTAACAGCCCTAATAATATCAATGTTCAAATTTTCTCACTTTTTTCTAATTTGATCAATTGAAATGACTTTAGGCCTTGATTTATGATCCTTAATCATGTAATTAAGCCTAATCATTATAATTTGGAATAAGGGTTGTTATAAGCAAAGAGGTGAGATTTGGGAGAATTTCAATAGCTAATCTCAACATTTTCAATACATACAAAATGTTATGAGTGTATGCCATGTATATGGTGCAAGAATGCAATGCTTATGCCTCATATAAATCAAATGCATTAAAAAAAACATAAAACTCATTCCTTTCTTAGCCATTGCATTATCATAACCTTACTAGGCTTAACTCTTCTCAGCCCAAGGGCCAAGGAAGAGCTACTGCGCTCAATTCCATGCCTTATGCGAGTTAAGAGCTGAAAACATCTCATACTCATACATAAAGCTCATTATGAAAATCATGATAAACATATCTCATGAATGCATCAAGCAACAACATAAACAAGCATTCAAACTTATTCAAGAACTCAAAGTATGCAACAAAAAGGAGATAAAGCTACCTTGTAATTTTAGGAACTTGGATGTACCATAATCCCACTTATTGGTTTCCTTTTTTTTTTTTACTTTCTTTGGCTTGGCACTTACAAGTGAGTGAGTTTGAGTTAACTTAACTTACCTATGACAATTATAAGCTAAGTTAATTCCATGGAACTCATTTTTAGGTTTCATATTTCTTACTTAATCTCATTAGGAATGAAAGTGTCAATTCAAATGACCAATAATCCAAAAATTGAATTGAACTCAATAAATTGAAAGAAGAGCACCCTGAAGCAAGGCAATTAGAGTCTAAATGAGACTAAGATGTTAATTAAAATAACTAAGAATGTGGATTAGAACCTAAAGTTAGCTTGAAACTGGAGCCAAAATGGCCAAACGGAAAGCTATAAAAGTCAGTGACATTTTCATAATTTCAGGCAAGTTTTAGAAAACTCAAAGTAGGGATCTTTAAATGGGAAAATTGAGTTTCTCACGGTTCTCAGAGGCTCAAAAAATCATCGGAACCCCTAGAATAGTCAAAATCCCTCTAGTTTGCATTTTTGGTCGCCGATTGACCTAAACTTTAACCGAATCATTTGGTAAGGTTCTAAATTCAATTTAGGTGAAATCAAAGGCATTTTATGAATTACAGGACCTAAATTTTATGATAAAAAATACAGTTCTCGAAAAGGAGTTGAAATAAGCCCAAATGAGAAAAACTAAGATGAGGGACTAAATTGTAATTTTGAAAAGTTGCATAAATAGGCCCCTAGGCTTCTTAAAACACGACCCTTTCTTCTCCAACCCTCATAACTAACTTGCTTTTGGTCCAAATAGATTCTAGGGTAGTCTTGAGTGGCACACCAAGCAAGGGAGTAAGGAAAAGAAGATTCAAGGCAAAAAGTATAAGATTTCCTTACTTTTTCATGTTTTCTCTTTCACCAAACCTCTTCTCCTCTTGCTCCTCTCTTCTCCTATGGTTTTGATGATTAATTTGGAGATGTTTGGTGATTGGTTTAGTAGAAGAGAGGGAGAGTTTGAAGGAAAACTTTGAAGCATAAGAAAGTGCTCTTGAAAAGCTTCCAAATAAGGTAAATACACATGGTCTCTCTTGCTTCATCTTGCTCCTTCTCTTTTTATGCAATTCGGCCAGATTAGGGGTGGTATATTAGAGACTTTAACTCAACCCAAACTTGATAGAAATGGGAGTTTTGAAGCCTAAGGAATCCAAGGAAGCAATTAGAATTCAAAAAGAACCATTAGAAAGCAACTTATCGAAATTAGGGATTTTGTTGCACCTTGGTAATTATAAAGCTTTCTAATTATAGTTTAGGTTGTTTAAGAGTATGTATGAACTCCCAAGACATCTAGGAAGCTTCACAAATAGCAATTTCCCTAGGAAATGGAAGAAAACTCCATAGGCTCCCATGATGTGCTAAGTCTTAGCCTAAAAGGGGAAGTGACACCTAGGGAGAGTTTTCTTTGATTCCAATGATAGAAATGGCTTAGGTATGAATAACAAACACCAAAGGAACTATTGGTTTGAATTTGGAAACCATATTTTGAAAATTGGAAGTTAGGTTTCCTTTTTAAGACATAAAGAAGCAACTTGAGTTTAGCTCCTTGGAGTGAGTTTGTGATAACTCTAATGAGTTTGAATGGAACCATATGACTTAGATTAAGTGAGAAATTAGAGCCAAGATCTTGAATTATATGAGTTGCTTCATTATACCTTGTATGGAACCATAATTGTGGCATAAACTAGAGATAGCTTGTGTAGAGTTTATATGAGGTAAAGATGGTTCCATTAATGTATTTGTATCTTGTTTGATGTGTCTAGTCCAAGTGAACCAAGATCCTCCTAAGTGTGAGTGTAAGACTGAACCAAGAAGCTAGGAATCAAAGGAGGAAATTGTGTTTCTTGCACTAAGGTAGCTCTCCACTCTTTCTTATGTGCATTTCGTGGTTGTGTAATTGTTATTGAATGCTTTTATGTGTGTTTAAATCACGAGACATGCCATTTGCTATTGGTTTGTTGCTATGGTACCATTATGCTTCTTGATTTGCTTTTGAAATGTGAGATTGCTCTTTATGGGTAAGGTTGTGCCAAAAGTCTCTTGGAATGGGTGAGGTGAAGTCAAAAGTCACTAAGGATGGGTAAGACAAGAATAAGTGAAGATAAGTCAAAAGTCCTAGATAATAGGGTGAGACTAGACCAAAAGTCCCTAGACCTTGTTCTTAGCTTTGACATATTTGAATCACATGGAAATTACGATTTGAATGATTCTTGGAAGTGTTTGGTATATACTTGTATTCTTTGACATGAATATATGCCTTGTTTGCTTACTTGAAAGGGTGGAAGAGCTACTGAGATTCTTTGAATCTCACTTTCCCCTACTTTCCATCTACTTGTGTCTAAGTGAAGTCCAAGGAAAAAAAGATGAGAGCCGAGGAGCATGATTTGCAATATTTTGACAATAGAATACCTTTTTGTATGCTTCAATGTCAAAATATGTATCTATGAATCATTTTTTATTATAAACCCTTGAGCAATTGTAAAAGCATATAAATATGTTATATGGACCAAATGTGGAGCCAAATGAATGAGATTGTAGAGTTTTGACATCCTTGAGCCATGATGTTTATATGCATTTATGCAATTGGAATGGAGGATTTTAGTTTCATGATGATTTGAACCATTTGGGATGCTTCTATATGCTGTGTTTATATTATAGGATGTGCTCAAATGATCATGGATAGTGTAGAATGCCATTTGGTGCAAGTTGACCCTATTATGGTATAAAAAATTGCCATATTTTTAGCTGACTCACAAACTAACCAAATGGAAAATTTTGTGCATAAAATTTGGTATGAATATAGGTCTCATCTAGTTCTTTTCACAAAGCTAAAGAGCACCCAATTTGGAGCTCTAAAGAATTTATTATGATTTTTCAAAGTTGGCTAAATTATGCAAAATCTGTCACTATCACTATTTATATGGTCAGTTTACTTTTCTATTTCATTCATGGGCCATATGAAGTCCAATGATTATGAAATTTTACAGCTATATAGTATACATCCTAAGCTTTCCATAGCCACCAAGAACACCCCATTTGGACTTTTGTAAAGGGAGATGTGAATTTTTGAAATTCTGGTACAGCTGTAGGATGCCACCCAGACTTGATGTACTATTTCATTCAATTTATCTAGCCAAACATGATTTTTTTGACCTAAAATTTTTTTAATAGTTAAGGGACATCCTGAGCTTTCCAGAATGTTATAATTTACATGATTTTGATTTCTGTAGAATTAGTTGTGAGGTTTTGAATTTCACATCAGAATATGGAATCTAGAAAATCTGCAACTTGGAATTTGAAATCTTGATGCTTGGCTTAAACCCGAATTGCAAGCTTTGAATTGTGATGTTTCTGGTCCATTAGGTGTGTTATGGATGGAAGATGATATTGGTAAACTCATATGGCCCATTTAACCAGAATTGAATTATTTAGACTTATGATAACAGTTATTTCCACTGCTAAAAGTATGGAATTCATGAAAATAATTATTTTATGCCATTTGTGATATGATTTAGGAGATGTCTTGATATGGTGTGACATCAATTATGACTAATTTAAACTCATTTTGAAGCAACCTTTGGTTCTTGCTTTCCTAACCCAAAATCTTACTCTCAATAAGTCTTATAACTCTCAATAAACTCATTTGAACCATTACATGCTTAGTTAGAAGGATTTAGAACCAACTTGCTTTATTAACCTAATTTTGGTCCTTAAAATTTCAACTTTCATTCTAAACCTCTTATATTTAATCCAATGCTTCCATAATTGTTTATTCATCATATTTAAGTCTCTAAATGCATTAGAACTTAAAGAAACACTTATTACCTATGCTTTTTACCCCTTGGCTGAGACCTCACTTATGGAAGAACATTATGAGCTTTTGTTGTTTCTTACTAGAAATTTGATGCACACCCATATTTCTTAGCTTCTCCACTTCTTAGACACAAATTCATATGGCTCCAAATACTTCTCAATAGTCACAAAACTCCTAAGGTGCAACTAAAATCCTAATTTCCATATCTTAAATTCTAAAGTTTTTCCTTTAGTTCTAATTACATATTCTTATTTCTTATGCTCCAAAACCTTTGTTCCTACCTTGCTATGGCCAAAACTCATCATCTCCCATATAGTTCTAGGTCTATTTGAACACACACATAAGGGAAAGACTAAGGAGAAGCAATCTTTAACTATAGAAACATACCTTGTTCTAATGTATTTCAAGAGAGAAATTTGGTGCTTGGCTTGGTTTCTTCAAACTCTCTCCTTCCTCTAACAAACCAGCCACAAAAATGCTTCCTTCTAAAAACCAAAACCACTAAAAGAAAAAGCTCAAGTAGGAGAACCAAGTTGCTGAAGGCAAGAGCATGGAAAAGTGTCATTTTCTTACCTTTTCTTGGTCTTCTTTCCTTCTTCTTTCTCCTCTCCTTGGTGCGACTCTCTCCTCTAATTCAGATGGTTCAAGTTTTGTGTAGAGAGCTTTAGGTCGTGCTGGACAAATTTAAGAAGGAAGGCAGTGAGTTATAACACTTTTCATAATTCCTATTTTGCCTTTCAACTTCATTTTTCCCGTTTTCATTCATATAGCTCCTTTTTTAGAACCCTATTTTTCATATAAAAATTTAGGTCCTCTAGTTTATTAACAATATTTACTTTCAATTTTATGAGCTTCAAAGCCATCGTGAATCATCTAGTCAAAGTCTAGGTCAACTGATAGCCTAAAATGCACACCAGAAAAGTTTTAACCATTCTAAAAGTTCTTATGGTTTTTAGGACCTCTAAAAACCCTAAAAACTTAATTTTACCATTTAAAGTTCCATCTTTTGAGTTGTTAAAAAGTTTATTGAAATTACAAAAATACCATTATATTTTTTAGTAATTTTATTTAGCTATCCTGGCTCCAATTTCAGGACATCTTTAGTTTTGTATCCTCATTTCTAAATGTCTAAATTATTATTCTAATTTTATTTAGCCTCTATTCCTTTGATTATGGGGTCTTCCTTTTATAACTCATTGGTTTCCATTTAATTTTAGAAAGATCAAATATTACAATCTACATATAATTCTAACACAAAACACACACACACGCACGTGTATGGACACCAGTAGAGGGGACTGCGCATAGACATCAATTCCAGAGATCTGAAAAGAGAGAGCACATCGTAAAGGTAATAACTTATCTCATACTCAATTTAATCAAGTTGATGGATCCATGGAAGAAACGAATTAAAAACTCCGCTGCATGTATAGTTCGTTTCTTACAAAACTTACCATTACATAACTAAAATGTGCATTTCCATTCATACAACCTTAGCTCTCAATTTTACATGGTACATTAACACAGTTATACATGTTCATAATATCATAGGACATATACAATCATTAATTATAACATTTGCCATTCATATGGCTTTAAAGTAATAAAATTCAAATACTTAAGTGTCATGCTCTCATTTCTCATATAGTTAGCTTCTATTCCCTTTCTCTCTTGATCCACCTAGCATGTTAGAACATTGGAGAGGAGGGACTGAGATTTAAATAATCCTAATAACTCTTCTCCCTTTCAATCACACATAAAAGTATGCAAACCAAGTCTTAAAAATGCATGCATGAACATATTAACATATGTGAGCATTCAAGAAATATTCTTGGAATTTGAACAAGTCATACATAACATATATAGGCTTGCCAAGTGAGTGGATTAGCCTCACCCATTTACTTGTAGATTTTAGACTTGTCTCACCCATTTTCTTAAGAGGTTTTTAACTCAACCTTACTCTTGGAGTCAACCTCACTTTTGGGAGACTCTTTACTTTGTCTTAACTAACTTTAAGGGTTCTTGGCTCATCCTCACCATGGCTAGAAGATTCTTGGCTTCTCCACACTCAAGCAAACCAAAGCAAGCACATAAAACATCATTTGAACATATAAAACATCATCATGGTACCATGGAATAAAAGCTCATGCTAAAATACTTTTCATAGCTCAAAACATATATACACACATTCAAAAACAAGCCAAGCATACATCCATGCATGAAAGAAGGTGGAGAGAGCTACCTTACTTACATTTATACACTTTTTCCTTAAGTCTTGAATCCTCTCCCTTGACCTCATACACCTAAGAAGGTGGAGATCATTTCTCTTAGCCTAAACACAATTCATAGAAGCCAATTAGGTTCATGGAGTTAATTCTAAGGCCACACATCTTCTTTAAACACTAACTTGATCTATAAATCCCTTTATGGTTCCAAGAATGCACCTAATGAAGCAACATCCATCAAATGAGTTCTAGGCTTCATTCTTTCCTTTCATATATGATTATTGACTCCTTTTAAGCCTCTTGGAATCATCACATAATTAAAACAAAGAGCCTAACTATTTGTTGCTTCTTTTGGTCATATTATGGAACATATAAGGCCATCTCACTATCTATGGTTTCTAAAATTTTTCCAAGGCTTCCTCTCATACTCTCCCATCACATATGATACAAAACTAAGCTTGGAAGGAATTAAAACACTCCTTAGGTACATGAACTCTCCTTGGCCGAAGCTATGCTTCCATATGGCACAAATGGAGTTGTTTTAATTTCTTTGATGGGAGAAGCTTGTGGGAGGCTCTCTTTTCAATTCTAGTTTATATTCTTGATCCTCACACTCTATAGCCTTTGGTTCCATCAAGAACATATAAAGAAAAACTCTGCCCCTTACTTTCTCTCTCTAGACCTAAGCTTAAATGGCTTGGAAACATAAGATTTTGCAAGTGTTTCAAAGGAAGTCTTACCTTAAAACAGAGCTCTCTTCGCGTAGATTATTTTCCACTGATTGATTTCTTGAAAAGAGTTCCTTTTTGGCTTGGGTTAGACCTAAATCTTCAAGTTTTCAAGAAAAGAAAACCACCATTAGAAAGCTCTTAGAGAGAGGAACAACTTTCTTAACTGGCGTGGGATGAAATAGGGCCGTTTACTTACCTAAATAGAAGCTTAAACTTTTTCTCTTTCTCCCCTCTTAATGTCATAACTTTGCTGTCCATTTTTCTACAAATAGAAGCTTGGAGAAGGTGATGAGGTGTAATCTTACTTAAGAAGCCTCTTTTACAATTTTTCAAAATGACCATTTTGCCCCTACGCGCTTGTTTGCTCCTTTTAGGCTCATTTTAACTCTTTTTTGAAAATTATCTTTTCCATCATAAAATTTAGTTCCCAATTAAATAAAATACCTTTGGAATCACTCAAATCAGAGCTAAAACCTTCCTGAATGAATCAGTCAAAATTTAGGTCAACTAACGTTAGAAAACATCTACCGGAGGAGTTTTAACTATCCCAGGGCTTCCCATGATTTTCAGGGCCTCTGAGAACCCTAAAAAACTCAAAACTTTCATTTAAAAAATCCTCCTGTGAGAATTTCAAATTTTGCTCAAAATGATGAAAATACCCTTACGTTTCGTTAATCTTTCATTACATTTTGTTTCTTCACTCTGGCTCTATTTTTCCTTTCGTCTGAGCCTTGGATTCTCATTTTTAAGAGTCTAGAATGCTTCCCACATTTTTGGGTAAAAAATTCATTTCGGAGGACTTCCTTTTGTATCCGTTGAATTTCGTTTGTTTATGGAGAAATTGTACATTACATTTCTCGCCTTTTCTCTCATTTTCAAATAATCAGAGTTACAGGAAGCTCCAGGATAGCTAAAGCCCTTTTGGTTGATGTTTTTCAATATCGATTGACCCAAAATTTGACTGATTCATTCAGGAAGGTTTTAGCTCTGATTTAAGTGATTCTAAAGGCATCTTACTAAATTGGGAACCTAAATTTCATAATAGAAAAGACAGTTCTCAAAAAAGAGGTAAAATAAATTAGAAATAAAAATGCCAAGAATGAAGGACAAAATAAATTTTTTTGAAAAGTCTTCCTTCCTCCACCTATATATATAGGGCACCCTACTCTCCCACTCATTTAGCTTCATATGTTTTTACCCCAAACTAGAGAAAAAACCCTAGGAGAGTGGCACACAAAAGGAAGAGGAAGAGGAGGAGAAATCAAAGGCTAAAGGTATAGATTTTGGTAGTTTTTCATGCTCTTTCCTTTTTAAACCTCTTCTCCTCCATTCCCCTTTATTTTCTATGATTATGTTGAAGTATATGTATCTATTTTAAAGGAGAAATTAAAAGGAAAATTCGGATTTGAAGAGAGGAGGCCAAAGAAGGGAGGATTCAAGTGAGAAAATAAGGAAAAACAAGATAAAATCTCCATCCCATGACAGCTACTCCTTTCCCTTCCTTCTCCCTATTTCGCCCCATATATGTAGCTATAAGAGGGCTTGAATTTTGGGTAGAACCAAGGGTGAATTCTATGAATTTCAGGGAGGAGAGTAAGAATATGCAAAGAAATTCAAGAAAAGATCATTGATTTTCAAGGTAGCAAACCTAGGGTTTCATGAGTTCCCTTAAAAATCTAATTTAATATAATATTCCTAGGCCTAAATAAATATTTGAATGAGTTCCTAAGATCCCTAAGAGTCTCCCCATATGCATCTTCCATGTAGAAAACAAAGCAAACTCCATGGAGGCCAAAAGGAGGCATAGGCTCAGCCTAACATGGTTGAGACACCTAGGGAGAGTTTTAAATTTTTCCAAACCCATTTTTGAGTCATATATGATGAATGAAAATAAGGAGGAACCTTGGGAAAAATTTAGGAGGCCTAGTGAATGAATTGGTGTCTTAGGTTTATAATATGACCTAAAGAAGCAACATGTAGTTAGGCTCTTTGTTTCAATTGTGTGATAACTCCAAGAGGCTTAAAAAAAGTCAAGCATCATATATGAAAGGAAAGAATGGAGCCTAGAACTCATTTGATGGATGTTGCTTCATCAAGTGCATTCTTGGAACCATAAAGGGATTAATAGACCAAGTTAGTATTTAAGGAAGATGTGTGGCCTTAGAATTAACTCCATGAACCTAATTGACTTCCATGAATTATGTTTAGGCCAAGAGAAATGATCTCCACCTTCTTAGGTGTGTGAGGTCAAGGGAGAGGATTCAAGACTCAAGGAAAAAGTGTGTAAATGCAAGCAAGGTTTCTCTTTCCACATTCTCTCATGCATAGATGTGTGCTTACATTGTCTTTGAATGAATGCAAGCAAGGTTTCTCTTTCCACATTCTCTCATGCATGGATGTGTGCTTACATTGTCTTTGAATGTCTACATATATGTTTTGAGCTATGAAAAGTATTTTAGCATGAGCTTTTATCCCATGGTACCATGATGATGTTTTATACATGCAAATGATGTTTTATGTGCTTGTCTTGGTATGTTTGAGTGTAGTGAAGCTAAGAACCCTTAGCTGTGGTAAGGATGAGGCAAGAACCCTTAGAATTGGTTGAAACAAAGTAAAGAGTCTCCCAAAAGTGAGGTTGACTCCCAAGAGTAAGGTTGAGTCAAAAACCTCTTAAAGAAATGGGTAAGGCAAGTCCAAAATCCACAAGTGAATGGGTGAGGTTAATCCACCTACTTGGTAAGCCTATGTATGCTATGTATGACTTGTTCAAATGCCAAGAATGTTTCTTGAATGCTCACATATGTTAATATGTCCATGCATGCATTTTCAAGGCTTATATTGCATACTTTATGTGTGATTGAAAGGGAGATGAACTATTGGGATTCTTTGAATCTCATTCCCTCCTCTCCATGTTCTAATATGCTAGGTGGACCAAATGGACAAGGCAATGAGAGCCCACACCTTGGAAGGCGAGATTTTGACATCAAAGTGTATAGGTTTTGTCTCTTTAAGGCCATATGAATGGCAATTGTTGTAATCTATGGTTGCATATGTCTCATGATGTTACAAATATATATAATTCTACTAATGTATCATGTACAAATGAAGTTTGGGATTATATGTATGGAAATGTGTAATTTGAACATGTAATGGCAAACTTGCATCATGGAAATGTATGTGTAAATGGAAGTGGAATGGACAAATAGATATACATGAGGTTTGGGACCACTTGGGCAGTTCATACAAGTCATATTCATGCTATTAAATTTTCCCAAGAGGTTCCAAACATCAAGAAAGACCATTTGGACACAATTTGGTATCTAATATGGACCAAAATTGATCATATTGAAAACCTATACCACTTTTTGTCCAAATGAGTTCTTCTTAATCTAAGATTTGTCATACATTTAGAGCTTCTTGAGAGCTTTTTGGGAAGGTAAAGTATAGAATTTTTGGAGATCTATGGAATATTTGGTGAATTTTCAAAGTTGGAAAAAATTCTAGTTTTGGTTCAAGATACTGTTCACATTGGTCCGAAAATAAATTCTGTCACTCAAGGGGCAAATGATGTCCAATTGCCACGAAATTTTATAAAGAGAAAATATACATTCTTAGTGACTTGTGTCAACTAGAAGCATCTCATTTTGATGTCTAGAGAGGAAGATATAAATTTTTGAAGTTTTTATCTAGTATCAGGCATCCAGACTGACCTAGGTTATTGTTTGATTAGTTTTTCAGTCCTAGATATGCCAAAACTAGTCTGAAGTTATTTTTTTCCTCGAGGTAACATCTGAAGCTTTCTATATTGGTATCATTTGCATGGATTAGATTTTTTTGGAATTAATTGGATATTTTTGAATTTCATAGTAGAAACCTATATTAGTACCAGTAACTAGTCATACCTTTGCACATTTTCAAATGTCAAACGTCTTCTATATTATGTTCCATGCTTTAGACATATTTATAGTATAAAGTAGACATCTGTAGCTTTCTAGAATGGTAAAGAATGTATGATTCAATATTTCTAGAATTAGTTATGATTTTCCAAAATTTGTGACAGAAAAGACAAAATTCTGGCCTTGGCTACTATCATGAATTTCATGTATTCCCTTATCTTGCACAAGCTCTAGGCCACTTTTGGTGATGTATTTGAGTTGTATCTATGTAATTAAATATGAGAATGTGATACATGAGTGGAAATTCATTATTTTAAAGCCATTTTTCCTTGCTTTTCATGAAATACATGTATGAGTCATGGAAGTAGCATGAGATAAGTTAGAAAGTTATGGTATTATACAGCAACTGTAGGTATATTTCATCCACGTCACATAAACACTCACACCGTTTACTCATCCATCCAGTAGCTACAGGAGCAACACCTGCTCAAGAGTAATTCCACTCCTTTATACTCACAGGTACAGTTGGCAGAAGCACGTGGAGAGGAGCAAGAAGATGAGAGACTTGAGCTTGGGTCCAATAGGCACGATACAAACATGGGCAACTCACGTGTTGAAAAAGGAGCAATACAACGACTCACGTGGGGATGAATATGAATGAACCCATAGGACCAAAGTGAGAAGGCAATAGAGCAAAACAGAGAGTGAAGCTATGATTTTGAAATGGAGAAAGGATGATGAAGTAGCTATATATATACCACGCCACTCTATTCTTTCCCTTACCTTATATACACACTCCACGAGCTTTTCCATGGCACTCCATTCACAGGTTCAGTCACATGCACAGCTGTGAAGAGAAGAGATAAGCTTGGGCAGGAGAAGAAGGTTTCATGTGATTATTAAAAAGAAAAGAAAAAAGCATGTGAGGAACGAAATTAAAGAAGCACATATGAGAGGAGAGGAGAGGAGAGGAAGAGATCCAGATAGGAAGAACACATGCACAGGCTTGACATGAAAAGCTGAGATGGAGGCAGCATGTGAGTGATCATTAAATGATTAAGAGATTCAGGCAAAACCAAGAAAACACATGAAGGATAAAAGAAGCTCGGGTGAGGTGGAAAACATGTGAAAGTAAATGAAGAATACATGTGATTCATTAAGGAAAAAAAAGACTCAGGCAAGCTCCAGGCACGAAACAATCCATCCATTCATCCAGAACATTCATTCCATTCTCCATTGCCGTGGCTCTTCTATCTCCCATTTCCCTTTCCATCAATCATCATTCCATGAAGCACTAACTCCATCTTGTGGCTAGCTAGGAGGAAGACCTTAGAGAAGCTTGAATGTAAGGAGATTGTTAAGGGATTAAGCTAAGTTTTCTATTTTATTTTTCCTCTCTTTCTATATCAATTTTTGTTCTTAAACTTGCTTGATTAGGCTTGTAATTAACTACGATTGGTATAGTTTATAATTAATGGTTGTTTAAACATTAATTAGGAGAGTAATTGAATGATTATTAGATTGAATTAAGTACTGAATTTTCATTCTCCTCCAATTTCTCATGCATGCAATCAAGGTGTTTGACGAAATGTATGATAGAAATGAGTGCTTAATTGTTTGATTTGAGATTTTTTTGGAGTTTAATTGGTTAATTGAATATCCTTGAGTGATAATTCAGAGGCTAGTTGATCAATTAATCATTCAAATTTAGTGTTCATTGATCTTAATGATAAGGATTAATGGTTTGGTGTAGGATTGAGGTCTCAATTCAATCTTAAATTGTTAATTTCTTGAATCTTGCATGGTAACTCAAGATAATTTGCATGAACATAAATAAAGACTCTTAGACCAAAACTAATGATAATTGAATTAGGATAAGGATAGTGGATACCAAGAGATGAATCCAAGGCTAGTCACAAGTCCATTAGTTGCCTCTTAGGTCATACATTTAGGTAGTAGTTAGGAATTTTAATTCACTTTAAATTTTAGCTAGATAATTTCAAAACCCCCTTTAATTAGGTAGCTTGTAAAGTTCTTTTACACTTAGAAAACTCGATTGAATATTGAAATCCATTTCCTTGGAAGACGATCTAAGTTGCACCCTATATTGTAAATATTTTTCAACCTAGTTTATTTTGAGATTGCACAACACAACTATTCAAAATTTGACGCCGTTGCTAGGGATCGAACCCGAGTCGCCGTGTGATAGGTAGGAATA
Source organism: Erythrophleum ivorense (assembly GCA_026724425.1). NCBI lineage: Eukaryota > Viridiplantae > Streptophyta > Magnoliopsida > Fabales > Fabaceae > Erythrophleum > Erythrophleum ivorense. The sequence goes on along the minus strand of JAIUCV010000428.1, from coordinate 187,619 downwards.
CTCACCACTATACTACAATGACTTGGATTTTTCTTGTTAAACCCATAGCAAAAAAAAAAAGAAAATGTTTTCCACCTTGTTTTAAGATACCTTATGAATTTCAACAAGCATTACATCTAACTAAGATAGGTGAATTTGTGTTTTACATCAATTTAGGCCATTGTTATTAGAAGTTGAGGAAGATTTTCCAAAAGGAAAAAAATGGAAAGAAAAGAAGAGATAGAAAAGCAAAAGAAAAATAATGAATGAAAAAAAAACTAGTAGAAAATCAAAGAAAGAAGTTTTTTGAATTTTGTTTATCCTAATAGGAAATAAGGCCTAGAAACACATTCTTCCCTCTCATAAGTTCCTTTTATTGCTTTTGAGGTTCTAAGGTATCCATTGGTTTGTTTTCCCTTATTTTTGTATACCCATTCATTTCATTCCCTAACCTTATTACAACCATGAATAAAGTCCTCTTGATTTGTGTATTACATTTGACATGGGTGGTGAAGACTTAGAAGTTAGACAAGCCTATGGTAGTGAGGTTTTGATAGGTGAAACTTGAGTGATACACATTGCCTTAACCACTTGAGAGTTGAGAGTAAACACTAATCCATGTGAAGGGCTAGGCACCTTAATTCATTCTTTTCAAATGAAATTGCCATAGAATTTGCTTTCTTGATGCAAATGAAGTTAACTTTGATTGTTGAAGTGTTGAAGAGTAGTAATCATTCTTTAACTTGTGATTTTTACGCTTTCTTTTTGCATTTTCATTCTCCACTTGCCATTCCATTAGCCTTTCTTTTGATCTTGAGTTTTGCCTAAGAGTACAAAAGTCCAAGTGTGGGGGAATACTCACCTTTTTTATTTTTTTGTTGCTATGGGTTTAATAAGAAAAATAAAACAACGTTCAAAATGGCCAAACAATGGGTAGAATGCATGTAAGGTTGGCTTTTTAGCTAACTATCTATAAAAGAAATGAATGTCTTATCATTTTTGTGCATGCAAATGCAAATGTGGTCTCAACAAAGAATCAGAACAAGTTTTAGAGTGAAAGTAATGATAGGTAAATACACATTAGGAATAAACAAATAAAGCTCAAATCCTCACCAACTAATGGCTATCAGAATAATTCATTGAAATCAAATTCGATGCCACTTCACTTGAATCAAGACACAAGATCTATCACTTATCATGTCAAAGTGAATCCAAGTTATAGTCATCTCAACTTGAAATTTTCACAAAAACTAAAAAAATAACATTATTTTTTTCTAATTTTTCTCAAAAAATTTTTAGCTTTTTTTAACAAAATAAGGAAAAGGTGAAATGGAATGGCTCTCCCCCCCTACACTTAAATATTACATTGTCCTTAATGCCAATACAAAATCCAATCAATAGATAGACAACACAATATAAAGAGTGAAGAGGAAAGTGTAGAACTAGATGAAATGGCATGAAGATTCCAAGGGTGGCTTAGATTTCCATGTAGTTGGTTACCAACCATTTTTACCTACAAAATAGAACAAAACAAACAATAATGTGGAAAAGAAAAGATAACTAAATCCTAAACTAAACTAAAAAGGACTCTACCAAAAGACTAACTAATCATAAGTATTAAAGACCAAAATTAAAATAGATTCACTCCTTTTACATTGAACAACTTTAAGTCTAACTACTTTGAAACATTTTGATTGATCATTCAAGGATGATGCATGGACTTTCTTAACCATTAGTAGTTTCAAAAAGTCAAATTTAGCATGTTCAAAAGCAATAAAAGAAGAAAAATGAAATTTAGGAAATTCAAAACTAAAGAAAAAGAATCTAAAATCAAGTTTAAACATTTTTCTCTCCAAATATTTGTCAAAACCAATAAGATCAACTAGACTCTCATTAGTAAGAGTCATTGTATCAATGGAAAAATTAAATTGCAACTTCTCACAGTCTTTCAAGTGAAAATCTTTTAAGGTATCTAGCAAGTGCTTCATTTTAATTAGGGGAGTCTGTTGATTGTTGGGAACTAGCTCACCAACTTCATGAACTTGTTAAGGACTCTCAACAAAAGAAATAATATCCTTCCTTGTCAAAGAGACATCAGTAGACTCACAAGATTCTAAATAATGATCATCAACAAAATCAAGTCTTTCACTAGTGTCAACAACAGTACAAGTATCAATAGGATTCTGAATATCAGCACTAGCATGATCAGAAGAATCAATATTAACAGTTTTAGTGCAAATATAGGACTCATTGGACTTAACAGAATTATCAGACCTTATAAACTTATCTATCTCAACACATACAGGACATGTATGCAAATCATCACATAAGCATTTTAAAGTAGAGTCTAAATTATCAACAACAAGCTGCTCAACAATTTTCCTAGCCATATCATTATTACATGCTACATCTACTATCTCACCAATCATGTCATCACATGCTAAGTCACCCCCACACTTATCTACTACCCTAGCTCAATAGGATCATCATCAATTGGCTCAAAAATGAATTCATCACTATAGTCATAGCTAGGGGTCAAAAAACCAAGTGCATCAGTACACAAAGATTCATTAACATCTACAAATGTATCATTTTTGCTCAATGTATTACCATAATCAAACATATTAGGGGATTCAATAATAATTTCCTCATCTACATCATCATCCTCAAGCAATTCAAGATCAACAACATCATGTGCATTAGTAATCATAGTGCTATTATGTAAATTAGAATTAGTCCCAATGAAATTCAATGTATTAGAAGATGGAAGCATATTACCTAATGAATAAGATTCTTCCTCCTATATACATTCTCTTTTGATGTGCTTTTCTTTCAATTCAGTAGCACTTAAGGTAGATTGATTCATTTGAGCTTTTGAATCCTTCATGAGGTTATCCATCATTTGTTGGTTGTGAAGATGCAACTGTTCATTTTCTCATTGGAGTTGAAGATTAAAAACTTCTAATTATTGCCTCATCCTCTCTTCCCAACTCGATTCCCACTGGGGCTCTTGTTGCATATATCCCTTATGATAGTTATAAGAATAATATTCTAGTTCTTGCACATGGAAATTGTGGTATGGCTCAATGTAACTGGAGTGAATTTCATAGGGATGGTGGTAAGGCTGGTAGAATGGCTATTGGAATTGTTATGCTTGTCTTCATTGCTCAAGTATGCCATGAAGCATTGATATAGCTTCATCCATCTTTCAGAGAATCCTATCATTTGCACAAGAATCAAAGACACCTTGATTAGACATATAATAGGGATCCATTAAAAGCAAAGAATATGATAAGCACAATTAATTCTAGCATAAGAGAAATTACAAAAAAAATTACAATTAATATTAACTCTAAATTAAGAAAATTAAAATCAAATGAAGCTAACAACTATATAACAATAAAAAAATACTTAAAAACAAAGGACAACCACACAAAATAAACTAACAAAAAATAAAGAAATTAAATCCAGAAAATTGAAAAAATCCTAAGAAATTTGAGAAAATACTAAAAAATTAGAAAAAGTGCTTTAAATGTTGGAATTTGGCCTAAAAATGGTACACCTAATAATTTTTCTATTACTTTTGCTCAAAACACCCAAAAACCTTGGAAAACAAAGTTTGAGAATTTTCTTGGCACATCAAACAAAAATTCCAATAAGCAGAACACTTGTTACACAACACCAAAATGTCTAAAAACTCACTTTAAAATAGAACAAAAACCATATAAAAACAGAAGAAAAACATAGCTAAAACACTTAGAAAACTTTTTCAAATAATTGAGAATCCAATTTTTGTAACACCCCGAAATTTATTAAATGTATTAGTCGCGAATTTTGGCTAATTAAGGAAGATTATGAAGAGATAGGAGTCGTAAAGATAAATGCAATTTAAGTATCTTAACATAACAATTATTAATTGGATAATTTTAAAGGAAGTAAAATAATGATTTTGGGATTTAAGCATGATTTGGCTATGAATAATTCATGTATGATAAGAACATTATTAGAATGCCAATTTTATTTTGATGCAGGTCCAACTTCATTTCATGGAAGCCCAACACTATTCTCCTTACAGGCCCAACTCACATTTAACCCATTTAACACTTAAAACATGGCCCAACTAATATTAACCTTTGAACCCACTAGAATTTAAGTCTTAAGGTTAGCACACTTCATCTTAATTCAAAGTGTTCTACAGCCCACCTCACCAAGCAAAGGCCCAATGACTAGAAAAAAGCCTAAATAGACCATAGGCTAATAGGTCAACCCATTTCCCCCTAATAACCCTAAAGGTTCAATAGTTTCTCCCCCCATTCAATAGAAAACACAAGGGAAAAGAAGAAATTCGCATGTTAGAAGAGGGGCTTGGGTTTCTCAATATTTTGGCTCAGATTTGCATTCTTAGAGGGAGATTTAGCCAAGGTAGGCTCTATATAACTTGACCCTCTTATCTTCCTCTATATTTTGGTCTGATTGGTTTGTCATTTGTAGAATTCTCATCTCTTCTTAAGATGAAATCTGGTTTTTGGATGATTCTTACAAGATTTTCGGAGTTAAAGGTTAGAGGGATAATTGGGTAAGCATTTCCCTTCCATTTTGTGTATTATTTTGCTGGAAAATGTCCCTAAGCATTGATTTTCATAATAGGTTCTGCTATTATGTGAAATTACAAGGAAATGAAGGTAAAACACTAAGGTTTCTGGGTTTGATGACTCAAATTCGAATTTTAGGATATCTTATGGTGTGTTCTTGGCAGTTGAGGCTCTACTAAGTCCATTTGACCTCTAGGGTGTATGGATAAGTGTTCCTTCTCCTTTTGTGTGGTGTATGTGCTGAATTCCCACATTTTGGATTGACTTTTGCTACATGGTTTGTACACGTGTGAAAATAAAGTTGTGGGGAGTGAATCATAGTAAGTTTTGATGTATGGACCCTAAATTGGTGCAATAGATCATTAAGAAGCTTGAGTAAGAGTTCTCAATGATTTCTTGTTAAGATTAATCTGTGGATAGGGAGAATTTCCTTGCTAATGATAGTTAAATGATGATAATCATGCTTATGTTAGGCTTAGTATGCTTTGGATCATGATGGTAGCTAGAGAAAGAGTAATTGGCTTCATTGAAGCAACCGGGGCTATTTTTCCTAATTCCATATATATGCTCATGTTAATATGATATTTGTTACACATGCTTGATTTTGAAATGCTAAATGATTGGTTGACTACTTGAATTGTTATTGTGATTAGACCTTGTGAGTCCATGATAGAGCTATGGTGCAACTGCCACCTATGCATGTGTTTCAATCGGGCATCAGGTTATGATTAGACCCTAAATGCACTGAGTCTAGGTTGTGCTCATTAGGGAGTTGGTGTCGTGGATGAACCACTCCTAGTGTTATTGGCCATTAGCATGTTGTGTGTGATTGCTGGTATAAGAAAGTAGTCATTAGCAGCTCAACTAGTTCATTTGCAAATTGTAACACCATCATTTCTAGCTTGTACCCATCATACCTTACATGCTCATATGAGATATGGGAAGAATAAAGGGAGATCTTCCTCATTGGATTCCTACATTTTCCCACATAGCATCATGCATGGTTAAAAATTCACTTTAGTGTCACATGGATCGTGTGAGCTCATTATATATATCCTCATATTTAATTGCACCATTACAAATCATTTCAATCCCAAAAACATGCTTTAAACCCATGGAAATCAAAAAGGGATATGAGACATGTATATTCATTTTCGGCCATACTTGGCCTCATTTCTGGGCAAAGTTTGGAAATTCATAACTAAATCCAAAAAAATTGAAAACATGTAATCTCAGTCATTCTGGAAATCTTAGGATGTCTACTTCATATAAAAATATGTGTAAGTCATAACATCCCACACACAAGATGTTTGACACGCGAAATCATCTGGAGGTCGGAGGGGTTCCTGATACTGTCACAATTTACTGATATGGAATTCAAAAATGTCTAACTAATTCCAAAAAAATACAATGCTTGAAAATGATATCACTATGAAAATATGTGGATGTTAATTAGAGAGGAAAAATATCTCCAGATCATTTCCTCAAGCCAAACTCTCATAAATCGATGGAACAGTACCTCGGGTCTGGTAAGATAACTGATACTAGGTAGAACCTTTGAAAATGCATAACTTCCTCTCTAGACCTCTAAATGAGCTTCTTCTAGTTTCTACAAGTCACTGTGACTATCTAGTTTCTGTCTATAAAATTTTGTAGCCATTGGACCACGTTTGCCCCTCAATGACACAATTTCCCCACTGACCAAATGAACAGTGCTTAGGAAAATCTGAATTTCTGATACCAAATTTGAAAAATCATAGAAAATTCCATAGACCTCCAAATGACTTGATCTTTAGCTTCCCAAAAATCTCTAGACAAGATCTAGTCACATGACAAATTTCAAGGCAAGGAGAGGTCATTTGGTCAGACTTAAACATCATGGGCAAAATGACCAATTCCTTGTGTTAAAAGAGGCTTCAAGGGTTCAAGTTTTCCTCTCCTACCTCTAAGGCTCTATGAGCACATGGGAAAGTATTAATATAGGCTATCAAACATGGCTCAAATGCCTAACAACCCAGATTTGCAAAACTCACTCTCCCACACCAACACATACACCCATGTGGGCAATACTAAGATCTTGCCATTCATTCTAAAACTTACTACATCATGCACTATAAATTCAATTCTCATATATATACATTAAGTACATCCATTTACAAGTGCGACATCATGTACATCATTAAATTACATCCCTTAACATAACTACCAAATGGTGACAACATGACTCTTTACAATTTCTTCACCAAAATCCCTAGCTTCAAGCTTGGTGGCTCCCATCTCTTGCCTCACTTGGTCCACCTAGCATGTTAGGATGGTGGAGAGGGGGAGTGAGATTCAAAGAATCTCAATAGCTCATCTCTTATTCAATCATACATAAAGCATGCAAACAAGTCTCACAAATGTATGCATGGGCATATTAGCATGTGAAATCATAAGAAATCATTTTCAACATTTGAGTAGGCCATACATAAGAAAAGCATTTTTAACATTTGAGTAGGCCATACATAACGTACAAAAGCTTGCCAAGTAAATGGATTAGCCTCACCCATTCACTTGTGGATTTTGGACTTGCCTCACCTATGCTTTAAGAGGTTCTTAGACTCAACCCTTACTCTTGAGAGTCAACCTCACTTTTGAGAGACTCTTTACTTTGTCTCAACCAACTCTAGGGTTCTTGGCTCATCCTCACCATGGCTAGAGGGTTATTGGCTTTTCCATACTTAAGCAAAGCAAAGCAATCACATAAAACATCATTGAAATACATGAGGCATCATCATGCTAGCATACGTTTCATGGTTTAAAAACATACATACACACATGTAAGATAATGTAAGCACACATCTATGTATGAGAGAAGGTGAAGAGAGCTACCTTATTGGCTATTCACAAACTTTCCCTTTCAATTTGTCTCCTCCCTTGTTGGTTTCACAATCACCTCTAGATGGGAGTGCTTCTCTTAAGCCTAACCACACAAGAAGCATGGAATTATTCTCTTAACACTTTATTCATGAAGAGAAACTAGGGTTTCTCTCTCTAGAATTCTACTAACTCTCCTTCCTCTCTCAAGCTCTCAAAAAGGAAGGCAAAGAGGAAGAAGTAAGGATATGTGAGTTTTGGTCTTCTTCAAGAGGGGTTTTTCCACTCTCCCTCTTTTGGACCAAGCTCAAAACCCAACTACTTCCACTAACGAAACCATAGGAAGAGAGGGCAAGGAAAGAAGATTAATATTCTAAGAGAAAAGTCATACAAAACCTTACCTTTTCTTGTTCTTCCTTCCTCCTCTAGGTTTCTCTCTCTCTCCTCCACCCTTTTCTCTGTCTTAGAGGGAGCTTAAGTCAGTTGGAATGAGAAGAAATGAATTGAGGCATTTTATTAAGTCAAATCCTCTTTTTTCACGCTTTTCCGGACTAACCCCCACTATAGCGAGCAATAACCCTCGCTACGGCGAGCTCGTGTCAGTCCCAGACCCCTATCTTCGCTATAGCGCGCTACGGCGAGCTACGCCCTGGTTTTTATATGGGATGCCCGCACTCGCTATAGCTAGAAACATTTTCGCTATAGCGAAAAGGTACTCTCGCTATAGCTAGACCATTTCTCACTATAGCGAACAGGTACATTCGCTATAGCTAGGCTGTAGCTAGCAGACTTAGAAAATTTTCAGCCCTTCAAAAATTTTCAGCTTCTTTTCTTTTTCTTTTCTTTTCTTTCTTTTTTCTGGTTGTTACACAAATTGAATTAATGATTCTGGTATTGAAGATATAAAATTGCATTGTATTGATTAATCTGGACATATATATGGAATTTGCCTCTTATTACTGAGATTGTATATCTCACCCTAATTGTGGGCTAACATTTTTAAGGACTGAAGCTCTTAGTGGCAAGGAGAAAATTAGTGGAAGCTTACTATGTGGTTTTATAGTAGGTAGCTTTGGAAACCTTGTCTGATTGTATTTGTATAATTAGACTACTAGTTTTATGTAATTGCCGCATTACATCATGAATTGCCAAGCATAGGGACTGTAATCATTTAATACATCAAATATCGACTTAAACTAGTGATGTATGAAATTTCTACTGGGATTTATGTTTAAATGGAAATGTGAGTAGTGTATGAACTCTTTGCTATCATTGATCTATAAACTTACTGGTTTATGGTGGCTAAAGGGTTAAGGATCCACATTTGAGTTTTGAATGGGTAATGATAGATGTGTTAGGCAGATTAGGTAAAAGAATGACACTAAATCTTCACAAACTAAGTTAAAGTGACCTAGAGTATTCCTAGAGGGAGAATTGGAAAGCATAGGATGAAATCTTAGGAGTTACAGGAACAAAAGGGAATTAGCCGCGGCCAAAATTGAATTAGCCTCAGCCAAAAGTGACGAAGTTGCCCAAAGAAGGAAATAGAGAGAAATTGGCCGCGACGAAATGTGAGAGACAAGTTTGGCGATATTCCAAAGGGTAATTCACCATGGCGTAAGGGATATTTGGCCGCAACAAAATTTGTGAAATCTATGAAGTTGAAACTGAGAGCAATTGGCCACAGCGAAAAGACATTTGGCCGCCGCTAAAGTTCGTAATTTCTTATATTAACCTAGAAAACCTTGGTTCTTTCTATGACAAAGCTAAGAGATGGTTTAGAAACACTCATATGAGGTTCTTAAGACTAGAAATTAATAAATAATAGATTTAGAGGCTTTACTTAGGAAATTTTATTCACTTATATCCTTGAATGGTTGTGATTAATTAGTAATAACTCTAATAGCATCAGGGTTAAAATTTTTCCTTTTTCTTAAAGTAATCAATCGTGATGACCTTAAACCTTGAAGTATGATTGATATTTACGTATTTAAGTTTAATTATTGTGATTAGACATCAGGGTCATTACAATTTTCCCAACAACAGCGCCAAATTTTGAACAGTTGTGTCATGCAACCTAAAAATAAACTAGGTTGAAAAATATTTGCAATATAAGGTGCAACCTAGATCATCTCCTTTGAAAATAGATTTTAATATATAATTGAGTTTTCTAAGTGTAAAAAGACTCTACAAGCTACCTAATTAAAAGGGATTTTGAAATTATCTAGCTAAAATTTAAGGTGAATTAAAATTATTAACTGCTACCTAAATGCATAAACTAAAAGGCTACTAATGGACTTGTGACTAGCCTTGGATTCATCCCTTGGTATCCACTATCCTTATCCTAACTCAATTATCATTAGTTTTGGTCTAAGAGTCTCTATTTATGTTCATATAAATTATTTTGAGTAACCATGTAAGATTCAAGAAATTAACAATTTAAGATTGAATTGAGACTTCAATCCTACATCAAACCATTAATCCTTATCATTAAGATCAATGAACATTAAATTTGAATAATTAACCGATTAATTAGCCTCTAAATTATCACCCTAAGATGTTCAATTAACCAATTAAACTCTAAGAAAACCTCAAATCAAACAATTAAGCACTCAATTTCTATCATGCATTTCATCAAACACCTTGATTACATACATAAAAAATTGGAGGAAAATGAAAATTTAGTACTTAATTCAATCCAATAATCATTCAATTACTCTACTAATTAATGTTTAAACCAGCCACTAATTATGAACTACACCAATCTCAGTCAATTACAAGCTCAACCAAGCTAGTTCAGAAACAAAAATTGATATAGAAAGAGAGAAAAAATAAAATAGAAATCTTAGCCTAATCCCTTAACAATCTCCTTAGATTCAAACTTCTCCAAGGTCTTCCTCCTAGCTAGCCACAAGATGGAGTTAGTGCTTCATGGAATGATGATTGATGGAGGGGAAATGGGAGATGGAACATCCACTCCATTCTCCACATGTCCATGGAAATAGCCCCCCCCCCCAAAAAAAAACTTGACTTTGCAAGGATCACCAAGGCCAATTTATGTAGGTTGATCAAACCAAAAAACACCCTTAAAAAATCATGTTGCAATGCTCCCTTCACATTTCATATAAGTATTTTGAATCCAAGTAAAGAAACTCTAGATGATAAGGAAGCAAAGTGTGAAGGAAGAAAGCCATACCATCATCCAACTTTTCCTCACTCATAACCAAGGTGGCATAAGAAGGTATAGAGTTGTTAATGTGATGTAACCGCCCCCTAAGAGATAACATGGATGAACTATGGTTTTCTAATGTGAAACCCTCATATGAAATGATGATACATTTTAGTTAAATTTTTTGTTAAAATTATAAACTTAAGGAAAATGAAATGTTTAGTATCATATGTTAATTCTTACTTTACATTGGACCATGAAATGTTTCAGAACATCACTTTAAATATTATTTTACATTGATGCTTATTTACTTCAATATTCTACATATGAATAAAGGATATATATATATAAATATATAATACACCAGTGCATATTCTTGTTTTCCATCTTATTCACTTTGTATTATGTCTTCATTAAGTTTGCATAACTTACTCCTTCCCAAATTAGCAAGCTCTTAAGTAGTAGATTTTAGGACTCTGCCAATTCCAAAGATATCTTCTTAGGTTTCCTATTGCTTAGGTTGCTAGTACTTTGGATTCAAACTCCATTTTTGTAGCTACATGTGTTGTTAATTTTGTATACTATGGATTGTGGTTTTGATGCCTTATTGTGTCCATGATTTATGTAAACATATTGTCTAAAGTAGATTGTTCAATTTGTATATATATATATGATGTTGTTGGTAACTAATATGTATTGTGGGATATACCAAGTTCAAATGCAAGATTCTGCTAGATTTTAGGCAACCTTATTATTTGAAATAAGGAAACTATATGTGTGTTTCTTATTGGTGATTATGTTCTTTGAGTATAGTAGGTTTGCTAGGCTATGCTTCCTTAGTCTATGCAAAAATCATGGTTTGAGGATTTTGGGTCTTAGCAACAAAGAACCCTAACAAGTGGAGCCCATTTTTAAAAATTGCAAGGAAGAAGCTACTATACCTACCAAAAACAAGTCAAGCATTAGAACTAACAGTTCAAATGCACACCCAAAAAAGGAGGAGAAAGAATCTGTGAATAAAAAAATCGATGCCAATCAAAGAAAAACAAGAAGGAAAAAAGATACTCACATGAATCACTTACTTTGTTAAAGTAATTAAATTATCCTAAGGAAAAATAGATTAAAAAAAGATGCAACTAAAGTCCTTTTATCCTCTCTACCACTTGAATAAATGAGGAAATAAAGCCTTTTTAATAATGGACAACCATTGCAGTTTCACTTGAGTTTATATTATTTCCTAAGATTGAAATGACTTTTTGGTCCTTGAAAGATACAAATTGTTTTAACTTGACCCTCCAAAGGTCAATATTTTCATTTTAGTCCTTCAAAGATTATTTTTGTCTATAAATGGCCCTCATGTTAAACCTATTAACATATAATTAACAAGATAGGTGATGTTGTTTAATGGAATGAGTGGTATGGCTAAAAACTACTTATGTAATTATAAAAATGTTGCATAAGCACTCTTCCAAATTATATGTTCAAGCCCTTAAAGTTTATAGAACATAGCATCTTAATAAGCATGTAAGCATTTAATCATTATACCATTCATTCCATTAAATGATGTCACCAATCTCATTAATTATGTGTTAATTGGCATAAAATGAAGATCATTTTGAAATGGAAACAATCTTTAGGGAAATTAGAATGAGAAATTTAATTTGAGAAACTAAATTAAGATAAGATTTTTCTTTTTTCAATACAATAGAAAAGATGTATCTCTAAAGAATGGCGATATTGACCCTTTGTTTCTCCCTTAAATCTATTGATGTAGTTTGGGTGCTTGAGAGGAAATGATAAATTTGGCAAGATATTATCATAGTAGGGAAATCAACTAGATGAAATAGTATGCTGATAAGAAGATGTTAGAGCAAGAATTCTTAGCGAGAGATTAGGTCTTTTGTAAGATTTATACTCATAGGTAGTAAACTACAACTTTGTGCCTTGAAAAAAAAAGGCTAACATTTCATTATTTTGGCCACATGAAATTAAAGAGAAAATTGGCTCGTTGCTTACAAGCTTAAGCTACTGCCTAATTCCCTCATTCACCATACCTTTTCATGTCTCACTGTTCAAACCTTGTCCAGAATGATCTATGTGTCTAAGGCATCAAAGTGAAATACAAAATTTGATTCTGCCTACATAGTGAATGAGACTTGAAGTTGTTTTTTCATGCTATGGCAAGGAATGAGTCATATGATAGTTCCATCATGGCTCATGATAAACTAATTAGAGTATTAAAACACATGCCTCTCATATTGAGTCAACCACTTGCCTACCTTTGTCAGCTTTAGTATTCTTACCTAAAAATGTTAATTATATAAAGAGGAGTGAGATAAAATATTTCAATAGTTGATACATTATTTAAGATATACAATCATGCATCATTATACATACAACTCTAAACCAAAATCAACATCGTGGGCTATGTAGAATCGAATTTTGTATTTTACTTTGATTACAAAATTGACTACAATCCCATATTTGCAATCAATCATCATCATAGTTGATGACCATACAACTTAGGAGAAGTACAAAAGACTTCATTCCCATTATTGAGCACCCTTTTGGCTCTATCATTGTCATAAATGTAACACCATAATTTCTAGCTCATCTCATGCCTTTAATTAACTCAATTCCATGAATCATATGAGTATCCAAGGCAAAAGGCAATAAAAATAATAAATATTTTCGCGTTGCATCATGTATAAAAATTCCATTTGGTGTCACGTGGACCACATGAGCTCATACATCATACTTTCATATTTAGTTACATGGATACAACTCATTTACATCATGAAATATGGCCTACACCTCAAGGAACTCAAAGGATTGCATGAAATAAATACATATTTTTGGCCAGCTTTTACCCCTTTTCTGACCCAACTTTGAAAAATCACAACTAATTTTAGAAAAATCAAAATCATGCAATCTTAGTCATTCTAGAAAGTTACAGATGTCTGATTCATAGTAACAATATTTCCAAACCATAAAATCCATCACAGAGGATGTTTGACATTTGAAATTGTCTAGAGGTCAAACTGTCCACTGGTGCTATCACAGATTTTTGTAGCAAACTTCAAAAATGTCCAATTAATTTCAAAAAAATCCAATATATGCAAATGATATCAATCTGGAATACTGTGGATGTTAGATAAAGGAGAAAAATAACTCTAGACCAACTCAGGCACGGCCAAAGCTCAAAATCTAATCAAACAGTAACTGAGGTCAGGTGAAGCTCCTGATACTGGACAGATTCCTTAAAATTCATATCTCCCTCTCTAGACCTCCAAATGAGGTGCTTCTAGTTGGAACAAACCACTGGTAATTTATAGTTTTTTTGTATAAAATTTCATGACAATTGGACATCATTTGAGCTCTGTGTGACAGATTTCATTTTCAGACCAGTATGAACAGGTGACATGACCAAAACCAAAAAAAAATTTAGTTTTGAAAATTCATCAAATATTCTGTAGACCTCCAAAAATTATTTTCTTTAGCTTTCCAAAAATCTCTCAACAAGCTCTAATTTCATACCAAATCTCATATCAAGAAGAGTTCATTTGGATAAGATGTGACATAGGGTTCTCTTATGGTCAATTTTGACTCCATATAGGGTACCAACGTGTCCAAATGACTTTCCTTGAGTTTTGGCACCTTTTAGGCAAGTCTAAAAGTATAATTGGGACTTGTGTGAGCTGCCCAAATGATCTCAAACTCCATGCCTCTCGTTTTGGCTATGCCACATGCAGTTATATACACACACATCAAGCTTTCAAGAAGCATATCTTGGCATTACATATCCAAATTACATTCTAGGGTTCACATATCATATCCATTCATTTATACATCATATATTATCATAATTACACATGTCCAAGAGGTCATAGACCATATACACGAATGGATTACATCATTTAACATAAATATGGTCTTAAAGTAGTAAAACTCAAGCATTTTGTTGTCAAACTCTTCTCTTCAAAGTGGTTGGCTTCCATTACCTTGTCCACTTGGTCCACTTAGCATATGAAATCATTGGAGAGGAGGGAATGAGATTCATAGTGTAATGCCCAGTACGTTGTACAATCGCTGGAACGGGCCGGTTTGAAAAGCAAGTCCCCTGAGATGAGTGATTCAAGGCCAAATAAAATTTGAATAAAATTTTAAATAATAGAAAATGAGGATTTGAGCTTTGAATTGCCCAAAAACTAGGGTCAGAGTGATTCGAAAAATTTGCCGAAAGGCCAATAGCATTTTCGTAAATAAGTGTAATTTTAGAAAAACACCTAGGAGGACTTTTTAAATTGAAATTTTAAGTTGCACAGGGTTCTCAAAGGCCCCAAAAACCATGGGAAGCCCCGGGACTGGTAAAGCCCCTCCGGTGTACTCTTTCCAACGTCGGTTGACCTAAACTTTGACCGGTTCGTTCAGGAAGGTTTTAGCTCCAATTTAAGTGATTCCAAAGGTATTTTATTAAATTGGGAATCTTAATGTTATGATGGAAAAGACGGTTCTCAAAAAGGAGCTAAAACGAAGTCAAACCGGAAATGCCATTATGGAAGGGCAAAAATGGAAATAAAGTGGACAAAAGAAGCTTCCAAACTCCCTTTTTAAGCCACGTTCAGCTCCCCCCTCTCTAAACCGACTTTCTTCTGGCCAAAACTCAGAAATGGAGCTGCTGTCTTAGGCGCACAAAGGGAGGAAATTTTGGAGGAACAAAAGCCAAAGAAAGGGTGAGAAAGTGTAAGGTTTTCATGCTCTTTCCTCTTGAAACTTCATCCTCCCCTTCTTGCTTCATCTTTCCATGGTTTTAATGTATTTTTTGATGCTGATTTGGGTCCAAATCAGAGGAGGGAATTCAAAATTTAAGGAGGAGAAAGAGGGAAGAGGAAGGGCTCTTGAAGGAAGCTTGATTGCAAGGTAGTTTCTCTCCCTTTGTTGCTTCTTTTTCTCCTTCTCCTCTTCCATGGTAGGATGTCTCAACCAGAACCATGAGAGGGAAGAGTTTCTATTTTATAATCCAAAAGAATCCACAAACTAAGGCATGGAAAAATGGATTATACCAAAGAAATGCATGAAAAACTAGTAAAACTTAAGTTGGAAAAGTGTAGGGTGCTTGAACATAAGTTAAAATCTGGGTTGATTCAAGACTTCTCCATCATATGTGAGTGTTTGTTTGAATTTCTAAGACTCCTAGGGAGCCTCCCAAGTGCCCCATCCATTAAGGAAAAATCCCAAACTCCATGGGTTTTTAATGGAAGCATAACTAGGTCAAGACCCTTAGAGATAGCTAGGGAGTATTTTAAACGGTTCCAAGCTTGATTTGGGAGTTTATATGCTAAAAGAAGATAGGAGAAACCCTTGGAAAAAATTTAGAAGCCTTAGGTTGGGAGATGAGGCAATGGCTTCCATAATGTAACCTTATGAAGCAACATGGACCTAGGTTTGTGAAAGTGAGTGTGTGATGGCTTCAAGGACCTTAAATGAGGTCAAGAGGTCTAAATATGGCAAGAGAATGGAACCAAGAATGTTAATTATGGTAGTTGCTTCATTAGGTCCTTAATGGAACCATATTATGACAAATAGACCAAAGTGTAGTCTTAAGAGTGAGTTGGATGTCATAATTTGTTCCAAGAGTATAATTTAGTGTTGTTTATTGTGAATAGGCCAAAGAAATCCAACCCCACCTCCTTGTGTTTGTGGAACCAAAAAGGAGAAGAAACAAGCAAAGTAAAGCTTGAATTTGCACCAATGTAACTCTCCACCTTTTCTTATTGCATTTTCTTGTTGCATATGGTGTCATTGTGTGCTTATGTGTATGTTTATATGTTTGAGACATGCCACTTGATGCTATGTTGCTATTTTGGTACCAATATGCTTTCTTGAATGTCTTTAAATGATGGAAATGGCTCATAAGGGTGAGGTGTCCCTTAATGTGGGTGAGGAGATGCCAAAAGTCTCATGGCATGGGTGAGACAAGGCCAAAAGTCCCTTGGATGGGTGAGGCTAAGTCAAAAGTCTCAAGAACCAAGAGTGAGGCAATCCAAAAGTCCTAGAAATGGGGTGAGGCCAACCCAAAAGTCCCTAGAGCTCATTCTTATTCTTGACATGTGTTTGTGACATAAAAATATGGAAATTGAATACTTCATTGATTGAGTAGTTGCATACTTGTACCCTTGACATGTTATATGCCTTGAAAATGTGATTGAATAGGTGTATGAGCTATTGAGATTCAATGAATCTCACCCCCTCCTTTCTCTCATCTCATATGATCTAGGTGGAGTTCAAGACCCAAAGGATGGAAGCCAAGGAGCCTAAATCTCCATCTCTTGGCAAACCTTTCTATTTTGATATACTATGATGACTAGAATGTAAAAGTAGATATGTAAATGTTATTTTTGAGCCATGACACTTTGAACAAGTGTAAAAATATGTAAAGTTAGTGTATGTATCAAGAATAGAGTCTAATGAGTAGAATTATGTATTTTGGCCACTTGGGAGCCCATTTGTGTATGTATGTTTATGGAAGTGGCATGGTGAATTTGAGTTTCATGAGAGTTCAGACCTTATGAGGGACTTATTTATGCTATATTTATGCTTTCTAAGTTGCTCAAATGTGTGTGGAACCATGGATGGCTCATTTGAACCAAAGTTGCCTCTTGTTGGGACCAAAATTGCCATAAGCTTGAGCTATGGCAAAATCTGACCAAATGACCTCTTGTTGACTTGGAATTTTGCGTGAAAGTAGATCTTGCCTAGATATTTTTGGGAAGCTAAAGATCAGGTCATTTGGAGGTCTGTGGAATTTTCTATGATTTTTCAAAGTTGGTATTAGAATTTCGGATTTGCACTGGTACTGTTCATTTGGTCAGTTTTGAAATTGTGTCATCTGAGGGGCAAATGTGGTCCAATGGCTACAAAATTTTATATTTAGAAACTATGAATTCACAGTGACTTGTAGCAACTAGAAGCACCTCATTTGGAGGTTTGAGCTAAGAGATATGAATTTTTGAATTTCTGGGACAGTAGCAGTAGCTCAGCATGATCTGAGTCATTGTTCCATTGAATTTGGGTAGCTAAGCGTGCTTTCTCTGGTCTGATCTATTTTTACCATAAATTTAACATTTATAGCTTTCCAACATGGATTGGATTTTTGTGGAATTAATTGGACATTTTCGAAGTTCATAGCAGACACTTGCATCAATACCAGTGGCTGTCCAAACCTTAACCCCTTTTCGCGTGTCAAACATTTTCTGTGTTATGTTTCATGGCCTGGGCATATTTTTAGAATAAATTAGACATGTGTAGCTTTCCAGAATGGTCAAGAATGAACGATTTCAATTTTCCTAGAATTAGTTACCAATTTTGAAACTTCCTATCAGTAAACTGAACTAGTGGCCCAGACAGCAGCAACCCCAGTGGCTTTTCGAATGTCAAATGTTCTCCCCTTAATGATTCATGAGCTGAAACTATTTTTATCATGGGGTAGACATCCAGAGCTTTCTGGAATGGTAAAATTTGTTGGATTTTGAATTTTTTGAATTTAGTTATGAATTTCTGAAATTGTGATAGAAAAACTGAAATTCTGGCCGAAAATAAGAGTGTGAATTTGATGGTCCCCTTTGAGTTCCACAAGTTATGGTCCAACTTTGGTTATGCAAATGAGTTGTATGTATGTAATTAAATATGAGAACGTGTTGTATGAGCTCATATGGTCCGTATGACACCGAATGGAATTTTTATACGCAACGTAACGCGAAATTAGGCATTATTTTAATGTCATTTTCCATTCCCTTTTGTTCAATTGATCATGTGAGACTTAGAAATGATCGAAAGTATGCTAGAAATATATGGTGTTACACAAAGAATCCCAATAGCTCATCTCCCATTCAATCATACATAATAGATGCAAAGCAAGTCTTGAAAAATGCATGCATGGATATAGTTGATGTCATGAACATTCAAGAAGTAAGCTTGGCATATAAATAAGTCATACAAGACATCCAAGAGCTTTCCAAGTGGATGGATTGGCCTCACCCTTTTCCTCATGGATTTTGGACTTGCCTCACTCATTCTTTAAGAGATTCTTGGATTCAACCATGCTCTTGGAAGCCCTATTTGCTTTTGGGGACTCTTTGCTTTGTCTCAACCAATCTTAAGGGTTTTTGGCTCATCCTCACTATGGTTAAGAGTTATTAGCCTCTTCATACTCAAACAAACATCATAACATCATTTAGAAATATAATATGTTATCATAAAATTATGGCATATAAAATCATGCTAGCATATTTTTTATAACTTGAAAACACACATACACACATTCTAAGACAAGTTAAACACACATCCATACATGAGAGAAGGTGGAAAGAGCTACCTTACACACAATCACACACTTTTCCCTTTAAAAGAATGCTCCCTTTTTTGGCCACACACACACAAAAGTGTGGGAATTCTTTCTCTTGGCCTAGACACAATTTATAGAAGCCAATTAGGTTTATGAAACAAATTCTAAGGCCACACAACTTGCTTAGACACTAGGTTACTCTATAAACCCCATTATGGTTCCATAATTGCACCTAATGAAACAAAATCCCTCAAATAAATTCTAAGTTCCATTCTTTCCTTTCAAATATGATTCTTGATTCCTTTTAAACCTCTTGGAGTCATCACACAATTAAAACAAAGAGCCTAACTACATATTGCTTCTTTAGGTCATAATATAGAACCTAAAGCACCAACTCACTTTCTATGGGTTCTAAATTATTTTCAAGGCCTCCCCTTATTTTCATTCATCATATATAATTCAAAAATGGGTTTAGAAAAATTTAAAACTCTCCCTAGATAGAAGAATCCATCTAGGCCGAGGCAAGGAGCAATTTTGGCTTCCTTGGAGCTTTCTTTGTTTTCTCAAGGAAAGAAGCATATGGGGAGCCTCTTAGGGATCTTAGAAACTCATTTAAACTCTTACTTAGGCCTAGCAATCATCATACAAAGTCAGATTTTATAAGATGCAATTGAAGCCCTAGAAATTGCATCTTGAAATCTAATGATTTTTTGTTAATTCTCTTTGCATACTCTTAATCTCCACACCCTTTTTCCTTAGATTCATCCTTGGTTCTGCCTAAAAATCAACTCCTCCTATGGATCCTAGGGTTAGGCGAAATGGAGAAGGAGGGAGGATCAAGATATCAACCATAGGAAGAGAAATTACCTAGTGTCCTTGCTTATTCTTGCTTAAATCTTGCTTTCTCCAAACTCCTATCTTCAAATCCGAAAATTCCCTTGAGTTTCTCCCTTAAATCAGATTCATAAACTCCATTTTAATCAAAGAAAATAAAGGAGAAGGAAGGAGAGGAGGTTTGGATAGAAGAAAGCATGAAAAACTACCATGGAAGCATACCTTTAAGCTTAGATTTCTCCTTCTTCTTCTTCCTCTCTTGTGCGCCCAAAACCCTAGCTCTCTCCTCTAAAATTAGACAGAAAATTATGAGTCCAAATAAGGGAGAAAGTGGGGCGCCACCTATATATGGGAGGAGGAGGAAGCATTTTTCAAAAATTTCCATTTTGCCCTTCGTTCTTTGCATTTTTGTTTCTCCTTCATTTTAGCTCTTTTTTTAGAACCGTCTTTTCCATTATAAAATTTAGTTCACAATTTAGTAAACTACCTTTAGAATCACTCAAATCGGAGCTAAAACCTTTCCGAACAAATCTGTCAAAATTTGGGTGCACCGACGTTGGAAAACATCTACCGAAGGGGATTTAACTGTCTCGGAACTTCCCATGATTTTCAAGGCCTCTAAGAATCTTGGAGAATTCAAAACTTTCATTTAAAAAGCTCTCCTATGTGAATTCTAAAATTTTCTCAAAATTACGAAAAGGCTATTACATTTCATAAAATTTCCTTCAAAATTTATTTCTTCATTCTAACTTAAATTTTTCTTCCATCTAAAGCTAGGATTCTCATTTTTAGGAGTCTAGAATATTTCTCAAATTTTTTGGGACATTAACTAATTCATTTCAGGGGACTTGCTTGGAAAATGTGCCTATTTTCATCGTTTAATAAAAACCCGACGTTACAATAAACATCATGGGCAACCAAATTCACAGACATAGCAAGAATATATAGCAATACAACCAATCCAATTCAAAAAAGATATATCAAGAATAAAAGTACTAAATACCTTTTCCTTCCAAATGCTTGCTTCTCTTTAGCAATCTCATAAGTCAAGTAGGTTTTTCATAATTCAAAAGCTTCATACAAAGAAATACATCAATATAGCTATGCAATTATACTTATCTAATTTCTATTTGTCTTAAGCTTTATTATGGCTTACCATTTTTCTTAAAGTTTTACCATCAATATAGCTATGAAGTCCTTGAGTTTCCTAATTCTTTTATTTGATTATCCAAACCCTTAATCAACTCATACAATTTCCAAGATCTTTAAAATGACATTTTTCTAAGTTCTAATTGACCAGAAGTTGTTCCAATCAACTTAAAGTTATAGTGGGTAATTCTATTACAAATAAGGACTTCTATAAATTTTCCTTAGGATTTTAGTTGATAGTAGAGGTAGAAAAGGTGTATTAAGTGCCATCTCTTCAATTTAGCATGATCATAGCACATGTGATTAAGCTTCTTTAATGAGGTGTCCATGCAAATTGTAACCTCCCAACTTATTTATTAATTTTACCCAATTATTATTTGTTGGTTTATTATTTTATAGCATGCAATAGCACATTGTAGAAGCTAAGGTTTTTATAATGTAAGATCTAAGTACAGAGATTACACAATCATCACATATAAACTACCATGATTTTTTTAAAAACTTTAGCATTTGTTGGTCATAGTAACTAACATATCAAGTAGAGTTTGCCCTTACATTCTGTTAGTCAAAACATTATTCCAAATCATGGAACTACTATATAAATATATACAAATTAAAAGGGAGTTCCTTAATTCCTACAACCCTAAGTTATATCCATGGAGCTCTAGAGGGCATACAAGGCTTGCCATCCTTATTCAATGCAATCCACTTCATGCTAACTATTATCTGCATCTGCCCTATACCAGGTATCTCCATATACGCCCATTCTATTTCAATTATAATGGTCAACATGATTGTGATCTGAATCTAAACACATTATGACAACATGTGAGAATTTTATAATTCTCAGTAAGACACTATAAATTTTGAAAACTAGTAATGATCCAAATGCCATATGCAAAAAAACATTTTCTTTTACTCTCATCTAACACATGATAATAAGCAAGAGATTAGTAGTATAAAAGCACATCTGAATATAATAAATCTCATGCAATCATTCAAATTGAGAACTTATGGCTATCACTATTGCAACTATATTCATGCTATAAATACATGTATATTCAACCTAATTTACAACTTGGTTTGTTCCTATAAGCATTAGCATAAAGACATGCACTTTAAATCATGAACTAATGGTAAAATAGTATGCTTAGCATAATTGGGGAAATATTCTCAATTGGCGATAGAACTCAATCCAAAGGGATATAGATGATTCGTTCTTAAAAGCGCTTGGTAGTAGAAAATCATTTCCATAAGTACTGTACCAAGCATCCTATACTACTAGATGTAAACTTAGGTTTACAAATTCACAAACAACCCACTAAGTATCACATACTACGTGATGTGAGACCTCAATTTTTAATGCAATCAAGAAGGAAGAACTATTCTCCCTAGCTTATTCATTTCTACATGTTATGAAAACCTACTAGTAATATCCATAACCATAAAATAACAATAAACTAGATTGCCAACATTCTATCTGGGGTGCCATCTAAAGTGGATCCATAGAAACATGTAAATATCAAGTTTCTTAGAAACCATCTCCCAGAGAACCTAAGAAGGCCATCTCATGAGAAACTAAATGAACCATCTCCTAAGAAAAGCTACAAATAATCGATCTCATATGAGAAGTTAATGAAGATCATCCTTTGCAAGAATCCTACTTCCTTGATATTGATGGTATCATAAAGTCATTAATTCATCTTTGTATTCTCCTAGCCCAACCATGCAAATAATAATAATCAAGAATATGAACATAAATTGATAATATCAATAGTAATAATCACAAATATAATGATTTACCATAGCTTAAACGGACCACATGCCTATTTCAATTTAGAATAACAAAGTCTTAGATCATGTTATTATGCATTTTAATGTCCTTAGTGTCTTCTAAGGTCCATATTTCAATCCATGTTTAAATACTCTATAATTAAGCTCATCTATGCATGGAAATAGTCCAAGATTTAGTCATCCATGTATTCATACAAATTCACAATTGCATAAACATTAAATTCATAAAGCCTTGAAATTTTCACAATTTCTTAATATCCATGTGTTATATGGCCCATGCAAATTCACACGACTAGGCTGTGTACTTCTCTAAAACAAGCTCATATAACAATGGGAGAAATACATGGTCTATGCATCCAGAGCCATGTTGCAGCACACAACCCATGTACTACAATTCACATGACTTGGGTGACTTTACATGGTTGGACCATGTGATTTCCAAAAAATGTGCTCTTCATCTTCATATGCACATAACCCTTGTGAATTTACACTGATGGGTCATGCAAATTCCAAAAAATGCTTCTATGTTCCTAGCCATGTTAAAACACCCTATTCAAAAGAATATTATTCTTCACCCAAAAACTTGATTTTTCTTCTAAATATAGCAACCCAACATGTTAGAATCAGTATATAATCATCAAAATGCATCCAAAAATATTTTAAACCCACAAATCACCATCAAAAGAGTTTTCTCAAGATTTTACATTTTCAACCTTCCCAAGACCCAATTCATGAACTAATAAAGAAGAAGAGATGAAGATAGAGATGACAAGAAGAGAAGGAAAGGGTGAATTCTAGCTATTCTCACACGTAAGACAAGGATGTCTTACCTCAGATTTTCTAAACTACATAATTCTTCACTTTCTCCTCCTCTTATACATATCCCTTCTTCTTCTTCTCTATGGTTCTCTCCTTCATCCTCTCTTTGCTTAGCTCTCTTTGACTCTTAATTTCTTCAAAAAAATAGAAGGGTGCTTGGTAGAGAAAGAATAAAAGGGGAAGAATCCCTTAAGTATATGCACAAAGTCAATCCCTAAGTCTTCTCTCTCTCTCTCTCTCTCTCTCTCTACATGATGGCTTCTAAGGGAAGAACAAAAATCTTCTTAGCACAATAATTATCAAATACAAGGTGTAAAAATCGTTACCAATCAATAGGAGTTGCATTCCATAAATTCTAGTATGTTCATTCATTTAGAACCCAACACTACATTTTTCCTTAGAGAAAATCACATTTTAGTCCCAATTAAAATTATGTTTTAAACCCTAAACTTTTAATAATTATATTTTGACTCCCATATTTCACCTAAATATTTTTTATTTTTTGAATAATTCTTTTATATTTTTAAGGCTTACAAAAATCAAAGGATGTTTCTAATATTCCCTTTCAAATATTTATTATTTAACTATTTCTTGTTTAATAAATTACTAATAATTTCTTATTAAATTTTGAATTAATCTAACAAAATTCCATTATATCTCAAAAATTTATATTATAAGCAATTATTATGGTTCTAGTGAAAATTAATAATTAAACAATCCCTAACATTAATTAACTTAACCTTTGTCAATTTAGCCAAATTTAAATAGTTTTTATTTGAAAGAGCATGCTACACAAATGAAGATGGAAGATGGTTTAAAGTTAATTAAGTTTATTAGGTAAAGATTGTAAAGTGTAACACCCCAAAATTAATTAAGGTGTTAATAATGTGTTTGGACTAATTTAAGAATAATTATTATGGAATAATTGGGTAAGCAATATGAACGAGAATTTATAGAGAGATAATATAGGTTCAAGATTTCATTTGGGTTAAAGCTTAATTTGGGCCCAAAATCAATTTAAATAAGCCATGGGTAAGGATTTATGGAGGCCCAATGATTTTAAGTGCAAGCCTAACTCCTTATCATGAGATTTGGGCCAAGAGAGATCACCTAGTAATAGCCCAATTTGATTTAGTGGAATGGAGGCCCAAGACCCAATTTACATGAGCCCTTATAGATAGCCCAATACACATTATGCAGACCCAAGTTAGATTGACTCTTGGAACTTGGCCTAACCCATCATATTTCTGCAGCCCAACTTATGAAATAAGGCCCAACAAGTATACAAAATCTGAACCCACAAAGAATTGGGCCATTGGGTCAGCACATCCCACTTCTAGCTTTAAATTTTCTGCAGCCCACTTGAAATAATAAGCCCAATTGGACCTTGGGCTGATGGGTCAACCCACAACCCACTTGAGACCCAACACAAACACAACTAAACCCTAACTCTTTAGCCTCCCCTTCATTTGCTGAAACTTAAGAGAGGAAATTCGGAGGTTCAAGGGAGGCTAGGGTTCTACCAACATGGAGGCTCCATTTTTGACTCTTAGAGGATGATTTAGCCAAGGTGAGTTATATATAACTTGACCCTCTCATCCTCCTCTTCATTTTGGTCCGATTAATTTCTGGGTTTGAGTATTTTCATCTCCTTCCCAAACTTGAAATTTGGTATTGGGTGATTCCTTGCAAGATTTTCGGACTTAGAGGTTAGAGGGAGGATTAGGTAAGCTTTTCCCTTCCATTTTGTGTATCACATTGCTGGAAAATGCTCCTAAGGATGTATTATCATAATGGGTTCTGTTATTGTGTGAAATTACAAGGAGATAATGGTGGAAAACCCAATTTTCTGGGCTTGATGATTGAAATGCGAATTTTGGTGAGCCCATGGTGGATTTTCGGAGGTGAGGCTATGGCTGTTGTTAAGTGAGTATATCCTTCCTATTTTAATGCATTTTCTGTTAGTTTAAGACCCCTATAGTTGACCTATGATATGGGCTTTAGTTTCATGTGAAATTACCCAGAAATTGGAATGAACTATGGCAATTTTTGGTGTGGGAAAGTTGGAATTCGAAATTAAATTCCTTGGTAATTAGGTGAGTAACCTCTAGTCTATCATTAGTAGTTCAACTCTTTGGATATTTGATTGTGATTAGAAATGATGATAATTATGCTTGTTATAGGCTTGGTGTGCATATGGATTTTTATGGTAGCTAGGGGAAGAGTAATTGGCTTCATTGAGGTAACTGGGGTTATTTTCCACTTCCATGTATATGTTCATGTTGATCTGATATTGGTTGCACATATATGATTTTGAAATGTTAAATGATTAGTTGACTACTTGAATTGTTATTGTGATTGGACCTTGTGAGTCCATGGTGGAGCTGTGGTGCGGCTGCCACCCGTGCATGTGTTTTGATCGGGCACTGGGTTGTGATCAGACCCCGATGCACTGAGCCCTGGTTGTGCTCATTGGGGGAGTTGGTGCCGTGGACGGACCATTCCCGGTGTTATTGGCCATTAACATGTTGTGTATGACTGCTGGTATGGGACAGTAATTCCTTGTAGTCAACTAGTTCATTTGCAAATTGAATCGATGATTCTGGTATTGATGACATGAAATTGCATTGGATTGATTAACTTGTACATGTATATATGGAATCTTCCCTTTTGTTACTGAGATTATATATCTCACCCCGTTGTGGGCTAACATTTTCAGGGACCGGACCTCTTAGTGGCAAGAAGAAAATTAATGGGAGTTGCTAAATGGTTTGGTAGCACATCGGTTTAGGAGCTTTGATAAAATGTATTGTAACTAAATTGCTAGTTTTGTATCATTGCTGCATTGTATCATGAGTTGCCAAGCATAGGGATTGTATATGTAAATTGAGTATCATGGAATTGAACATTTTGATTGTAATTGGCTAATAATGGATAAGTGATTCGAATTTTATATGAACATTAAGCATTGACCCCATACACCGTGCGACCGGAATACATTTGCTGTGATTAAATTATGGTTTTGTTGATGTGTGGTAGCTTGGTAAGTAGGAAATAATACTTAAAATCTTGAGATGGATAAGGGTAGATTAACTAGGTAAATCAAGTAGATAAATACCATTAGAGGTTCACAAATGGAGGGGGAGTGGTCCTAGAGTGTCCCTAAGATGAGAATTGGAGTGTAGAGGTCGAAATTTAGGTAATGTAGTCACAGGAGGGAGTCTCGCCGCGGCCAAGAGGGATTCACCGCGGCCAAATGAGAGACAGAGCCAAATGGCGCCGCGGCCTGATAAATTGCACCGCGGCGCAAAGTGGGAAAAATTGCCTAAAAGCTGACAGAATGAAAACGCGCCGAGGCGCAAAAATATTGCGCCGAGGCGGAGCTGACAGAATGGAAACCCGCCAAGGCGCAAATATATTGTGCCGAGGCGAGAATCGTAGGGTTGAGAAAAGTAGTTCCAAGAGGCATTTCCGCCGCAGCGCCATGAAGGCTGGCCGCGGCGCAAGTCCCCAAACTCTTACTTTGAGCCTAGAAACCTTAATTTCTTCAATGGTAATGGTAAGAAATGATATAGGAACACTTGTGGGAGGTTATTGGGTATTAAAACCGATAGACGGTTGAATCATCAACCCCTTATGGTAGTAGGATTCCTTTTAAGCAAATCTTGTTTTGTTATGGTGGTATGGTGATGACCCTAACATCAAGTTTCAAATTTTTTCGTATTTTCACAATGTGATAAATTGTAACCACTCAAACCTTGATAATTAATTATTAATCGTATACTTAACCATATTTACAATGATGAGAAGGAAGGGTCGTCACATAAAGCGGGATCCAAATGTCACCTTTTTTTTCATCTTTTATTCCTAATGCATTGCATTCCAACTTCTCTTTACACATGCATTAGTCCTTTTTCTCAATAACTATTCGGTCATGCCTATTTTCCCTACACATAACATAGTTATCATGAAACAAATAAATAGGGAGACTACATTCTTAACACCTATCCTCTAGTTCTTATAATTTGGTCCTTATGCCTGTTAATTAAATTTCTTTTCTTAAGTGTAAGAAGAACACTATATCATAACCCTTGAAATAATACATCAAGGTTAACCTTAATATAAATACTAAAATTTATATCTCTCAATTTACTTCATTCTTTGAATTGGAGATTTATTTCCTAATTCCTAATTTAACTAGTAGTCTAGGTTACAAAATTTTGGCTATGACACATTGTGATTTCCTTTTTTTTTTTAATAATTGGTTTATACAAATTGGTATGATGCTTAGTGCTAATTAACCAAAGGTCCCTAGTGTTTAGCTAAAGCTTTTAGCTCTTTAACTAATGTCAATACATAGTTTTCTAGTTTGTACCATACTTTTGGGTTGTTAACCTAACTCTAAGCTAAAGCCTAGGAAAGATAAGCCTCCATAACTTTAAAAAGAGTTGGTAATCATTTAATTTTTCTTGTTTTGGTTGTAATATTTCGTGCAAATATATGTAAAAGAAATATAATCAAAAAGTGTTCTACTCTCCCTTTTTCATTGTGTTCTTTTAGTTCCTTGCCTTGCTTCTTCCTTTGTATGGTATTAGAGCAATTAGAGGATCTTATGAGGGATTGTGTGAGAGAAAAATTGTAAAACCATAACTATATACCTTATCTTATGCTATTCTCATGCTTTAAACCATGAATCTCATACAAGAGGCAAGAAAAAGCAATTAAAATAATGAATATTTTAGCATTGCGTAGCGTATAAATTTTTCATTCGGTGTCTCGTGGATCATGTGAGCTCATATATCACATTATCATATTTAATTACATAGATACAACTCATTCCCATCACCAAAAGTGGCCTAAAACTCGTGCAAGGCAAGAGACACACAAAATTTCATGATGTAGCCTCGGCTAGAAATTCTCACTTTCTATTACAAATTTTGAAAAATCATAACTAATTTTAGAAAAATTGAAATCACGCATTATTTACCATTCTGGAAAGTTACAAATGTCTACTTTATGCTAAAAATATTTCCACACAGTGAAACATCAAATAGAAGATGTTTAATATCTGAAAATGTGCAAAGGTCTGACTGGCTATTGGTACTGATATAGGTTTCTGCTATGAACTTCAAAAATATCCAATTAATTCCAAAAAAAATACAATCCATACCAATCTGAAAAGTTACGGATGTTATCTAGAGGAAAAAATAACTTTAGACCAGTTTGTATATGTTTAGGCCTTAAAAACCAGTCAAACAGTAACTTAGGTCTGTCTAGATGCCTGATACTGGGTAGAAGTTTCAAAAATTCATATCTCTCTCTCTAGACATCCAATTGAGGTGCTTCTAATTGGTACAAGTCACTAGGAAGTTCTAGTTTCTCTTTGTGAAATTTCGTGGCAATTGGACATCATTTGTCCCATGAATGATATAATTTAAATTTGAACCAGAGTGAACAGTGCACTGAACCAATTTTAGAAAATTTTCTAATTTTAAAAATTTATCAAATATTCCATAGACCTCAAAAAATTCTGCACTTTAGCTTCCCAAAAAGATCTCAATAAGCTCTAAATGCATGCCAAATCTTAGACCAAGAAGAGCTTATTTAGATAAAAAGTGATATAGCTTTCCAATATGGTCAATTTTGCTACATATTAGATATCAATTGTATCCAAATGACTTCCCTTGATGTTTGGCACCTCTTGGATAAGTTTAAAAGCATGAACATGACTTGTGTGGACTACCCAAGTGATTCCAAATCTCATGCATCTCAATTTGGCCTCTCTACTTCCATTATTACATACATTTCCATAATGCTAGTTTTGCCATTGCATGTCCAAGATGCATATTTCCATACATATAACCTTAAACCTCAACATTAGCGTAAGTATACATGTCACAACATCATAAGATATATACAATAATGGATTACAACATTTGTCACTTATATGGCCTTAAAGAAATAAAATCTATGCACTTTGATGTCATGCTCTCATTTCTTAAGTGGTTGGCTCCTATTTCCTTATTCTCTTAGTCCACCTAGCATGTTAGAACATTGGAGATGAGGAAATGAGATTCAAAGAATCCCAATAGCTCATTTCCCTTTCAATCACACATAAAAGATGTAAAACAAGCTTACAAATGCATGCATGGATATATTAATATGTGCAATCATTCAAGAGACATTTTTTAACATTTGAGCAAGTATAGTATACATAGGCTTGCCAAGTAAAGGGATTAACTTCACCCATTCAGTTGTGGATTTTGGACTTGCCTCATCCATTTCTTTAAGAGGTTTTTTACTTAACCTTACTCTTGGGAGTCAAGCTCACTTTTGACAGACTCTTTATTTTGTTTCAACCAATTTTCAAGGTTCTTGGCTCATCCTCGCCATGGCTAAAGGTTCTTGGCTTCACCACACTCAAGCAAACTAAGGCAAGCATATAAAATATCATTTGAATGCATAAAATATCATCATGGTACCATGAAATAAGAGCTCATGCTAATAATACTTTTCATAGCTCAAAACATATATACACACATTCAAAGACTATATAAGCACACATTTATGCATGAGAGAAGGTGGAGAAAGCTACCTTAGTTATACAAGCACACTTTTTCTTTAAATTTCCCTTCCTTCTTTTCAGCCTAACCAAAAGCTTGGGAGCATTAACTTCTCTTGGCCTAAATACACTAAAAGAAACATGAATTACTCATGGGAATAAGCCTTGGCATTATACACACTTTACATTATGCTACTTTGGTCTATGA
The DNA here is from genome assembly GCA_026724425.1 of Erythrophleum ivorense. Taxonomy (NCBI): domain Eukaryota; kingdom Viridiplantae; phylum Streptophyta; class Magnoliopsida; order Fabales; family Fabaceae; genus Erythrophleum; species Erythrophleum ivorense. Next base: position 157,313 of record JAIUCV010000428.1, on the reverse strand, counting down.
CTCCATTATGCTTCCATAAGGCACTTAATGAAGTAACTACAAAAATTCATGATCTTGGCTCCCTTCTCTCCTTCAATCTATGCTTCTTGACTCCATTTAGACTCCTTGAAGTCTTCACATAATTATTTTAAGGAGCCTAGCTAGGAGTTACTTCATTATGTTACATTATGGAGCCTACACCTCCATCTCACTATCTATAGTTCCTAAAATTTTTCCAAGGCTTCCTCTCATCCTCTTCCATCATATATGACTCAAAAATAAGCTTGGAACAAATTAAAACTATCCCTAACCTATAGTTCTGCCCTAGGCCGAAATAACACATGAAAAAGGGAAGTAATGGATTTGCTTTGTTTTCTTGATGGAAGAGGTGTGTGGGGAGGTCTCTAGGAATCTTAGGAACTCAAGAAAACACTTGTCTAGGCTAGGGAATTCATGGATCAAAACAGACTTCACAATGTCTCCATGAATCCCTAACTTTTTTTTTATATTGTATTTTCATGCTTCTTTCTTTAATTTCTTTGCACCTACTTGCTTCTCACATTCCAAAATCTATAAATCTCCCTTTTTAGGACGAGAATTCATCTCCCTTTGATTGGGCTCTATATGGGACGAAATGCTCATAAGGAGAAGGGAAGAAGAAGCATGGAAGACAATAACTTACCTTGATTTCCTAACTTTTCTCAAGTGCTCTTCCAAGTGGTGAGTTCTTCTCCTTCAAATTATGTTATTCCTCTTTTGGACCAGACCCAAAATATCACCAATTCCATCAATGAAATCATAGAAATGAAAAGGAGAATGAGAGGAACAAGTTTACTAAAGGGAAGAGCATAAAATTTCACAATTTTCTTACCTTTTTCTTGAATTTTCTCCCTTGAAAATCCCCTCCTTTGGTGCACCTAAGAGCTGCCTTATTTTTCTAGTTTGAGGGCAGAAGTGGGTTGGTCTAAATGTGGGGGAGAAGAAATGTGATTAATAAAGAGTACTCAAGAAGCTTCCTTTTTTCAAAATTTCAATTTTGCCCTTGATTCTTAGCATTTTCGTTTCTAATTTGTTTTAGCTCATTTTTTAGAACCGTCTTTTCCATTATGAAATTTAGGTTCCCAATTTAGTAAAATGCCTTCGGAATTACTCAAATCGGAGCTAAAACCTTCTCAAACGAATCAATCAAAGTTCAGGTCAACCGATAATGGAAAACGTCCACCGGAGGAGTTTTAACTGTCCCGGGACTTTCCATGGTTTTCAAGGCCTCTGAGAACCCCGGAGAACTCAAAACTTTCATTTAAAAATCCCTCCTATACGAATTCCAAAATTTGCTTAAAATTACGAAAATGCCATTACATTTTGTAAGTCTTTCGTCAAATTTTATTTCTTCATTCTAACTCTGTTTTTCTCTCTATCTGAGCTTGGGATTCTCATTTTTAGAAGTTTAGAATGCTTCCCAAATTTTTTGGGACCTTAACTAATTCATTTCGGGAGACTTCCTTTTTGTATCCGGTGAATTTTGTTCGTTTACAAAGAAATCACACATTACGTTTCTCGTGTTTTTTCTCACTTCAGAAAATCGGATATTACAAAAAAAATGAGATTACCCACTAAACTATTTTTTAAACACTTAAATCCTCTATCATAGCATCAATCAACCCTTCAAGATTTTCTCCACCCATCTTCAATGGCCAAAACTATTAAATGTGAGCTATCAAGATAAAAGCTTACCTTAGATCATTTGACCTCTAGGATTTCATTGAATCAGAGGAGGAAGTCACGCTTTTACTAGACAATCCAACCATTAATCAAATAAATCACTATTTGAAGGAATTAGCCATATATATAAATATATAAGGCTCTCTCTTATATCCACTCAGTTATTGATGAAGTTATCTTCACAAGAATCATGGCGAAACAGCGAAATAAGCTTAGGAAAAGCTTAAGCTTGGGTTTCAAGGCAATGATAAGACAAGGCATATGTAGATCTTCAAGTTGAGAAAGGAATTTGATTTATTGAAGATAAAGGAAATAAAAAAAAAGTGAAGGACTACATTAACAGAATCATAGATATTGTGAACTAACTAGAAGAGAAAAGGATTATGTAGAAGGTAATGGTGACACTTGAAGGATTTGAAGCCAAAAGCTCTTCACTTGAAGACACTAGAGACATAGCACAACTTATAATGATATAGTTTGCAAATGCACAATAAGCTATGGAACAAGGAAAGGCCTTTAAAAAGGAAGAAAGTGCTAGTGAGGATACACTAATGGCTACTCAAAAGCCAAAACCTTAGGGAGAAGGTAGATCAAGGAAACCCAAAAAAAAAAAGGGAGAAAAGGTCAGGAGAAATAGGAGGAGTAAAACAATAGAGGAAAGTTCAAAAAGGACAAGTTTTCACCTTGCTTTGATTGCAAAAATACCAATCACAAAGAAAACTACTACTAGTACAAACCTGGAGTACAATGTAGGCCTTGCAAGTAATTTGGACATAGTGGCAAGATGTGCAAGGCAAATCAAGGCTAGCAACCTTAAGCATAAACTACTTAAGTCATTAACAATAATACTAAAGCAAGTGAAAAGAAGTTGTTGGCTACCACTTTTAGTGAAGAATGCAACAAAGCAACTCAATATTTTGATGTGTAGCTCATTGACAATGGATGCATTAATCACATGACAACAAATTTAAGGGATTTCAAGAACTTGGACCAAAGCTACTCCTCCAAGGTCAAATTTGGAGATGGTAGGCTAGTGGATGTTAAAGGAAAAGGTGTTGTCGTTGTTCCAACTTTCTCAAGTACAAGACTATTGATGATATTTTGTTTGTTCAAGAAAAGTCAAAAGCTTATAAGTGCCAGGTTGTTTATCAATAAAAAATTTCAACTTGTTGTTTAAAAGTTGAAATTTGTGAAATTTTGAATTCTATTAATATTAAACTTTTTTTAGTTAAAATGAACAATAAAAATTTTCCCATATTACAACTTTGGTATATGAAGGTTACAACCATTCAAAATACCTCCTTAGACTTAAACTCATAAGTGGGGTTCTAATGGAATGCTTAAACACATCTTAAAGCTAAACGAAAGAAAAGATAACTCATAAACTCATAAATTGTAACCAAAAATGAAACCCAAAATTCCAAGTCTCGAATTCTTTAATCTGCAATAAGAAATGAAATTACTGTATATATTTGCAAAATCGAACTAGGATTGAGCAAAGAAACTTAAACCAAATCAAATCTAGCAAATACTAAACAAAATCAATATGATGGCTTAACGACAAATGAAATATACAAAGTAGAAATACTTGTACTTATGAATCCCAATAATAACAGGGTGGTCTTTGTTTCCAAGAGAAAGTTCACCAAAAAAAAATAACCATAAATCCTTTTTTAATCCTTGATGTCGAGAGAAAGATGTCATAGGAAGGTTGTGAAGATCTCGATCATAAGATCTTAATGTCATATCTATATAAATCAATTCCCAATCTTAGGTAAGATCAAATACATGATCCACGATTGTATATGATATTGGAAACTTCAGTTTTTTTAAAATAAATAAATAAATAAACAATCAAGGCTAAACGGGATGATGTTTATCAGTCTAGTTCCTCCATCAATTAGAGAATAGTCTTTCCACCAACGTAACTTGAATTTAGAGTGTCAATTTAAATTACATCCTAAGTTGATGAATATCTTAGATCTACATTATCTTTTGAGTTGTTTAAGCCTTCAGTTAAATAGTTTAACCTTTTAAAGAATTGTATAGAAAATTGATGTATAGAGTTGTTTAAGCCTTCAGTGAAATTTGATGTATAGAAAATTGTAATTAAAATAAATTTTTAAAGTATAAAAATAAATTTTATTTTTTAACATGCACCTAATGTACATAAGAAAAATTAAAATTCACCATCTCTTAATGCTTTTAATTTCTATTAAAGCCTATAAAAGTGTCGTGTAGGATATTGAAATTCACGTACTAAAATTGCCATTAAAATGAATTTTTAAGGGGGATAAAGTATGTTTCGCCCTTACTTTATCCATCAAGAATATATGTTTTTAAGTTTCTCTATTAGGGGTGACGATATACAATTATAAATGAATCACTAGAGTTTGTAGGGACATCTCAACCTATCGCAACTCCGGCACAAATTTCTCATAAATAAAAGGGACTAGCAACAACTAACCCAAATACAGAAACAAATTCATTAATCCTTGGATTCTTCCTTCGACTCCTATTTTGCCTTTCCTATTGTATTTTCCTCCTATTCTAACATATAATATAGCTGGCAATGCGCTAAAATCATTGCATACACCGAAATCGCAACCACCCCCCCCCCCCCCCAAAAAAAAGAACCAAAAAACTAAAAAATTAAAAAGAAAAAACCTCAAATAAAAATCAATTTATCCTTGTACTATTCCTTCTCCCCCACCACTTCTTCACTTTGTCAGGTGCACCTTCTTCACTTCCAAGCTTATGTAAGATGACCTTGGTTTCACGTAGTCTTGCCCCATAATCCTTTTTCCAAGCTTCGAACATCTGCTTCAACCTTCTAAGCTCCTGGTCTGGGTTCAAACTTGCTTCAACTTGACCAGATTTTACCTCTACCAAGAACTTGGCATCATCACCAAATACTTGACTCCTCTGCTCAAATTCTTCGGCCAACCGGCTTATGACACTCAAGCCTGCACTCATTGATCTTGCCCCATTGCTTTCTTGTCGTCTATGATTATTTCCTATATCCCAGCTATAATCTCTCTCATCACTTGCATTGACAGATGCATCTGAATTTCTTTCAGAATCATCAATCGCAAGGCTCTTCTTTGCAATGGAGAGGCTAGACTGTAGGGATCTCATTTGTTTCTGCCACACTTCTTCCATAGACTTCATTTTCAATTCATACTCAGACCAACGGCTCTCATACTGTTGGAGACGTTGGTGGAGGATGTCATTTTCCTCTTCTTTCTCTCTAAGCGCAGCTTCTGCCTTGAGCACCCGACGCTGTAATTCAGCTAAGAAAGAAGACTTGACCAGTACCTCATCTGACTCATTTGTCTGCTTTGGAGTTCATAAAATTGTAAGTTAACACAAAAATGAAACTTCCACAAAGAATTCTATAAGAACCCTGATTTTGGGGGAAAAAAATTGCAAGAAGGCCACTTGAATATTAAAGTTTCTGAACTTCTGTAAAGAGGATACCTTCATGCCCCCAGATTTCAATGATCCTAAATCTCCTGAGCATCTTCTGACTAACCAACCACGAATGACTGCAAACGTAGCTCAAATAGGGTAATAAAATATTTACAAAAGTTAACCAGCAATACCATATTTCTTCAATTACAGTTAGGAATTTGAAACAAGACAGACAACAGAGGCAACACGTATGCTAACTCAGCCAAACTGACTTTCACACTATTTCATAAATCATGGTGCTTTCAGTTTTATAAGAACTATTTCATAAATCCAAACAACAAAAACTGGTAGCATAAATCTGGGCATTTAAAGAATCTAGAACTCTTACTTGATTGTATGACAATTGCAGCTGCATTAGTATTCTTCATTCTGCTTCTTACAAATATTGCTTTCACCCGCTTCTGCATAAGGACAGCAGCTCTATGTCTGTGAAGTGAAGCTGCATATTCATTTCTGGTGTTTTCTCCTCTAACAACTGCATGAATAGGTTCATAATTATAGTTTCCATTTTGTTATATATATTAGAAGAATATGAAATACCAAAAGAAATATTTGGTGTGAAAAAGGAAATACATGACTGCAGAACAATGATTCCTCTCCGAAGTTCCTTCAGGTAACACCGAGCTTGGTGACCCCTGAAGCAACTTTGGACACGTAAGATGCCATGGAGGGTACGATTTCTAGTATCTTCAAGCACTCCAATCTGCAGTCATAGTCTGAGAGATTAGTGTAATTTACTCTAAATAAAATTATCTTTCTTTCATACTCCACTTCATAACTGTAAGTTTATAGAAAGAAATACAATGAAGGATTTCACTGTGAAATTCCTTGTTCTATTTTAAAATAGTAGCAGCAATTTATAGAGGAAGTAAGCCACAGAATATCAGCCAATCAACCTCAACATAAAAGGAAATAATTGCCACAGAATATAAGCCAATTATCCTCAAAATGAAAGGAAATAAACATTCAACATAAATGAAAAATAAAGCCTCATAAATAGTAATAAAATAAGGAGACAAAGGGATTTGACTTCAGCCCATTAATAGCAGATATCCCATATGATTCTTCTCAAGAATCATGAGATTCCAACACTACCAATTCAAATTTTTAAGGAATAATAGGAGATCCAAATTAGATGCAATACAGACTTTTCTTTTTTCCCAGTTACTTACATGGTAGAGTACGAAAAAGACCATCATTTTTCCAAGAAAGAATAATAAAATATGTTAGGGTCATAGCCAACATCAAACCAAAAGCACATTCCTATTTCTGATCAAATTATTCTTTTCCTTTTATATAAGACATATTTCATTAAAGGAAAATACAAAAAATGAAATTAAAACAGCAAAGCTTTCCAATCTTGATGAATGGCGGAGTGGAACTCCTTTAAGAAGACTGTGATCCAAATACCCTCAGGAAGCCTGGGGGACTAATTTATCTCACTAGAGAAGAGGCAAAGTCTGATGTAAGAAATTTATGGGCTTGAATATACTTTAGTCCCCCTAGTACGACAATTTGGTTCCTCTTTTTTAAAAATTATGCAGTGTTGCCCTTTAAGTTTATAATACAATGCAATTAAATCCTTCTATCTCATTTTCATTGGTCGTAATGAACAAGTTCATATTGCTGTTAAGTCACATAAGTAGCCTGGCTGGATGACATGTCCTGAAGCGTTATGCTCAAGGCAGGTAATCTCTCTTCCCCATCTCATTTAGCCCCCAAAAATGTGACCTATATTTAGCTAGTCCATGAGCCTTAAGCCCAATTTCAGTTCATGACTTGTCATTTGACATAGGGACTAAATCATGGACAGAAATGAGTTAATTGCAATGTAATATATTTTTGGTACAACATGAACAGAAATAAGACAAAACTATTTAATTGCTTCATTTTAAAAAATTGAAAGACAATATTGATTCATTTCAAAACAAAGGGACCAAATTGAAATTTTAATTTTTTAAGTTTTTGGTTTGTTATTTATTCTAAATTATTTTTTATTTGTTATTATTTATTTATATTCTACTTACTAGTTTATTATTTATTATAATTAATTGACATTTTATTTATTTATTTTTAAATATTTTTGGAAGTGTATTAGGACAAGGATGGGCAAAATAGCCTTTTGACCTTATAAGAGAGATGTTCCCCCATGTGAGAATCCAAATCTTCTCAACTTCCCCATGGGAATGTAATGGGAAGTTTGTGGTAATGCAACATTCACAAGAATATTTTTATAATTCCTGGACCAAATGTGGAAATGCATCATTCCAATGTAAACATGCCTTGGAACCCAAAATAATTCCGCATGCCAAACACCCCTTATGATTATCCTCTAATTTGATTCTGAAAATAGGATAGTCATAAATCTTAGAGTGCTTTATAACCTCATCTCTAGGAGTTTATCTCGTACTTAATCTCTACTTTCAGAGAATTACAAATAAAAGAAATTCAAGCCCTAAGTTCTGCCAACCACAAATTTCAATATGATGATTACACAATATAGCAACAATTTAGATTTCAGCTGTGATATAAAATAGTGTAGGCAGGGAAAAAGAGAAAGAAAGAAGAAAGGAAGTGTAAATAATGAAGAAAAGATAAATTATATTAACTCTATTTGATTTACCAAGACTAGGCTGAAAATAAAAAAGATTAGACTGAGAGGTTTACAAAATCATTGGATACTAGGACCAGAAACTTTAATGCGCCCATATACCAATCACTGAAGCTCAACATTTCAGATTTTATTAAGTAAATCCTAATTCTTAAATTATAACTCAAATCAAAAATGATATTAATTTTGTCAATCTTTATCAATAATTCGGTATACTTTCCAATACTAGTCTTGTTTCACATACCATACTTATCTAAGATACAGAATGCTTAAAAGTGCATCAAGATAATCATGGATTTTCGATATTAAATGCAATCAATTCCATTTTTTGTTGATCATGCCAACCTGAATTTCACAACCACGAAGACTGCTGCTGCTATATATTCAATAGACAACAAAACCACACTTGTGACCATCATAGCAATTTAAAAAATCCACTTTAAAATAAACAACATGAAATGACAACAATTTGCATAAAATCAACTATTAGGACCCATTTACCTGGCCTGCACGGAAAAATAATTTTGTGTAACCAACTTGATACATCTCAGGCAGAATATTAAACTGGTGAAGAATTGCAACTGAAACACTAAGTGGATCCTGAGATGCAACATTCTCCTCAAGGAGAAGAAAACCATATCTGATTCACCAGTCCCAAGCCAAGAAGAGAAAGATTAGGCACACATGAAAAGGGACAGGAATTATCATACTATTCTCTCTTTTATACCTTCTGGCAAATTTTTGGTGAGACATTCTAGTAGGAAAGCCAGATCTTGATATTCGAACCACTTCTAGTACCCCACAACATCTCAGCTGCTGTAGTACAAGACCTTGCTCATATGATCCAGGAGACTGGAGGTTATTGGGCTTAATACAGCGAATAAAATGTGGAGTGGTGCTCTCCAAACGTTGCATCAGTTGGAACAGTTGACCCTGGATCGCAACAGAAATAACATAATGCCAAAGCAAAATAAGAAATCCGACTTCTAAAAATTCTCTATGGATACTTAAGGTGCAGTTGGCAGGGGTCAAAAATGGAGAGTGGAAAGAACGAAGGAGTGAAAAATGATAATGTATCGAGGCATAATGAATTGTTTGATCCTTTTCCATTTATCACTCCTCCCCCTCCACTTCTTCCATTACCATTATTGTCTTTGTGTGCCCCACGCAACTCCTAAGCACCTAAACCAAGTCACATGCACTGTTCTTGCAATAAAACATGTAGAGCATACTAACAAGCGATGTGAATTGATTATTAGTAAGAACTAGTTTGGAGCATCTTGGTTGATAGGTCATAAGTTTGGCTTCTTGCGCATCACCAATATCATAAGACTCATTGATATTTAGGGGGGCCAGTCATCTCCCCCCTGCCCTTTTTTTCCCAAGCAGTAATTGAAACCTATTGCATGGTTTGAGCAAGATTAACAACTTGAAATCCCATGGTTTGAGCAAGTTTATTGTGGATTGAAATCAAATGTTTTGTTTCCTTTTTATTCTTGTTCTATAAGGCTTTATGTTACATGTTTATTTCCTTTTATATTAAAGTTGATTGGCTGATATTTTGTGACCTTTATTTCCTTTTATGTTAAGAATCAATTGGCTAATTTTCTGTGATCTACTTTATCTATATATTGCAGCTCTTGTTTTGAAATAAAATAAGAAATTTCGAAGTCAACATTTTCTGAAATTCTTCAAATAGCATAGTAGGTACTTCCAACATATGTATTAAATGGAAGACTAGAGGAACTAAAACAATGGTTTGCATAAGTATTAGAACATGTCATGATAGCTCAAGTTTTCGAAAACTTCATAGTTTTGGTGATGTACCTTAAATTTTGTTGCAACACTTAGCTTCTGGGAATCAGCTCTGCTTAACTTATGTAAGGGACCAACAACAGGCTTCTCAGATTGAGTAAGCATATGGGATGCAAATATACGAGGAAGATGACAGGTGCATGAGGATAGAAGTTGAATGGAATCCAAGTGTAATAGGTCCCTGTTTTTCTCCAGAAATCCAGTTGTGTCATAGGTGACCTAAGGAAAGGAACAAATGGAGATGAGCAAACTAATAAGTAAAATAACCCTTCCAGTTTTAAAATATAGGTTTTGGACTTCAAAAATATGAAGTCAAATCAAAATTATGGATAATTAGCATTTGATTCAATTCTAGGCTTCTAGCATAACCTAGTCTCTTACTATTTATAGAGTAAATTACATAGACCTTCCTTAAGTTACACTAAAATTACATGAACCTCTTCTCCATTTTCAAAATATACATGAACCTCCATAAAAAGAAAAAGTTGTGCTACACTTTAGTTCAAATTTATTTATTTATTTTTTACTAAAATACCCTCTATCAACCTAAATAGGTTAATAAAGTGTATTTTAGTAAAAAAAAAATTAAAATTAGACTAAAATGAATATTATGAAAATATAATAGAGGTCTGTATAATTTACTGATTTATATACTCCATAAAACCCAACAATGTCTCGTAGAGACCAAACCAAAAGGTGAAATGTAATGTCACTATAATGAAAATCATATCTTCATATCTTAAGGCAATTTACAAGCACTTTGGACAGACAAACAGAACCTACATAGTTTATGAGCATGACAAGATTAATACCTCCCCGGCATAATGACACACAGTAAAAGCTTTGTCTCGCTCTCCTCTGAAACTTGAATTAGAATTCAAATGTTGCTTAAGCTTGTTAGCAAATGTCAAATCCGTGCCATTAGGGAAAGTGGACTCTTCATCTAACAGAGATAGTAATCCCAGTGGTTTCTGCACATATCAAAAGTTAAATTTAAGAAAAAAGAAATTCAAATTTCTGAGTCTCAACCATGAATGGCAGAAGTTCCAAAGCAAACAATAATGGTATAGTTTCCATAATGAATTTCAGCCATTTGCCATGCATGTGCAGCTATACATGAGATGTGAAGATAAAAAATCACATTACATATATAAACACAGGCCCATAAACTGAGCAGATTAGCTAATTTCTTCAATTCCCTATACATCCAAATTCCAAATAACAAGCACATTACAGATGGTGCCAAAAAGGGAAGAGGGGAAGCTCTGTACAATTTTACCTTCTCAAAAAGATTAAGGCAGTCTTGGTTATCTTCAAATTCAACTTTCGCCCAATCAATGCCATCTTGTATATATTCCTGGAACAAGAATGTAAGGGTGCACAAGTATACTCAAATGTCTAGCTTTTAAAGGTAAGCATTCAACAATTTCATAGAGATAAATCTTCATTTTTTATGGAAGCTTTTAGAAGGGTTAGTTCTATTGCCATTTTGGAGGCTGTTAATATGCAACATCCCAATAAATGGAGTTAATTAGAAATTAAGAAGAGAGTGAGTTAAATTAAAAATTTAGAAGATTTAAATTAAATATTTGAGAGAGAGATACAACAATAACAAAGCCTTTTCCCACTAAATGGGATCGGCTACATAGATCAATCGACGCCATAAATACCTATCATAAATCATATTTTTAGACAAACCATTTAAATCTAAATCTTTCTTAATAATTTCTCCTATAGTTTTTCTTAATCTTCCTCTACCTCTAATTATTGGATTATTCTCCATCTCATCTACTCTCTTAACTGGGGTTTCTAAAGGTCTCCTCCCAACATGACTAAACTATCTAAGTCTTGATTCTACAATTTTTTCCACAATAGGTGCGACTTCCACCTTCTCTCTAATGCATTCATTTCTAATCCGATCTCGTTTAGTGTGTTCACTCATCCAATGCAACATTCTCATCTCTGCAATATTGAACTTATTCTCTTGTTGACTTTTTATTGCCCAACACTCAGTTCCATACAACATTGCAGATCTTATAACTGTACGATAAAATTTACCCTTAAGTTTGAGTAGTACTCTTCTATCACAAATAACACCCGAAGCACTCCTCCACTTCATCAATTCCGCTTGAATCCTATGTTTTACATCTTCTCTTATTTCCCCGTTATGTTGTATGACGGATCCAAGATATTTAAATCGTGTAACTTATGGTATAATATGTTCTTCAATTTTCACTTCTGCGTTTTTGTAGGCCCACCTTTTGTTACTACACTAGTTGTAACCTCATCATACATATCTTGGATTGTTCGAATATAAGCTATATGAACTCCTTTTTTCTCCAAAACCTTCCATAGAACCTCTCTTGGTACTCTATCATATGCTTTTTCCAAATCGATAAACATCATGTGTAAATCTCTTTGATTCTCTCGATATCGTTCCATTAATTTTCGCAACAAATATATTGTTTCCATAGTTGACCTTCCTGACATAAAACCAAATTGATTCTCAGTAACTTGGGTCTCTTTCCTTAATTTTCGCTCAATTACTCTTTCCCATAATTGAATTAAAATATGATTTGGGTAAAGATATAATTATATTCATTAAAAGAGATGAAATAAGCAAGAAATTAGCACCAAAAACATGATTAAACTCACTAAGGAATATTGGCCAACCAAACAAGTCCTTAGCCCCACTAATACCCCATTTAAACTGCCCCTCACCTTCTCTCATATGTTCAGTTGTGTCATTTGCCATTAAGAAAATCTGCTTGTCTAAAAAATCAGCCATGGGTGCCATGGAGTGAAGCTTGTGCATGGAAGGGAAATTGAAGAAATTTATCGAGGTGAGCTTCACAAAAACTATTCCTCATCTTGTTCTCTTCGCTTGGATGGTTTCAGTTGAAGGGAAGTTTTCTCAGTGCAAATGGAAGGAGTTGAAGGGAGCATGTTTTGTAAGGTAAAGTGGTAGTTAATTTGAGTTAAAATTGGTGGTTTCCAAATCTGATTTTTATCTTTGGTTGCTGCTGGAAGTTCTAACTGAGTTTTGAAGAAAGAAAAAGGAGAGTTTTGCATCACCGTTCAACTAAACTTTTTCATTAAGGTATAGCTTCCTAATAGCATATATATATATATATATATAATGTTGTTTGAATGGTGTTTTGCTTGTGTGTTTGGACCAAGCTTTGGAAGATGCAAGGAAGGAGAATTTAGTATAATTATAGTTTAATTTAATTTAGCAATTGTCAGCCAATGATGTGTAGATACTGAACTTTTATAATATGAACCAAAAAGTGAGTTAAAGAAACTTGGAGTAGCTTGTTTATATGAGAATTTGAGGTATGGAACAAGGGTGTAGTATTTATCTTTAAATATTTAATAGGCATTGTTAAATATGATAAAATGGTACTAATTAAGTGGCTGTTTTGTTTTTCACCGTGGCTAATCAAGGACAAATTGAAGGAGATTTTGGTTGTGGAGTGTAGAAATTGGAAGTAGTTGGAGGAATTCAAGTATAGGTAAAGAATATACCATTTTATAATTTATTATTTAGTAAATTAGTAATTACAAACTTAGTTGTTGATTAGTTGTTTTGGTCATTGTACCTATGTTAAATTAGGCATCTTGGTAGCAAGAGTTAGAGCCTTGCCTTATCGGAGAGTGGCTAGGAAACTCTTGGGTTATTTATCCAAGTAACTACATGCCTTTTTGAATATATTTCCTTTGAATTGTGAAATACTTGTTTATAAATTTCCTTGCTATTTGATTGCTTACAAGACATGTTTAAGATGAAATTGATGAGAAGGCCATGCCTCACCGCACCTTTCTTATGGTGGAAGGTTATGTTTAGGGAGAATGTCATTCCTCCCCACCTGATGATGATGCATATGCTAGAAATCAATAAGAAGGCCATGTCTCACCACACTGCTTTTACAGTGAGTTCCATGATGATATGAGATGTATGATGCTATTATATGACTCTTGTATGCAACCAAATATGTTTTATATGATGGATATGTTTCTTTGCATGCCATAATAGTTCTTTGTGCATTGTTACTTTGAAATATGTTTTGGAGAAGTAATGCAATTACTAAGAGTGTATCTCACCCCATCAGGGGAACCTTCTTACATCATTTTAGGAGAGAGCTCAAATAGAAGACTCAAGAAGTAACCTAAAGCCTAAGTAGGTTTGTAAGGAGAAGTCCAAGAGGTTGTACATTGTATTTTTGATGTGTAGATTTGAATTTTTGATTATGTATATTTATAAATGTTCCACATGTTCTGTTTTTGGGCCATTGTGGTTATTTAGGGATGCAAGCATACATATGGAAGAATTATAAATATATAGAGCCTGTTTGATTTCCTGTTTCCAGAACAATTTTCAATTTTTAAGAACAAAAAAAATTAAAAAAAAACTTGTTTGATAATGTGTTTTTAAAAAAACAGAATTATGTTTTCGGAAATAGATGTTTTGTAACTTCTGTTATGTAAAATTAAAAAAAAAAAACATAAAACAGCACTTTTTCAAAATAATGATTCAAATAGATTTTTAAATTTTTTTGTTTTCAAAATTTATTTTGAAAAACATCTGTTTTGAAAATATTAAAACTAAAACAGAATCAAACAGGCCCATAATGTAATTTCCTTTGTGTTATGCTATGACCTTGTAATATATTCAAAATTGGAAGTATGAAAATCTCATTTTGATGATGGACATTCCTATTTTAATGATTACATATGAAGCAAAAAACTAGTCTTACATTTAGGAATGTATAAGATGAAATGTGCACATTTACGGATTTAGTGGCTGCCATGCATCCCATAAGTATCCTATCTGGTATTTTTAGTTTTGGAAATATATTAGATCTAAACTAGTCCCTTAGGTTGTGTTTGAAGTGGCTGGGCAAGGTGACACGTTTTAAAACACAAGTTGGCTCCCTTGACAGCCAATAACTAGCTTTCTATAGGATTGTGTGGCTAAATGTCCAAATGATGGGGGAAACTATGATTTGATCTTTGAGCAACTTTATTTTAGTGAAAGAAAAATAGTAGCCAAGGTTTAGAACCCTTTAGAAGTGTTAACAAAATTTGACTATGCAAAAGCTAAATATTAGACTATTTTGGAGCCAAAAGTGTCCAATTGGGGGGTTCAAAGGTTAAAATTTGATTTAGAACCTAAGTGTGAGCTTTTAGTACCTAGACAACTTTCTCTAGGTATTTTAAACTTGCTCCAAGTGGTTTGGTGTCACTTGGAGCTGTGGATAAATTTTTGGCCATTGCATATGAAGCATCAAGTGCATTTTTCTGGTTTCTTTGGTCAGTTGGCTGTCATAGGAGAGTAGCCCAGTTCTAGACTGCTTTGGGGTCTATTTTTGAGAGTTTAAAGCTATTTTGGGTGTTAGAGTTGATGCACATTAATTAGGAAGGTTCTTGGTGAGTTTGGGGCAGAATCAAGGGGGTAAAAGCTTGGAATTGTAATTGTTTGGTGTAACATAACTGCTGTCCTGTTTTGTGTCCGTTTTGTTTGCTGTATTGTGTCTTATGCACAGTTTTCTTCACTTTCTCATGGATTCTTTGATAGAAACGGATGTCATATTATGCATAAAGATGTATGGAAAGTGGTCCTAGAGTTTTGGATGACTATAGGTTGGTTTAAGATGGTGGTTTGCTCACTTTGTGCAGAATTTTCTATCAAAATTACTATACTTGCCATCCTAGCTTGGTGATGGCTGTCTAGGTTAGTTTTCCATGATTTTTGATGTTGTAATTGTTGGTTTAGGTATATGTTTTAGGAAGGTTCATGTGTGTTTGGATAGGGAAAAAGTGTGATTTTCATGGGTTTTGCAATCACATATTACTTGTTTTTGTCATGGACTGGTTCAATATTTGGTTTATAGAATTTATATGTATTTTAGGGATTTTTTTTAAGGTGCTTATAATAGCTTATAAATAGTATGATTTTTGTGGTTGAGATGTTGGAGATTTTAAGAGCTCCTATTGTAATTTTGCTTAAGTGCCCACTTGGATCTCCTAAGTGCTATCACCATTTTTCTTTAATTTTTTTGGCTTGTTTAAGGACTAGTTGGGGTTCTTCAAAGTGTTGAATTATGCTAGCTGTTTTATATTTGATATGTCCTTTAATGATCTTGTAAGTTTGATCTTAAATTTACTTGGAATAGTAGGTGGATATGGCTATAGGAATTTTACTAAATAAGCTTGTAAAATAGATATGCGTCTTGGCAAGTTTAGTAAAATTTGATTAGTTTCTTTTTAGTGTCTAGTAGCCATCCTATTAAATAGTAATCATCTCCATTTTTAATTTTGTATGAGTTAATCGCTAAACAATGGGTTAAGTACTGTAGCTTGAGTTATATCTATGGTAGGTATTTTTTGTATTCTCTTTTTTGTCTACTTAATGTTATGAGTGAGTTACAATGAAAGAATTAAGTTTAGAACTTTTCTAGCTAGCTAATTCGATTAGAGAATTTAGGAGATTCTTTTCTAGACAACTAGTTGCAACAGAAATAATAGTTAAAAGTTTAAATTAGCCCATAATTTTGTAAAAAAATTTTAGCACTTATTGTAGGAATTCTGCTGTGTAGTATTATGGTTAAGTGTTAATTCCTAAGAATAGCCTTGGAGAGAGTAATTTGACATAATATGTGTTAAACTACATAATGGACAATATCATCACAGGATCTCGCTTATGCTCTTTGTGAAGGACCCCCTTTTTTCCTCAAAATCCAGTGAATAGGATCAGCTCAAGCATTTAGCAACTGAAACCTAGTATTATAAATATTATTGAAAAGCCTCTGGGATTGTGGTTAAAAGCCTTGCGTACAGAGTCAGGTAGATCACACCATTTTGTCAAAAACTAAAATGATAAAAGTGTTGTTTTAATCATCGATGTGGATGACATTATTTTAATTGGTGATAATGATGGTGAACTAATAGACTTTTAAAGAAGAAGTTGGCCTGTTAAAAAACTTTTAGTAATTGAATTTGCCAAATCAAAAGAAGGAAATTTCATTAACCAATGAAACTAGGTGCTTGATCTGTTAAAAGAAACAGGGTTGCAAAGCAGTTGAAACCCCTATTATTGAGACCAATATAAAGCCCAAACAGCCAAGGCGAAAGACATAATTGACAAAGAGAGGTATCAGAGGATGATTGGGAGACTCTTTCAACTATCTCATGCTCACCCAGAATTCACCATTAAGGTTAATGAGGTGAATCATTTTATGTGCTCACCTGGATCTAAATACTTTAGACAGTTTACTGAATCCTAAAGTACCTAAAGGGATCACCTCAGAGAGGACTACTACATAAAAAACAAGGACCCCTAAAAGTAGAAGTCTACGCTGATCTAGATTAGGCCAGAAGTATCATTGATTTACTTCTTGTTACTGCACTTTTGTTGGTGAAAATTTAGTGACATGGAGGAGTAAGAAGCAAAATGCGGTAGCTAGAAGCAATGCTAGAGGCCAAATTCAGATCAATGGTCCATGGGGTTTGCAAAGCATTGTGGATTGAAAGGAAACTTAAAGAACTGAGAATCTACAAGCTTACAGCTTAATGTGACAATAAAGCAGCCATTTTCATTGTCCATAATCCAGTCCTCCATTACAAAACCAAACATGTTCAAGTAGATAAGCACTTCACTAAAGAGAAGATAGAGAGAGGACAGAAATGTGTTCCCTAAGTCCCTATATTTAATCAGATTGCAGATAACTAAGGACCTGAATAATAAGAATTTCAACAATCAAGCAGACTATCCATGGATGACTTCCAGTCAACTTGAGGAGCAGTGTTGAAATGGACTAGGATATTTTGAATATTTCAAAATATCTCAAAGGACTATCCTCTTATCTTATATTTTAAGAAGACATATATTAGTTATATTTAATTGTTTTATTCTGTTGTTATCCAATTTGTTAGGTGGTTTCTGTTGTTATCTAGTTTGTTATGCAGTCCCTACTCTTTAAGAACAATAGTTATCTGCTGTTGTCCTACAGTGCCTGCTGTTACACAACTCTGACCCACTTACTCTATAAAAGTAGCTTCATACACTTGTCAAAACTTAATATACTAAGAAGAAAATATTCCTCTGTTCATAATTATGCACATAGATTTTTTCTTTTCTTCTAGGGAGAAAAGAATGTAAGGGCCTGTTTGGTTTCTGCTTTGAAAATACTTCTTTAAAAAGAAAAAAAAATGCAATAAAACATGTTTGGGAATGGGTTTCCAAGGGACCTCTCTTAAAAATTGTTTTCTGAACTTTAAAAAACAGAAAACCAAGAACTATAACGTGTTTTCTAAAACTAATTTCTGAGAGCACTTGTCTTCATGGTGGCATTTTAGTAATTAGACGGATTTCTTAAAGGCATTATGGTTATTTCGAACCAAACTACTACTAGTTCCCATTTGATCCTTTCCATCATAGGTCTCTCATATGAATCTTTTTACTTTTAAAACGTATTTAAAAACATTTGTCCAAAGATATTTCCTAAGGTGGGGTCAACTACATAAATTAAATGACGTCATAAAATTTCATCGTGAATCATGTCTATAAACAGGAAATTTAAGTATAAATCTCTTTTAATAGTTTCGTCTATAGTTTTTCTTAATCTCTTTCTACTTTTAATTATTATACTACTCTCAATCTGCTTTACTCTCCTTATTAATATTTCTATAGGTCTTCTCCACGCATGCTCAGATGAACTCTTCCACATTTTAGCTCTTTAAAACTACCACGCATGCCCAGATGAACTCTTCCACATTTTAGCTCTTTAAAACTATGTTTAAAGATCATTTTTCAAAATTGTTTTCAAAATACAATAACAACAAGCCTTTTTCCCACTAGTTGGGGTGGACTACTT
Source organism: Erythrophleum ivorense (assembly GCA_026724425.1). Lineage (NCBI taxonomy): Eukaryota > Viridiplantae > Streptophyta > Magnoliopsida > Fabales > Fabaceae > Erythrophleum > Erythrophleum ivorense. The sequence goes on along the minus strand of JAIUCV010000428.1, from coordinate 138,836 downwards.
AGATTAAACAGTGTCATAAAATTCTATCGTGAATTATGTCTATAAACAAACCATTTAAATCTAAATCTTTCTTAATAGTTTCGCCTTTAGTTTTTCTTGGTCTCACCCAACTTCTATTAGACTATTCTCCATCTGATCTACTTTTTTTACTAGAGTTTCTATAGATCTTCTCAATACATGTCCAAATCATCTAAGACATAATTTTACAATCTTTTCCACTATAGGTGCAATCTCAACTTTTTTTTTCTAATGTATTCATTTCTAATTCTATCTTGTTTAGTATGTACATTCATCCAACGCAATATTCTCAACTTTGCAATATTGAGCTTATTCGCTTGTTAATTTTTTATTGCCCAACACTCAATTCATATAACATTGCAAGTCTTATAATTGTGTGATAAAATTTACTTTTAACCTTAAATGGTACTCTTTTGTCATAAATAACACCTGAAACACTCCATTCCATACACCCTACTTGAATGATGTGGTTTACATCTTCTTCCATTTTCCTATCCTGTTGTATGATAGACCTAAGATACTTAAACCATATTGTATGTTCTTCAACTTTCACTTCTATATTAGAATTAGTAAGCCTCTTACTAAACTTATTCCATATACTCCATTTTACTTCTATTTAAACAAAATTCATGTTCTTCTAAAGGTAGTCTCCACATCTCTAGCCTCTCATTTATTTCCTCTCTCGACTCTTCAACTAGGATATGTCTAGTGAATACATGTATTGTGGCACCAATTCTTAGATGTGTTCAATGAATACATCTAAGACTAAACTAAAAAAATAGAGACTCAAAGTTGACCCTTGATACAGGCCAATAATTATCAAAAAATCTTCTACAAACCCACCTTTTATTCTCACGTTAATTGTAACCCCATTATACATATTATGAATTGCTCGAACATAAGCAATACAAACTCTTTTTTCCTCCAAAGCCTTTTACAAAACCTCTCTTAGCACCCTATCATATGACTTCTCCAAATACAAACTCTACCTATGTTGTGCAACTCTACCTATATACTATGCTATGATGCAAATCATTTCATAACCGGTCACAAATCCAGAAAAAAGAAAAAGATTGTGTTAGATAGTTGACAGCCAATGTAAAATTTTGTTAATTCTTTATGTTATGGATCAATGCTTTCAAAATACAATAAAATAAAAATAAAACAAAACAAGTCCTAAATTGCTAGATGGGTTTACAAAGCATCAATTTGATGTAAATGGTTATAACAAGAATCTCAATGTAGAAGGAATACTTCAAAATTATCTCAATTCCTTGTAGTTATGATTTCTTGTTTGTCCTTTGTTTTCAATAAAGTAACTCATGTTAAAAGTACAATAACACAATTGATTCAAAGTGCCTACTGGTCTAAAATTAGGAATGGCTATTATGCGGTTTTATCTTTAAATGGTGAAAAACTTCATAAGGCAAAGCACAATGCAAGTTGAGGAGATAAAAAAATTGTCAACAACAAGATCAAAGAATGATTTTGAAGCACCAGGACTCAACAATAAGAATCCTACTGGTATGAAGTTGTAAATTTGAATAAAAATTCTACACAAATATTACCATCCATTGTGGTTTTGTTCAAGTAGCTAGTTTCTTTATAGTATGTACACAAAGGAAACATGTGACATACCTCCTGTTCTAACTTGAATAAATGACGATTGAAGTGTTGCTGCAATCTCTCATTTGCATAGTTGATGCAGAACTGCTCAAAACTATTCCTCTGCAGATATAGTTTGACTAATGAGTAACATTAAAAGAGACTATATTTCAATATTCAAACAAGAAGAGAATGGTGATATAGATTTAAAGAAAAAGGGAGCTAAGGGGTGAAAAAACATACATCAAATGATTCAAAGCCATATATATCTAGAATACTGATAGATCTGCCTGTACGCCTTTTGCCAACAGCAAGTGATTTGTTTATTTGCTCAATCAGCCAATCAAACAGACAAGCATATATTGACTTTGCCAAAGCATCTCTAGCATCAATAGCCTATAAGACAATGTAAAATGTAAGTTAATGAGTGACAAAATTTATATTAAGATATCTAGTTGCCATAAATATTGCAGAACCAATGGCGGTCCATCCTATTTATATGCTGTGCATGATGCCTCTGAAATTTTGAATTTATGGCATGTAATTCACCCTCACAAATAGTGTTTTCTACCTACTCTTTTCTAAGTATAAACCATGTCATTCAAAAATCACTCAAGAACTGAAGTCCACTCACACATGGGATTTGGAATGAAATCGACATACAATCTCAAAAAAAGGATGTTGACCTGCATGGAAGCACATAGGTCCCTACCCAAGCCCTATAATACATAGGCTTTAAGACATCCAATGAGCTTCATCATAGCAAACCCTAATGCACTTTTAAATGTATCAAAACGTGAAATGCAAGAAACATTTCAACATGTTGGGACTCACTAAGAACTAAGATAAATTATCATACATTGTCCATCACCAATCAACTTTTTCCCCCCTTTTCCCTCCTGATAACAAATTAACAAAAATTTCTTATTCTAATTGAAGAATGCAATACATTGCGTATTGACAATGCCAAGACCTTCCCTCCTACCAAGTATTATTTTCAACATGCATAATTTCAGACATAAGTTAAATGTTTGACACAGTAGTCATTTTACCTGTGATAGCTTCAACTTTTGAACAATATTATCGTTACCAACTTTCATTTTGCGAGTTGATAAAGTCAACTTGAGATCTCCAATGTCACAGCCTATCAATTTGGCGACATTGAACAGAGCTGAAGATATAACAAAAACAAAATAATTAGCTTACAACACTTAATTTCATCTAAAATATGTTCAAACCTCCCAAACAAGAAATCAGGTATCAGATGCGCCATATGTAAATAACCAGCATCAAAGACAATGAAAACAAGTTGCAGATATGCATTCACTACATAATTCTTGAATGATAAGTGTGGGTAAAAGTCAAATATTCTCTTGTATTTATTAGGAAGCTTTGACCGTGTAAATAGCTAATTTTATAGGGTTCTATTTGGGTAGGATTTATAGCATTTATTTTCTGATTTTATTTTCTTTTATTCCCTGATTTATTTCCATTTTTGGTCCTCCTATTTCTTGTATATTTTTTGCACTCTTGTATCAATAAAATTATCAAAGGTTCACTGCTCTACCTACATGGCATCAGAGCCCCATGAACACGAGCAAATAGGAGCCACGCTGGAGTTGAACTCGAGTAGAGCAAGATCGTCGAATATGGTGAACACTGAGCTCGAAGAGTCCTCTACGTTGAACCTGCGCCAGATTAGGAGTCCCTCTGAGTCGACTCCTAATCTCGAAGGGTCTTCAATTCTGATCGTGACAAAGACGCTAAATGACAGAAACTATCATGAATGGGCCCAAGCTGTTAAACTCACAATCACCGAACGTGGGAAGCTAGGATATCTCACGGGTGAGAGTAAGGCTCCAAATATGATGAAGACTGCTGAGATGAACCAATGGATTACCAAAACTCCATGGTGTCTTCTTGGTTGGACAATGCAATGATCCCTACTATAGAACGAAGCTTTTTGTTCCTACCCACTGCTCATGTTATCTAGGAAACAGCTAGGTGCACCTACTCTGCTAGGGAGGATCTCGCTCAACTCTTTGAAATCAAGACTCGATTATGGCAAATAAAGCAAGGAGACAAAGATGTTACTGATTATTGGTTAGAAATGGTGGCTTTGGTAAGAACTTGACCTTAACAATGAAAAGACGTGGTCTTGTTCAGAAGATGCCTCAGATTCAAGAAAAAAACAAAGAAAGAGCGTGTTTTTGAATTTCTGGTTAGCCTCAATAACAACTTAAATGATGTGAGAAGCAGAATTTTGAGCCAAAAACCTCTACCTTCAACAAAGGAAGTGTTTGTAGGGGCAAGGAGAGAAGCGTCTAGGAGGAAAGTCATGAAAATAGATGATTCTCTACTCTCAACTGAAGCATCTACACTTAACTGTTCAACCAGCTGAAACAAATAAGAACCAGAGGCAAAAATTAATGTGTGAGCACAGCAAGAAAATCAGTCATACAAAGGATACTTGTTGGGATATTCATGGTAAACCAACTGATTGGAAGCCACGAAAAAATAAGCCTCGTGGTAATCAAGTTTCATCAGACACCGAGGGAGAAAGGCAAGACAAAACTCCTAAGCAACCTACAAGAATTCAAAGTGATCAAATTGGGTAAGATTCTTGAAATGCTGACTACTTTACAAAATTCTAGACCGCAGCCAAAAAAGGTGCCCACTGCTACTATGGTCAACAAAGCTAACTTACTAATTTAATTCCTACTTTGAAAGCTATTTGTAAAAAAGAAGGCTGGATTGTTGATTCTAGAGTAAATGATCATATGATTGAATAGTCGGATGTGTTTGATTCTTATATCCCCTGTGTTGGTAATGAAAAGGTTCGAACTGCGGATGGAAATTTGAGTCCTATTGCTGGAAAAGGAATTGTTAGAGTTATAGATTCTATTAAATTAGAATCAGTCCTTCATGTCCCTAATTTAGAGTGTAATTTATTATCTATAAGTCAGATTACTAAGCAAACAAACTGTAGTGTTCACTTCTATCCTACTTATTGTGTTTTTTAGAACCTGTCATCGGGGAAGATGATTGGAATTGCTAAGGAATATGATGGCTTATACTACCTAGAAGAAACTGAAGTGAGTAATCTACGGTCACAAATATTATGTAATAATGTCTCCACCTATAAAAGTAATGAACTTTTACCATGGCATTGGAGGTTAGAACATCCAAATTTCAAATATCTATGTCATTTGTTTCCTGAATTTTGCATCAATAAAATGTCTCATTTTCAGTATAATGACTATGAACTTGCTAAGCACTATAGATCTTCATTCAAAAAATCTGAATACAAATCCACAAAACCATTATCAATCATCCATAGTGATCTTTGGGGTCCATCCCATGTTCCAAATCGAACCAATACATGATGGTTTATTACTTTTATTAATGATCATACCAGATTATGTTGGGTATTCCTATTGAAGGAAAAAAATGAAATTCCCACCATATTTTTCGAATTTTTTATCATGATCAAAAATCAATTCCATTCCACTATCCAAATTCTTCATACGAACAATGGAACTGAATACTGCAATAATACACTGGGTAGCTTTCTCAAGGAGCACAATATAATTCATAAAAGTACATGCGCTCATAGTCTCCAACAAAATGGGATAGCTGATAGAAAAAATAGACACATTCTTGAAGTTACCCATGTTCTCATGTTTACTACCAATGTGTCCAAATTTTTTTGGGGGATGCCATTCTCATTGCTGTCTATCTTATAAATAGAATGCCCACCAAAGTTGTCCTTCAAAAGCCCTCTTGACAAACTAAAAGAAACCCATTCTATTACCCATCTTGAAAACAACCTTCCTTTGAAGATTTTTGGGGGCTCAGCCTTTGTTCACCTTCGTCAAACACAAAAACTTGACCCAAGAGCTGTTAAATGTATTTTCCTTGGATATGCCCCCACTCAAAAGGGATACAAGTGTTATGATCCTATCACAAAGAAGTTTTTTGTCACCTATGATTTTACCTTCACTGAAGAAATTTATTTCTATTCAAAGCCTTCAATTCAAGGGGAGTGTTGAAGTGAATTTCAGCCTTTAAACTCAAGTGAAAAACTTATTCTCACCTTAAGATGAACTAACCCCATCACCTATAACTGATCCTTTACTTTGTCCTTATCATTCTAATAGTACCTCTATGCCATCAGCCGAAGGGAACTTGGAAAGAGGGGGAGATGAAGTGATATATATTTCAGAAAAGGAACTACTAGTCTACTCACAGAAAAAAAAAAAAAAAGCCAAGTGGAGGAACCACCACACCCAAAGCAGTACCTACTCAAGAATCGATACAGGATCCTAAACCACGGGATCAAGAAAATTGGGGAGAAAAGGTAAATGAGCTAGATTTGCCCATTGCTCTTCGAAAACAACCAAGATCTTGCACTCAACATCCAATTGAGAAATTTGTCTCTTATAAGGCACTATCACCACCATATAATGCTTTTATTTCAAGTCTTGACATAATCAAAATTCCAGATACCATACAAGAAGCTCTTGAAGTTCCAAAATGGAGAAAAGCTGTCCTGGAAGAAATGAAAGCCTTGGATAAGAATGGCACTTGGGAGGAAGTTAATCTTCCTAAAGGAAAGAAACCTGTAGGATGCAAATGGGTTTTCACTATAAAATACAATGCAGATGGCTCAATCGAATGGTATATATAAGGCTCAGCTTGTTGCCAAAGGCTTCACCCAAACTTATGGGATGGGTTATACAAAAAAAATTTGCCCTTGTTGTCAAATTAAACACCATACGTGTACTACTCTCTATAAATGCCAACATAACTTGGCCTCTTCAACAACTCGACATCAAAAATGCATTCTTGAATGACGAGTTGAAGGAAGAAGTTTACATGACTCTCCCACCAGGATTTGATGATAGAAATGGGAAGGCGTGTAGAATTAAAAAATCTCTTTACGGCCTTAAGCAATCTCCTAGGACATGGTTCGAAAGATTTACCCGAGTTCTGAAGAATGAAGGGCATATTCAGGGACAAGCTGATCATACAATGTCTTTCAAGCATAGAGAAGGGAAGAAGATAATACTATTGGCATATGTTGATGATATTGTCCTCACAGGAGATGAAAAGGAAGAGATGGAAAGATTAAAGGGAGCTCTAACCAAAGAGTTCGAAGTTAAGAATCTAAGAGAAATGAAATACTTTCTGGGTATGGAAGTTGCTAGATCAAAAAAGGGAATTTACATCTCTCAAAGGAAATACATTCTTGATCTTTTGAGGTAGATAGAGATGCTTGGATGCAAACCAAGTGAAACTCCCATTGAAGTTGAAAAATCATTGATGATGGAAAATCAATTGATAAAGAGAGATATCAAACTTTGGTTGGGAAGCTAATCTATCTCTCACATACCAAACCAGATATCGCCTTTGCGGTTAGCACTGTAAGTCAACATATGCATTCTCCAAAGGAGAAGCACCTAGAAGCAGTATACATTCTTAGGTATCTCAAGGGTACTCCAGGAAGAGGCTTACTATTTAGAAGGGCAATAAAAATTGCATAGAAGTTTACACTGATGTAGACTGGGCCAGCTCAGTAGAAGACTGAAGATCGACTTTTGGTTACTACACCTTTGTTTGGGGCAATCTGGTTACATGGAAAAATAAAAAACAGATTGTAGTGGCAAGAAGTAATGTTGAAGCTGAATTCAAGGCAGTTGCTCATGGCATATGTGAAGGATTATGGCTTAAAAAACTTCTTGAGGAGGTACAAGTTGTACCAGAACAACCTATGAAACTGTATTGTGACAACAAGACAGCAATCAATATCTCACACAATCCAGTTCAACATGACAGGACTAAACATGTGGAAGTTGACAAGCACTTCATAAAAGAAAAGATTGAAAATGGAGTAATATGCATGACATATATACCCACTCATAGGCAAACTGCTGATATACTTACAAAAGGACTATCCAGATAACTCTTTGAAAACCTTGTAGGCAAGTTGGACATGATAGATATCTATGATCTAACTTGAAGGAGGGTGTAGGTAAAAATCAAATATTCTCTTGTATTTATTAAGAAGTTTTGACCGTATAAATAGCTAATTTTATGGGGTTCTATTTGGGTAGAATTTATAGCATCTATTTTTTTATTTTATTTTCTTTTATTCCCTAATTTATTTCCTTTTTTGGTCTTCCTATTTCCTGTATATTTTTTGCACTCTTGTATCAATAAAATTATCAGAGGTTCACTGCTCTACCTACAATAAGTGCAAAAAAATCCATCATTAAGCATACCCAAGAAAAAAAATAAGGAAACCTCTAAGACTATGACAAACCTAAGCCTAAACCCAATAACGAGTTGTGGGTTTATCAAAGAAAGAGAAAGAAAGAGCCTAAAGTGTTGAAAACCTATGAATGAAAGAAGAGAGATACAAGGCTTAACGTTAGGCCTAATCCAATGGCTTAGGTGAGGTGGCATTTTAGGAGAATAAGACAAAAAGGACTAACTAACCAAATCTGAGGAGAGAAAGTGTAGGGAGGGAAGCCATTACTAATATGCACATGTAGGAAGTGTTGGAAGGAATTGGAGAGTGTGGAGAGATGCTAGCCTCTCAAATGATAGTGATCGCATTCTTTGTGCATTTTGTCGTTTTGCTTCTTTCTTTGTTTCCCATTTCACACTAATTAGGGAAGAATATCTCAATTTCTCAAATAATACAAGTTACAGAAAAGTTTCATCAGTCATAGTGTCAAAGTTGGTTTCAAACTAGGCATGGTTAAAATGAATGGGAGATTTTAAACTAGGGGTATTCATTCGCCCATTAAACCCTAGAGGCCCGCCCCAACCCAGCATAATCGGGCCAGGCTGATTGGGCTAAAAATATAAATTAACAAAACTTTAAATAGAACTATATCAGGTCGAGCCGGGTCACGGATGAAGACATATTTTACCTAACTCGCCCTAGTACTTGTTTTTTTTTAATTATTAATGTCTTGTCATTTTATATATATATATATATATATATTTATTTATTTATTTCATCTGATTTTCTTTGCATGATGTAACTTTCATTACCTACCTAAACCTTCCTTATTTCTTAATTATTTTCATCATTGATATGCATACTTACTAACATTTTTTTTTAATAATGAAAATACAAATATTTATCTAAGACTAATTATGTTAGTATAACTTACATTTTGTTTGATAATACCAAGCTATTTTTTTATTATTGATAAAAATACGAGGGTTATAAAAGCCTATTGTTTTGAAATATATGCTTATAAGTATGAAAAAAAATATTTTTATATTACAAGTATTAGTTTATAAAGAAAAAAATGGCTCGAGTGGCCCTAAACCGGCTTAACCCAACATAAAATCGGGCTTACTCGAGCCAGGCCATGAGCATAAAAATAAGTCTCATGTCTTAATCGGGCCAAGTATCCAACATACTAGATATCCAGCATGGCCCTACCCATGAATAGCCTTACATTAAAGGAAAGGTTCGATGTAATAAGTGAAGGCATGGCCTCAATGAAGGATTTCTTAATGAAGTTAGACAATAAATTAAATGAACTACAACAACAATAACAAAGCTTTTTCCCACTAAGTGGGATCGGCTACATAACTCAATCAACACTATGAAATCCTATCGTAAATCATATTTTAAACAAGCCATTTAAAACTAAATCCTTCTTAATAATTTCTCTTATAATTTTTCTTAATCTCTCTTTACCTCTAATTATTAGACTACTCTCCATTTTATCTACTCTTTTTACAAGAACTCTATAGATTTCCTCCACATATGTACAAACTATCTAAGTCACGATTCTATAATCTTTTTCACAATAGGTGCAACCTTCACTTTTTCTCTAATGTATTCATTTTTATCTTGTTTGATGTGTCCACTCATCCAATACAACATTCTCATCTCTGCAACATTGAATTCAATCTTTTGTTGACTTTTATCGTCCAACACTAAATTCCATACAATATTAAAAGTCTTATGACTGTACAGTAAAATTTACCATTAAACTTAAATAGTAGTCTTCTATCACAAATAATATCCAAAGTACTCCATTTCATACATCTCACTTGAATCATATGTTTTATATCTTTCCCAATTTCCCCATCATGTTATATGATGGACCCAAAATACTTAAACCGTATGACTTGTCACATGGTATGTTATCTAATTTTCGTTTCTACACTAGAACTAGTGTATCTCTTACTAAATTTACATTCCATATACTCCATTTTATTTCTATTTAAACAAAATATATATACTTCTAAAGCTACTCTCCACATCTCTAACTTCTTATTCATTTCTCTCAATTCTCCAACTATAATTATATCATCTACGAAAAATACGCATTGTAACATCGGCTCTTGGATATGTTCAGTGAGTACATCCAAGACTAAAATAAAATAAAAAAAAAAAGACTCAAAGTTAACCTCTAATGCAGACTAATAGTTGTTAAAAAATCTTCTGTGAATCCACCTTTTATTCTTACACTAATTGTAACCCTATCATACATATTCTAACTTACTCAAATATAAGTAATACGAATTTTTTTTCCAAAGCCTTTCATAAAATCTCTCTTGGCACTTGATCATATGCCTTCTCCAAATTGATGAACATTATGTGTAAATTTTTTTTATTCTTTCGATATCTCTCCATTAATTTTTGCAACAAATATATCACTTCTATGATCGACTTTCCTAACATAAAACTAAATTGATTCTCGGTAATTTGAATCTCTTGCCTTAATCTTCACTCAATTACCCTCTCCAATAACTTCATAATGCGGCTCATAAACTTAATTCTTCTATAATTTGCACAATTTTGTATATCCCTCTTGTTCTTATAAATAGGAATTAATGTACTTCTCCTGCACTCATTCGACATACTCTTATACTTTATAATCTCATTAAATAACTTTGTGAGTAACTTATGCCTTTTACTCTTAAACCTTCCATACCTCAATAGATATATTATCCAGTCCAACTACTCTACTATTCTTCAATTGTTTTAATGCTTCTTTTACTTCTAACTCTTGAATCTTATGATAAAAAATATAATTTTAGTCCTCCTCTTTAATATCTAACCTATTCGAGTGTAATAAAATTCCATATTCTTCATTAAATAGTTTATGAAAATAACCCTTTCATCTTTCCTTGATATCTTGCTCCGTGATCAAAACTTTCTCTTGTCCATCTTTAATGTATTTCAATTTGTCCACGTCTCATGTTTCTTTTCCTACTTTTAGCAAAATTGTAAATACTTCTTTCTCCATCTTTAATACCTAAGGATTAATATAACTCATCAAGTGCCCTATCTCTAACTTTGTTCACCACCTTCTTAGTACCTTTCTTAGCTAACTTATACTTATATTTTTTTCAATTTTTATTACTCTTACACAAGGACCATGCTTTATAACACTCCATTTTAACCTTAACCTTATTTTGCACGCACGCATCCCACCACCAAGATTTTTTATCACTAAGTCCAAAACCTCTTGATTTACCAAGAATCTCTTTTGCCACCTTCCTAATCTCTTTAGTCATCTCTTCCAACATATTATTAACATTTGTGCTTCCTAAAATTCTTCCTCCAAAATCTTTCTCTGCAAACTTTTCTCTTTATCCCGCTTCAATTGCCATCACTTGATTGTTGACACCCTATCTTGGCCTTTTCTTTTTACTCTCCTCTTAACTCGAACATCTATTACTAAGACTCTATGCTAAATAGTTAAGCTCTCTCCAGATATAACTTTGCAATCCATGCAGAGTTTTTTATCCGCTTTCCTAATTAGAAAAAAAAAATCAATTTAAAAACATGCCACTCCACTTTTGTACATAATAAAATGCTCCTCACGCTTCATAAAACAAATGTTGGCTAATGTAAGACTGAACGTCAATGAAAAATCAAATAATTTTATCCTCTGCATTTGCTTCTCCTAACCCATACCCCCCATACGCACCCTCATAACCTGTAGATGCACTCCCCATATGACCATTAATATCCCCTCATATGGAGAATTTTTTCTCTTAATGGTATTTCCTAAGCTAAACTTTTTAAATCCTCCTGAAACTTTACCTTGTACTATTCTTCTAACCCTATTTGTATTGCATAAACACTAATAACATTAAAAATCTCTCTTTTCACTACAAATTTTGACGCAATAATTCTTTCTCTAAACCTTTTTACATCCACCACAATATTTTTTCAAAATTTATCCACAATTATACCTATCTCATTTCTAAATTTAGCTTTGTCAGTGCGCCAGAGTTTAAAACTTCAAGTATCTAATTCTTTCGCTTTTTCTCCTACTCATTTGGTTCTCCTTGTAAACACAAAAATTAATCCTTCTCCTAATCATAATCTCTACTATTTTCATTGATTTATCTGTAAATGTACCTATATTCCAAGTTTCAAAACGAATCCTACTCTAATTTCTTTACTTACATTCATTCACAAAAATATGATAACCCTTACTTATTTTTCACTACACCTAGGCGTTGATACAACTCTTTCTCATTTGACACTGTACTTGAGTTGCACAGCGCATTGCCTCCAGGCAACAACCTAGCATTACTTTTAATACATTGATGATCCATTTCATAAAGATTCGACAAAATTCTACGTTGACTATCGACTGCTTAACACAACCTTTTTTTTTTCGAGTTTAGGACCAATTATAAAAAATTATTTACATCAAAGTACAGCACAAGCAAAGTTATGGACTGCATATAATCAACAAAAATGATGACAAGGGGAAAGGGGTAGAAGGAAATCATCCATCATTACATTGGGAGTCTAGTGTTGCAAAAAATCATACATAAGAGATGATAAAAGAAAATGTTACAGTTGAAGAGGAGGTAAGTAATTATTGAAAGTTTGAGTTGCCAATGTTTTTGGGGGAGGATGCCATTGGGTGGTAATTTAGAGTGGAAAGATATTTTTTGGTTAGTAAGATTGATGAAAAAGAGAAGCTGAAGACAATAGCAATGAGTCTCAAAAATAAAGTGTTGAATTGGTTCCAATGGTGAGAAGCCAAAGCTCCTATGGAATCTTGGACAATTTTAAAAAGGAGCTACTTGGAAATTTTCATTGTAATCAATTGGGAGATAACTATGAATTGTTGACGTCCCTTAAATAGGAAACTAGTTTTGCTGAATTCATAAAGATATTTGAGTTGGTTTCAATGCCACTAGACAAAGTACCTGATGAAGTATTGATAGGTGCTTTCAAAAATGGCTTAAGCAAGGAGATTATAGCAAAGGTAAGGATGATGCAACCATAGTCATTGACCTAGTTAATGGACTTAGCTCAACAAATTGAAGAAAGAAATATAGTCTTAGAGAAGACAAGAGAGAAGAAAATGGCTAGGAGTATGAAAGCTATAGTGGGCCAAAGTTTAGAAGCCTTAAACCTACTTACTCAAGGGTTGCTAGTGGATCCACAGAAGTAGAGTGCCAATTCCCATCATTGGAGGCAAAACTTCTAAAGCAAAAAGGGGAACAAAATCTGAAAGGACCAATGTCACTATATAGAGCTCTAATAACAAAGGAGGAACTAGCTCTAAGAGGTTGATTGAAGCTAAGATCAATAAGAGGAGAAACTAGGCTTGTGCTTTAAATGTAAGAAGAAATTTGGGCCAAGCCATAAGTGGAAGGGGAAACAGCTACAATTGCTGATTTTGACAGAGGAGGAACAAAGAGAAACCAGGGAAGATTGTTGTCTCATAGATAGAAATGAAGAAGAGGAAGTAGTAGGAGATGAGTGGGAGAATGTGGAAACCTATATGGAGTTATCAATAAATTCCATAATAGGGTTGTGGGATGCCAAAACATTGAAGATTTTGGGAAAACTACGACAAGAGGAGGTTATTGTGTTAATTGATAATGAAGGTACCCACAACTTCATTACTTCTTAGCTAGTGGAGAGATTTAAGTTACGCATCACAGAGACTCGTCCCTAGGTATTACAATGGGATTTGTAAAAGGGTACAATTGGAGTTACAAGGGCTGTCCATCACACAAACATTTTATCCTTTTGTTCTAGGGCAAAATGATATGATGTTGGGGATTTCTTGGCCGAAGTCCTTGGGAGAAATGAGAGTGAAATGGGGAACACTTACTATCAAGATAAAGATGGATTGTTGATGGTATTGCCTACAAGGCGACCCCTCTTTGACCAAGACTTATGTGTCCTATAACTGTATAATTTATTCACTTAAAGGGGAGGATCAAGGATTTTTGCTGGAGTATATGGGAATTACTACTCTTGCAGAAACAAACCCTTGTGAAAAGGAAACTCAAGAAATGGAGGGAAGGTTGCAACAGTTGTTAGAAGAATTTAAAGAGGTGTGTAAACCTCAACTTGGACTTCCTCCTCACAGAACCAAAGATCATGCCATAATGTTGAAGCCAAGGGAACAAACACCAAGCATACGACCTTACAATTATGCACATTCACAAAAGGCTAAAATAGAGAGGATAATAAAAGAGATGTTGGAAGCAAGGATAATATGCCCTAGTGTAAGCCCATTTTCAAGCACAATCCTATTGGTCAAAAAGAAAGATGAGAGTTGGAGATTTTGCATGAATTATAGGACTATCAACAAGGCCACCGTACCTAACAAGTTTCCTATACCAACTATAGATGAGCCATCAGATGAATTGCAAGGGGCCACTATATTCCCAAAGTTGGACTAGCAATATGATTATCACCAAATTAGAATCAAACCTAGGGATGAAGAAAAAACTGCTTTCAAAACTCATGAAGGACATTATGAATTCTTGGTCATACCCTTTAGGTCGACCAAAGCCCCTTTCACCTTCCAAGGATTGATGAATGATGTTTTCAGGACTTACTTAAGAAAATTCATACTAGTATTTTTTTGATACTATCTTAATTTATAGTCCAAATTTCAAAACACAACTAGAACATCTCAAAGTGGCTTTGGGGGTTCTTAAGGAGTATAAGTTAATAATAAACAAGAAGTCTACTTTCGGCAAGTTAAGTTCGAATACTTGGGCCATATCATTTCAGCTAAGGGGGTGGAGGCAAACCCTTTCAAGGTGGAGGCCATGGTAAATTGGCCCATTCCTAAAGATTTGAAAGCTTTGAGGAGACTCCTTAGTTTGGCAAGGTACTATAAGAAACTTGTTAAGAATTCTAGTCGAATAATAGCTCCTTTGATAGAATTATTAAAAAAGGATTCATTTAAGTGGAGTGAAGTAGCTCCAAAAGCTTTTTGAGACCCTTAAAGAAGCAATGACTACTATTTGTGCCAAATTTTATTTTACCCTTTAAAGTTGAAGCTGGTGCTTTAGAGTTTGTAGTGGGAGCAATACCTGTGCAACAAGGCAAACCCATTGCATTCTTTAGTCAAGTCTTATCACAAAAGAACCAACAAAGTTCAATCTATGAGATGGAATTAATAGCCATAGTCTTGGCAATAAAAAGGTGGCAACACTATTTGATGGGACACAAGTTCATTATTCGTATAGATCAAAAGCCTTAAGGTTTCTATTGGAGCAAAAAGTCATAAATCCAGAACAGCAAAAATGGGTCTCGAAATTGATGGGATATCAATTTGGGATTAGGTATAAACCTAGATCAAGGTTGCAGATGCACTATTGAAAAAAGAAGGGAAGGTGGAATTGATGGCTTTCTCCTTGAGGCAATGTGAAGCAATAGTAGAATTAGACCAAGAGGTGAAAAAGGATCCAACATTAGCTTCAATAATTGAAAAACTAATTTCCAGACAACTAGTGCCAATGGGGTATAGTCGAAGAAGAGGTGGTCTAGTGTACCAAGGGAAAATGGTGTTTCCTAAAGCTTCAACAAGGATTACTGGGTTAATTAAGGAGTTTTATGACTCTCCTTTAGGAAGCCATTCAGGATGCCTAAGAATGTATAAGAGGATTGTTGAGGTATTGCATTAGGAAGGGGGGAAGAGGGTTATTCAAGAGTATGTTGCTCCATGTGAGATATGCCAAAGGCATGAATATGAAGCTCTATCCCCTACTGGTTTGCTGTAGCCTCTACCCATACCATAGCAAGTATGGGAGGATGTAAGTATGGACTTCATCACAAGATTGCCTAGATCCGACAAAGACACTAGCATTATGTTGGTGGTAGACAGGCTCACAAAATACAGCCATTTTGTGGCTCTTTCTCATCATTCTTCTACAAAAGAGATGGCTAGAGTTTTTGTTTCAGAGATAGTGAGACTCAACGGATTCCCAAAATCCATAGTCTCAGATAAGGACTGTGTGTTTGTTAGTTATTTTTGGAAAGAGTTATACAAAATGGCTGGAACTTCCCTGATTTATAGTTCCAATTATCACCCAAAATCTGATGGGCAAACTAAGATTGTGAATATAAGCTTGGAGACTTAATTTAAGGTGCTTTGTTGGGGACAAACCAAAGCAGTGATCTAAGTGGCTGGCGTCAACAGAGTACTGGCTTAACACCAGCTATACTCATTCTTTAGGACTGACTCCATCCAAGACTCTTCATGGGAGAGATCCCCCCTCTATATTCAAAACAGAAGGGGATATTTTTGCAGTAGAAGAGGTAAATGTTAATATGAAGGAGAGAAATGCTATCCTAGCTGAGTTGAAGCAGCATTTGGAGAGATCCCAAGATTATATGAAAGGGTGGGCAGATCAAACAAGAAGAGATGTCCATTTTGAAGTTGGGAAGATGGTTTATTTGAGAATAAGACACTATGAATTGAAGTCAGTAGCTAAAAAGAAGAATGAGAAGTGGTCTCCTAGATATTATGGTCCCTATAAAATACAGTCCATGAGCCTACAAGTTGGAACTGCCATAATTAGTCAAGTTCACTCTGTATTTCACATCTCAAAGCTTAAAAAATCCCTTAATCCATTGACTCAAACACAAGAAATTCCAGCAGTGCTCAAAGAAAAGATGGACTTACAAGTGGAACCAAAGGAAGTCATATCGATGAGAACAATAGCTACAGGGCAAGTAGAAATTCTGATTAGGTGGAAAGGGTTGCTAGAATTTGAGAATACTTGGGAAGTCTATGAGATGATGAAGACTCAATTTCCTCATTTCCACCTTGAGGACAAAGTGAGTTCATTGGGGGAGGCAATGGTGGACCTGAGCCTGAACCCAATAACGAGTTATGGTTTTATCAGACAAAGAAAAAGGAGCCTAAAGTGTTGAAGAATTATGAGAGAAAGAAGAGAGATAGGGAGGTTAATGCTAGGCCCAATCCAACGGCTTAGGTGAGGTGGCATTTGAGGAGAATAGGACAAAAAGGACTAACTAATAAAATCTGAGAAGAGAGAGTGTAGGGAGGGAAGCCATTACTGATATACACGGCGTGTGGGAAGTGTTAGGAGGAATTGGAGAGTACGGAGAGATGTTAGCCTCTTAAACGCTAGTGTTGGTGTTCTCTGTGCATTTCTTTTGTTTTGCTCCTTTCTCTGTACTCATCTAAGCTCCACTCTTTCCCATTTCTCACTGATTTGGAGGAATATCTCAGTTTATCACATAAATAATACAAGCTACAGAAGAGTTTCATCAGACTGCAACTCTATGTCTTTTTACATAAACTCTTCCTGACTCAGATGACCAGAAACATCAAAAATTGCGTTGCCAAAAGTTATTCCACTGTAGAATATGCTGAACGCAGAGAAGAGTTCTTGAAAGGCATCCCAAACTCAAGCATCAGATAGAAGCATTTTCCCATGTACAATCTCCTGGAACACTTAGAAGAGCTTTTGGGACGAGTAAACAGTGCAGGGCTTTTTGGCAATGTGTAATGCATGCCATCATTTGGATTTATGGCTGGATAGAAATGCTAGCTGCTATATCCTTTTGGGGTTATGTTTTTCTTCTTTCTTTTTTTCTTTTTAAATCCCACTTTACAGTGTTTAACTAAGTTTTTTTTTTTTGGAGGGCTCTGAATAGTGAATATGCAAATAGATTTGCAAAATCTGCTTAGGTGCTTGAGTACTTCTCTACCTTCTTTGTCCAATATATTTTCTTCTTTCACCCCTTAGGTAGTGATAGATTGCTCCTCTGTTGGTTGTTTTCAATTCTGTGATCATATACTTCCATGAGTTTTCTAACTGGTTCCCATCAATTGGTATTAGAGCACTTTTTGGGAGTGGATAAAACTATGGGAGTAAAGAAAGAAATAAGCTTGAAGGATCTTTTATCAGACTTAAGAAAGGAGTTGGCTAATTTCATAAAAGAATTTGGGCTTGGTGAGAGGATTGGAAGGAATAGGGAAGAAATGGAGAAGGAATCTACCAGAGTTCAACTTTTAGAGCTTCCTCCATTTTCAGGTGACAATCCATCAGTGAAGGAGAAGGCAATGAATAAGGCAAGCGGTTAGTGTCGATGTCCAGAGAGAAGACTAAATTTTTATCAGTATCACCTGAGGAAGCTTTAGACGATGCAATGAATGAAGCTTTCAAAGATGGCTTGGAAGAAGAGAAATAAGTATCAAAATGTAAAAGGTGTAAAAGGCTCCCTACCTATTTGAAATGCTAGAAATTTCAAACCACTCCTAAAATTCCCATAACCTTTCACTATGATTTTCCCTCATTTTAAACCTCTCTCAGTAGCTGAATTGTCAAAACCTAATTGAAAAGGAAAAATATGAAATGAACAGAAGCACATTGCTGGAGAAGTTTTGGAGGGTAGTGAGTCAATGTGTTACTCTTAGGAAGAGTCGGTTTTGGCAATTCAGTTACTGAGAGAGGATTAAAAAGAGGGAGGGATCAGAGTGAATGATAATGGGAATTTTAGGAGAGTCAAAGGAAAAATATGAAATGAACAGCAGCACATGGCTGGAGAAGTTTTGGAGGGTAGTGAGTCAATGTGTTACTCTTAGGAAGAGTTGGTTTTGGCAATTCAGTTACTGAGAGAGGATTAAAACAAGGGAGGAATCAGAGTGAATGATAATGGGAATTTTAGGAGTGGTTTTGGGAGATTTCTCGCATCTGAAATAGCTAGAGAGTCTTTTAAATTTTGTTACTTATTTCTTTTTCTGTATGAGCATCTCTGCCTTACTGGTAGATTGCTCCTCTGTTGGCTGTTTTCAATTCTATAATCATATATGTTCTCAAGTTTTCCATTTGGTTCCCATTATATTTCTTCAAAGGTAGGATCTTCTAATCCAAGATACAACCCTACAACTCAATCCTTTTAGCCCCTTGATCAATCTTAAGTAAGACCTCAATCTTGACAACCTTGCCTTTAAAAGATATTTCTTCAACCTTTTGGGGGACCCCCCCTCTTCCCCACTCTCAATAATATAAGATAGCAAACAGAAGCAGAAGAAAAGAGATTAGCTATATGACCCCTTCAACACATTTTATTTTGGCTCAATGCAGTTGAAGACCACAAAAAAGATTAACAATACAATAATTGAATATGATACTACTCCATTCCTTCTTTATTACTCTGAAATTTTATCCAAAATTTTTTATCTAAAATTTCTTATAAAGACACAAAATTTGATTGAGAAAGTACAGTAGATTATCTTGTAGAGTTAAGGCAGTTTTCCTATGTTACCAATGCTCTTGCAGAAGAGTAGAAGGCAAGTTAATAGTGCTACTCCAAGAGTCATGTTATAATAGACATTATTATCCACTTCTCGTTGACATATAAGACTGAAAATTAATGAGTCTCTCTATCTGTCTATACAATTAAATAATTATGTATTTTGTCTCGGCATAAGACAGTTTTTAATGCCAAATGGATGTCGCTTTGGTAATGAACAACCCATCATGCTGCAAAAACACTATGCTATAGTTACTTTCAGTGGAGGTTTCAAAGGATTCTTACCCTCATCTTCTACAGCTTGAACATGATTTTCATTATCAATCACAGTAAAATATATGTTTCCTAGCCATAACACTGCAGCAAGCATTGCAAATACATTCTCCTGGTCTTCTTTGCTGATGTGGACAACATCCAGAGCTTCCTGGAAATTGTTGACACTCTGATAAGTTCATATGCATGTCACACTACAGTTTCAAAACAATTGGCTGAAGAAAAGGAAGAGAATAAATCAAATGATCTTTACTGGAGACAAATCATCTGTAACTGTTGGAAAGTAAAGTGTACCATGACTATGCAAAATTCTTCTGCATCATCAACATCAGTTATCAAATAACAATTGCTCTGCCTGAGATATTTATAGTCTTCCACACTTTGTAGATTCAGCTTCTCTGTGTTATAGAACCAAACAAAAAATAACAGAGAGTGAAAATATGCAAGAAAATATACAGAACTTATATAAAAAATGAACCAAAAGACCATAAAGTTATGTTTTGACTCTTCTCATTAGTTTGAGTTAAGTTTTTAATATCACATGTCCTTTGCTGATCCAAAATCCAAATTATTTCTGCCAGAATCCCCAAGTAAGAACATAGAAGTTATTGAATTCACAGGGAAATAACCCACAATGATTTGATTCTGTAGAAATGTAGGGTTAAAGTAAAATAGATGGCAGAATATAGGGACTGAATATAAAAACACTCACATCACCCCTCTATATTTCCGTTTGCTTATAATAATCTGGAACTAGAGTTGACTACAAGATAAACTCCTAAAGATAAAGATGAATAGTAAAGCAATCTGAAGATAATTAACTTTCCTATCATCAGAATAAATCTACACAATAATCCTGAGATCTAACCATAAGACTCCTCAGCAATAACACAACTTCACAAGTTTCTCAACAATCAACACTCTCCCCCCAAGCTTAAGATTACAAAGGCTTTAGCTTGTTTTAAACAAAACCCGATTAAAATAAGAACATATCTAGACGGGGACACCTGGACACTGTAATGCAACTCAAGATCTTCACAACAACTAGTACTCCCTCTAGCAACATCCTTAGTTGACAACAGCCCTTAAAATTCTTCGATCTACTACCACAACTTCCAAAAGTCTTCAACTTACTACACCTGAGTAGCTCCCTCAACCTTCTCCTAGCTAGTGTCCACTACTTTGGTTGCTCACCATCACACCCAATAAAACAACTCTACTGTCTAAGTCTTCAATTAGCTGGATTTCTTCTTCTTTTTTTTTCTTTTAAGCCAAGGTTCCAAAACACACACCAAAATCTCACAACACCACGTTCAAAAAATTAAACTACCCAAAAAAAAACACACACACACACACACAAAAGACAACAGCAAGGCAACTTTTTTCTAACAGCAAAGGCCAAAATGAAATCTGCTCTGATCAAGGCTCCAGTGCCATGATAAAATTTAGGCTAAAGTAAAATTCATGGCAAAACTAAGGACTGAAGACAGAAACCACCCAAACCAGGCCTCTTTGCTTTCATTTATTTATAATAATCTGAAAAGAGAGTTTAACTACAAGATAAACTCAGATAACCCTCTATAGATAAAGATGAACAGCAAAGCAATCTGATGATAACTAACTTTTCTATCTTCATGTTGGAAATCATGACCCTATTTCCTCTTTATGTTTAACTGAAGGCTTTCACTTTGAAATTCCTTATTGCATTTAAAAATAGCAGCAGCAATTTATAGAGAAAGTGGGCCATAGAATTTCGGCCAATCAGCCTCAACATAAAAAGAAATAATCATTCAACATAAATGAAAAATAAAGCCTTATAAATTGTAATCAAATAAGGAAACAAAAGCATTTGATTTCAGCCCATTAATAGCAAATATCACATATGATTCTTCCCAAGAATCATGGGATCCCAACATTAATGGCTTTTTTCCTATTATAGAAGCCCATTAGCTGCAACTAGATTAGGGGCAACTTGTTTTCTTTTTTATCGCTGCTAATTTCGTGGGTACTAGAGACAGCCCTGTTGTCTCATCTATATAGCCTTGTATCTCTCTTTTTCTTTGAAATACAGAGAATTCAATATCTCTACGTCTCTCTCATCTCCTATCTTCTCCTTTTCTCTCATGGTATCAAAGCCTGATGGCTGATCTTGGCAAATATTCTGCCCTCACCAACGAGACCCAAGATGGTTTCAATTCCTCCACATTGGGTCCAAGTTCAACACACCCAGAAGCTAGACAGAACAAGTTAACCAACACATCTCTACACTCTGGTGGTTGGGGTTTGACTCTGACACACCCAGAAAGTGGATAGGATAGGTCAACCAACACATCTTTGCACTCTGGAGGTCAACATGTCCAACATGTACTTGGTTCTTCTGCTCTGTTACGCACAGGGGTTGGGCAGAATGTGTCGACTAGCCAATTTCAAAGTTCTAGTGCACAGACCTTCCATGGGTCCACCTTGAACGCTGTCAATGAGGTTGCCTCTGTTATGATAACAGGCCATAAGCTAAATGGTAGCAACTACCTTCAGTGGTTTTCATCAGTAATGATGTATGTAAGAAGAAAAGGTAAAACTGAGTATTTGATAGGTGAGGTTACTGAACCCAATCACATTGATTCTAAATATTTAGTTTGAGATGCTGAAAATCATATGATTATGTCCCAGTTAGTTAATTCTATGACTCAAAGTAGGATAGGATTTTCTCTTATGTAAAACTACAACAAAAATTTGGTAAGCTACCAAGTAGACCTATTTTTCTAGAGAGAATATTAACATTTTGATTGAGATCAAAACTATTCTTCATGATCTTAGGCAAGGAGACCTTAGTGTAACACAATACTATAATGCCTTGGAATGTTACAGGCAACAATTAGATGTTTATGATACTCACTCTTGGTCATGTCAAACTGATGCCTTAAAGAAAAATAATCAAGGAAGAACATGTTTATAAATTTTTGCTTGGGCTAAATTCTATTTTTGAGGATATCAGGAGAAGAATCATGAGCACTCGCCCTCTACATAGCCTCCATGATGATGTTTCCAAGGTTAAAAGAGAGGAAAGTCACAAGAAACTCACTTGAGGACAACCCACTACAGTTGCTACTGATCCCTCAGCTCTTGTAGCTCGTAGTACCTACTCAATGAATGGGCACAGCACGGGGCAGAAGCAGAATCGCCCCTGGTGTGAACACTACAACAAACTTGGACATACAAAGCAAAATTGCTGGAAACTTAAAGGCAGACCAGAGAACCTTAAGGCCAAATCCAAGTTTGAGGCAAAGGGGCATACGGTGAGCAGTGAAGATAGAAGACAACCTGAAACTCCTATCTTCAACAAGAAACAAATCAATTTCATGCAAAAATGTTTGGAAAAATCAGTGGGCACATGACACAAGTAGGACTCTCAAGCTCAGCCCAATCCAACTTGGATTGTAGACTCCAGAGCCACTAACTACATGACTGGTATCATATCTACTCAAGAATTTTGTTCCTTACGATCAAGATTTAATTGTTGAGATTGCAGATGGAACCTTTACTAAGGTTGAAGGTAAGGGAACTATCAAACTTTCTAAGGACTTAATTCTAAATAAGTGTTATTTGTGCCTGTTAGCATGCGATCTGATATCGATTAGCAAGTTGGCTAAAAAGCATAAATACATAACTAACTTTAAGGCTGATTGTTGCTATTTTCAAGATCTAGCTTTGGAGAAGATGATTGGGCATGCTAAGGAATGTGCTAGCCTTTATATTCCTCTCGATGAATGTCCTATCAAAAGACGTTGTTTTGCTGCTTTAGTTCCTTCTAATGAAATAATATGGCACTTGCAATTGGGTAATCCGAATTTTAAATATCTAAAGATGTTATTCCCATATTTATTCAATAAAAATAAGGATTTATTGCAATGTGAAGTGTGTGAAATCTCTAAACTTACAAAGAGTCACTATCCTCCTGCCAACCTTCCCAACCTTTTGCCCTAATTCATAATGATATGTGGGGTCCCTCTAAAATTCCTACTATGTCAAGTACTAGATGGTTTATCACTCTAATTGATGAGCCCACCAGGCTCACATGGCTGTTTCTCATGAAAGAAAAAAGTGAAGTGCCCCAAATCATCCAAAACTTTAATACCATGGTTCAGAATCAGTTCCAAGCTCAAATCAAAGTTTTTAGAACTGATAATGGCAAAGAATATATCAACTCCAACCTTAAAAACTTCTTTGAATCCATGGCATTAAAACCTTCTTTGAATCCATGGCATCATTCGTCAAACCTCTTGTGTTAATACTCTTCAACAAAATGGAATAACTGAAAGGAAAAACCATCATCTATTAGAAGTTATTCAAGCCTTGTTAAACACCACCAATGTTCCCAAACATTTTTAGGGGAAGCTGTTCTTATTGCCACTTATTTTATCAATAAGACTCAATCCAAAGTCTTAAATTTGTAAACACCTTATTAAAAACATTCCTGTCTATCCACCCTACCACACATCTCTTGTCACCTTTACCTCTTAAGATCTTTGGGTGCACCATGTTTGTTCATAATACTCAAGGAGGTAAACTCAGTCCTAAGGCTCATAAATGCATCTTTCTTGGCTACTCCTCCACTAAGAAAGGTTATAAATGTTCCTACCCCACTACCCGATGTCACCTTCTCTGAACATAAACCCTATTATCCCACAACCTCCATTTAGAAGGAGAGTGTGCTTGATGAATGGAGTTTGTTCAATAATGATCATAACAATGATAACCCATGTGTCATTGAGACTACTCACATCATTCTCAAGGCTAATCATGACCAAAACATTTCTCACAATGATCATAACAATGATAACTCAAATGTCACTGAGATTAAGGAACCTATTGAGAAGGAATAACAAAAAATCCTATAGACTTACACTAGAAGGAAGATAATCATTGAAGAGCTCTACATATCTTCAAAGCATGCTCAAGAGTCCTACCTGACACTAGGGGTGTCTACTACTAATGCTTATACTTTTGATGATAGCTTATATTTGCCCATTGCTCTAAGGAAAGGCGTTAAGAGTTGCACTCAACATCCTATTAGCAAGTTTGTTAGCTATGGAAAACTTTCACAAAAGCACAAAGCCTTTGTGACTCAAGTGATCTCTAAGAAAATTCCTAATGATATACAAGAAGCTCTCAACATCCCTAAGTGGAATCAAGCCGTTAAAAAAGAAATGATGGCTTTGAAGAAGAATGACATCTGGCAAATCACTAACCTTCTTAAAGGAAAGAAATTAGTTGGTGGTACGTGGGTGTTCATCATATAATATAACCCTAATGGAAGTATAAGTCGTCACATCGTGAGGTAGGTGGCAAAAAAGTTCACTCAAACTTTTAACATAAATTACCAAGAGACATTTGCTCTAATAGTCAAGTTCACAAGTGTAGGCAAATATTTTAAGTCCAAAATGCTCAGTCCTTAATATCTCAATCCTTTGCAAGTTCTTGATCAAATAGGATCAATAACCTATAAACTTGCTTTACCTCCAAATGTTCTCAAATTTATGAGATCCTTTACATAACATATGTGATAAGCATATGAAAGTATGGGATGCACTACCTCTTCAATGGTTTGTATAATTGTCACTTATGCTTTATGGTTCAAATAAAATGTTTTAAAACTCATTCTAGCTATTGAGATTCATTTCTCATTGTTTTTCTACTAACAAAATTCCAGGCAAACAAGCCAAAGAAAACAAGTATGAAAGACCTAGCCAGTGACCAGGTTAAAATCTTATAAAGCTTCATTTAATTGTGTTGTATAATTGTATTGTATAATTAGGTCAAAGTATGTTTGTCATAAAGTGTTAGATGATTATATCTATATATGTTTGTAAATTTAGCTAGAATTTTAACCTTTTGACCTACATTTAGATTTTTTTTTAGGGGGGGGGTAACATGGAAACATAGTTTTAGATAAGCACATAAATGTCATAATTGAAATAATATTGGAAAATTAGCAACAATGTCTCGAAGCATCAAGATCATTGGTAGAATCTTAAGAAACCTGCTAAGATGCTAGTTAACAAGATTGAAAAGTCTCCAAAGTGTATAGGTTGCCAATAGAATATAGGCAGAATTGGAGTTTTAAGTTACTTCAAGTTGCAAGTTACCTCAAAATTGGTTTGAAACTATTTTGAATTACTTCAAACTATTTTAAGTTGGCTCAATCCTAAAGGAAATGCTTATATATGTTTTGACTCAATATAGTTCTTCCAAATTGGAAATGAGTTGCCTAATTAGATTTCAGTCAACTAAAACAATCATAAGGTACCTAAAAACTAGAAGTTCAAATCAACTAAACCAAAGAACAAATTTCTAGTCAACTAGAGCCCAAAAACCCATAAACAACATTTAAGTTTCATTCACCTGAAAAGAGCTCAAGTTAACTAAAAAAACACTATCAACAAAACTTTTAAGACCATCCTCTTCCATTGTTTTCTATTTATTGGCTTAAGTTGGATATTTATTTAACCCTAGCTACTACCAAAAACGTCATCAATTGATACCCCAAAATCATACCACATACAATAGAAATATACACAATGTATACACCAATAATAACACCACCTATAATCTACACAAAGCCAAAAAACGAAACTAAGAACCCAAATATGAAGGACCAAAAAAAGATCCAAAAATGAAACCAAGTCCAACCAAGGAGAGGATGGAAGTACAGACCACAGGTAAAAAGAAGAATGAACAATGAAAATAAAATCTATAACTCTTCTAACTATAATATAACTCTGACCTGAACCTTTTTTTCCAGACCCATCAACTAAATAATTAGACAGTCCTTTTTATCCCATATCCATAGTGATTCCTCTTATTATGTATAAAATAACAAAGCCCAAATAACAAAAATGCTATTCTTTACATACTTGTACCCAATAAGCATTAAAGTAGTTTATCTACCCATTTTCAAAACACACCTAGTGATGTAGACGTCAACCGACAACCAAAAATGGTCTTTTTCCTTAAAACATAAATAAGATTAATTACCCAAAATAAATAGTATTAAAAGAAACTACTATTGAAGGGAGTATGCTAAATATAGAAGCTACGATGGCAGAAAAAATTTTAACAACAGTGGAAAGAATAACATGGGTTGTCAGGTTACATAGATTTACTCACAACTCGGACAGGAATGGCATCAAGAACTATATCCAGATGAGAAGACAGATTAGGGTGGAAATGAAGAGCAGAAAAGGTTTCTATGTGAGAACCAAATCCCAATTGTACCTAACATTAACCCCTAAACCAGTACTTATACACATACTACGAATATATGAACACCAGTACACCACAAGTAATTATCTTCTTAATCTCATGCCACTATCCTAATTCTTAGATATTTGATACCTAAATTCCTCAAAAAGGACCATCATGCCTTGAGGGATGTTTAGTTTGAAAGGATATAAATTGCTAAATTCTGCTTGGAATTAAGTGCAAATATTAGGTTATCTATATATTCTTCATATATAGGTTGTATTACATGTTGTACAGCCTGTGCCTTATTATAAATATCATAAAGCATAAGCTACCTTAGACTTTCCAAAGCATTCTCTCTATTTCTTCAGTTTCTAAAGACTCCTGCAGAAGCTAAAGTGGATTTTCTTGTTGCTGTCATTTGTTTTCTGAGGACAGAGCTCTAATGATCCTATTTTTAGCTCTTGGGTTTTACCATTTTCTTCGTCTTTCATCTTCCAAATATGCAACAAATATTATAAAGTATTTCTATTTAAAGTTTGTGGCATTTCTTTAGGTTCAAACCTTTTAGGGACAGCATGACCTGCAATCTATATAACAACAAAAATCCATTCTTTTGTTAGTCAACAGCAACCCATAGTTGCAAATTAAGCATAAATGAACAGCAAATACTAGGGAAAAAATTTGGACTATAAAGGACAAAAAGGAAACCAATCTTAATATTTGAATAGCAACATTTTCAGACAGGGATAGCCATTCTTTATTACGGAGTAATTGCATCATTATCTTCAAAGTCATGCTCACGTAATATGTCTAGACAACAAAAACTGAACTATTATTCACAATATTTAACAAATACAACAAAAGTGAAACTGAAGGTTAAAAACCAGTAGTTACCCCTCAGAGAAGGTGGTGCCCCAGCACATAGCTGATAAAATATATGATATGACCTTTCTCCTTCATTGCATTGGACTACTCTAGACTGTTCAATTACCAAATCAAAACAGTGTCTCGTGAGGTAACATGAACACAAACTATCACATAAATATAGCTCAAAAGAATGAATAATTACCTTTTCCAATAAAACTGTTCATTCAGGGAGAGCATCACATAGAATCAACAGGTGGATACAAACAGTTAACAATATAGTTAGTTGAAATTTTTCTTGTAGAAGCAAAAGCACATGTTTCAATCACAAAATTCAGTAGTAAACTTACATGTTTGAATATTAGCACCCGATATCTTTCCAGTCTCACTGAAGTGTATCTCAATGAGCTTTCCCTGTGACATGTTCATTCAAATTATGAGAACTTTCAGAATTTAAAAAAGAAAAAAGAGATCAATACCCTACATGAAGAAAACCATTACTTGAAACTCTCATGAAATGATCAACTAAAAGACTTAATATGATGAATGTGGATCTTACAAAACGACTTGAGTTGTCATTTCTCAATGTTTTTGCATTACCAAAGGCTTCTAGTATTGGATTAGTCTTTAATATCTCATACTCTATTCCACTTCCACCACCCAGAGCAGCCAAGTACTGCATTGCTATCTTTGCTGTCTCAGTCTTCCCTGCTCCACTCTCGCCACTGAATAAGTAGGTAAGGACAAATAAAGTCCCAATTTAAACAGGATAAACAATTAAATGATGTAATATGGAGGGGTTCACAAGTTTAAGGAAAAGTGGAAAGCCACGAGACAGATTGATGTCAATGGAAAAAACTTCAGACAACATGAGATGATGAGAAAGCTTTTAATTCATTAAATAATAGGTAGATCTCAGAGCAAAAAATGAGAAGCCTATTCTTTTCTATGCATCCAATAAAGCTGGCAAGGCTCCTTCCTTATAATACAAATGTTAAACTTCCACGAGGATGGATGGAAAATCCAAAATGGATTCCAAGCAAGACCATCCAAATATAAGAGGTTGCAAAGAGAGCCAAGTACATTAAATTAAAATATCTACAACTTAGTCAAAAGGTAAAATAAAATAACTTGCATTTAGGTAGTTGAAACATGAAGGAAAAAAAAAAACCAAAATGGCAAAATACTCTGCTAAATCGTTGATACATGAATACTAATTTACAATCTATTAACACATAAAAATATCTACAACACATTTTTTTCCTTTCTCTTAGGCTCCGTTTGATTCAACGGAGGGGAAGGGAGAGAGGTTAATGGAGGGGAGAGAAGAGGAGATTATTGTTTGGTTTAGGAGTGGAAAGGAGGGGAGGTAATTATATTTGGACAAATTTACCCTTATATTATTTTAATTTTATTTTTTATAAAAAAAGTTATTTATATCAATATTTTCAAAAAAAATTATGAATTCCAATCTTTTTTTATTTTTAATTTCTGATGAAAAAATTTATTTTAATTTTTATTAAATATTAATATATTAAAAAATTAAAAAATTAAGGGGCAATAAAGTAAATTACAACTTAAAAAATACCCCTCCCCTCTCCTTTCCTCCCCTCCAAAACCCCCCAATTTGGAGGGGAGGGAAATTTGCCTCCACTTCCCTCCCCTCCCCTCCCCCCCCCCCCAATTTTATTCAACCAAATATCTTATCCCCCTTCCCTCCCCTCCCTTCCAAAAACCCCCAACCAAACACACCCTTAGGGAGGGGGGAGGGAATGAAGTGGTATTTTCTTTCAATAGATGGCCACTATGATTAAGGGTTAAATACTTCCCCCTCACTTGAGACGTGGCTTAATTACATGACCCTCCCTTCTATTGTAAAAATTTATACAAACCTTCCCTTAAAAGAAAAGATAGACTACAACTAAACCTATTTTGACCAAAATACCCTCATATCTATTGCTTATATGATTGGGCTTCAATTTCAAAGGAAGAAGCATTACACGAAGCCAGCAAGCAAGTAGCTTGAAGAAGGATCCGATTATCATTCTTGTTGTTCTTATTTTCACTAAATAAAAACTTGTTACACTACAATGGTTCTCCCTTCAAAATCCACAAAAAGGAAAAAGGGCAATCATATGCCAAGCCTTCCCCTCCACTCTGAAGAAAGCTGCACAACAATGATTCTCCCTTTAAAATCAACAAGCAACTTGCTTCCTCTGCATAATGCTTCTACTCCTTTCAAAAGAGAAAGCCAACCATTTAAGTAATAGGTAGAAGGGTATTTTGGCCAGAATATATTTAATTTTAATGCCATCTTATGACTTCAAGGAAGGTCGATTTAGATTTTACAATACAAGGGAAAGCTTTGTAACTAAGTCATCTCTTAAAGGAGCAAAGAGTATTTTACTCTAAAATTAATTGAGGATATCTTATCCTATTCTACTTTTGCACTCCTTCAGTCCTTCTCTCTCATAATATTTCTCCTTTTATCCCTCTAGAAAAATTATTAGATATGAAAACATAGAAATTTTAAAGCCTAATCACTTGCTAGGATTTTAGATAAATTGGTTCACAAAGTTATTTAACGAAATTATGAGATCTAAGAAAATACTAGACGAGTAGAAAAGAAGTACTTTAATTCCTATTTATAAAAACAAGAGGGACATACAAAACTGTACAAATTATAAGGAAATTAAACTTATGAGTCATACTATGAAGTTATAGGAAAAGATAACTGAGCGAAGAATAAGATAAGAGATTCAAGTGACAAAAAATTAATTTGGTTTTATACTATGATGGTCAACCATGGAAGCAATATACTTGTTGCGAAGATTGATGGAAAGATATCAAAGGAATCAAAAAGATTTACACATGATATTTATCAATTTGGAGAAGGCATATGATAGGGTGCCAAGAGAGGTTTTATAGAAAACTTTGGAGAAAAAAAGAATTTGTATTACTTATATTCGAACAATTCAGAAAATATATAATGAGATTACAACTAGTGTAAGAACAAAAAGTGAACTCACAAAAAAATTTTCGATAACTATTGGTCTATATCAAGGGGTCAACTTTGAGTCCTTATCTTTTTACGTTAGTCTTGGATGTGCTCACTAAACATATCCAAAAGCTGATGCCCAAATGCATACCTTTTGCAAATGATATAGTCCTAGTTGGAGAATTGAGAGTGGAAATGAATGAAAAATTAGAAATGTAGAAATTAGTTTTGAAAGCACATGGATTTCGTTTTAGTAAAATGGACTGTATAGAATGTAAGTTTAATAAAAGATGCACCAAGTCTAATGCAGAAGTGAAAATTAAAAAACATACCATACCATAAGTTACACAATTTAAGTATCTTGAGTCTATTATACAACATGATTAGAAAAATAAAGAAATATGTAAAACATAAAATTGAAGCGGAATGGATGAAATGGAGAAGTGTTTCAAACGTTATTTGTAATAGAAGAGTACCACTCAAGTTTAAAGATAAATTCTACCAAATAGTTATAAGACATGCAATATTTATAAAACTGAGTATTGGGTAATAAAAAACTAACAAGAAAATAAGTTCAAAATAGCAGGATGAGAATGTTACGTTAGATAAATTAATACACTAGACAAGATAAAATTAGAAATAAGTGTATTAGAAAGAAAATGGATGTCGCACCTATTGTAAAAAAGATTGTAAAATCACAACTTGATGGTTTGGGCATATGGAGGAAACATATAGAAGCTCTAATTAGAAGAGTAGATCAAATGGAGAGTAATCCAATAATTAGAAGTAAAAGAAGACCAAGAAAAACTATTAAAAAAGATTTAGAATTAAATAGTTTATTTAATAAATATAATCTACAATAGAACTTTATGACGTCGATTAATCCATGTATCTAACCTCACTCAGTAAGAAAAGGTTTTGTTGTTGTTGTATAAGGTGAAAGGAATAACTGTTGGTAATCACGTGCTGTGGTCACGTGATCTCATTTAAGTCTGTTTATTTTTCCTTCATTTCTTTCTCTAGCTTTTCATCGTTATCACACCATTGCCATGTTCTGTTCATTCTGTTTTAGGAAGGTTATCTCAATTTGATTTGTTTCCTCGTTTTTGAGGATTGGGCATTTACTAACTGTCATTTCCTGTCGCTAGCATCCCTTTTTAGCCATTTTGTATTTTGCTATTCAATGAAATAAGAGAGAAAAACAAAGAGCAACAAAAGTGCTCTGTTCCGCTCTATTTTGCATCATAGTATCAGAGCATGAACAGTTCTAAACACAACCATGATTACCTTCAGCTCAATGAGGGCATATAATGTGACCTCCTCCAACAAAATGTCCTCCTTGCCTCAATTGTCATCTCTACCTTCTTCATCTTCCTCCATGGTTGCTGACAATCAATCTCCCACATTAATAATAGGGCATCAATTTGATGGGAACAATTATCTTCTCTAGTGTCAAAGTGTGCTTATGTTCATCAGTGGTCATGGGAAAGAGGATTACTTGACCAGAGGAGCCAAACAACCAGGTGTATCAAACCCAAAGTTTAAAACTTGGGTAGCAGAGAATAATTTAATCATGTCATGGATGATAAATTCCATGATAACTGATATTAGGGAGAGCTTCGAGATGGCCAAGACTACCAAGAAAATTTGGGATGCAATACAAGAGTCTTATTCTAAAGTGGAGAACCCTACAGCTCCATTTTAGATCAAAGGAGTTTTGAAGGACCTAAAACAGGGAGATGTTAACGTGACCCAATATTACAACACCTTAGTCAAATACTAGCAACAAGTTGACCATTATACAATGTATAAGTGGACCACCAGTACAAATGCAACAACCTATAAGAAAATTAAGGAGGAGACAATCTACAGCTTTCTCTTCATGACATGTGTGATGAAGTCAAGGGGAGGATTATGGCTACACAACCACTTCCTTCACTCAAAGAAGTCTTTACTGAAGTGAGTTGTGAGGAAAGCAGGAAACAACTTGCTCTTGGGATGCACAACTCACTGCCCACATTTGAGTCCTCAGCCTTAGTAGCCAAGAACACTACAATGGTTGATGGTAGGTCTAAGAGGAATGGCAAATCAAAGTGTAGCCATTGTAACAAAACTAGTCACACCAAGGACACTCGTTGGAAATTGCACGGGAAACTTGTGAATTGGAAGCCAATGCAGCAAAAGGAAACTCGTGGCCTCATAGTAACTGGAGAGGAGAAACCATCAAGATCACTTAAACTAGCCATGTTAGTAAGGAGCAACTTGATATT
Organism: Erythrophleum ivorense; assembly: GCA_026724425.1. Taxonomy (NCBI): domain Eukaryota; kingdom Viridiplantae; phylum Streptophyta; class Magnoliopsida; order Fabales; family Fabaceae; genus Erythrophleum; species Erythrophleum ivorense. The sequence continues at coordinate 106,012 of JAIUCV010000428.1, read as the reverse complement.
CTCTGGAAATTGATCAACTCACATGAACCTAAAAACGCTACAAGTACTGTCGTTATGGCACATGCAGGTAATAAGTTGACTTCTCCACAAAATCATAAATCCAACCCTTAGATTATAGATTCCAGAGCCATTGAACACATGTCTGGTGATGCATCCCTACTCACTAATTTCTTTTCAAACTCTAACGTCCTAATGGTAAATAGCTTATGGTTCTCTTGCTGAAGTCAAAGGGACTGGTTTTCTTAAGTTGTCAAAGGAGTTAATCTTAAAAGATATATTATTTATTCCACAATTAACATGCAACTTATTATCAGTTGGCAAACTTGCCAAAGATTCCAATTGTGTAACACGCTTTAATATTAGTGGCTATTGTTTTCAGGATTTAGAGTCAAGGAAGAAAATTGACAATGCTAAGATGCGTGCTAAGCTCTACTACCTACAAGGACCTGAAGGGATGAATAATGGTGCTATGACTCATTATATGTACTCCAATAAAAGCAATGTATTGCTGTAGCATTATAGTTAGGTTAACCTAATTTTTCTCACATGAAACACTTGTACCCTAAATTAATGAATAACATATCCTCTTTACCTATTTGTGAAACCTGCCAATTTTCTAAACATGTCAAAAACTCCCATCCACCTCATACTCATCAACCATCAAAACCTTTTTTACTTATACACAATGATATTTGAAGTCATTTAATACATGTAATCAACCCAACTTAATAGGAAAAAGCTTGTCGTTGTTGCTGTACAGTGATGTTTGAGAACCAACAAATGTGAAAAATATAAATGGCGCAAAATGATTTACATCTTTATAGATGACCATGCAAGATTAACTTGGCTATATCTCTTAAAAGAGAAGTTTAAAGTCAGTAGTATATTCCAAATGTTCAATAAACTCATTCAAAATCAATTTCAACCACAAATTCAAATCCTAAGAACTGATAATGCAAAACACTACTTCAACTCTAACCTTAGTTCTTACCTAGGGCACCATGGAATTATACATCAAAGCTCTTGTGTAAATACTCCTCAACAAAACAAGATTGCTGAACGAAAAAATAGACACTTACTACAAGTGGCTAGGTCACTTCTCCTTGCCTCAAATGTTCCCAAATGTCCCTGGCGTAAAGCTGTTCTCACAACAACATACCTCATTAATAGGATGCTTTATAGAGTCCTCAAATTTATATCACCCGATCAAGTGCTTCTTGAAACTTACCCGAACACTCAAACCATGTCTATCCTTCCTCTCAAAATATTTGGTTGTACCACATTTGTTCATACTGATCAAGGGAAAAATTAGATCCTCATGACATAAAGTGCATTTTTATTGGATACTCATCAACCCAAAAAAGATATAAGTGTTACTACCCTAATAACAAATGTGTGTACATCACGATAAACCTTACTTTCTATGAAACACAACCCTTTTACTCCCAAACAACCCTTCAAGGGAAGATTCCTCAAAACACTTTCAAAAAATTATAAAAACTGGTTGTTTGGCAGCCCTCACTTCCCTCCTACCCAAGACCACCCTGCTAAACCAAAAGGATTGTCAAGGGCCAAATTTGAGGAATTGAGCACCAAGGTAGGAATGATCAACATCTACTCTCCAACTTGAAGAGAGTGTTGGTAATCACGCACTGTTCATCACGTGATCTCATTTAAGTCTATTTATTTTTCCTTTATTTCTTTCTCTAGCTTTTCACCGTTATCACACCATTACCGTGTTCTATTCATTCTGTTCCAGAAAGGTTATCTGAATCTGATTTGTTTCCTTGTTTTTCAGGATTGGGCATTGACTGGCTGTCATCCCTTGTAGCCAGTGTCCTTTTTAGCCATTTTGTATTTTACTATTCGATGAAATAAGAGAGAAAAACAAAGAGCAAAAAAAGTGCTCTATTCTGCTCTGTTTTGCATCAATAACCAATCTGAAATTCTGGGTAGCTCTTGGAAAATAAACATGCTTAATCGATCCTCCAGAAACAAAGTGCAGTCAAGCTTAAACACAATAATCATGAAAATTTTCAGTCATAATATTGAACTAAAACTGATAACATAATTAATACCAGTATACATGCATTACTTGCACAAGTTGGTAATAAAATAAAATTAGATCAAAGCAACTTATAGAATGGAAAATAAGAACAGAAACAGAAACACCCAGAGCCTGTGATAAGTAGATGACCAGTTGCTCATTCATATTGAGTACATACATGAACATTACCAAAATTTTGTTAATTACTGACCTTATAATAATAGATTGATTTACTTCATCTGGAAAACAAAGCAAGAACCATAGTTAGAAATCATGCTTAAAACAAATGAAAGAGTTCCTAACCACTACAACTCGTTCTATATATGTATGTATGGGAAAAGAAAATGCAACCTCGTATCATTTCCCGGATGGCTGTGTCTGTAATGGCATATACATGAGGGCTTTCAATTGTTTTACGCTTGTATGCTTCAATATAATCATTTCCATACAAAGGAACTTTCTCAAAGGGATTTACAGCAACCAAAACTGGCCCAGCTTTCGTCTGAATTGCACAGTTTTACACATAAAGATGTTAAAATAGGTTATATTTAGGAGACAATGAAGAGAAAACTTCAAAGATATCAAGACTTACATAAATCATATTTTGATTGTATCTATATTGCAGATTGTATAAAACCGAAGGTTCATTTAAATAACTAAGTTGCATTAGGTCATCCACTCCATCAAGAATATCAGGATTTGCTGGTACCAAACTTTCACCTTTTACCTTTAAAACCTACAATTAAGGGGGAGAAGAGTATAGTTAACCAGACATTTAAAAGAAAAACCATTTTTTAAATTTTAAAACTTTTTTACCTTCCCATCAAGCAGTGAAATAACAGATTCAGTTCCAGAAGTTGATATTATCTTCCCCAGCTCCCAATTTCCATTTGGAAGTTGAAACCATGATTGAAGCTTCTGAAACAGTGAACTTAAGAAGTAAGGGAGATATTGAACATATTTTGGATTAACCATTAATGATGACAACTCAGACAAACTCCTCAAACTGGTATTAAAATGGCTTACATGGCCTTTTCTGTTTTTGAAACATTTATAATGATCTTATGATGAAAACATCTAAGGCTTTCACGAATACACGCCCATCACCAGTATAATACATTCACACAGACAACCATAATATAAATTAGTGAAGATAGAGATAAGAAAGTTACAAATGTTTTGTCTGACACCAGAATATGACTAGAAACATACAATATTGAATGTCTAAATTTACATAGATTGCTCTTTTCAAACAAATTCTTAGCAGATGAAACATAAATGAAATTAAGTCAATGAAGAAATTTTCCATACACTGGTTTTCCTATAGTTTGCTTAACTAATTACTCTTACTAACGTTAAAGGCAATACACCTAACAATACATAATTTCCCATCAGCTTTTTTTAATTTTTAACATCCTACAAAGCACCAATCCAATTGAACATGAGGACTAAAAAGCCACAGCATATGTCTGAAAATACAGGCAATAAAAAATGTCAGTCTTAGGGCTTAGATGTAGCTTCAATTTTCAAGCAATTTCTGTCATCTTCTAAACTATGAATCTGATGCTTTCTTATCCTCGTCTCTGCATCTTACATAATTTCTTATTTAAAATAAACAAGACAAACCCCCCCCCCAAAAAAAAATTTTAATCCTCAAAAGGTGGTTTCATTATCATTTATACCCTATAAATTTTTGTATCACTTTAGTAAATGAGAGCATGGTTTTGTTCCAACTCTAAAGATCTTTAATCCTTAAAATATTGCATCAATATCATTTTAGAATGCCAAAAGGATGAAATTGCAATAAAATCATAATCTCAACCTATTAAAGTGATGGAAAAACAAAAAATTCTTTAGAGTATTAAATTGATAATGACACCATCTTTCAGTGACCAAAATAAGGTTTTTGTCAAAAAGCAAATTAATCCCTTTTCATGTTCTCACATCAACGTCAGTATCTAAGATGTTCTTCAACTGATAGTCTAGCCACTTATGACTATGGAGGCACATATCCTATCAGTTATAACACATGTATACTATGGGAAAGATAAAAATAGCTTAAACTATATGATTACTCTACGCTCATGGACATAATTGTGAGAGAGCTTATAAGCAATAAAAATCAATAACAATATAAATAACCTACAATTTTTTAAGTGCAAACCTTTCTCAACCAAGTAAAATTGCTGATAGCCACATACAGAGATACATGAAGAAGCTAGCTATTAAAATAGGCCTTGACCTCCAATATCTACTTTTTAGCTGGCAAATAGTGTATGTGTGTGTCTGTGTGTGTATAAATTAATCCTTTAATCAACAATAGGTATAAATTAATTATTGGTATACAAAATAAATGCAAACATAAATTTAAGGCTGAAACTTCCAATTAAAAATTTTAAAAAATTTATCAACTTCTTGGACATTCTTCAAGAATAATCAAGTTATTTATCTAGCTGAGAAATCGCATCACAAGTGTCACTAACTGAATTCAAAATCCAGGGATTAAAATTGGAATTAGGAGCTAAAAGTACCTTTTTTGAAGCATAAGGTGTTGTATCACTCCACCTGCGTTCCCTGGAAGATTTTGAGATTGCTGAAAGGGGCAGAGGTACAGGTTCTACTTCTTCATCGCCACTTGAAGGCCTACTTTCTAATGATATGGTTTTTTCACCATATGGCGAGTCCTCATCAATGAAATCCATGCCACCAGCACTGTCCTGAAGCTCCTCAGAAACCTTCCTTCCTATAGCACCATTTTCAGGACTACTTGATGCTATTACATCAGTGCTTCCCACTTTAACATTTCCATGTTTTCCCAGAAGATCAGGGGTTGGATTACCTGTAAACTTGAACTCAGGCGGCATTGAATTGATAGCCTGGATGGTAGGTGGGACCCTGGAAGTCTGAGACATTTTCTCTCAAGTGTTCTGCCACCACCAAGAATGGTTACCAGCAGCAAATGCAATGGGATAAAGAGAGATTTTTTAAAAGTTTACTTTTCCACGAAAAGGCCCTTTCAAACTTTAACAAGGTCCCATTCAATGACTTAATCAGATAAACTTAAACACATAATGGAGGGGACCATAGCTCAAGATACAGACTCAACTCCTCAGTGCTCCTGACTAAAAAGTCATCATGGACACGTTCAACCTCTTTTAGCTGTAAAATTCAAAAACATTAATCTGACACAGCCGCACCCCACTGACTAATTCAAGGACCCAAGCAATACAACCTTCGAATAAACAGAACCTAAAACTTCCCGATCTGACACTAGAACTCCTAAGAAAGTTGAAAAGTTCTTCAAGCTTCAAACTTTTTTTCGGTTTTTTTGAAAATGCGGGAATTATTGCTCAAACAAATCTTTTGTTTTATTGGAAAAGCTAGAAATAGAAATATTACAAATTTGAATTTGTTTGCACTCCAGGAAACCAGAAAAACATAACTTCAATTCAGTTTAAATGCCTCACCTGGCAACCGAAAACAACATAAAGCTTTAAATACCAGTTCTTGGTCTCTTTAATTCTCCTCCACGTTTTATCAGCAGCCATAGAACACTCAGAAGCAAAGACAAAACACAAGAAACGCAAAAACAAGCAGAGAAACACACAGAAAAGCACCTACTGTCTCCGATTAACCTTAAGCTGATCTACTCACCTCAGAACAAGTCCAGATTTCTACCAGAAAGCAGAATAAGCTATGAGCAATCTCTGAAAAAAAAAAACTGATGAGGTGGCAAGAGCAGCTCACAAACCATAGCCAAGAGGATTATTAAGCGAGAACAAAGATTTCACGGAACAAGATCTTGCAGAATGAAGGCTGAGGTTGGCGAGCATTCAGAAGAATCAAAAGCTGCTCAGGAAGAGTCTGACAAGGATGTTTGGTTTCTGAGAAAGTTGAAGATAGAAAATTAAAATACTAAGCCAACCATCCAAGGCGTGTGGAGAAGGAGCTGCTTTTCCGCTTCGCTTTTTTCTGTGCTCAATACAATGAAAATAAATAAATATAAATTAATAAAAAAATTTATTTGAACTTCTTTTTTGTTTGGCATACGGGCTTTTGTTTACCACCCAATTTTTAAATGTTTAAAATTGAAATTTCAATTAGCCGGGTACCTACTACACTCACCATTTCAATGAAACCGGAATTGCCGGAATTACCCCTTCTCCCGAACGTGCAGTGGCTGTGGGCCGATTCCAATGTGGCAACCGGAGGACTAATTCGAATTAAATAATAATTGGGAATTTTTTTTGGGCCGATAATAATTGAGAGTTTTGAAAGCTTGTTTGTCGCGACCAGCCTCTATTAAATGATAACTATTATTATTAATTAATAATTAATATTTTTGACCTTAATTAACATTGTTTAAGTAGTAGGAAAGGAAATTTAAATATTTGTAATTAGTGAGTTTGTGAATTATTTGATCATTTTTTGGGTGGATTATTTGATTATTTGATCATAAGTAATTATAAAATGATTGTCTTTTAATTTTACTCTTTGTTAGTTGTTTAGTCTCAAATCAAAACTATTTTCATTTCGGTAGGATTTCCACCTACAAAATTTACAATATTGCAATCAATAAAGTACAAGGTCATCAATCATTTGTAACGTAAGGTGCATAAAAAAATTAATTAGATTTATTATTTTCAACTATTTTATGTTATAACAATAATTGCCGAAGCAAAATAGTAAAATCCAAATATCCAACGCAAAATTTTCCCGTAATTTAGTTCTGTTCTTCAAAATAGCACTTGATTACAAGTTGTTTTAAGAGAATATTATATAATATATGTATCTATGTGTGTGTGTCTATACATGTGTGTCTATACACACGTGTTTTATTTGAAAGTTGTTTTGTCAAGTATGATGGAATTGCGATAAAATAATACGATATATATTATTTTTGTGGTAGCATCAATTAAATATAATCACGGTGGAGTTTGTATTTTATTTTACAAAAATATATATTGAATTTATAGTTCAGAACAATTAAAAATTTAGCAAAAGTTATTTTTGTGACTCCACAGATTATGACTTTTTTTTTAATAGCCGCCGACGGATGATGAATTTATACGGAAGGTAAAGTGTCAATACTTTTTTAAAACTATTGTTTTAGTTTCATATTCTAATAATGCAAATTCATTTGTATAATATGCAAGATTTGATTGCTCATGCGCTACTTTAATTTTATATATTTTTCTTTCATCTTTACTTCATCTCAAATGGAGACAAGTAATGTTAAGGAAAATATAAAATTTGACCAAATCTTTTGCTTGCCACATGTCCTAACTTGTTCCTACTCCACCATTGAGTTATCCATTTATCCATGTTCTACATGTTGCTTTGCATTTTCTCATGTTGCACCATTTTAGGAGATAAAATGCATTATGGAATCTGTGTAGTAACTAAGTGTTGCAAGTCATGTCCTACTATTTAGGAATTATTTGTATTATTTAATTAATTTTATCACTCAAGTATTTGCCTATATAAAGGCTTGGCTTATGGAATAAAGTGTATTCTTCATTCTCCTACTCACCCTCTCATTTTATTATATTCAAAGTTACTAGTGGTATCAGAGCTTCTTTGTGAGGAGTGCAAAATATTGTGAAAAAAAAAGGGAGTGAGCAATATTATTTTTCCTCTTCTCTTGTTATTATTATTGACATTCATTGTTATTTCTGTTTGTTGCATCAATATGTCTTCTTCAGATTCTAACTTTGTGTAGCCATCTATTCCACGTTTTAATGGTAACTATGATCATTGGAGCTTGCCAATGGAGAATTTCTGAAGATCCAAGGAGTATTGATGTGTTGTTGAAAATGGTGTAGCAGCACCTGCGAATGCGCAACAGTCAGAGATAGAGGCATTGAAGTTAAAAGATTTAAAGGCGAAGAATTATTTATTTCAGGCAATTGATCATCCCATCTTTGAAACTATTCTTTGCAAAGAAACTTCCAAGGACATATGGGACTCCATGAAGAAGAAATATCAAGGCACTGCAAGAGTAAAGTATGCACAGCTTCAAGCATTGAGAAGAGATTTCGAGACTTTGCAAATGAAGGATGGTGAATCTGTCACAAGTTATTATACCAGAACATTGGAAATAAGTAACAAAATGCGTTTATATGGTGAAAAAATGAAAGATTTACTATTATTGAAAAATATTGTGTTCACTGACTCCCAAATTTGATTATGTTATTTGTTCTATTGAAGAGTCAAAAGATATAGATGCACTCTCACTTGATGAATTGCAAAGCTCTTTGCTAGTTCATGAGTAGAAGATGAACCGCAATTCAACTACAGAAGAGCAAGCTTTAAAAGCTTCTACTTTTACTCATTCCTCAAATTTTAAAGGAAGGGGTAGAGGTAAAGATAGAAGTCGAGGTCGAGGTTGAAGTAGAAGTCGCAGTAGAGGAAGAGGAGATTAGGGCAATATAGATGAGGAGGAGGATGAATTTCAAGGCAAGGGTGAAGAACAAAATCAACAATTTGACAAATCTAAGGTAGAATGCTTTAGATGTCATAAATTTGGTCATTATCATTCTGAGTGTTATACTAAGCTACCTAACAATAAAGAAAAAGGAGAGAAGTTAAATTTTGTAGAAAAGAAAGAGGAAGAAATCTTGTTAATGGCATGTCAAGTTACTGAAGCACCTCAATCAGATCTTTAGTATGTGATACTGGCTGCAGCAACCATATGTGTGGAAGAAAATCTTTATTTTCTTCCTTAGATGAAGAATTTTATTCTACTGTAAGTTTTTGGTGATTGTTCTACTGTGAAGGTAATGGGAAAAGATAATATTAAAATAAAAACTAAAAATGGTTTTATAGAAACAATCTCCAATGTTTTCTATGTCCCTAAATTGAAAAGCAATTTATTGAGTGCTGGTCAATTGCAAGAAAAGGGTTATATTATAACTATTCAAAAGAGGCTTGTGAGATTTATGATCCTTCACGAGGTGCTATTGCTATTGTTCAAATGAGCTCAAATAGGTTGTTCCCATTAAAGATTGAAAGTGTTCAATCTTGCTTATTGGCTAGTGAGAAGGATGCCTCATGGCTTTGGCATTATTGCTATGGGCATTTGAACTTTGCTAGATTAAAAACTCTTCAACAGAAAAATATGGTAATTGGTCTTCCTCAAATTTCTACTCCTTCTCAAGTTTTGTGAAGAGTGTGTTGTTGGCAAATAATCACGTACTCAATTTCCTTAAGGAAAGTCATGGAGAGCAAAAGATGTATTGGAGTTGATTCATTCCGACATTTGTGGGCCAATTGAGTGGATCGTCGCATAACCCTCAAAATAATACTAGGCTGATAAAATATGTAGCTAATGATACAACCTAGGTCATCTCCCTTGGAATTGGCGTTCAATGTTTAATTGAGTTTTCCAAATATTAAAAGACTCTAAAAATTCCTAAATTAAGGGGGTTTTAATTTAATTAAACTAGAAAAAACTAAATTGAATTAAAATTCCTAATTGCTATCTAATTATATGAATTATGAATGAAAGATGGTCTTGTGACTAGCTTTGGATTTATCCCTTGGTATCCACTATCCTTATCCTAATCCAATTATGATTAATTCTGGTCTAAAAGTTCCTAATTGTGTTCATAACAAATTATCTTGGGTAACCACTCAAGATTCAAGAGATTAATGATCTAACGTTGAATTGAGACCTCAATCCCGCATTAAACTGTTAATTCTTGTTTCTAAGATCAATGAACATCCAATTTGATTAATTAACTGATTGATTAGCTTCTGAATCATCCTAGATATTTAATTAACCAACTAAACATTAAGGAATCTTCAAATTAAACAAATAATCTCACTCATATATTTTATCGAACACCTTCGAAGCACACATGGGAAATTAGATGATATTGAAATTAACCAGATCAATTAATCAACAAAAATACTTCCTAATTAGTGTCTAACCAGCCACTAATTATAACTACACAATTTCCTTATCAAATACATCTTAACCAAGAAAATAAATGAAAGAGAAAAAGTGTAGGAAGATAGAAAAGTCTTAGCCAAAATTCTGAATTATTCTTCCCGGATTCAAGCTTCTCCAAGGACTTCCTCCTAGCTAGTCTCAAGATGGAGATTAGAACTTCATGGGATGATGGAGATGGAAGATGGAGTGGAGTGAATGAATGGATGGAGGAAGGATGGATGAAGGAGTGAATGGAATGAGTATGGAGTGGAAGATGGATTGAATGAAGAGGGTGTGATGGATGGTAGATGAATGGTGCCTTTTTTGAACGAATGAATGGCTTGATATATATAGGCATGAGTTTCCAGAAATATAGAGACGTGGGATGGGTGGATTGTGAATGGATTAAGATATCCAAATGGATGAAGGAAGCGTGCAGACTTGTAGAGACATGAATGAATCAAAGGCGTGAATGGAATGGATGTTTGCTCCCTCTCACGTGAATTTTTAATGACTCTACGTGCTGTTCATGTGCTTTTCTCTATGTGCTCAGCTTCTTCTTTTAATATATAGATCACAAGCTTGAATTGTAGATAGTGTGGGTCCCATTGAATATAATAATCCACTTGCTTCTTCACGTTATCCATGCAGCTCTTCTTTGCGTTATTATTCACGTGCTCAGCCTCTCCTTGAGTTTTTGCATTCTCCACGTCTCCTCCTTCAGCTCATGCTCTGCAGCTCATTCACGTAGCTTCTGTTTGTGGCTTTGTCTTCTATTAACTTAACTCCAGCTTCTGCATGTTCTCTACATGAACATGCTCTATTTTGCTCGTTGCTCTTTCTCTCTTCTTTCTCTTTCACTACGTTCTGCCCAGCTCAGCTTGTTTTTAATGTGTTAAAGGCGTAGCTTCTGCATGCTTTCTTCGTTTAGCTGCTGTGCTTCCAGCTTCTTTTCACAGCACCTAAACTCGAGCTTCTTTTCGTGTTTTTGCCTTGCAACCCATTATTTCCAGCCTCTTCACGTTAACTCCTCAGTTCAACGTTTTATTTTCCACGTGATATGCTCAAGTGTTTCTACATGTGTGTGAGCTCAGCTGGTGCTTCCTTGTTCAGCTTGTTGCTTACAAGCTTCTTCCTCGTGGTTTTTCACATTAAACTCCAGCTTCTTTTCTACGTAGAACCCCTTCTGCGTCTCATCCCTCTCTTCTTTCTTCCTGCAGCTTTTCCATGTAGATTTCAGCATGGTTTCCACAAGCTCCCACTTCCTCTGCCCAGTAGCTTCCATATAAAACCCGTAGAAACATGCAGTAGCTTCAGTCACTCATGTTGCTTCCACGTTGGTTGCCTCTTCTTTAAGCTCCAGCTTACGCTTCTTCTCATATCACATGTGCTTGTTTTGTTGCTGCCACGTTGAGAAGTCCAGCCTATAGCTTCTTCTTTTCGTTCATTTTGTAGCTTCTCACATGTTGTTTAGCTCTCAACTCTAAGAACCCATAGCTTTTCCAGCTGAACTTCTTTTCCATGAGTTCCTTCAACTTGTGGCAAGCTTCTTCTTGAGTCATGCATGTATGTGATGATCACATGGCTTCATGTAAGTGTGTGGGTTGCATGGAAAAGTTCATTCAAGCTTTAATTCCCATTGAATTTCTTGAAGCTCTTGAGATTGCACATTAACACACTTAAGGCCCATCTCTTCTCTTGCTTTTCTTCAATTTAATTTTCTATTCAAAACTCCAATTACATATTAAAATTCTGCACAAAGAAATGAGAAAAATCAAATAGGAATATTCACAAAAATTATTTAAGATAAATTTAAGCATTAAAATCCAATAATTTGTAACTTAATTCCTCAAATATAGAAAATGGCTACTTAAAATAAAATCTTATCTAATTGAAGTCTTAGAGCCATATTTAATTATTAAAATGACTAAGTTATGAGGAATAAAACATATGAAAATAGTGTTTATCACCAATAACACCAACCTCCAATAGTGGCAAAAGATATTTTATTACATTTATTGATGATTATAGTCAAAAAACTTGGGTTTATTTTTTTCAGGAGAAAGCAGAAGCTTTTAGTATATTTAAAAGCTTAAGTTGAAAATGAAAAGAAAAAAAAATATTAAAACTCTTCGTACTGATCGTGGTGGAGAATACTGCTCAAAAGAATTTGCAAATTTTGTTTAGCAATATCATATTCGAAAGAGAGCTTATAGTCGCTTATACACTATAACAAAATGGTATATTAGGGAGGAAGAACAGAACCATCCTCAACATGGTGAGAAGCTTGCTAACAATAGGAAAAGTTCTAAAGAGTTTTTGGCCATAAGCAGTAAATTGGAACATTCATGTTTTGAATAGAAGTCTAACTTTTGTTGTTCAAAATATGACTCCACATGAGCTTGGAGTGGGCAAAAGCCAACCGTAGATCACTTCAAAATTTTTGGTTGTATCGCTTATGCCCATGTTCCAGATGAGAAAAGAAAGAAACTTAATGATAAGAGTGAAAAATAAGTTTTTTTAGATGTAAGTGAAATGTCTAAAGCATATAAATTGTTTAATCCACTTACTAATAAAATTGTGATTAGCCAAGATGTTATTTTTTATGAAGAGAGTACTTGGAATTGGAATGGGCAATAGCTTTCTCTAATCATTGTTGACAATGAAATTGAAGAAGAAAAGCATCAATTTTCACACTCAAAAAATACCATAGTAGCTATTCCTGAAAATTCACTTAACAATATTCCATCTACAAAAACAGTGGTAGAGTCTCCAACTATTGAAGTAGTAGATGAATCTCATTCTAGTCATGCTCGAAAGAGACCAGCTTAGATGATAGATTATGTAAGTGGAGATGATTTATTTGATGATGAATCAATAGCTCATTTTGCTTTGTTTATAGGTTGTGATCCCTTCACATTTGAAAAAGCCATCAAAGATATAAAGTGGCGAATTGCTAAGGATGAGGAGATCAAATCTGTAGAGAAAAATAACACATGGAAATTAGTGAAACTCCCGAAAGGGCAAAAATCCATTGGTGTCAAATGGGTTTACAAAACAAAGCTGAACAAAGATGGTAAAGTTAACAAATATAAAGCTCGCCTTGTTGTAAAAGGTTAAGCAAGAATTTGGGGTTGATTATAAAAAAGTTTTTGCTCCAGTTGCAAGACTTGATACTATTTGATTAGTGTTAGCCATAACTGCTCAAAATTCTTGGTATGTTTATCAATTAGATGTGAAATCTACATTTTTACATGGTGAGTTGTAGGAAAAGGTCTATGTTGATCAGCCACTTAGAAATATGAATAAAAGTAGTGAAAAAAAGGTATATAAATTTAAAAAGGCTTTATATAGACTAAAACAAGCACCAAGAGCTTGATATAGTAGTATAAATGCTTATTTTATTAAAGAAGCTTTTTAAAAATGCCCTCATGAACATACTCTCTTTACAAAATTTGAAAAAGGTGGAAGAATGCTTATTGTATCTCTTTATGTTGATGATTTAATTTATACCGGAAATGATAATTCCATGATTTATGTGTTTAAAAGGAAAATGATGCAAGAATTTGAAATGTCTGATTTGGGTTTAATGCATTTTTTCCTTGGCATTGAAGTTGTGCAATTATCATTTGGTATTTTTATTTCACAAAAGAAGTACGTTCTTCAGATTTTGGACAGGTTTAAAATGAGGGATTGCAATCCTGTTTGTACTCCAATTGAATGTGGCTTAAAGTTGGTGAAAGATGACGGAGGAAAGAAAATTAATGCTACTCTTTTCAATTAAATGGTTGGAAGCTTAATGTATCTCACTTCAATAAGGCCTGACATCATGCATGATGTTAGTCTAATAAGTCGATGTATAGAGAGTCCAACTAAGAGTCATCTCTTAGCTGCAAAAAGAATTTTTCGCTACTTGAGAAGCATCGTTGATTTTGGAATATTTTATAAAGCTAACTCAAAAGGCAAATTTTATGATTTTTCTGACAGTGACTATGCTGGAGATCTTGATGATAGGAAAAGCACATTAGGCTTTGTTTTTATAATGAGCTTTGGAGCTATATCTTGGTCTTCAAAGAAACAACAAATTTTACTTTGTCGACTACAGAAGCTGAATTTGTTACAACAGCAGCTTATTCTTGTCAAGTTATATGGTTAAAGAGATTACTTGAAACGCTTCAAAGTGAGCAACAAGCCCCAAAAACAATATATTAAAATTTCCAAAAATCTAACTTTACATGGAAGAAGTAAGCAAATTGATGTGAGATACCATTTTTTGCGTGACCTTTGCAATGATGGTATAATTGATTTGGTGTTTTGCAAAAGTGAAGATTAAGTTACTGACATTATGATCAAACCTCTCAAGATTGCTGTGTTTGTGAAACTTCGAAAAATACTTGAAGTGTGCTCTTTGAAAAACTTTGCTCAAGGGAGGGCTTAATTTAAATCCTCACACTCTTAAACTTAATGTTTGCAAATATTAGTTTAAGGGAGGGATTGTTAAGGAAAATATAAAATTTGACCAAGTCTTTTGCTTGCCACATGTCCTAACTTGTTGCCTACTCCACCATTGAGTTATCCACATATCCATGTTCTACATGTTGCTTTGCATTTTCCCATGTTGCACCATTTTAGGAGATAAAATGCATTATGGAGTTTTTATAGTGGCTAAGTGTTGCAAGTTATGTCATATTATTTAGGAATTATTTTCATTATTTAATTAATTTTATCACTCATGTATTTGTCTATATAAAGGCTTGGCTTATAGAATAAAATATATTCTTCATTCTCCTTCTCTCTCTCTCTCTCTCTCTTTATTATATTCAAAGTTATTAGAAGTAATACTTATTATCAACTCTAGGAATCATAGAAATTAGAATTTCGACTTTTCTTTTCCTATTATCCACTTAGAACTTCAGTTTCTTGGGCTTAATATTTTCTAATTCCTATGCTGAAAGCATGGTCAGTTTTTAAAAAAAATTATAGTTTCATGCCTTATGTAGATAATCAGCATCACTTTTGTGCTATTCCCAAGACTTTTTCGCCCTATCTTCACTGCCCAAGGTGTCCCTCACATAAACATGATGAAAACACTCTTAGGCCCATTTGTTTAAGCTTAAGAAAAAAGTGATTTTCAGATTAATTAAAAAAGCGATTTATCATTTAGAGATTTTATAAAAAACATAAATTATTTAACGTTTAGTTACAATCATAAAAAGCACTTTTATTTAAAAAGCTATTTTTAACCTATTTAGATATAACAACATAAAAGCACTTTTTTATATTATGAAATTATAAGAAATGATATGTAAAAGCATTTCTTAATAAACATGTTTGGATACAAAAAGCACCTTTTGTACATATTAAAAAATTCTTTAATTAATTTATTTGTTTTATGAATTATCAAAATTAACAATATTTATAAAGACTCAAATAACACTTCATAATAAAAAATAAATGCCAAAATCTATAAAAGAAATAATAATATTGTCTCCACATCAAGTCAAATATGAATGTCAAAGTTTTTGCAAAAACTAATACACATTAAAAAAAACTAACAATGCACACGTTTTGGTAATTGGTCTCTAATAATATTTCTTATTTCTTCCATATATCTGACATCTGCTTGTGTTGGATCTTGCCCATCATCATTACTAGATACATCATTATTATCTACATCATTAAAATTGTGCTCTTTATCTTGTAACTCATTAAGATTCTCAAAATTTTAAAGAATATCCAAATCACTTGAATCCATCCTTCTAATATAATTGTAAAGAGCAAAACATGCCCATATAATGGAAATTTGAGTTTTGAGCTTGAAATTGGTCATGTTTTCCAATATTCTCTATCTTACTTTACAAACACCAAAAGTCCTTTCAATTACACTTCTCAAACTAGAATAATGAAAATTAAATATTTCATCTTTTGATCTGAAACCTGAAGCCAATCTAAAATGTGGAAGATGATATCTCGTATTCCTATATGGTCCCAAGAGACCTTTAAATGATGGATATCCTGAGTCGATAAGATGAAAAAGGTAAAATTTATCATATTTCATTTTTTTAAAGGTTAGTTTTCTCCATAAATTTCTCTCCATGTTTTTCACAAAATACTCTCTCTCATCTACTGCATTCCTTAATTTTCAGGAGTTACTCATATTAGCTTCTCCAAATATCAGAAATCTAATTTTTTTAAAGATTCTGATTATTTTCAAAATCCTAAACACACATCTTATAGATTTATAAAAGTACTTTTTTTAAGAATAAAAAAAACTTAAACAAACGGGCTTAATCTCAATACAATGTAATAAGCACACTTTGAGTCAATGAAACTAATTTGTTTATATTGACCACAAGACCCCAATCTTTTGTTAATTCTTGAACCCAGAGCAACATAAATTCAATTAGCAATTGTCAATCCAATTTTTGACAATGAACCTTTATATATAATGCAGTCAAATTGTTTGAAGTTCTAAAAATTATACAAGTAAACTAGTAGTTAATTGCACTTATTTATTGGAATATTACTCCTTAACTATCTCTTTTGTTCAAAAATAATATTTGGTTTTGTTGCATCAAGAAACAATCCTATCAAACAATTTTCCAATAAATTTTCTTTAAGCCACACTTTATAAGGTCATGTATAAATACTTAAAATATACACTCATCCTGTAACACCCGGTACGTTGTACAATCATTGGAACGGGCTAGTTTGAAAAGCAAGTCTCCTGAGATAAGTGATTCAAGGCCAAATAAAATTTAGATAAAATTTTAAATAATAGAAAATGAGAATTTGAGCCTTTAGTTGCTCAGAAACCAGGGTCGGAGTAATTCAAAAAATTTACCGAAAGGCCAATGGCATTTTTGTAAATAAGTGTACTTTTTGAAAAAATACCTAGGAGGGCTTTTTAAATAGAAATTTTGAGTTGCCCAGGATTCTCAGAAACCCCAAAAACCATGAGAAGCCCCGGGATCGGTAAAGCCCCTCTAGTGTACTTGTTTTGACGTTGATTGACCTAAACTTTGACTGGTTCGTTCGGGAAGGTTTTAGCTCTGATTTGAGTGATTTCAAAGGTATTTTATAAAATTGGAAATCTAAATTTTATGATGGAAAAGACGGTTCTCAAAAAGGAGCTAAAACGAAGCCAAACCAGAAATGCCATTATGGAAGGGCAAAAATGGAAACAAATTGCACAAAGGAAGCTTCCAAATCCCCTTTTTAATCCATGTTCAGCCCTCCCTCTCTAAATCAACTTTCTTCTGCTCATTTTTAGAGAAAATTCTCAACTCCTTAGGTGCACAAAAGAGAGGAAATTTTGGAGGAAGAAAAGCCAAAGAAAGGGTGAGAAAGTGTAAGATTTTCATGCTCCTTCCTCTTGAAACTTCATTCTCCCCTTCTTGCTCCATCTTTCCATGGTTTGAATGCAATTTTTGGTGCTAATTTGGGTCTAGATCAGAGGAGTAAAATTCAAAATTTAAGGAGGAGAAAGAGGAAAGAGGAAGGGCTCTTGAAGAAAACTTGATTACAAGGTAGTTTCTCTCCCTTTGTTACTTTTTTTTCTCCTTCTTCTCTTCCATGGTGGGATGTCTCAAATCGAACCATGAAGAGGGAAGAGTTTCTATTTTATAATCCAAAAGAATCCATCAAACTAAGCCATAGAAAGATGGATTATACCACAGAAATGTATGAAAAACTAGTAAAACTCAAATTGAAAAAGTGTAGGATGCTTAAACATAGTTTAAAATCTGGGTTGATTTAAGACTTCCCCATCATATATGAGTATTTGTTTGAGTTTCTAAGACTCTTAGGGAGCCTCCCAAGTGCCCCATCCATTGAAGAAAAATCTCAAACTCCATGGGTCTTTAATGGAAGTATAACTAGGTAAAGACCCTTAGAGATAGCTAGGGAATGTTTTAAATGGTTCCAAGCTTGATTTGGCACTTTATATGATAAAAGAAGATAGGAGAAATACTTGGAAAAAATTTAGAATCCTTAGGTTGGGAGATGAGGCAATGGCTTCCATAATGTAACCTTATGAAGCAACATAGACCTAGGTTTGTGAAAGTGAATGTGTGATGGCTTTAAGGACCTTAAATGAGGTCAAGAGGTCTAAATATGGCAAGAGAATGAAACCAAGAATGTTAATTATGGTAGTTGCTTCATTAGGTCCTTAATGGAATCATATTGTGACAAATAGAACAAAGTGTAGTCTTAAGAGTGAGTTGGATGTCATAACTTATTCCAAGAGTATAATTAAGTGTTGTTTATTGTGAATAGGCTAAGGAAATCTAACTCCACCTCCTTGTGTTTGTGGAACTGAAAAGGAGAAGAAACAAGCAAAGTAAAGCTTGAATTTGCACCAAGGTAGCTTTCCACCTTTTCTTGCTACAATTTCTTTTTGCATATGTGTCATTGTGTGCTTGTGTGTATGTTTATATGTTTGAGACATGCCACTTAATGCTATGTTGCTATTTTGGTACCAATATGCTTTCTTGAATGTTTTTGAATGATGGAAATGGCTCATAAGAGTGAGGTAATGCCAAAAGTCCCTTAATGTAGGTGAGGAGATGCCAAAAGTCTCATGGCATGGATGAGATAAGGCCAAAAGTCCCTTAGATGGGTGAGGCTAAGTCAAAAGTTCCAAGAACTAAGAGTGAGGTAATGCCAAAAGTCCCTTAATGTATGTGAGGAGATGCCAAAAGTCTCATGGCATGGATGAGATAAGGCCAAAAGTCCCTTAGATGGGTGAGGCTAAGTCAAAAGTTCCAAGAACTAAGAGTGAGGCAATCCAAAAGTCCTAGAAATGGGGTGAGGCCAAACCAAAAGTCTCTAGAGCTCATTCTTGTACTCAACATGAGTTTGTAACACAAAAATGTAAAATATGAATGCTTCATAGATTGATTGATTGCATCCTTGTCCTTTGACATGTTGTATGCCTTGAAAATGTACTTGAATAGGTGTATAAGCTATTGAGATTCAATGAATCTCACCCCCTCCTTTCTCTCATCTCATATGATCTAGGTAGAGTTCAAGATTCAAAGGATGGAAGTCAAAAAGTTTAAATCTCCATCTCTTAGTAAATCTTTTTATTTTTTATGTACTATAATGTCTAGAATGTCAAAGTAGATATGTAAATTTTATTTTTGAGCCATGACACTTTGAACAAGTATAAAACTATGTAAAGTTAGTATATGTATCAAGAATAGAGTTTAATGAATAGAATTGTGTATTTTGACTACTTGGGAGCCCACTTGTGTATGTATGTTTATGGAAGTGGCATGGTGAATTTGAGTTGCATGAGGGTTTAAACCTTATGAGGGACTTATTTATACTATATGTATGCTTTCTAAGTTGCTCGAATGTGTGTGGAACAATGGATGACTCATTTGAACCAAATTTGCCTTTTGTTGGGACCAAAATTGTCATATCTTGAGTTATAACAAAGTCTGACCAAATGACTTCTTCTTGACTTGAAATTTTTCATGCAAGTAGATCCTGCCTAGACCTTTTTGGAAAGCTAAAGATCAGGTCATTTGGAGGTCTATGAAATTTTGTATGATTTTTCAAAGTTGGTATTAGAATTTTGGATTTGCACCAGTACTATTTATTTGGTCAGTTGTGAAATTGTGCCATCAAAGGAGAAAACGTGGTCCAATAGCTACAAAATTTTATAGACAGAAACTAGGCATTTATAGTGACTTGTAGCAACTAGAAGCACCTCATTTGGAGGTCAGAGCTGAGAGATATGAATTTTTGAATTTCTGGAACAGTAACAATAGCGTAGCACGACCTGAGTCACTATTCCATTAAATTTAGGTAGTTAAACGTGCTTGCTCTGGTCTGAGTCTATTTTTTAAATAAATTTAACATTCATAGCTTTTCAAATTGGTATCATTTTTATGGATTGGATTTTTTTTGAAATTAATTGGACATTTTTGAAGTTCATAGCAGATACTTGCATCAATACCAGTAGCTGTCTGAACTTTTACCCCTTTTTGCGTGTCAAACACTTTCTGTGTTATGTTTCATGGCCTGGACATCTTTTTGGCATAAATTAGATGTGTTTATATTTCCATAATGGCTAAGAATGCATGATTTTAATTTTTCTAGAATTAGTTATGAATTTTGAAACTTCCTATTAGTAAACTGAACTAGTGGCCCAAATAGCAGCGACCCCAGTGACTTTTTGGATGTTAAATGTTCTCCCCTTAATGATTCATGAGCTAAAATTATTTTTAACATAGGGTAGAAATCTAGAGCTTTCTGTAATGGTAAATTTTGTTGGGTTTTAATTTTTTTGAATTTAGTTATGAATTTTAAAATTTGTGACAGAAAAACTGAAATTCTGGCCAAAAATAATAGTGTGAGTTTGATGCTCCTCTTTGAATTCCACGAGTTGTGGGCCAATTTTGGTAATTCAAATGAGTTGTATTTATATAATTAAATATGAGAATATGATGTATGAGCTCATATGGTCTACGTGACATTGAATGAAATTTTCATACGCAACACAACGCAAAAAAAGACATTATTTTAATGCCATTTTTTCATTCCCTTTTGTGCAATTCATCATGTAAAACTTAGAAATGATAGGAAGTAAGTTAGAAATATATAGTGTTATACATCCAATGTAAATAATTTTAATAAAAGAACAGATAATAAATGATTTAAACATCCAAACCCATTTTTAAACCTTTAAAATGAATCTCAAGATCAAAATTACCATAACTGATAATTTCAATTTTTTAAGCATCCCATCCATCTTACCTTAAGTAATATAATCCATATCAAAAATCAACATAAAAGCACCAGTTATTCAATGTCTACCTTCCAAAATAGACCCCGAACAAACATCAACCATTATGGATACATTTAACTGTCATTTACTTCCATAGATTTACCACCAAGACTCAAAATCATGTCCTGTGCAATCCTAACAAACAACCAAAACTACTGCAACTAACTCAGTCTCAACGTTGTCAACTTTCATGAGCATCTCTGCATAATTGAAAACTTCATCATCAAACACATATATAATTGCATTAAGCTTCTTCAATTCATCACTAGCGGGATTCAACAATCATAAAGCAAAATTCTCTCCATCATACTGGAATTCACTTTCCCTTTCACCCATCCCTCTAGGTCCTTCAACACTGCAAACAATTTCATTGCTCCTAATAGTCATTGGATAGAACATTGAATAATAAGGCCCTATATTATATATCTTCTTCCAATTCCAACTATTCCCAGACACACCTGTACCATTCTTCACCACCCACAATCATATAAGATTCCATTTCTTCAATCACAAAATGACAAAAAATAGCAAGTTTGTTCTCATATATAGTAAGCTTTTTCAACGTAATTCAAATAATGAATCAACCATTGATATCACTGCAAATATTTCCATTGCTATGTCAAATAAAACTACCAATTTATTGTCATCATCACCCCTCACAGTTGACCCCAACCAAAATATACATCAACTACACCCACAAATTCAGATTTCACACATATACCCTATATATTTCCAAATTCAACTTTCTTCCAACACCCTGTCAATGCAGAACACACTTATACTTAACTAATTTTGTTCACACCCAATTCCAAATCCTTATATGAAAAAAGAGGAAAAGATTTGGATAATAAATTACTACTATTTTATATTCCTTAACAACATCACTAAAACCAATCCCCAAAAAATAAACACTTGGAAATCAACCATACTCCTATCTAACTTTCTTATGTTAGAAAATTTTATATTTGGATCATTGGATATAACTATAACTACATATGTACTATAATATTTAAACAAGATATTCAGGCAATAGATATAGGTGCAAAAATAAGAAACAAATAGATGATATACCTTGAGTCATAACAAATTATGGTTATAACAAATATTATCGAAGTATCTAAAATTAGATAGCACCTTAGCTTTCATTCTTCTTACTCAAATAAGACTATGATATTCGTGAGGTGATGGTAGTTATACAAATTTTGGTGATAAATGAAAAGAAGAACCAAGAGCCCTATTTATAGCCTTTATGACTCATCCCATGAGAGTCTTAGCTCTTTATTTTACTCTAACATTCATGAATCTAATTAATTCAAAGTATTAAGTGGAAGAGCTTTCAATCATAAAATCATCAAATACATCTAAGGATACACTAATCTTAGATAATGTATATATTAAATACAAATAATGTATATCCTAATATTTAATATAGATACACAACTTTGGGCAAGTATCTATATCCAATTATTGATTATTTTTTCATATTTTACAACATTTATGCAAACTTTATCTAGTAGTCTTATCACTATACCTTTAAAATAGACTATATCCTTTCATGTGGTCATGAAGGCCACATTAACTCTATTATAAATTCGGTCATTAATCTAACATTCTCTTACTTGGCCAAATAATCACATGAGCGTAGTGAATAGTGATATATTCTTATAAATAGTGGCCATAAGAAAACTGTAATGATCAAGTACATTTTTCTAGACTTGTCACTAATATGGGTTATAGCAATTTTACACCTATAGATGGTATGATCCTAACTATACATCACAATATCAGCATGCCTCTAGAAAAAAGCTTAATGAGGAAAGATGTGAACAAGTTCAAGCCATCATAAACTAATACTAAATGTTCACATAAATGGTCTATTTTAATTACAAAACATTAAAGTAATCCCTTTTACATAAAGTGCACACAAACAGAGGGAGACAGAACTAAAATGTGTAAATTACACCAATTGCACATGATCAATACCATTTATTAGACCCATGGATAATACATGATCTTTAAAAACCTTAAGCGCCAATGCTTTAGTCATGGGATCTACTAACATTAATTTAGTACTAATGTGTTCAATAGACACTTTCTTATTTTGTACCCTTTCACAAATAACAAGGTATTCTAACTCAATGTGTTTTGATTTACTTGAACATTTGTTGTTCTTAAAGAAGAGAACAGTATCTAAATTGTCACAAAAGATTGTAATGGGCCTTGAAATAGAATCTATGATTTTCAACCCAACCATAAAATTCTTTAACGAAATAGTGTGAGAAGTGACTTCATAGCATGCCACAAATTTAGCTTCCATGGTCAAAGAAGTTGTCAGAGTTTGCTTGACACTTTTCCAAGAAATGGCTTCTTTAGCTAATAAGAAGATATAGCCAGATAGGATTTTAGCGTGTCTACACAACCCATGAAATTTGAGTCACAATAGCCAACCACCTCAAGTTGATCACTATATTGATAGGTGAGCTTATAATTCTCTATACCTTGAAGATAGTGCAACACCTTCTCTTGTACCTTCCATTGATCCAGTCCATGATTACTTTGATATCTTTCAAGTATTCTAATTGCATAACTGAGATCTCGATGGGTGCATATTTGAGTATACATTAAGCTTTCAACCGCAGATGCATATGGAATAGATTCCATTTCCTTTCACTAAAATTCATTCAAGGATCCTTGTCTTTGACTTGATTCATTACCTTTTACAACGAAAGCTAGAGTTGGCAAACAATTTTGCATATTAAATCTTTCGAGAATTTTATTAAAGTAAGTCTTTTGAGATAAACCAATTAATCTCTTAGACCTATCACAATAAATTTCAATGCCAAGAATATACGAGGCATTTCCCATATCTTTCATTTCAAAGTTCTTAGAAAGAAAGGTTTTAGTTTTATGTAATAGGTCATGATCCTTGACTAGCAATTAGTATGCCATCTACATGTAGAACTAAAAAAAAACTAATATACTTTTACTGACCTTTTGATATATACAATCATCAAGATCATTGGCTATAAATCTAAAAAGTTGTAATGGTACTATGAAATTTTAAATGCCATTAATAAGATGCTTGCTCAATTCCATATATAGATTTCTTTAATTTATATACTAAATGCTTATTTCCCATTTCTTTGAAACCCTCAGGCTGCTTCATATATATTTATTCAATAAAGTTATTTTCACATCTATTTGATGTAACTCTATATCAAAATGAACTACTAATGCTATAACAATCCTAATAAAATCTTTATTTGATACTAGGAAAAGCTTTTATTATAATTAATTATTTCTATTTGAGTAAAACTTATCAACAATTCTAGCCTTATATCAATCAATATTACCTTTAAAGTCTTTTTTGGTTTTGAAAACCCATTTACATTGAATTGAGATAACCTTATCAGGTAAGTTAACCAATTCCCAGACTTGATTTTTCTGCATTGATGCCATTTTATCTTTCATGGGATTTAACTAATTATTAGATTTTTTACTTCTTATGGCTTGTGAAAATGTTATTAGATTATCCTTAATTCCAATGTCAAAATTTTGTTCCTATAAGAACATAATAGTCATCTGGAATAGTTGTTTTTCTTGTCCTTTGAGAACACCTCAGTGATTTTGAATGTACTATATTTTCTCGATCATGTATACTTTCTTTAACAGAATGAATAATGTGGTCTTTTCCATTAGAGATGGTATCTCCAAACTAGTTTGAATATTTTTGGAATTTTTAATTAATAAACTAGTTGATTCCTTAATTAGAGATAACATCACCTTTCTTGATTCATGACACCCACTATCAATTCTATTTTCAAAGAACTTTATTTCAGTGATTTTGGTTTAATAATTAAGAAAATAAAACCTATATCCTTTGGATCTTTTAGGATAATCAATAAAGTAGCAACTTATTGTCCTAGAATCCATTTTTTTTTCATAGGGATTATAAAGTTTTGTTCTAGTAAGACAACCTCAAATGTGAAGATAATTTAAACTCAATTTCCTACCTATCCACAACTCAGAAGGAGTTTTAGAGACAACCTTCATAAGAACACGATTTAAAATATACATCGCCATTTTAATTGCCTTCATATCCAATAGAGCATGTTACATCTCTCAGCCACACCATTCTGTTGAGGTGTGTCAAGTATTGTGTACTGTACTATAATACTATTTTCCTAAAGGAATCTAGCAAATGGGCTTAAATTATGACTAGTTTCGTCATATTTCCCGTAATATTCACTACCTCCATCAAATCCTACAACTTTTGTCTTCTTTTCTAGTTGATTTCCAACTTCTATCTTGAAATTTTTAAAAATTTCTAAGGTATCAAACTTTTCTTTAAGAAGATAAAGGTAATCACGACATGAAAAATCATTAATAAAGGTGATAAAATATTTTTTTCCTCTCATGCATGATGGAAATGGTCCACATATATCTATATATATCACTTCAAGCAACATGGAGCTTCTTGTGACCCCTTTCTTGGTACTTTTAGTTTGCTTTCCTTTAATACAATTAATACAAGTACTAAAATTTGAAAAATCAAAATTGGCTATGACACTATCTTTAACTAATCATTCAAGTCTTTCTTTAGAGATATGTCCTAGCATTTTATGCCACAACATAGATGAAATTTCATTTTGATGAGTTCTTTTTATGTCGACATATGTATCTAAATTCATAATACAAATAGTTTGAGAGAAGGAAAAATCAAGATGAATTTCATTCAAGCCATCGAACAAAATTCCAAATCCAATTAAAACGCTATTCCTATATATCTCAAAAGTTACATTACCAAACTCAAAACAATATCCTTCTAGGTCAAGACAAGGAAAAGAAACTAAGTTTCTAGTAAAAGAAGGGACATAAAAGGTATTGGACAATACTAAGGAATAACAAGTACTAAGGACAAGTTCATAGGTTCTAATGGCTTCAACATTAGCTTATACTCTATTTCCCATAAAAATGATCCTTTCATGCAATAGTGGGGTTTGAGTTAAAAGGAATCCCTACAAAGAATTAGATACATGAATCATGACACCAAAATATAACTACTAAGTTTAGGAGAAACATCAATTGAATTGATTTCAAAATAGACATAAGTAACAAAATTACCTTTCTTTTTAAAACAATTATTTTGTTTTAGAAATTCTTCTTCATGTGGCCTCTCTTATTGCAAAAGAAGCATTTCACAAAACTTGTATTTGCACCATTATGTACAATATCTTCCTTTCCTTGACTTGGTGGTCAATTTGTATTCTTTTTATGCTTCTTGAGCATTTTACCATTATAGCCTTGTGATACCAAGTAAACTGATAAGATAGGTTGCAATCCTCTCTCTTTAACCTTTTTTCCTCTTGAACACACATAGCAATTACTTTATTTGTAGTCCATTTTTCTTTATATGTGTTATAGCTTATCTTAAATGGGCCAAATTGAGGAGCAAGAGAATTGAGAACAAATTGTACCAAAAAGGATTTAGAAATGGTCATATCCATTTATTTAAGTTGTTCAAACAAGTTTGTTATTTCCAGTATACATTCACAAATACCAGTTATCCCATCATATTTTTTAGTAGTCAGAGTACCCATGAGCATTCCTGCTAATGCTTTGTTAAAAGATTTGAATTATTTCTCTACAGATTCCAAGAATTCTTTAGCATTAGTACAATCCACCAGGGACATATGAATGTTCTTGGCAATCTTACTTTTCATAATCATCAAGCTTAAATAATTAGATCAATCCCAGCTATTATAGTTGGATCACTACTCAAAAGAACTCATTTTAGTTAGCTTTTCAAGTTTATCAATTCGTAGACACAAACTCAAGTCTAAACTTCCCAACGTAATTAGTAATTATTCTTTCTAATCTCTGAAATTGGAGCCATTCAACTTTGGGATGTTTGACAGATGCCTTGAGAGAGAACCTATAGAAATAGCTTGAGCCATAATATGATATAATTAGTAGAACCATTGTCTGACAATTCAAGAGCAATCTAGTGCATTATCTTACATAGTTTTTAGAATAAATATGACATGCAATTAATTCACTAAAAATGATAAACTTTATTTATTTTATTAATTATTATTTTGAGATGGTAAATATCTTTGGGTACAAAACAACTCAAAACTATAATATAGCTCTAAAATAATAATACCTTTAGGTATAAAAATTTGTAATAACAACTTTTAGTATTTGTGTAAGAAACTAAATATGAATATGTTTTGCTTCACTTTGGTGAAAACAAAGCAATTATAAAAGAACTTAACATATTACATAAATGAACCTCAATATAATTGTAATTACATGCCACAGCTAGGCTTTGATGCCAAATGTTAAAAAATTTTATATTTGAATCATTAGCCCTAATTACAATTACATGTGTACTATAATATTTAGACAAGATACTTAAGCAATATATATAGGTGCAAAAATAAGAAATAAATAGATGTTATACCTTGCATCATAATTGATTATGGTTATAACAAATATAATCAAAATATCTAAAATTAGATATCACCTTAACATTCTCTTTTTATTATAATATTCGTGAGATGATGCCAGTTACAACAATTTTGGTGACAAGCGAAAAGAGGGACCAAGAATCTCATTTATAGCCTTCATGGTTTATCCCATCAAAGAGTCTTGGCTCTTCATTTTCCTCTAGCATTCATGAATTTAATTAATTCAAGGCATGAAGTGAAAGGCTTTCCCTATGTAAAATTACCAAATACATCCAAAGATATATTAATCTTAGATAATGTATATATTAAATATGGATAATTTATAATTAATATTTAATATAAGTACATGACTTTGGCTAAGTATTTATACCTAGTTATTGATGAATTTTTCATATTTTGCAATATTTATGTAGACTTTGTCTAATAACCTTATCACTATACCTTTAACATAGACCATATCCTTTCATCTGGTCATCAAGACCACTTTAAGTCTATCATAAATCCAACATTCTCATAATAGGATTCCACACAAAAATGCAATGAGAAGATCCAGCATCTTCAGCATAGACCAACCCATCAGTGGAAGCAGCAATCTTAGCACGTGTCAGCATCAATAATTCCTATGTTTTCCACTTTTGTCACCCCATCTTCTAATCAACCAAACACAAGTGCAAATAAGAACACCTAAAACAAATTCATAAGAGTAACAAAAAAGATTTCTTCACATCACAATGGCACATATGATCTGCAATAAATGATGGGCTACTCAAAATCTTTTTCCAATCCTTGCACACACATTTGAATCCCTTCATTGACTTTACAGGTAATCTTTTCAGAATATTTATCATAATATCCTTAAGAAAAATCACCTTATAGCCATCCGTAGTCATCTATTACAACTGATATAGTGCCACACAATTTACATTATAAAGCAAAATAGATTTGGTAATATGCTATAGAATATTACATTATAAACTATTTTTTAAACAACAACAGGGATCTTCAAACTAATCTAAAACATTTTTCCAAAGCCAATATTTTAAAACAACCCATAATTTCCAATATAAAATACAAACTCATTAAGCATATTGCGACACATCGCAACTTGAGAAGGATAAATGCTTTATATTAAAACAAAGGTCTATGAGGTATTTTGTCAAACAATGGACTAACAAGAAAAAAAAAAACCTATCAATTACAATCTTTATCATTCACAAATCTAAAATCATTAAAGGCCGAATGGAATAAGAACCATAAATGACAAAACACTTTGAGGCCAATGAAGACAACGGAACAGTCACAAGTTAAAGAGAGGAAAATAATCAAAAGTACAGGCAATTGAAGACATTAAGCTCAATCTATCCAAACAAACAATAAAATAAAGAGAAGTATAGCGAAGAAAGATAAAAAATACCAACTTCTTTTTCTTGTTGCATGATGCTAATACCTATTGCTAGAGAAGATTCATTGCGATAGTTAGATGAACAACTGCCAATGGGTAATAGATACAGTCATATAGATGCGTAAGGATAGGAAAAGACTTTATATCTTTAGTATTAAATATTACTTTTCTCAAAAGCTTTTCTTGTTCCACTAAATTTTTTTAAATTTTAAAATTACATATTAGTTTTCCTTTTCCTTCTCTATGAAATTAATAAATTAGTTTACTCATATATGTATATAGATAAATAAATAAATATATTTTTATATATATTAAAAAATATCAACCAAATTTTATACCATCAAAGAAAAATTTTGGGCATCTTAGTCTACCATTTCTAAAATAATACATTTCTTAATGCAACTATATGCACTAATATTTTTTAGACTATAAATATTTATATATATTAAAATTATCTATATATATATGTCGCTTTTTCTTACGCATCAAAAAAATTTTAAACAAGATGCACGGGATCGTTACTAGTTAAATAATACGATAAATATTGTTTTTATAGCAGTATCAATTAGAAATGATCACGGTGGAGTTTGTATTTTGTTTAAAAAATATATATAATGAATTTATAGTTCAAAACAATTAAAAATTAACAAAAGTTATTTTTGTGACCCCATGGATGATGAGGTTTTTTTTTTCTGGCCACTGATGGATGATGAGTTTATATATAAGATAAAGAGTCAATTTTTTTATTAAAACTTTTGTTTTAGCTTTATATTTTAATCATGCAAATTCATTGGTATGAAAAAAGTTTATTTTAATTGAACGTTATATATTTGGATAAATTATACTTTTTTTAAAAAAAATGTTTAAATCACATAATTTTTCTTTTTTATTTTAAAATTTTTTACTTTTTTTTTCCTCAAAATTAAAAGATCCTCTATTGTGACTTCTCTTATCACAAAAAATAAGATATAACTATATTTTTTATTAAATGTGTGTTTGACTAATATAAAAATAATCAAAATTTCAAATTTAATATAAATTAAATTTATAATTTTTAACACAAAATAAATCATATTAGAATAAAAATTTAAAAAATTTATTTTTAACAAGTTATTGTCTCAGATGGATAACGATATATGTGAGGTGAGAGAATGCCCAAATAGCAAAAGATGAATTTCCTTCTTTTTGTATAAGGGGTGGATGGGCATTTAGATAATAAATTTCACCTTTCGGTTAAGAAGGAATTTCTATATATACAGTCTTAAGAGATAATTAAATGATAATGCTTAGAATAGTGGAGCAATATAAATCATGCTAACTAAAATGTCTTGCCATGTTTTGAACTATTTTGAATCACATTGTTTAGAGCAAGTGATTTATGTTAATTTATTATACATGGCTTGATAAAATTTCCTTGAACCTTAGTATAGTGTATTAGGCCATTCTGACCCTGTGAAATCTTATACCTAGTAAGCTCTCAAAATAATTACATTTTTAATGAAAGTAATTAATATTATTTTTGAGAGTATTTGGTTATATTATAAGATGTTTGTATATATTTTTATAATAAAAAATTATATAATTTAAACATCTCCTAATGATGGGAAGAATAATTTACCTTATAATTTTTATCAATTATTAGGTTACATCATAACTAGTCTTTTAGTTAGAAAACAATGCTTGTGCTAGTACCATTTTTATAATTACTATAATTTAATATAATATTTTATTAGAGCAAAGTTTAAGTATAATTTTAGAGTGTTTACAATTAAAATTTTTAATAAAAACATGACGAGCTTTTTTTATAACTTAATAATATATGATTAGATCTTTTTTTAAAAAATTATCTATATATTATATTTTTATTAAAAAAATTTGATAAAAAATGCTAAAAATTTTATATAATAGGACTCAAATAAATCAACTTGGACTATGACAAAAAAAAAAACACAAACAAAATACCAGTGAATAAAATAATTGGGCCATAACTTGAATTTTCTTATTCTCCAAAAATCAAAAAGAAGTTTTGGAGGGTTAAATGAAATTTCATAGCATTAAAAATGAAAAGAAAGTAAAAAAGATAAAAAAACGACATATGAAATAAAAAGTCGGTGAGTATATAATACAATAATAAATGATGATGATTGGGCCTGTAATAAGATTGGATTTGGTAGAGAAAAAGGCAAGTGTGGCAAAAGCAGGACCATGATGTTGGCGATGGAGGGAGTCAAAGCACTTTTGGCTGTTTTAAATTCGTACCGTGGGATTGTGATTGGTCGGCTATAATGACGTTAATGTGGGAGTGAGTGCGTGGGATTGCGTCTCCTTGACGCTTCTCTTGAACTTCCAAAAGAGGCCGGCAAATGTTCGCTGCGTAAGGTGTGCTGCACTTATGCTGTCCCCTTCTCATTGTCGTATTGAGATCCATGAACAGAATCATTGGGCCCCACTCTTTTTTTGGGGCGAAACGGGCCCACCCTGACCATACTTAGGCCCGCCAAATCCAATCCATAGCTTTTTTGGCTTCTTTTCTTAAAAATGTTATATTATCATTTTTTTCATTGCCTCAATTTATATTTTTTGTATATTCTTTTTATGAGAATTCTAAATTTTGTGAAGGAAAAAAAATAGGAAATAATGAAGATGTACACATCACACAAGCAAAAGAGGAAAAAATACACATCTAGCTTTCTTTAAAGTTTGATTGTTGCTTCCCTCCTTTTCAAGTAAAGAAAGGTATTTAGTCCTTTTAGTAACAATTATTATACAACTTAGTTAAACAAAAAGAAAAAAATAGTCTTAATTATAATTTTTCTTGTATTTTAAAATGTATTAATTGTTATTGATGAATAGTATCTTAATAGAGATCCACTTGCAATCTCCTAAGTCTCTCTAATGCAAATCATTTCAATAGGCTTTAGAGAGAGTATACTCTTGTAAAATGCTTTAGTCAATGACAACCCAAAATCTATATAACAATAATAAATATAAATCATCCCATGGTGCCCCTACAAGCTATTTATAGGAAATCATGTATGAGTTTTGTAGCCTTGGTCAATTGTGGTTGTATTCCATGTACTAAGCTCTAGTTAGATATTTGACTCTTAAGAAGAAGGTGCACATTTAGGATGATTAAGGAGGGAGTAGGATTATGATTTATCAAATAGTTAGGGGATGAGACGTACATGTTGAAGTTGTTCCCATTATTGTGTAATGTGTGCTTGACTTGATGCGTTAGGCCCACTATAGGGCGGGGTTAACTCAATGAGACAATATTGAGCATATCCCAACATTTCCTTCATTAATAGTACTAGAAGCTTTCTTGGTTAGAGCCTGAGAAAACTTGTTGGAGAAAATGGGTCAGCTGAGTTGAGATGGGTGCCAAGGATAATGGATTGGGTGAGCTGAAGTGAAGAGTTTAGTCTTGGCCTAGGTTGTGCTAAGTTATAAGAGTCCTCAATTCATATGCTTGTATTATTGTTGTTCTTGGATTATTAAGTCATTCATAATATATTAATCTAACTTTATAATAAAAGTTTAGAGAAAAATAACTTTAATTAATTAAATTCAATGAATTATTTTATAATTTAATTAATTAACTAATTAATATTTAAATTTTGAAATTTAAAATTCAAAATTTAAATTAGTTTTTACTTTTTTTAAAGACAAAAATTGATAGATCAATTTTAAGAAATTGATCATGCAAAAGCATGTAAGTGTGGCGGCCTCCTCTCTCTTTTTCTCACTCTTTCCCTCTCAATCTCTTCTTTGAAGCACAGAAGAGAAAACACAGAATATAATGAGAAACCTCCTCCTCCTCCTTTGATTATGGTAGATCTATCGTGGAAATATGATGAGAGGTCCATTGGTGTTTCCTGTCCTAATTGCATGGGGGAGAAGATATGAGGAAGATTAGGATTCCATTACATCTATGCAAGTATCTAAATGTTGTTACACCATAACATATTACATATCCTTTTTATATGTATAAGTCCATTTGTTAGAAAGTAATGATAATCAAACTTTTAGTTGCAAAATTCTTATTTACCAAAAGCATCAAATGGTTCCATAATGCTCAAATATTGTTTTTCACCATTTCATTTCCCAGATTCATGCTTAACCAATTTGTTTCATTCAAGATAACATGTAGATAAAGATTAAATCCATAGAATTAGATATATGCTCATTTTGGTTATAGGACACATAGTAGAGCTCAAATTTTAAAAATTTATAACTTGAGTTATACAATTTCAAGTAATGCAAATTAGGTGTCATTAGAAAGCTTGTAATATTTGTAACACCTCAAAATTAATTAAGCATAATTATGAAGAATTATGGAGTTATAAAGCGAGATTTAAGGGAATGATGGAAATAAGAATTCTTAAGGAAATGGATCCATTTTGGGCATTTGGAGATAAATAATAATTTCTAGTCATTTGGATAAAAATGAATTAATTTTTGGATTCAAACTTAATTAAGAAATTAATTAAGAGAAAGTGGACAATAAATGATTGGGCCATAGGATTAGCCTAGTGATGACAAGAACTAGCTTTGAAAGCCCAACCTTAGTTTTCTTGCAAGCCCAACTCTCATTACGTCAACTTAACCCTTTAAACCATGACTTAATAAGCAAATTTCTGAACCCAATTAGAATAAAGGCCATTGAGTCAGCCCAATACCTCACTAAAACCCTAAACTTTCTATAGCCTCCTTCTCATTCTATAGAAAGTATAAGAGGCTTAAAAGAAAATTTCGAATATCTAAAGGGGACTAAGGTTTCTTCAGCATATTGCCACCATTTCTCACTTTTAGAGGAGGATTTAGCCAAGGCGAGTTATATGAAACTTGTTCCTCTCATTCTCTTTTACATTTTGGTCTAATTGGTTTATCATTTGGAGGATTCTCATCTTCTTTTCAAATCTAAACTTTGTTATTTTGATGGGTTTCAGAGGTTGAGGCTTGATGGGTTGTTAGGTAAGCATCTTTTCCTCAATTTGATGTATTTTCTGTTGGTTAGTAGCCCTAGTGGCTGATTTACATAATTGACTTTGATTTTATGTGAAAATACTAAGGTTTTAGAGTGGAACATTGAAGTTTTTGATATGGGAAGGCTCACATTTGAATTTAAGTTTCATTAGAGTTTAGGTAAGTGCCTCTTAAATGTTTAAGATGCTAGGAATGATAGGCAATTGATTTCTATGTTTGATGTTGACTAAGAAATTGGTTTTGATACACTAGAATTTTTTTAGAGTTGAGAATCTGCCTTGGCTTTAGAACTTTACGTAATTAAGTGAGGTAATTGGGGTTAAATTTTAATTTCTTGCATATGTGCATTGTTAATATGATATTTACTGCATAATATGTTTTGTTGTGTTAAATGATTGGTTGGCTACTTGATTGTTGTTATGAACTATGAGTGTGTCCTTAGGAGAGCTGTGGTGTGACTACCATCTATGCATTGTGTTTTAATCGAGTATCGAGTTGTGATCAGACTCACAAATACACTAAGTGCAAAGTGTGCTTAAGAGGGAGTTGGCATTGTAGATGGGCCTTTCCCTATATTATTGACCATTAATATGATGAATGTTATTGCTAGTATGAGATAGTAGTCACTAGTAGTCCAACTAGTTCATTTATTGATTATGATGATGCTTTTGGAAACTATGTTTAATATGCATTTATGTTAATTAAATTGTACATACGTATGGAATTTTCCTTTGGTTATTGAGATTCATATCTCACCCTATTTTACGGGCTAACAATTTTAAGTGAAAGTTCTTCGGATAAGGGAAAGAGAAAACCCTAATTTAGAGGCCATGTGTGGGCTCTCTACACTTGGGCCATTTTGATTTAGAGTAGATGTTATTATTTTGTAATTTATTTTGTATAGCATCATGGTGCACTTATGTTGCCAAGTGTAGGCTTTTTGATGTTTAGTAGCTAAGATTGAATTCATTAAGAAGTTAGATTGTGTAATACTTGTAACATAATGTATGTACTTAATTATTATTTGATATGGATTATTGCTAATGAAGAACTATGACCTTTCCTTTAAGAGTATAATTATGCTTTGCAATGAATGATCAATTTGAATAGTGTTGTATGGAAGCTCTGTTGGAATATATATATATATATATATATATATATTTGAATAATGTTGTTAGTAGCTTGAGTACCTAATGCTATCATAATGTGCTAATATATAGTAGTAATCAATTGCTGTGATCCCCCTAAGCCTATAAGCAATTGGGATTAGTGAATTGAGATATTTGGGAGCTGGGAGGTCATTAGAAACCTTGTATATTAGCTATAGAGGCCCTACAATTTATTTATTATTGGTGGTAAATGGCTAGAGAGTGTGAAAATGAGAGAATAAGGTCAGAAGGGAGTAAAGTCACAGCTTAAAGTACTTGAGTTGCAGCCAAAAAGTATTTTCGAGGTAACAAAAGTTAGGAGTGTTATGGCTCGAAAGGATGAGTTGTGGCACAACATAAGAAAAAAATTCATTTTAAAGGGTACCCAAAAGCAATCTTGCCACGGTGCTAGAGGATGTCACTGCAATGAGAATTGGGCAAAAATGTTGGGAGAGCTCTAGTAGGCTTTCTTGCCATGGCTAGACTTAGGAGAATTTTGCTATGGAGTTCTAGAGAGGAACCTTACCATAGTATGAATGGTTTAGGTCATGGCGAGAATCAAGTTTTGGGGAATAGGAAGTTCTCTAGGGCAATTTCACTACGGCATAGAAGGCCTTGGCCATGGCAAGAGTCATATAATTTAGTTTTTGAGCTTTAGTAACAAGTTAAGTCACAGTGCGACTATACCAAGTCATGGTGCAAGTCCAAGAATTTAGTTTTTAGGTTCTAGTAGCTAATTTAGTCATAACGAAGAGTGTCCAAGTCACAGCTTAGAGCACTAAACTCCTATTTCAGCCTCTAGAACTTAGGTTTCATGATGTTAACGGTATGTAATGACTTGGGACAATTAAATGAGGGTTTTATAAGTGTAGAATCAGTGGCAAAATGAATTGAAGGACTTAATTGAGAACTTAAATCCCTTATACATTTAAGTTGCCTTGTGTTTTAAATAATGATCCACAAAATAATTAGGTTCAAATTTCCTCACTATTACTTAAATGGCAATTAGTATTGAGTTTAGACCTTGAATTATGATCATTAATCATGAAATTATTCTTAGTCACTATAATTAGAAGTTAGGGTTGTTACAATATGAACTTTCTACTACAAAAATTTTAAGTCAAAATGAATCAATTTGATCTCTCAAAGAGCACAAATTAGAATGAACACTAATAGGCTTGACCGCTTTTTGGGGCTAATTTTGAAAATTTATTAAATATTTTATAGAATTTCAGAAATTATAACCTTTGCCTTTATAAAAAGCTCTAAATGTCCTATAATTGCCTAGCAAATTTCACTCCCCAAATGTAGTCATTAAGGCTATTAAGGGTGAAGGAACATTTTATGGTTTAAATAGTCAAAATTTTGATTCCAAATGATATCAAATGAGCTCTAAAATGTCATCTCTCACCATAAGCAAATTTAAATCCTTAATTGCATCATATGGCAATGATTAATCAAATAAGAATTGCCTTGCATAAAAAATTCACTATCCTACATGTGAAAATGCATATAAATCTCATGGAACCTTATATGCCAAATCATATTCTATCATGTTATACATATGTCCAATGGTCATATAATCAAGGTTTAGTACTTTTAAACACATTTTCATTTCAATACATCAAAATATAAAAATTATGTAATCATATTTACAATGCCATATCCTAGGCCAAACTCTTGACATAGTAGCCTTTCTAGGTGTTTTGCATATCCTTATCCTTGCTTTGCATATCACTAGGCCATAGTTAGTGGAGATAGGGAAATACGAGATTTAGAGAATCCCAATAGGTAAACCAACATTCAAAAACATATAAGGTTCATTCAACTTTATGGAAGAAAGCATGTATGCTATGCAATCATAGCCAAATTATACACAAGAGAGTAAATCCATACTCTATAAGTCTCATGGCTCAAGCAATACCAAATTCATGCTTTAGGGACTTTTGACCTAGTCTCACCCAACATCTAAGGGCTTTTAGTCTTGCCTCATTCATCAAATAGCCATCCCAATCACAAATGCAAATAAGTGTCATGCATTACATATTTTATTCAAATAATCAACAAGTTAGATAATTGTAAACAATACACACAAGCGAGCAAGAACTCAAGCAAACCAACTATATTTATAAGAATAAAGGAAAAGCTATTCTATAAAGTTAAAAATCAATCAAATCCCTTTGTCACCTTTCTCTTGATTCCATGACTTCACACACACACACACACATACTGTGATGTAGTTCACTTGTTTTGCCTAAACACGTTAATTGAAGTATAAAATAATCAATTAAAAAATATGCAACCTCATGTTAACATTTATGGGTATGTTTAGGTCTTTAAGTATAACTTTATATCACCTTGGATGCCTTAAGGGGAAACTCTCAAACTTCAACTTTTCGGCTTCACAATCTCACCTTATAGGATCTTCATAACTCTAATAGAACTCATTAGGACTATTAAAAGTACATTTAAACATATTAAGAGCCATAGGGATCCATTAGGCATCATTGAACCTTAATTTTTCACTTATAAAAATAGAGTTTCGAAATTCATTCCAATGGTTCCATCAGTGTTTATATTTTATATTTAGACCATTTAAAACCTTAAAATCAATGAAACAATTCCCTAGACACCCAAACCTCTCCATGGTCAAGACATACCCCATGGTTCCCATTTTTGAAGTTTTGTTTACTTCTTAGAAAATTTGATAGTTTTAGGATCTTTATGATTCATTTCTAACTTAATTATAATATTACGAGGATTAATTAGCCCTTCAAGGGTTTTGAATTTCTCAAGACCAAAACCAAACCCTAGGTGAAGCTAATACCACTCTTTTGGTTCTTTACCATTTCTATTTACATATTCTTATTCTTCATCCTTCAAAATCCTTAGTTTTACTAAGTTTTCATCAAGCTCAAGTCTCCTTCTTAGTTTTACTAAGTTTTCATCAAGCTCAAGTCTCCTTCCTTAACCCTCTCTCTTGCCCATACACATAATTGGTTAGGGCTTCAAGAATACAAAATTTTCCTAACTTAAACTATACCTTACTTTGATATACTCTTGAGGTGTAATTAATTTTCTTAAAAGAGCTTCCTTACCTACAAGATATACTCTTTTAAGAAACCAAAATTACCATGAGAAAGAGGAAAAGGAGTAGGAAAAATTTTATAACAATATCACAATCAAATTTAGCATGTTTGCTTACC
The DNA here is from genome assembly GCA_026724425.1 of Erythrophleum ivorense. Taxonomy (NCBI): domain Eukaryota; kingdom Viridiplantae; phylum Streptophyta; class Magnoliopsida; order Fabales; family Fabaceae; genus Erythrophleum; species Erythrophleum ivorense. Next base: position 68,016 of record JAIUCV010000428.1, on the reverse strand, counting down.
TATAAGGAGCTTCTTTTTCCCTTCCTTCTTCTTCTTTATTCATGCCTCCAAAAGTGAATTTGGTGCTACCCTAGGTCAGTTACAAGTAAGGGAGAAGAAGGTGGCATCATATATATATATGTAGGAAGTCTAGGGTTTTATAATTTTTTAAAATATCAATTTTGTTTTTATACATTAATTCCACTATTTGAGCTCATTTCTTTGTATTTTCAGAAACTAACAACTTCACACTAAAATTTAGACTTTCCTCTTCATTAAGAAAATGGCTTTGAGGTTATAGGGACTTAAAATAGTTTGAAAAAGCCTGATCAAAGTTATGGTTAAATAAAACTCTAAACATATTATCAAGAATTTAATTAAATTAACCTCATTTGGTTACTTTATTAACCTTATTTCATCATATTTTGGTAAGGAATAATCATTTCTTAAGTTAATTTTTATGTCTTTTAAAATCTTGAATTTTTGTTAGTTAGACTCGATTTAATTTGATTCTTTTAGGCCTGAGCTCCTTGTGACCTTTTTTAATTAATCCTTTTCATTCTTTAGGGACTATGTATTAGTTTACAAAATATAGGATATTATAGATCTATCTTTGTTTGAATTTTAATTTTCTTCATTGGTATCAGAGCTAGGTTTGGCTTAGATTTAATATCCCCATTTGGTTAAATTTTTTTATCCATTCGATAAATTTCATGCAATTTTGTTGTTTATGGTTTAAGAAACATGAAATCATGAAATTGAACATAGAAACCCCTTTAATGGTAGATCTTTATAGAGACAAAATTAGGCCATGTAATTAACACCAAATATAGCCTATGGTATAAGGATAATGTGGTATAATTATAGTAGAAATAAGACAAAACATAAGAGAGAATACAATGTTTTAAGTTTTAGATTTGTGGTGTTAAAACCACAAACTTTGAGAGGCTGATGTTCACACCACAGGCCATCTTTTGATGCAAGCTATATGTGGTTGGAAAACACTATCGAGTTTGCCTCAAATATATGCTTATAAAAGGAGATAAGAGCATTTGAAGTTGGTTGTCCAAAACTAATTTTCTAGAAATCATGGTTAACCAACCATATTTTGAGGGCTATTTCTCTCTTATCAAGCCATGGATCTATGAAATTCATTTGTCATTAGAAAGATCATGTTGCAAACTTTCCAAAGACACCAAATTTTCTTGAATAGGAGTTAAAATAAGAAGCATATGGTGATTCAAAGTTTGGCTTGTGAAAATGATAATTCTGTATTTTTTGAGAAAAGTCACAGAAATAAGGTTTAAAGAAGTTTAAAGCCCACTCTCAAGGATAGAGTGTGGTTCACCCCCACCTTTGTTGAACTAAAACTTGTACCAACTTGAAGAAAAGATCAAGACAAGTCGAATGGTGGTAAGAACATAGCTATAAACCATCCTTAAACTAACACATGGGACCCACTCTCTACCCTAAGAGTGTGAATTCAGAATTTTTCTATTTTTCCATTTTTCGAAATAGAGAGGAAGAAAGAATGCATGGGGGCATGTGTCACCTCTTATGAGGCTAGTTTTGATATCTAAAAATTTCTAATTTTGAGAGATTCAAAATAATGTATAATTTGCCTATTTAGGTATCCATTTGTCATGTTTCAATTTTTTTTAGGCTGTAAAATGGTAATTGTTTGTTTCAAAAAATTCATAAAAATTTTAAATATGAATTTTAAAATTATATTTTCCCTAAATGAGTAATTATGAACCTATGAACATTCTATATTTAGTTTATGGACACATATTAATATATGTATGTAAATTTTTGGATTAGTTTAAAGGTGTGAGGGGTTGAAATTCTTTGATTATCAAAGTCTTAAGTTTGATAAAACCACTCTCTAATGATGTTTGCAAGACATCAAATTGGTGAGTATTTTGGAAGAAATTTAGATAACCAAAATTATATATTTTTAATTGATGTGCATTAGAGATAAACTTTCATAAAGAACATCATGTTATCATGAATATTGATGAATTTGTTATATTGAAAAATGGAGCATCTTTGACGAGTTTACCTATAACTTGACCCAATTTCTTAAGAAGAAATTGATTGATTAATTAATTAATTAATAAAACTTTTTATTAGTTATTAATTAATTATTACATTATTAGTTTTTGAATTTAAATTTTGAATTTTTTAATTCAAAATTTAGATAAAAGGGAGGTTAATCTGATTAAAGTGAAATTTTAGTCATCATTAATGCATGTGAAATAAAATTATTTAAAGTAACTAAATGATCAAACTGACAAAATAGATTTTATTAAATATGTTGATGTAACCCATAGATGATTGGAAAAAACTTGTAGTGGTTGAAGAGGATTAAAAAAGGTTTATGATGGTTCAAGCCAGTTGAATAAGCTTATGAAGGTTGAAGAAAAAAATAATTTAAGTATTAATAAATATTTTTGAAATGAGGTCCCTAGTGTATTGTTAATATGAACACAATTTATGAGTATGTTGTATTAAAAAAATAAAAATGATGGAAAATACTTCATTAAGTGAGAGTTTTCATATTGGTAGGCTTGAGCTTGTCTAAAAACTAACCAAATCAAGATAAGACAATGTGAGAAACACTCTAGTAAGTGGGAGTTCTTAAATTAGCAGCCTAAGGGTTTATTTAAAGAACTATAGTATAAATAATATTTGCAGATGAATTCGACAAAAAAGTAAATACATTCTTAGGAAAGATGTGATGGAAATATATCAAGTGCAAACTTCTAATCGTGATTTGATAATGTTATTATTGGTTTAGTTGAAGTTCGATGTAGATATAAACATAACATTGTGTATATGTAAGTCTTTTGTGCTATGTCTATGTAGGAATTAAATTATGATTATGGTTGTTAGTGTGATGACCTTAATTCTTAATTATCATGATTCGAATTAATAGCACGATTAGTTATCGCAAATCAAGGTCTAACGTTATTATAATTAATTAAAATAGGAGAAAGTGGAGAAATTTGAACCTTGATATTATTAGGGTCATTAGCTAAGTAACCATAGCTAATCAAATTCACAAGTGATAGTAATTATCATTTAAGACCTTTGATTCATCTTGCTACTGATTTCAACTCATAGAAACCTCTTATAAATATTCTCAAGTCGTTGCATAACATTATCATATCAAATCTTAAGGTCTTTAAGTTAAAAATAGGAGTTTAAGAACCTTCGCCGTGGTTTAGACCTTCCTTACCGCGACTAAGTTAGTTACTAAAACCTAAAAACTAAGTTTCACATCTTGTGTCGTGGCCTAAGATTTTCACACCACGGCAAAGTTGCTCTCAGGTTCAACTTCTCACATTTTTGCAAATCTTGCTGTGGTGGGAAAACACCCTGGAACCTACTTAGTAAATTTCCTGATTAGAGTTGCGGTGGGCTATAACTGTGTTGTGACGAACCTAGCTATTGGAACATTCATCATCTAATTCCTTAACCTACGCTGTGACTAAAAATTTTGGGTCGCGGTGAGGTTGCTCTTTGTTACCCTCCTTGGGCAACTTTTCATTTTGTGTTGTGGTGAGACACCTCGCATCGCGGTGCTTCTTGCCTTTGCCTGACACCTGGTTGCGGCTCAACTCTTCTTGACCACGGTGTGACCCTCTTTTGTATAATATCTCCTTAAGTTTCATCCCATACACTCCAACTCTCCCTTTCGTAACACTCCAAGGCCACTTTACCTTAATTTGTGAGGCTCTAATAGCTTTCATCTACCTAGTTCACCCAACATACCTATCATTACTAATTCAAAACTTAGAGATTGATTCATACTTATCAAAATATCATGTACCAATAAATTCATAAAGCATTGACAGTAGCAAGATCCATAAGCAACTAATATTATCATTCATGGAGATATAAAAGCATGCTCTTAAGAGTTAGGTCATACTTTCATACTAAGGAGGTTTTATATCAGATATAAATAAGTATATATACCATATACCATATTTGTATAAGGTCTAACTCCCTATTAGATACATCATAGGTTTACAAAACATAAAATACCTACATTTGGCAATATGATTATATGATGATGATGCTATAAAAAAAATAACAAAAATTAGCATCTATCTTAAATTATATCTATCCAAGTGCAAAACTTCTTGTAACATCTGGTTCTCTAAAAAAAAGAGAAAACGTGAGAAATGTAATGTACAGTTTCTCCGTAAATGAACAAAATTTATCGGATACAAAAGGAAGTCCCTCTAAATGATGCAGTTAAAGTCCCAAAAAATTTGAGAAGCATTCTAAACTCCTAAAAATGAGAATCCTAGGCTTAGACAGAAAGAAAAATAGAGTTAGAATGAAGAAATAATTTTTTTACGAAAGGCTTACGAAACATAATGGTATTTTTGTATTTGAGTAAATTTTGGAATTCACATAGGAGGGCTTTTTAAATGAAAATTTTAAGTTCTCTGAGGTTCTCAAAGGCCCTGAAAACCATGGAAAGCCCTAGGATAGTTAAAACTCTTCCGGTGGACGTTTTTCAACGTTGGTGTACCCAAATTTTGACGGATTCGTTCAGAAAGGTTTTAGTTATGATTTAAGTAATTCTAAAGGCATTTTACTAAATTGGGAACCTAAAATTCATAATGGAAAAAGCAGTTCTAAAAAAGAAGCTAAAACGAGGGAGAAATGAAAATGCCAAAAATGAAGGGCAAAATGGAAATTTTTGAAAAGTGTAACTTACTCCCACCTATATATATGATGCACCCTTCTTCTCCCTTCATTATGCATGACCATGTTCTACCCAAAACCAGAGGAAAACCCTAGGGGATGAGGCACACAAGAGGAGGAAGAAAAGGAGGAGGAATTCAAGGTAGAAAGGTATGAATTTTCATGATTTTTCTTACTCTTTCTCTTCTAAACCTTCTCTCATTCATTCTCCTTTGTTTCTCTTGATCAAAATGAAGTTTATAAATCTATTTTAAGGGAGAAATTGAGGTTCGAATTTGAAGAGAGGAGCTCAAAGAACACAAGATTCAAGTGAGAAAAGCCATGAAAACAAGGTATTTTCTTCTTCCATGGTTGCTACCCTTTGCTCCCCTTCTCTACCATTTCACCCCTCTTGAGAAGACTTAAGAGGAGTTGATTTTTAGGCAGAACCAAGGGTGATTCTAAGGAAAAAGAGTGTGGAGATTAAGAATATGCAAAGAGAATTTACAAATAACCATGGAAATTTAAGATGTAAAGTCTAAGGTTTCATATATTTCTTGCAAAATCTGATTTGATACCTTGATCCTATGTCTAAATGAAAGTTTAAATGAGCTCTTAAGATCCCTAGAAGTCTCCCCATGTGCTTCCTCCATCAAGAAAACCAAGCAAAATCCATGGAGACTAATAAGTTCCATAAGCTCAGCCTAAGTAGGTTAGAGTAACTAGGGTGAGTTTTAAATTTTTCCAAACCCATTTTTGTATCATATATGATGAATGAAAATGAGGGGAGGCCTTGAAAAAAATTTAGAACTCATAGAAAGTGAGTTGGTGCTTTAGGTTCCATATTATGACCTAAAGAAGTAACATGTTGTTAGGCTCTTAGTTTTGATTGTGTAATAACTCCAAGAGGCTTAAAAGGAGTCAAGAATCATAGTTGAAAAGAAATAATGGAACTTAGAATTTATTTGAGGGGTGTTGCTTCATTAGGTGCATTTATGGACTATAATGGGATTTATAGAACAACCTAGTGTCTAAGCAAGTTGTGTGACCTTAGAAATTGTTTCAAGAACCTAATTGGCTTCTGTAAATTGTGTTTAGGCCAAGAGAAACCTTCCCCACACTTTTGTGGGTGTGTGGCTAAAGCAAGGGAGGGCATTTCAAGAGAAAAAGTGTGTGATTATGTGCAAGGTAGCTCTCTCCACCTTCTCTCATACATGGATGTATGCTTAGCTTGTCTTAGAATATGTGTATGTGTATTTTCAAGCCATGAAAAGTATGATAGCATGATTTCCTATGCCATGATTTTATGATGACATATTATGTTTTATATGATGTTTATGATGTGTGCTTGGGCTTGCTTAAGTGTGGTGAGGCCAAGAATCCTTAGCTATAGTGAGAATGAGCCAAGAACCCTTAGGATTGGTTGAGACAAAGCAAAGAGTCTCCCAAAAGCAAGGAGTATGGTTGAGTCTAAGAATCTCTTAAAGAATGGGTGAGGTAAGTTCAATATCCATAAGAAATTAGGTGAGGCCAATCCACTTGCTTGACAAGCCTTTGTATGCTATGTATGACTTTCTCAAATGATGAAAATGTCCCTTGAATGTTTGCATATGTCAACATGACCTTACATGCATTAATAAGACTTATTTGCATCCATTATGTATGATTGAATGAGAGATGAGCTAGTGGGATTCTTTGAATCTCATTCCCTCCTCTCCAATGATCTCACATGTTAGGTGGACCAAGTAGATAAGGTAATGGAAGCCAACCATCTTGAAGAAGAGAGCTTGACACCAATATGCCTAGCTTTTGCCTTTTTAAGGTCATATTGATGCTTAATGATGTATATTATTGTTGTAAATGATCTATGACCCTTCGAACATATGTAATTATGATATTATATGATGTAGAAATGAAAGAATGTATTATATGAATGATGGAATGTAAATTGAGTATATTATGGTAAGGCAACTCCATGAATGGCTTTATAGAAATATGCATATGTGTGCATAAAATGGCCAAAATGAGATGCATGAGGTTTGGGACCCCTTGGGTTGCTTATACAAGTCCTAATCATGCCTTTAGACTTGTCCAAAAGGTGCCAAACCCTAGGGAAATCTATTTGGTTACTTTGGTATCTCATTTGGAGCCAAAATTGACCATAATGGAACCCTATGTCACTTTTTATTCAAATGAGCTCTTCTTGATTTGAGATTTTATATACAATTAGAGCTTATTGAGAGATTTTTCAAAAGCTAAAGAACATAATTTTTAAAGGTCTATGAAATATTTGATGAATTTTTAAAGTTGGCAATTGTTCTGATTTTGGTCTGCTGCACTATTCATTTGGTTCAAAAATGAAATCTATCACACATGGCTCAAATGATGTCCAATTTTCATGAAATCTTATACAAAGAAACTAGATATTCATAGTGACTTGTGGTAACTAGAAGTACCTCATTTGGATGTTTAGAGAGGAAGATATGAATTTTTGAAGATTCTGTCCAGTATCAAGAGCTTTACCCAACCCCAGTTACTGTTCTATTGAATTCCGAGGTCTGGGCTACCTAAGCTGGTCTAGAGTCATTTTCCCCCTCTAGTTAACATCTAGAGCTTTCTAGAATGATATCATTTGCATAGATTGGATTTTTTTGAAATTAATTGGATATTTTTGAAATTTGTTGCAAAAATCTGTGATAGCACCAGAAGACAGTTTGACCTCTAGATATTTTTGGATGCCAAACGTCCTTTGTGATGGATGTTATGATTTAGAAATATTTTCATTGTGAAGTAGACATTTATAGCTTTCCAAAATGACCAAGCATGCATGATTTCTATTTTTCTACAATTAGTTATGAGTTTCCAAAGTTTGGTCAGAAAAGGGGCCAATTCTGGCCGAAAATATACATGGATATTTTGACCTTCCCTTTGAGTTCCATGAGTTGTAGGCCATATTTTATGGTGCAAATGAGTTGTATTCATGAACTTAAATATGGAAATGTGATGTATGAGCTCACATAGCCTGCATGACATCGAATGGAATTTTTATACATGACACAACACAAAAAAATGTATTATTTTAATGGAATTTTTTTCTTTCTTCATGGAATTGATGATGTAAAGCATGAGAATGTGTTAGAAATAAGCTAGAAATATAAGGTGTTACACTTCCCACACATGGTCTTAGCTCATGGATGTTCATCCACTTACTCCTCTTTATCCTTACCTGAAAGATCTTCACCTGAAATAGTTAGCTTATGAAATGGGGTGAGATGCAAATCTCAGTAACCAAAGGCAAATTCCATTCATATATTCCAATTTAATTAACATATGTGCATGAATTCAAATAAGCATAAAAAAATATACCAGTCATATTAGCAAATAAAACAATTAGGCTATTAGTGACTACTATTGATATGAACCAGGTTCATGATCATCCAAATACATAAAACTTCTAGAAGTCAGCATATTAAACCCAAACTATTATTATGTAGGCCCACATGAGTCAATCTATATAGCCCTTGGTCCAAACTCTTTAATTTGCAACATTCTAACCCAAATTAGCTCTAATAACTCCATCTTTAGCCCAAATAATGTTGAAAATGTTTTGATTAATACTTGAATTAGATTTATTAAAACTTTGCTTGGTCCAAATCTCTTGAAAAAGTCTACTAAATGCTTCTTTAAGTTTTTTAGCCTTTGCCCTTGTAATAAGTTTAATTAGAAGATGCAAAGGATCATTTAAAGATTTTGAATTAGCATCTTCATGAACTTGGTTCATATTAATTATCTTATACTAGCAATCACATATCCACATGTTAAAGGCTATTAACACTAGGAGAGGTCCGTTCATGGCACCAACTCCCCAATGAGCACAACCTAGGCTCAATGCATATAGGGGTTTAATCACAACGCGGTACCCGATTGAAGTACAACGCACGAGTAGCAGTCACATCACAGCTCCACCATGGATTCACAAAGTCCAAACACAATATATCAAATAGCCCACGATTCATTATGCATTTTAAAATCATACATGTATAGTAGATATAAAATTAAAGTAGACATATCATGAAATTTAACATTAACCCCAGTTACCTCACTTGTAGACAATTCTTTAAGAGCCAACAAAATGCTACTTTAGCATATGGATATAAAACCAAACCATTACTCTCCCTAATCATCATTTATATCAGCAAACCCATTACTTAAGGAGTTAAATTATTAAGGACTACTTAGAAAACACTTACCCAACTACTATAAGAACCAAATTCAGATTTGGTTGTGTCTATACCAGTAACCTCAGAACAACATTCCAACTTTTGAGTAAATTCGCATTAAAAAAATACCCATATCATAAATCAGCTATAGGGTCTTAAACTAGTAGAAAATGCATCAAAATGAGAAGTTTATATTTACTTAACAACACCTTTAGCTTCAACCTTCAAAATTCCATCATGAAAACACCAAACAACAAGTTTCAGATTTTGGGTGTGGGTGAAAATGTTTCAAATGAAAAACTAATTAGGTCAAATTGAAGAGGAAGAGGAGAGGATTATGTTATATAATAATTACTTTGGCTGATTTTGAGTCTAGAAGTGGGAAATGATGGATTTATGTCAAGAACCCTAATCTCTCTCTAAAACCTTTGAATTTTCTTATGCTTCTTATGTGTTTTGTTTTTGTAGAATGGGGGAAGGGGCTACTAAGGGTTTAGGGTTTAAGTTTGGGTCTTGGGCTTACCCAAAGGCCCAATTCCAAGTGGGTTTAATTTTATCCTTGTTGGGCCATGGATTATAAGATTACATGGGTCATATATGAGAGTTGGGCGAAGCTAAAAAGTCGATTAACATTTAGGCCTGTACAATTAAATATTGGGCCTCTAAGAAATAGAATTGGATATCTTTAAGCTAAGATTAGGCTTCTATACTTAACCTAAAGCATAATTAAATTAACCATAAGGCCCAAATTAATGTCCACCTATCTTAAGTAATTTCCTAATTAAATCCATATTAAATATCTAGTTAATCATGATTATCCTTAATTAATTTTGGGGTGTTATAGTTAGAAACATCATTACTTAGTTTGATAAGAGATACAAGCTAGATTATGTCAATTAGAAAAACTAGCATTGGTTCTTAGATCCTAGAGAAGAATAGGATGTTAAGAACTACGGAATAATATCATATAAGAGTTAAACATGGGAATATAAATTAGCAAAGGTAGAGATGTAGAATTTCCTTAGGAAAAGAAAAAGATAATGTTATTCACATAATGATGTTGAGTAACATCATTGGCAACCTCATATATGATTGTGAGTCATAATAGATAGTTCAAGCCATGAAAATAACTTTTAAGGATGAATTTGGTTATAGAAGTATGATCAAACTAATAAAGGTTGACTATCAAAGATTGAAGTTAGTCAGTTAACTAATAAAGATTAACTATCAAAGATTGAAGTTAGTTGGTTATACCCTTATTGATAAAGCAATAAGGATAGGTTATCATTAAGTCTCTACTTATAAGCTAATAACATATGAAGTGACAATGATCCACAAAAGGAGTATAATTTTGATGATAATTACTTGTCATATAGAGTTTGGGAATGTGTTTAGAAGTTACTAGATCCTTAGAAATGCTTGTATAACTGAGACTACTATATATCTTTAAAGTCTAAGTATGTAAGAGAATGACACTTTCATAGTAAGAGATGACTTATTCGGTATTTTAAGAAGGCCAACAAAGAATTAAGAAGAAAGGTAAACATGGTAAAAAGAAGCTTGACATAGTAAAATTTAAGAATCATATCTGCCTAATAATGGGTCACTTTACTCATAATTGTGCTAACAAAAAATAAGCTAAAAGCCATAAATCATGTAACTAAGAATTGAGAATCCTTTATAAAATGTCATTGGTTTTTTTTGATAACAACTTTACATGGTGTCATACCTACACGTATCATATATTACAACTTATAATACTGAAGAACTTTGTACTACTAATAGAAAATCTTGTTGACAAGGTTTCGATTTCCATAATGTATAATATAGGATCCTAGACCTAAGAGATCCCTATTGTCATACCTAGGGGATTCCTAATAAGGTTAAAAGACTAGGTTCATAACTTTGTTCTTCTAATTACCACACAAACTCTCATCTCATTGTGAAGAAACAGAAGCTACTATAGTTGCAATTCATCTGAATTTCTGGACCTATTTTTGTGAAATTTCTTTCTCCCATCAAATATCATCCAAAAATTATAAAAATTGGTAGAATGACTCCTTATTATGTTAATTATAAGCCACTAAAATAGTTTTTAAAAATTCTTATGGATGGCCCCTTAACCAACACCATTTAGACTACTACCCTATTTGGACTCATTACACATAATCCCTTATGTTTCTGGTTTTGTTACCTTATTAAACGAACTCCAAAAATTCCAAAACTTTCTAGTCCTAAGTTTATATGTCTTAGCTATCTTTCCATAAAATTTTGTGCAATAATTCATTTATTTACCTATATAACAAGATTTATTATGAAACTTGCTCAAAGTTATCCCATACAGAAGCTAAGTTAAATTAGTACACTATTTTCCTGATCTAACTTATTCCAATAATCCTATAATTTTTTAAACCTTAAGTCCAAAGGATGGAAAAATCATTATAAAAATTTGGACTTAGAAATCCCATGATAATGATAATCAATTTCATGCAAAAATAGTAATTACAGTTATTTTTCCATATAAAGCAACACTTCTACAAGATATTGTCGTCAGATTGCATGAGAAGTTATACGTGTATAATTATCCTACAAATGCACAACAGGGGGTTACAAAACAAATTTAAATTCTTAAAACTAAAATCATGCCTTAACATTTTACAATATACAAAGGATTTACAAAACTATTTATAAGAACAACACATAGTCTACTAGTCTGCTTGTCTAGTTTCTACTTGTTTGGCTTCGTCTGAGGTATAACTGATACCTGAAAATGATTAGCTTTATAATGAGATAAAATCTCAGTAGATAAAATTTTATTCAAAGATCATACATATAAATGACACTAAATACTATCAAGGATACATTTGATGCACAATTTAGTGTAGGAGCACGTAATATCCAGATAGTAGCATATATTTGTTTGTTAAGCTAATGTGCTTTGGTCATTGGCCAAGAATAGTGATCTAGTACTCATAAAAGTCACTTTAGTAGACATGCATGCAACCATACATAGCATAGGAAATTCAAGAATCATTTAGTACAATTACATATGTAATAGAAAGAATACAGTATTAACTACTTGTTTCGTTATTGCCGTTCAGTAGAGTTATTCTTTAGCCCTTATTGTTCCAATTGTTCTCCCAAAATTTCAGTCATGTATTATCGTGAATAAGACCTATTAATGATCAAAAATTAAATTAAAACTAAGCTATTATCCTCTCTTATGGTGATCCTAATTTTCTTCCATTAGTTGGAAGTTGGAGTTCTTAATTAGTAAATAATTACGTTTTTGTTTTCTTTTCATCTTATTAATTAAGTACCATTTGAATTATTCATGTGGGGTTCATGGCCTTAAAGTTTAGTCCTTATCATGCCATTTTTCCTAATTAAATTGAAAGCATCCCTATGGCAAGACCTCAAGGTTAATCCACTCACATGTATACATATTTCTATGATTTCATCCTCTTGGTCTCATTTGAATTCAAAGTAGAAAAATTTAGTTTCTTACCTTTGATTGTCCGTAGCTTACTCTTAACTTCCTTCCTTTAATCTTCTATAGCTGTACAATTAATAAACTTCCACGGATTCAATATTCCTCTCGGGTACAATGGAAACAATCAAAAGTGAAGCTACTTTCCCACACATACCTTTATTACTATGCCTTGAGACTTCCCCCTTTCATCCATGGTTCTTCCTCCCAAGCTTCTCTAGTGGTCTTTCCTCAAGCTTCTATGGTTATCCAACTATAACAGAACCTTTTAGTTTAGAAACTCAACTAGTTCAAGTGGAATAATTTAGGAACTTAGAAGTCTTCCTATGCTTACTTCCAATGAGTCTCCTTGAAATTCCCTTCTTGAATTCACGACTTCTTCTTCTCTCCTAACTCTATGACTTACCCGAGACATCTACTTCCTTCTCCCCCTTTTTCTCTTGGCCTAAATGAATTAAGTTGGATGATAATTGTAACAGCCAAGAAAAAGAAAAGAAAAAGAAAATAGAAAAGAAATGAGAAAAGAAAAAGGAAGGAAAAGAAAAGCTGAAAATTTTCTAAGTCTGCTAGCTACAGCCTAGCTATAGCGAATGTACCTGCTCGCTATAGCGAGAAATGGTCTAGCTATAGCGAGACTGCCTTCTAGCTATAGCGAGAAAGCTTCTAGCTATAGCGAGTTCGGGCACCTCCATACAAAATCCAGGGAGTTGCTCGCCGTAGCGAACGCCATAGCGAAGGCAGAGGTCTGGGACTTATTCGAGCTTGCTGTAGCGAGGGTTAGTCCGGAAAAGCGTGAAAATAGAGAATTTGACTTTTTAAACCATCCCAACTCATTCTTTCACTCTGTAACCGACTTAAGCTCACTTTAAGAGAGAGAAAAGGGCGCAGGAGAGAGAGAGAAGCTTAGGAGAGGAAGGAAGAACAAGAAAAGTAAGGAATTCCATAGCTTTTCTCTTAGCATGTTACTCTTCTCCCCTTCCCCTCTCTTCCCACGGTTTTAATAGTTAAAGTAGCCATGTTTTGAGCTTGGTTCAGAGGAGGGAGAGTGGAAAACCACTCTTAAGGGAGGTTAGAAGTCATGTAGCCTTCTCTTCCTTGCTTTCTCTTCTTAAGAGTTGAGAGCTTGAGAGAAGAGAAAGAATAGTTAATGAATTCTAGTGAGAGAAAGAACCCTAGCTTGACATGCTTAGTAGGGTTGCTAGAAAGAGATCCTTAGCTTAAGAATCAAGTATTAAGGTATTAATTCCATGATTTTGTGTGGTTAGGCTCAAGAGAAGTTCCCCCATCTAGAAGTGGTTGTGAAACCCACAAGGGAGGAGACAAGTTGAAAGAGAAGGTTGTTAATAGCTAAAAAGGTAGTTCTTTCCACTTTCTCTCATGCATAATTGTGTGTTTACATTGTCTTGCTTGTGTGTATGAATGATATGAGCTATGAGAAGTGTGTTAGCATGATGATATGTTATGACTTGAAATGATGTTTTAAATGATTGTTTGGTTTGCTTGAGGAAATGGAAAAGCCAATAATCCTATAGCCAAGGTGAGGATGAGCCGAAACCCTAAGTTGGTTGAGACAAGAGAAAAAGGTCTCCCAAAAGTGAAGTTGACTCCCAAAGAGTAAGGGTTGAGTCTAAGGACCTCTAAAGTATGGGAAGGCAAATCCAAAACCCACAAGGGAATGGGTGAGGCCGATCTGAGTACTTAGCAAGCTCTTGAATGTTATCCATGGCCATTTCACATGTTTTAAATGTTTTCATCATGTTTTATATGCTAACATGCCATACATACATAATGAGACTTGTTGCATGCAATATATGTATGTTTGAATGAGAGTTGAACTACTGAGATTCCATGAATCTCACCCTCCCTCTCCACCATCCAACCATGCCAGGTGGACCAAGTGAGATTAGAGATGGGAACCACCACCAAGCATGAAGCTAGGGATAGAAATGAAGAAGAGTGTAAAGGTTTTGTAAATACATTGTAATGTGTTGTACATGAGAGATGTAAATGATGTATATGATGTAATATTTATAAATGTTGTAAGACCATGTACGTAAGACGATGTATGTATGAGAATGAGGTTTATGTTGAATGAGAAAGAATCCATGATAGCCTAGAATATATGGGTGCATAAGTGGGCATGGGATAGCGAGTTTCTCCAATCTAAGTTAGTAGACACTTGAGGCATGCTTGATAGCTCCGAAAGATGCTTTCTCATGTGCTCAAAGAGTCATGAAAGTAGAAAAACCAAGATTGGACCCTATGAGCCCCATTTTTGGCCAAGAAAGGGCCTTTTTGCACATGATGTCATAGAATAGCCATATGACCTCTTCTAGTTATGAGATCTGACATGGAGCTAGATTATGTTTAGAGCTTTCTAGGAAGCTAGAGTTCATGTCATTTAGAGGTCTATAGCATTTTCTATGATTCATCAAAGTTGACATCAGAAATTCGGATTTCAGAAAATCACTGTTCATTTGGTCAGTTTTGAGAAACGTGTCATCCGAGGGGCAAACGTAGTCCAATGGCTACGAAATTTTATACACAGAAACTAGATGGTCACAGTGACTTGTAGGAACTAGAATCACCTCATTTAGAGGTCCATAGAGTGAGTTATGAAATTTCGAAGTTCCTGCCCAGAATCAGACACCCAACCAGACCCGAGGTACTGTTTCATCGGTTTCCGGGAAATTGGCGTGGTGAACTGATCTGAAGATATTTTTATCCTCTAGCTAACATCCACATCTTTCCATAGAGATATAGTTTATGAGTATTGGATTTTTGTGGAATTAGTTAGACAATTTCAAAGCCCATATCAGTAAACTGTGACAGCAAAGAAGCCCCCTCTGACCAGTGAACAATTTTGATGTCAAACGCAGAGTATGTGAGATATTGGGACTCCTACTTATTTTTAGCATGAAGTATATGTCTCAAGCTTTCTAGAATGACCCAGATCATGCAGTTACGATTTTTCTGCATTTAGTTATGAATTTCCGAAGTTAGCCCAGAAAAGAAGCAAAATCTGCCACTAGCGAAAATGCATGTCTCCAATCCCTTTTTGCTTTCCATGAGTTTTAAGCATATAGTGGGGATTGAAATGAGTCTCAAAAGAGTAATTGAGCATGAAGAATCAGAGAGAGAGCTCAACTGGTCCATGTTACTTCTAAGTGGAGCTCTACCCACACATAGTGCCATAGAGAAAGTAAGCATAAGGTAGAGAAAGCATATGGGCTAGAGGGCATGTTGGGTATGAGCTAGAGGTTAAGGTGTCACAATAATTATCACAATGGATAGCTCATGCTTCCTACCCAAAAGTGGATGTAATTAAACTAATTGAAAACTCATTTCCTTCTACTTCTTATTTGGTGCCATGCTAGGTAGCAGCACAATTATATATCCTTCCCTCCAATTAGGCTATATTAAATGGATACACTCTAACTCATGGCTGGGAACATATATATATATATATATTGGTGTTTGAGTGGATTGCATATACACACATATACAGTGAAGTCCTTCATAGAGTGTGCTTGTAGTTTAATTATTTTATTTCTCCTCCAATTAGCCTCTCCCACTGTGCATGTTATGTGTCTCCATTTTAGATTATATAAGCTATTAAGTAACATGCAATCCATGCTAATTCCCATAGCTAAAAAGGATTTTAGCATCATCGTATGCAATAGACATATATGGTATGGTGTAAGCATGAGGAATTGGTGCAAGTATTTTATCCATCTAAATTCTTCTCTCTTGGCCCCACTCTACTGCCTATTCCAATTGTCCTTAATCCATATTGTCTAAGCCATATGAATTTCATGGCAATTCCCTAGAGCAAAATGAAGGATATTGTCATGACTGAATAGCCTATCCATATGGTATATTAATGGAATGTCAAGGTGTCATTTTTTTTGTCTTTATTATCCTTTAATTATTGGTTTCTTCCTATCACACTTGTTCGGTGTCATGCCATATATATTCCATTATCATACTCTTCCATTCAAGGCTATTATATCCATTTTCCCCATGAACTTACAAGAAAGTATGAAAATAATGCACTTTTGTTACGCAACGTTGGGGTTAAATTTTCAATTTATGTCATATGGGCATCGTGGATGTTCCAATATCATTCTCTACTCATTGATTACATGTACAAGTCACAAAAAATCTAAAACATCAAGCAATCCATGGATTTCAAGCTTAGAACTATGAATTTTTCTTCATTCACCTCGGACAGCATATGGCTGATTTTAGGGGAAACTTTGAAAATTCATAATTAAATGTAAAAAAATTAAAATTATTTTCAGCATAAATTTAACACTCAGAGCTTTCCAGGAAGCTATAGCATGCATCTAAATCATGTTTGACATCGAAAAAGGCATAAAGGTCTAACTAGCTACAGGTGCTGATACAGATTTCTGATATAAACTTTAAAAATGTCCAGTTAATTTCACAAAAATCCAATCTATGAAAAATGATACCAATATGGAATGATATGGATGTTAGCTAGAGGGGAAAAACCATTCTAGACCATTCCAGGTTCGTTTAGACCATGAAAACTAGTCAAATAGTGACATGGGTCTGACTGGATGTTGGTACTGGATAGCAACTTTAAAAATTTATATCTCCCTCCCTAGATATCCAAATGGGGTGATTCTAGTTGGTACAAGTCATTAGGAAGGTCTAGTTTTTACCTATAAAATTTCATGGCAATTAGACATCATTTTCCTTATGATTGACACAGAACGAATTTTGGACCATAGCTACTGTAGTAGTGACCAAATCAGAGAAATTTCACAACTTCAAAAATTTATCAAATATTCTGTAAATGTCTAAAAATTACACGCTTTATCTTCCTTAAAAGATCTCAACAGGTTCTAGATGCATGCCAAATTTCAGACCAAGAAGAGCTCATTTGGTTAAAAAGTGACATAACTCACAAAATTAGTTACTTTTGCTCCATATGAGGTTCCAACTTAGTTCAATTGGCCTCCTTTAATGTTTGGCACCCCTTGGGCAAGTTTAAAAGCATAAATATGAATTGTAGGGACTACCAAGTGGTCTTAAACACCATGCATCTCATTTTGACCATTCCACATAAAAGATTACACAAACATCTCAAGCCATCAAGAAGTCAAAATCCATATTTACATTGATCTGGTGTCATATAAGATTTACATGGCATCCATACATCATATTACATTTGCTAAAGGTCTTACATCACAAAAATAATATGTACAAAGCCACTTTGATAATTAACTATAATTTATACTACATAATAGGCAAAGTATGGTTTTTCAATGTTCTTGGCTTCCACTTCCTTGTCTTTGAGTACCACCTAGCCATTTCAAGAGTGAGAGGAAAAGGGGAGTGAGATTCTAAGAATCTTAATAGTTCACACATCCATTCACACATACATTCAAAGAATACATACATCAAAATCACAAGTGTGTAAATATAAAGTGTGTAATGCCACATTTTCATGCCACATTTACACATCAAACCATTCTCATGCTATAGGGACTTTTGGTTTTGCCTCACCCAATTTTTAGGACTTTTGGATTTGCCTCACCCTTGGCCTTGGGACTTTTGACTTAGCCTCACCCATCAAAGGGACTTTTGGGCTTGTCTCACCCATGCCTTGAGACTTTTTGCACATCTTCACCTATATTAAAGGACTTTTGGCATCACCTCACCCTTATGAGCCAATCTCACAACTAAACCATTCAAGAATACATATTGGTACCAATGCAACATTAAGGCATCAAGTGGCACATTATCAATTCACAAGAGTACATGCAAACACACAATGACATATATATGTACATAAAAATGTATAAAGAATAAGGTGGAGAGCTACTTTTCAATTGATGCAAGCTTTCTTTGCTTTACTTCCTCCCTTTCTAAGCCTCACAAGGACACTTAGGTGGTGGGATGTTCTCTTGGCCTAAACATTACAAATAACACACAATCACATACTTGAAGCAAACCAAGACACTAAGCTAAAGCTTGAATACACACATGGTTTCATAAATGGTATAATGGTTCCATAATTGGCCTAATGAAACAACTCTCACATTTCAAGTTCTAAGCTCCCATCTCTTCCTTTTTCTAGACCTCTTGAACTCAATTAAGGTCCTTGGAGCCCTCATATAACCACTTGCACAAGTGAAAAACTAAGTTGCTTCTTAAGCCATCATTATGGACACTATTGCCCCATCCCTCATTCCATGGCTTCTAAATTTTTTCCAATGATTCCTCCCGTCTTCTAACATCATAAGGAGTCCTAAACTAAGGCTATAACAAATTGAAACATCCACCAACCTTATGCTCTTGCCTTAGCTAAACCTATGGAGCGAAGTGGGGTTCTTGGACTTCTTGATTTTTTCTTGATGGGAGAGCCACTTGGGGAGGTTTGTAAGAGTCTTAGGAGCTCAATGGAACACTTAAATAGTCAAGAAAATATCCACACAAAATCAGATTTCAAGATTCCCTCAGGGAGCCAACACTTTTCTAACTTAATTTTTATTGATTTTCCATGAAATTTCTTGGCATATTCCATCTTCCCTTGGCCTAATTCCCTTGTTCCCCTCTTGTTTTAGATAGAACTCCCTCCCCCCTTCATGGTTCTGGTTTGGCCGAACATACACGCAATAGGAGAGCAAAAGAATAAAGCAACTAGGAACAAGATTTACCTTAGTTTCAAGCTTACTTCCAAGGCTTCTCTTTCTTGGTTCTCCCCTTCTCAAGCAATTCAAACTCCCCCCCAAAATTTTGGGCCAAAACAGACCCAAATAACTCACATAAACCATGGAAAGGAAGCTTAGAAAGAGGAGAGCAAAGTTGGAAGAAGGAAGAGCATGAAATTCTCCAAGTTCCCTTACCTTTCTTGGCCTTTCTTCCTCCTTCTTCTCCTTCTCTTTGTGTGCCTAAAGAAGCTCTTTCTTTTCTATATTTTAGGTAGAATAGAATTGGGGTGGAAGAGAGGAGAAGAATCATGAGTTTTAAAGAGGGTTCAAGAAGCTTCTTTTCTTGAAAAAAATTTCCATTTTGCCCTTTCATAATGGCATTTCCGGTTTGGTTTCATTTTAGCTCCTTTTTTAGAACCATTTTTTTAATTATAAATTTAGGTTCCCAATTTAATAAAATACTTTTAGAATCACCTAAATCAGAGCTAAAACCTTCCCAAATGAATCTGTCAAAGTTTAGGCTCATCGTTATTGAAAAAAGTACACCAGAGGAGCTTTACTGGTCCTGAGACTTCCTATGGTTTTTGAGGCCTTTGAGAACCCTAGGTAACTTAAATTTCTCATTTAAAAGCTCTCTTATGTGTTTTTCCAAAATTTGCACTTATTTACAAAAATGCCATTGCGTTTCGTCAGTTTTCATCACAATTTGTTTCACTTTCCTAGCTCTGTTTTTCTTTCCGTCTAAGCCCAGAATTATCATTTTTAGGAGTCTAGGACTCTACCTAAAATTTTTGGGACATTTCTAGCTCATTTCAGAGGACTTGCTTTTATACGGTTCATTTCGTCATTTTACAGAACTTATGTTCGTTACATTTGGCCTTGCATGCATCAATAATTCTAAGACTCATTTTAGGATTTATGTAAGTTTTATCTCATGATATACATGGCTAATGGGTGGCTATCACATGATAGGATATACATACCTGCATTTTCATGTATGTGAAGATAATGAGATGTTAGGATGAGAATGGTTGTAAGCTTGTCTTGACCCATGGCTACATGCTTCCATGCCAAATAAATTGTCAGGTTAATGTCTCCATAAAGCTTCCTAGCATATGTCTTCCTTTCTAGTCTTAATTAAATCCATTAGTTCTTAATGAACCTTGGTTAGTTCCTTAATATTTTCCTTGATGTTCTTCATTAGTTAGCATGGTTACGTTACTGACGATTATATCGCGCAATCTCAAATAAAACTAGGTAGACATATAAAATTTGTAGGTAATGGTGCAACCTAGGTCATTTCCCAAGGAGTTTGTGCCTCAATTTGTTTATGAAAGATGTTCTAAGTATTACTAAATGAAAATTATTTAGGGGATTTTGGATTACTAAAATTTAATTTAACTAAATTTTAAATGACAAGAATAAAAAACTTAAGACTAAATGAAGTGAACAATTAAGAAAATGTGGTAGCTAGCCTTTAGATGGGCTCCCTAGAATTCAATTATCCTTGCTCCCATTTTAGTGTACCAAATTTGGATTTAAATTTTTGCTTATTAGTGTATTTTCCATAAAAAACTCTTGGAATGACCATCCAAGATTCCATTCATGAATTATTCGAGGATTTTGCGACCATAAGAAACCTTGAAAAATTAATCAATTGAATTAAGAACAAGAACATATTATAACCAATCCTAATTAATCAATAAAATCTACTGCACAATCTACTCAAAATGCTAATTAATCAATTAGATTAATGAATTCCTCAAACAATTAATTGCACAAAAATTTCAGCCATTTAATCCAACAACCATTGCATCAATTGGCCTATAATCAAGAGGAAATTAAGAGTAATTTGCAGAGCCACTAATTCTGGATTTTTCACAAACATGTAATGATCACAATTAACATTCCAAAGATCAAATTATACTCAATCCATAAATCAAACCAATCTAGTAATTTCTAGCAATTAAATTCCTAAATTAATAAGCTAAACCTAGTCAAATTAACAAGGGAAATAATGCTGAAATTAAAAGATTGAGCAAAGAATTTTTATCCAATTTGGTGAGAAAATGTGGAGCTCAAATCTGCATATGGGAGTCTTCAATCTTCAGCTAGCCACCAAGAATGATTCAAGTTGCCATGGAGAATTTAAACAGAAGAAAATCCATGATGAGAGCTTCAGCTATGGAGAAATTGATGAATCAACTTGCTCGTCCATGTTCTGGAGCCTCCGCCTTTTTTTCTTCGTTCTTTGCGTCATTTCCTAGCTCACTTTTCCTCCTTTTCATGTTTTGCTCTTTGCTTCTTCCACGTGAGCTACCTCTTCACTCATTCAGCTTGTAATTACATTATCCAGCTCATTTCTTTATGTTTTTTTCCCACATCAACTTTTCCTCCATCCACGCTTTGTTTTCAGCTCCCAAGACTCTCCATATTTTTTGCATTTTTTCTCATGTTGGCTCCTCTCATGCAGCTTCTTCTTTAACTCACTCAGCTCATTTCTTCTATGTCAACCCAAGCTCTTCCACATACTTTGCTTTTATATATGTGAGTCCCTTCAGCTCGAGCCTTCTTGTAACAACCAGGAAAAGAAAAGAAAAAAAAGAGAGAAAAGAAAAGAAAAAAAAAGAGAGAAGAGAAAAGCTGAAAATTTTCAAAGGGCTGAAAATTTTCTAAGTCTGCTAGCTACAGCTCGGCTATAGCGAATGTACCTATTCGCTCTAGCGAGAAATGGTCTAGCTATAGCGAGAATGCCTTCTCGCTATAGCGAAAATGCTTCTAGCTATAGCGAGTTTGGGCACCCCATACAAAACCAGGGCGTTTCTCGTTATAGCGCACGCCATAGCAAAAACAGGGGTCTGGGACTGACACGAGCTCGCCGTAGCGAGAGTTATGGCTCGCTATAGTGAGGGTTAGTCCAGAAAAGCATAAAAAAAAAGAGAATTTGATGTTTTAAAGAGCTCCAACTCACTCCTTTTCTCTAAACCACCTTAAGCTTCGTCCAAGCACAGAAAAGAGAGCTTGAGAGAGAGAGAAACAAGGAGGAACCAAGAGGGAAGGAAGGGAGGCTAAGAAAGAAAGGTAAGAGCCTTCAAAACTCTTCATGATTCTTCTTCTTGATTTATTCCTCTCCTTCTAAGCTCCCTTTTCATGGGTTGAGGAGTGAGAAGGTTTTGGTTCTGACCTAGAGGGAGCAAGAAACCTTTATAAAAGAGTGTGATGAGTTGAGAAAGGTAAGAAAAGAGAAGAATAGTGGGATTCTAGTGAGAGAGGGAACCCTAGCTCTTACATGCTTAGTAGGGTTGCTAGAAAGAAATCCCTAGCTTATGAATGAGTATTCAGAAAATAATTCTATGCTTCTTGTGTGGCTAGGCTCAAGAGAATCACTCCCATCTAGAGTTAATTGTGAAAACCACAAGGGAGGAGACAAGTTGAAAGAAAAAATTGTGATTAGCTAAAAAGGTAGCTCTCTCCACCTTCTTTCATGCATAAGATGTGTGCTTACATTGTCTTGCTTGTGTGTATGTATGTTTTGAACCATGAGAAGTATGCTAGCATGATGATGCCTCATGTATTTCAATGATGTTTTATGTGATTGTTTGAGTTTGCTTGAGTATGGAAAAGCTAAAATCCCTTTAGTCATGGTGAGAATGAGCCAAAAACCCTCAAGTTGGTTGAGACAAGGTAAAGAGTCTCCCAAAAGTGAGGTTGATTCCCAAAGAGTAAGGGTTGAGTCTAATAACCTCTTAGAGAATGGGTGAGGCAAGTCCAAAATCCACAAGTGAGTGGGTGAGGCTACTCCATTTACTTGGCAAGCTTTTATATGTTATGTATGGCCTACTCACATGTTGAAAATATTCCTTTTATATGTATGGCCAACTCAAAGGTTGTAAATGCTTTTTTTTATGATTCCATATGCTAACATGCCCATGCATACATTGTGAGACTTGTTTGCATGCTTTGTGTGTATGATTGAATGAGAGATGAGCTATTGAGATTCTTTGAATCTCACTCCCCCTCTCCACTATCCAAACATGTTAGGTGGACCAAGTGAGGCAAGAGATGGGAGCCACCAAGCTTGAAGCTAGGAGATTTCGGTGAAGAAAGTGTAAAGAGCCTTTTTGTTACTATCTTGTAGTTAAGTCAAGGAATGTAAATTAATGATGTATATGATGTAGCACCTATGAATGTTTGTAAACCAAGGTATTTATCATGTATATATGAGAATGAGACCATTTTGAATGAAGAAGCAAGTTTTGTTATGAAAAGCATGATTTAGTATTGGCCACATGAGTGTATAAGTGGGTCTGGGATAGTGAGTTTCTCCAATTTGGGTTGTTAGACACTTGAGCCATGATTGATAGCCCATATAGATGCACTCTCATGTGCTCATAGAGCCTTAGAGGTAGGAGAACCCAAATTTGGACCCCATTAGCCCCTTTTGAACAAGAAAGTGGCCCTTTTGCACATGATGTCCAAGCCTGACCAAATGATCTCCTCTTGCTTTGAATTTGACATGGGACTAGATCTTGTTTAGAGATTTTTGGGAAGCTAAAGATCAAGTCATTTGGAGATCTATAGAGTTTTCTAGGATTCTTCAAAGTTGGTATCAGAAATTCGGATTTCCAGAAACACTGTTCATTTGGTCAGTTATGGAATTATGTCATCCGAGGGGCAAACATAGTCCAATGGCTACGAAATTTTATAGGTAGAAACTAGATAGTCACAGTGACTTGTAGCAACTAGAAGCACCTAATTTGGAGGTCTAGAGAGGAAGATATGCAATTTCGAAATTCCCAGCCCAGAATCAGTCACCCTATCAGACCCGAGGTACTGTTTCATCGGTTTCCGGGAGTTTGGTTTGATGAACTGATCTGGAAATAATTTTCCTCTCTAGCTAACATCCACATCTTTCCATAGTGATATCGTTTACAAGCATTGGATTTTTGTGGAATTAGTTAGACATTTTGAAGTCCATATCAGTAAGCTGTGACAGTAGCAGAACCCCCTCCGACCTCCAGATGATTTTCGCGTGGCAAACGCGTTATGTGGGGGATTTTATGAGTTGTATATATATTTCCCATGAAGTAGACAGTCTACGATTTCCAGAGTGACCAGAGAGCATGTTTTCTATTTTCTGTATTTATTTATGAATTTCCAAACTTTGCCCAGAAATGAGGCCAAATCTGCTGAAAACGAATTTGCATGTCTCATATCCCTCTTTGCTTTCCAGGGGTTTAGAGCATATTTTTGGGATTGAAATGAGTTTTAAGAGTGCAATTAAACATGAGGATGCATAGAAAGAGCTCACCAGGTCCATGTGACACTAAAGTGAATGTCTACCCATGCATAATGCCATGTGAGAAAGAATATGAACCCAAGGGAAATGATCTCCTTTTTATGCTTCCATATGTATATGAGCATGCTAGACATGGTAGGTATGAGCTAGAAATGAAGGTGTTACACTTCTCTCCATGCATCTTTTGTCTTGCTCTGCTCACGTGTTCTAGCTCCAGCTTGTGCTAACCCGGTGGCTTCTTTTGTTCACTCAAGCTCGAAACTCTCCCTTGCTTCATGTAGTGTATTACGTGTTACTCTCCATGCCTCTTCTCACGTGAAACTTGAGACTTCTCTTACATCAATAGCTCGTGTGTGCATGGATATGAATGAAGGAGTTGGACGTGGCTTCTTGTTCTTTTGGTTTCCATGTGATTCCTCCACTTAAGCTGTTGTATGCTTTTCATTTGCTTCCCATGTGGTCTCCTTCAACCTCAGCTCATAAGCTTCTCTTCATTCGCTTGTTTCTTTCTCTCCCACAACAGCTTCAAGAGCCTGTAGCATTCCATCAAACTCGTGGCTCATCTCTACTCTGCTTCACATTCTCAAGCCCATTCATATGTTTCGTGTATGGTGTTTGGAGGCTGCCTTCTTGTGTTTGCATGCATGTGTTTTGTATGAGTGAGTATACATGGTTGGAGTTGCTGTGCTCAATGTGGAACTATGCATGTGGGCTGGTCAACAAAAGAATGAAGCTTGTGCAAGATTTGTGTTGACTATGCTCTTTCCTTCTCTTATTTAATTCAAATTCTCATTCAAGCTTCAATTGCCCATTAAAATCTACACAAAAGAATGAAAATTATTGAGTAGAATTATCCATAAAATTATTTAAAAGAAATTTATGTATTAAAACTCAATAATTTTGCAAATTGATTCATAAAGTGCACAAATGGCTAATGAAATCAAATTCTACCTAATTAAACCCCTAAAGCCATATTTACTCATCAAAATGCCTAAGTTTAGGAGGATTAATATGTCTAAAATTAACATTTATCTGTTACCATTTATAGAAAATTTTGGATGTGACACGGAGGAATGACTATAAGAGTTAAAGTAAAAGGGGATTGAAGTATGTAAGATTAGCTTTACATAAAGGATGAACCCCATCATACATAATATTTGAAGATATGATAAAATTTAATATTTATCATTTCTTTTCTTAATTTGAGATTTACGTGTTGATTTTCCCTGAAAACTCCATTAACATAAGAAAAGGGGACAAAAAAAAAAGATTCTAGCTTCTACTAAAGTGGTGTTATTATGCTAAGCACAATTATGAAGGGTAAGTGCTTTGCCTTAATACACCAATCTAATTTTGGACATTAATGAATGATGGGCTAGGCTAAGGCCATATAGGTGAAAAGAGAATGAGTAAACTAGGAAAATAGTAGATGCTAATGTCTGTTTCTATTTTAAAATGCTACTATAAGAAAGTTGCCTAGTCGGCAAAGCAAATTAGAGAACTATCTTAAAAAAAAATTAGAATGAATAATCCATTGCAATTAATTCATTCTAACATATGTGATCTAAAGAAAGTAAAGGTAAGATACTGATTTGCAATATGGTTTCGTTTATTTAATCTCTCATAAGTCAGAAGCACTTGAGTGCTTTAGACATTATAAGAACACGATCAAGAATAAAATGGATCAAGAAAGTGAAACTCTGAGTTATGATAAAGAATGCGGGTATTTGTCAAATTAGTTGCAAGAGAACTATGAAAGAAAGAAATCATGAGTCAATTGACAATTCCTTAATGCTCTTCAGCAAATTGAAAAAGAGAAAATGAAAACCTCACTTGAAATGGTTAAGGTTAGTGATGGCTCAAGTAGTCTTACCCTTTTAGGTAATAAGTCACAAATTGATGCCTTGAAACTTAACCAAGTGCCCTTTAAATAAGTTACTTTCACACCTTATGATTTATGGACATAATGATAAGCTATTCTAAGCATCCCAAGGATATTAGGTTAGCTATTTATGTCCATGATAAATCTCATGAGCATGAGAATTAGACACAAAGAGTAAGGTATGTATCTTTATAAGATACATAGAACAAATCAAAGGGGTATATCTTCATTGGTGAAAACAAAGGTGGAAATATAACCAAAATTTAGTCAAGTATCACCACATTTAGAGAATGAATTGCTAGGTAAGAAAGAGATTAATAGGCATGCATCTCTATATGAGATACAAGGTCAAGTTAATAAGGATAGGTAGTTGTACCTCAACTTAGTGATCCAAGTAAGAGTGTGGTACAAGGCAAGAATGTTGCATAAACAACTTCACTATTTTAGAGTAACCATAAGAGTATGCCAAAACAATTTTTTGAGATCAAAATGGCAACACTCAGAGGTACTTTACTAGATGTTAAAGAGCCTAATACAAGTTAAGAGGCTTAAGTGTTCTCTATTAAAGGAACTTGGATGAGAAGAATAGATTAAGAGATAAACCTAATGAGGCAAACCATGTTTAAGACATTGGTTGACCATCCATATGATTGAAAAGCACTAAAGAACAGTGGTTCTTAAGGTAAGAGAAGAATATATGGATTAATTAAAAGATAAAAGACATGCCTAATTACTATAGGATATATACAACAGATTATATAAAAATACCTTCTCATCTATTGGATGATTAGACTAGTCTAGCTTTAGTTACAAGCTTAGACTTGTAACTTCTCTACTTTCTAATTAATCTAAACAACATAATTTGAATCTAAATTAATAATAATCAATGTATGAAATTAGATAATGGATACCAAGACCATACAAGATGATTCATATTCATATGACAATATAATTCCCATTAAACCTGGTATGAACCATGCTTATGTGAAGAAGGATGCTAATGTAAATCATGGGATGAAGTTAGTTAGCTCAAAAAAACAAGCTAATTTGAAATGTTCAAATGACCTTTTACATCTTCCAATTGGACCTATTGCAAGGCCAAGGGCTAAAAGACTTAAAGAAGCATTGAATGGACTTGTTCAAGATAGACCAGGCAAAATTTTGATGAATTTGATTCAAGTATCGATCAAGACATCCTTAATATTATTTAGGCCAAAACTGGAGCTATTGGAGTTATTTTGAGTTAGAATATTGCAAATTAAAGAGTTTGGACTAAGGGCCATGTATAAATTAATTCATTTGGGCCCAAATAATGCTAGTATGGGCTAATATACTAGCTTCTAGAAACCTTATGTATTTGGACAAAAATTAAAACTAATTAGGTAGATTCTCTTTCCTTTTATGTTTTTTTAAAAAGATAAGATTATTTTGTATTCCTAATTTCTAAGTCATTCAGTTAAGATTATATAGTTAGTTTCCTAATTTTCCTCCAATAGGTAAATTTGACTTACACTATAAATACATGTATTCTACCTCCTTCTGTAAACATATTGGATGTAATAAAATTATTTAAGTGTTTCTCTAATTGTGAGAATATTATCCTTCCTTTGTTTTTGTAAAACCTTTGTCTTGTCAACTTATGCTTGGGTTAGTCATTCAAATTCGCAAAAGCCTCCAATTCGTGCTTCAACCTAAGTGCGTCGTTGTGTAGATTGGTTCATCATGTTCATGGTTAGGCGCGTTGTCTAAGTAGCAAGTCAACATTCCTATAATGTTGGTTAGCTATTTGCTTCCATTAGGTCTCAATCCATCACCTACCTTTTGTAATAGTTAGATTTTCAGAAATTGAATTGAAATTGAAATTGATATGGAAACACTCTAAAAAAAAAATAAATTGAGATCAAATTAGATGAGAATGTTAATTTGAACATCTAAAAATGTAGTTATGAGCTTAAGGATAACTTGAAATTAGAACCAAAATGGTTAAATGAATTAAAAAGGAAACATAGTGGAAAAATCGTAATTTTGAGCAACTTTTTGAAAACTTAAAAAAAGGGGCTTTAAATGAGAAAATTGAGTTTCTCATGGCTTTTAGAGGCCCTAAAATCTATAGGAACCTCAAGAATGGCTAAAACCCCTCTAGTGTACATTTTAGGTCATCAGTTGATCAAAATTTTCATCGAATGGTTTAGTAAGGTTTTAAATCTAATTTGGGTGAAACCAAAGGCATTTTATGAATTATAGATGGAAAAGATGGTTCTCCAAAAGGAATTGAAATGAACTCAAACGAAGAAAGTAAAGTTTAGGCATATTGTTGGAATTTTTAAAATTATTATAAAATGCCTTCTCCCTTCTTATATTGGCACACCACCTTCTCCTCTCATTTCCACAAACCTTATTCTATCTCAAACTAGAACCAGAATCTTCTTGAAGAGGCACACAAGGAGAGGAAGAAGGAGGGAGGAAACAAGCTTAAAAAGGGTAAGATTTTGTCACTTTTTCATGTTCTTCCCTTCCTTAAAGTTCTTATCGTCTTTCTCCTCTCTCTTCTCATGGTTTTGATGTCTTGAATGGTGGTGATTTATGATTGTTTTAGTAGAGCAAAGGGAGAGTTTAAAGGAAACTTTGGAAGCCTAAGAAAGCACTTTTGACAAGCTTTAAGATAAGGTACAAAACCATAGCCAAAATTGCTTCTCTTTGATTTTCTCCTTGCATGTATATTTTGGCCAGACCTATGAGGTTATGTAGGGAGTTTGATTTTGGTCCAAACTTGATAAAAATGGAGTTTTGAAGTATGGAGAATCATATAGGACAATTGGAACTCAAAAACAAGCTATAGATAACAAGTTATGGAAAGGGTTTTGATTGCACCTAGAGATCTATAAAGCTTTCTAATGATGATTTAATTTATGTAAGAGCATATTTGAGTGCATAAGAGGCTTAGGAAGCTTCATGGATGCCAATTCCCCTAGAAAAACAAACAAAACTCTATAGGTGCTCTTCCTTGGAGGTGTCTCAACCAAGCTCTATTCCAAGTACCTAGGGAGAGTTTTCTTTAATTCTAAGGTTATGAATGGTCTGATATGAATAATAAACACCAAAGGAACTATTGGTTTGAATTTGGGAACCATATTTTGAAAGTTGGAAGTTTAAGATTCCATTGTGCATAAAGAAGCAACTTAGTGTTTGGCTTCTTAATTTGAGTTTGTAATAACTCTAATAAAGTTAAATGGAGTGTGTGACTTAGATTGAGTAAGAAATTGGAGCTAAGTTGATGAATTGTATGAGTTGCTTCATTATGCTATGATATGGAACCATATGGATGCCATAAGCTAGAATTAGCTTGTATAGAGTTTATGTGAGGATCAAGATAGTTCCATTGATATCTTTGTGTGTTATTTCATGTGTCTAGACTAAGCAAAGCAAACCTCTTCCAAGTGTGTGTGTGAGGCCAAAAGAAGAAGCTGGGGAACCAATGAAGGAAAAGGGGCTTGTTGATTCAAAGTAGATCTTCATCCATTTTTGTATGCATATCTTGGTTGTTTGATTGTCATTAATTACTTGTGTGTGTGTTTGAATCATGAAATATGTCTATTGCCATTGGTTTAATGATTTGATAACATTACGCCTTTTGAATTGCTTTGAAAATGTGAGATGGCTCTTGATGGGTGAGGTGAAGCTAGAAGTTCCTAAGTAAGGGTGAGACAAGGTCAAAAGTCTTAGAGAATGAGTGAGGCTAAGTCAAAAGTCTCTAAAAAGGGTGATGCTAATCCAAAAGTCTCATATAATTGGGTGAAGTTAGACTAAAAGACCTTAGAACTTGTTCTTAACTTTGATGAATGAATATGACTTTGTAAATATATTTATGTTTGATATTTGGAAACATTGTATACGTGCTTGCTTTATTTAACATGATAATATGCCATGCGTATGCTTGAAAGCGTGAATGAGCTTTTGGGATTCTTTGAATCTCACTTTTCCCTATTTTATGTCTAACTTTGTCTAGGGAGCTCTCAATGAGCAAAGAGTAGAGGCCAAGAAGCTTGAATTATGATACTTTGACAATGCTTTAGAATTTTATATAATTTAATGTCAAAGTATGGTTGTATAAGTTATTTATGTAATGTAAACCTTTACTCATGTGTAAAAGTATAATATTATGATGTACATGCCATATTTGGGAGCAAATGTGCAAGAGTATGGATTTTTGACATGTGTGGCTTGTAGAGTATATGTATAAATACAAGTGAGAGAGTAATTTTGAGTTCCATAATGATTTGGACTATATGAGATGGCCAAATATGCTGTAAATCATATGTTGGACTTGGTCAAATGGTCACTTATATTATATAATCCCATTATGGACCATTTGATGCCACCTTGGTACTAAAATAAGTCATATTTTTTCCTTGAACCAAAACTAGACCAAATGATCTAATTTTGGCATGAAATTTGGGAAGAATATAGATCTTATTTAGAAATTTTCATAGAGATAAAGAACACAATTTTTGAACCCCTGTAGAATTTATTATGATTTTTTAAAGTTGGTTGAATTATACAAAAATGCCCTGTCAGTGTTCATTTGGTCAGTTCTATTTTTTTGTGTATTTGAGGGGCCAAATGAACTTCAATACTCATAAAATTTTATAGAAATATATTTTTCATTATAATCTTTTCATAGACACCAAGATCACTCAATTTGGAGTTGTATAGCTTAAGATATGAATTTCCAAAATTTCAAGCTTGTATATGCATGAAAATCTAACAGTGGTACTATTCCATTGTATTTTTTTAGCCCAAATGAATTTGTTTTGATCTAAAATATTTATATCATATAGTTCATGCCGTGAACTTTCCAGAAAGTGCTCATTTGCCCAAATTGAAGTTTTCTAGCTCAAGTTATAAATTTTTAAAGATTGTGACAGAATTATGGATGTATGAGAATGGATGCAACTTGTGATGTTTTGTGATGCATGCCTAAAACCTGAATTCCTTGCTTATTTTTGTGATATTTCTGATTGAGCAAGTATATTAAGTATGGAAATTGAGGTGGGAACTTGAAAGTGATGCATTTATGAAAGATTTTAGAAAAGGAGCCTTTAATGTTAGTTATTGTCACTGCTAAAAGTATTGAATTTATAGAAATGGATGTTATAAGCATAATGTAGTGGAAAACTTGTGCTATCTTCTTATGGTATGACACCTTTCAACTTATGACATGAAGATCGAGCCACTTCTTGATTTTGCCTCATTTGGTATTAGAGCTTTGGTTTACATGGTAGGTTACCTATAATTAATCATCATCTTTTCCTTTTAGCCTTTAGATTTTCTTATTTGTCATATCTTTTCTTTGCCACCCTTTAATACCCAAAAAAAAAAAACTTTCTTCCTTGTTTCCAGATTTGATCTCTAGAGTGCAATATTTGGTTTTTATACTATATGAGCTATTTATTTTGTAATATGAAAAATTTTCTTATCTAGACATTTTGTTTTATTTCTTATCTATTCAACCCTTTTTCATTTGAGTTTTTGGATGATTGATAGGTGTTTCTTAAAGTTCAGAATCTCAACTTTCATGTCGTTTAATAATCGTTCCAATTGGAGTTTTCTACATTCAAATATATTAGGTTTTAGTTAGTAATATTTTCTGACTCTCACAAATTTGATTTGTCTAGTTTGTTTCCTATTTTGTGATTTTGTGAGTTTTTGGTTATTCATCTAATCAAGTTAGAAGAGAAAGGCAAAAAATAAAAAAATAAAAAACAAAAGACAAAAAAAATTGCTAGTTAGATAACTTTTCATTCCATTTGTTTCCTATTTTATCTTATTTCCTTTGATCTTCTATTGTATACTTCCCTATTTTGATTTGCCTTTATTTCCCTTTTTTTTTCTTTCCTTTGTTTGAACTTTCTTATTTTGATCTTGCATTGCTTCCTCATAGTTGAAATTTTCAAAATTGCATTATGTGTGACTCTTTGGGATTTTAAACTTAATCTTGAATTACTAAGTGATTAAATCTTTTCGCTTCACTTTGGAACCCAAGCTTAACCAAATCCTAACCTTAATTATGACTTGTGTGTGACAATCACAACTTTTTAGATCACCCACTTATATACACTTGGTTGAACCAAAAATTGGCAATATTGAATCACTTGATGAGGTTTTAGGTGACATAAGAGTTTAAAATTAATATTGAGAGGTACAAGGCAAAAGTAAGTAAGATTATTACAAAAAAAGGGAGAAAAAAAGGAAAGAGAAAGCAAACACAAGTATAAGTACTATATCTTAAATGGGTGAAACACATGAGGGAGTATTTGTGAGGTCCTATACTTTTATTGCTTTCTTTCATTTTTTTATTAACATGGTAGATAATCGAGAAAAAGGAATTGCTTAAAAAAGCAATAATAATAGTCACAATTCATTCAGGGTAGCCATTGCAAATGAAAACACTAGTGAGTTATTTTGAGAGGATGCTTGATAAGAAGCTAGAGAAACTCCATGAACACTTAGATTGAGTGAAGAGTAAAACTTATAGTCAAAGGACTACTCAAACTAACTAATGACAAGTTCAAGCTGCATGCCTACAACACCGTGAATATGTGGAAGACATGGAGAGCCATGATAAAGATTATGAAAGGGAGGAGATTCAGCCAAGAAGAAGGCCACTTAACCTATAAAGAGGACCACTGAGGAGGCCTAGAGATGAAGAAGTAGGACTTAGGGGATTCAAAGTTAAAATTCCTTCCTTTCAAGGCAAGAGCGATATGAAAACATACTTGAAGTGGGAGATGCATATAGTGCAAATTTTTTCATGCCATAACTACTTCAAAGGTAAGAAGGTCAAAATTATTGCTCTTGAGTTTAATGATTATGCCTTTTATTTGGTGGGACTAGGTGCAGAAGGAATGGATTAGAAATGAAGAGCGCCCTATCTCAACATGGGAGGGGATGAAGGCTATCATGAGGAGGTGATTTATTCCATCCTATTTTTGAACCTCACTTAAGGATCTAAGAGTGTGGATGAGTAATACAAGGAGATGCAAATAGCCTTGATTAGAGCTAATATAGAGGAGGATCCAAAAGCAACAATGGCTTGCTTCTTAAATGGGCTCAACCGTGACATAGCTGATATTATAAAGATGTACCACTATGTGGAAGTCCATGACTTGGTCTATCAAATTGCCAAGGTGGAGAAACAACTTAATAGGAAAAATGTTGAAAAGAAGAACTCTAATTCAAGTTCTTTCAACTCATGGAGGAAGAATTCAAAGAATGATATTTGCTCTTCTTCAAATTCAAAGGAGAATGAATTTAAGAAAAGGGAAAAACTGGTTGCCCCACCTAAGAAGATTCAAAGTGGACCTAGTTCTTCAAGAAATTGAGACATAAGATGCTTTAAGTGCCAAGGGCAAGGACACATCTCTAGTGAATGTCCTAACAAGTGAACCATAATTATCAACAACCATGGTGAGTGAGAAACTAAAGGAGAAACTACTAAAGAAGAAGAAAAGCTATTCATGGAGAATAAAGATGGAGAATATATGGAAGAAGGAGAACTCTGTGTGTCTAAAGGAGCCCTTAGTGCCCAGATGTTGGCGAAAGAAAATGAGCAAAGGGAGAACTTATTCCATACTTGCTGCTAAATCCAAGGGAAAATATATGGTGTAATCGTAGATGGAGGAAGTTGTTACTATGTGGCAAGTATTGAACTAGTAGAGAAGTTGAACTTATCTACCTTTAATCATCAATGGCTATACAAGCTTCAATGGCTCAATGAATATGGGGAGTTGAGGGTAACAAAACAAGTAAAGGTAATGTTTTCTATTGGTAAGTATAAAGATGAAGTACTCTATGATGTTGTACCAATGAAAGCTTACCATCTTTTGTGAGGTAGGCCTTAGTAGTATGATGGGTGTAATAGCATAATTTTGTAGCTCATCTCATACCTTTAAATGACTCAATTCCATGAATCATATAAGTTTCTAATGAAAAAAGCAATAAAAGATTATTTTTGCATTGCGTCGTATATAAAAATTCCATTCGGTGTCATGTGGACCACATGAGCTCATACATCATAGTATCATATTTAATTACATGGATACAACTCATTTGCATCATGAAATGTGGCCTACAACTCATGGAACTCGATGGAATGCATGAAATATACATATATAATTTTGGCCAGCTTTGTCCTCACTTTTGTCACAACTTTGAAAAATCATAACTAATTTTAGAAAAATTGAAATCTTGGATTCTTGGTCATTATAGAAATTTAAAGATGTCTACATCATATTAAAAATATGTCTAGACTATAACATCTATCACAGAGGACATTTGACATTCAAAAAGGTCTAGAGGTCAAACTATCCACTGGTGCTATCACAGATTTCTGCAGCAAACTTTGAAAATGTCCAATTAATTCCACAAAAGTCCAATCCATGCAAATGATACCAATATGGAAAGCTGTGGATATTATCTGGAGGGGGAAAATAACTCCAGATCATCTTAGTCACGTCTAGACCT
Source organism: Erythrophleum ivorense (assembly GCA_026724425.1). Classification (NCBI taxonomy): domain Eukaryota; kingdom Viridiplantae; phylum Streptophyta; class Magnoliopsida; order Fabales; family Fabaceae; genus Erythrophleum; species Erythrophleum ivorense. The sequence goes on along the minus strand of JAIUCV010000428.1, from coordinate 33,236 downwards.
TGAAATCCAATCAAAAAGTAATTGAGGTCGGGTGAAGTTCCTAATACTGGACAGAATCTTTAAAAATTTATATCTCCCTCTCTAAACCTCCAAATGAGATGCTTCTAGTTGTCACAAGTCACTGGGAATGTCTAGTTTCTTTGTATATAATTCCATGGCAATTGGACATCATTTGAGCCCTGTGTGATAGATTTCATTTTCAGACCTAAGTGAATAGTGACATGACCAAAACCAGAAAATTTTTCAACTTTAAAAATTCATCAAATATTATGTGGATCTCCGAAAATTATGTTCTTTAACTTTCCAAAAATCTCTCAACAAACTCTAATCACATGCCAAATCTCAGATCAAGAAGAGCTCATTTAGACAAAAAGTGACATAGGGCTCTATTATGGTCAATTTTGGTTCCATATAGGATACCAAAATATCCAAATGATTTTTCTTGGGGTTTGGCACTTCTTGGGCAAGTTTAAAAGCATAATTAAGACTTATGTAAGCCACTTAAATGGTCCCAAACTCCATGCATCTCATTTTGGCCATCTCATCTACACTTATACACAATTTCATAATGTCATCCAAGAAGCTCATTTGCCAAAACATGTTCAAATCATATTCTAATGGTCACATAACCTATTTTCTCATTCATATATGACATAATATCATAATTATATGTGTTCATCACATCATGATACATATACATCCATGGGTTACATTATTTGCCAATTGTATGGTTTCAAAGTAACGAAATTCAAGTACTTTGTTGTCATTCTCCCATCCTCAAGGTGGTTGGCTTCCATTATTTTGCTCTCTTGGTCCACCTAGTATGTTAGGACATTGGAGAGGAGGGAATGAGATTCAAAGAATCTCAATAGCTCATCTCCTATTCAATCATATATAATGGATGCAAATAATTCTCATAAATGCACGTATGGTTATGTTGACATGTGCAAACATTCAAGAGATATTTTCATCATTTGAGAAAGTCATACATAGCATATAAAGGCTTACAAAGCAAGTGGATTGGCCTCACTCAATTTCTTGTGGATATTGGATTTGCCTCACCCATTCTTTAAGACATTCTTAGACTCAACCATACTTTTGGGAGTCCATCTTGCTTTTGGGAGACTCTTTGCTTTGTTTCAACATATTTTAAGGGTTCTTGGCTCATCCTCACTATGGCTAAGGGTTCTTAGCCTCACCACACTCAAGTAAACCCAAGCACACGTCATAAACATCATATAAAATATAATATGTCATCATAAAACCATGGCATATGAAATCATGCTATTATACTTTTCATGACTTGAAAATACACATACACACATTCTAAGACAAACTAAGCACACATCCATGTATGAGAGAAGGTAGAGAGAGCTACCTTAGAAGCAATTACGCACTTTTTCCCTTGAATCTCCTTTCCTTGCTTTGGCCACACACACACAAAAGTGTGGGAAAGATTTCTTTTGGCTTAGATACAATTCATGGAAGCTAATTAATTTCATGAACTCAATTCTAAGGCCACACACTCACTTAGACACTAGCTTGGTCTATAACTTCATTATGGTTCCATAATTGCACCTAATGAAGCAACAACTCTCAAATAAATTCTAAGCTCCATTCTTTCTTTTCAAATATGATTCTTGACTTTTTTTAAATCTCTTGGAGTCATCACATAATCAAAACTAAGAGCCTAGCTACATGTTGCTCCTTTAGGTCATAATATGGAACATAAAGTACCAACTCACTTTCTATAGGTTGTAATTTTTTCCCAAGGCCTCCCTTCATTTTCATTCATCATATATTACTCAAGAATGGGCTTAGAAAAATTTAAAACTCTCCTTAACTACACAAACCCCTTTAGGCCGAGGCTATGGAGGAAATGGGGTTTCTTGGAGCTTGCTTTGTTTTCTCAAAGGAGGATGCATGTGGGGAGCCTCTTAGGGATCTTAGGAGCTCATTTAAACTCTTATTTAGGCCTAGGAATCATTATGCAAAATCAGATTTTATAAGGTTCAATTGAAACCTTAGAAATTGCATCTTGAAATCTAATGAGTTTTTGTTAATTCCCTTTGCATATTCTTAATCTCCACACTCTTTTTCCTTAGATTCATCCTTAGTTTTGCCTAAAAATTAAGTCTTCCTAGGGTTTCTCATGTTAGGCAAAATGGAGGAGGAGAGGAACCAAAGGTAGCAATCATAGAAAGAGAAATTACCTAGTTTTCTTGCTTTTTCTCACTTGGATCTTGCTTTCTCCAAGCTCCTCTCTTCAAATCCGAAATTTCTCCATAATATCTCCCTTAAAACAGATTTAAAAACTTCATTTTAATCAAAGAAAACAAAGGAGAATGGAGGAGAGGAGGTTTGGATGGAAGAAAGCATAGAAAACTACTAAGAATCTATACCTTTTTCTTGATTTTTCTCCTCCTTTTCTTCCCCTTCTTGTGAGCCTAAGGGAGCATATCATATTCTATATTTTGGGCAGAAATTTCGTGCTTAAGAAGATGGGAAAAGAAAGGAGAAGTGTGTGGGAGCTTCTAGAAACACACTTTTTCAAAAATTTCCATTTTATCCTTCCGTAATGGCAATTTTGTTTCGGCTTCGTTTTAGTTCCTTTTTGAGAACTTTCTTTTTTATTATAAAATTTAGGTTCCCAATTTAATAAAATGTTTTTGGAATTACTCAATTTGGAGCTAAAACTTTACCAAACGAATTAGTCAAAGTTCGATCAATCGACGTTGAAAAATATCCACCAGAGGGGATTTAACTGTCCTGAGGCTTCCCATGGTTATCAGGGCCTTTGAGAACCTTGGACAACTCAAAAATTTTATTTAAAAAGCTCTCTTATATGTTTTTCCAAAAGTTGCACTTATTTACGAAAATACAATAATATTTCGTCAGTTTTTTGTAAGAAATTGTTTCTTCATTCTAGCTCCATTTTTCTTTTCGTTTGAGCCTGAGATTCTCATTTTTAGGAGTCTAGAATAATTTCTAAATTTTTTGGGACCTTAACTATATCATTTCAGGGGACTTTCTTTTGTGTCCGGTGAATTTTGTTTGTAGATGGAGAAATCGTACGTTATGTTTCTCACGTTCTCTCTCGTTTTCTGAACCAGATGTTACAATAGGCATGTTGCATATGAAGGTTTTATAAACTGTTATTCTTTTGTACTTATAGGGGAACCTATAACCCTTCTTCCTATGTCACCAAAGCAAGTATTAGATGATCAAATCAAGAGGGAAAAGAAAAAAGAAAGTGAGAGAGTAAAGGTGTCTAAAAAGGAAGATAGTGAAAATTAAAGAAGAAAAGAGAGTAAGCCAAAAGGAAAGAGAGAAAAGAAAGATAAATCTAAGGGTAACAGAGAAAACAAAGGAAAAAGAGAGAAAAGTTTATTAGTGGTAAGAAAGAGTAAAATCAAGCAAGCTTTCTTTTCTCAGTAAAACCTCATAGTATTTATTTACAAAGAAGTTACATTAAACATTAACAATTTTACCTCTACTTTGCCTAGTGTTATTATGTCTTTATTGTAGGAATATGAAGATGTCTTTCGTAAAGAGATACCACTTGAATTGCCACCAATTAGAGGGATAGAACATTAAATTGATTTTATACCTGGAGCACCTATGCCTAACCACTCAGCATATTGCACCAATCTTGAAAAGGCTAAGGAGATTCAAAGACAAGTGCAAGAGCTACTGAATGAGGGATATGTGAGGGAAAGCCTAAGCCCGTGTGTGGTATTATTGTTGCTTGTGCCTAAGAAAGATGGCACATGGAGGATGTATGTTAATTGTAGAGCCATCAATAATATAATAGTGAGATATCATCATCCTATCTCTAGGTTAGATGATATGCTAGATAAATTAAATGGCTCTATTATTTTCTTTAAAATTGATTTAAAAAGTAGCTACCATTAGATTAGTATGAAAGATGGAGATGAGTGGAGAACTGCATTTAAGACTAAACATGGACTTTATGAATGGTTAGTTATGCCTTTTGGTCTCGTTAGAACATTTGTGAGGTTAATGATCTCTTGCATGCTTTCATAGGTGAGTTTGTGGTAGTTTACTTTGATGATATTTTTGTGTATAGTAGGATTTTATGTGAACATATAGATCACTTAAGAAAAGTCCTAAAAGTTCTAAGAGAAGAAAAATTATTCGACAGTTTAAATAAGTGTGATTTTTGCACTAACAGAGTTATTTTTCTTGGTTTTGTTGTGAGTGCCGAGGGGATTAAGGTGGATGAAGAAAAGATCAAAGCCATTCGTGATTGGCTGACCCCTATCACTATTGGACACATGAGGAGCTTCCATGGACTTGCAAGCTTTTATAGAAGGATTGTAAAGGGCTTTAGCACATTTGTAGCCCAATTGAATGAGTTGACAAAGAAGAATGTTCTATTCAAGTAGGAAGAAGCTCAAGAGAAAGTTTTCCAAACTCTCAAGTAGAAGCTCACCCATGCACCTTTACTAGCACTTCCAAACTTTGATAAGATTTTTGAAGTAGAATGTGATGCAAGTGGAATTGGCATAAGAGATGTACTTATTCAAAAAGGTAAGCCTATTGCATATTTTAGTGAAAAGCTAAGTGGTCTTACTCTTAACTATCCTACATATGATAAGAAATTATATGCTTTACTTAGAGTGTTGGAAACTCGGCAACATTATTTGTGTCCTAAGGAATTTGTCATACATTCTGATCATGAGGTAAGGAGAGCCAAAGACATGCTAGGTGGGTTAAATTCATTGAATCTTTTGCGTATGTGATTAAGCATAAGAAAGGTAAGGAAAATATTATTGCTGATGCACTTTCATGTAGGTATGTTTTTCTTTCCATGTTAGATTCTAAAGTTCTTGGTTTTACATTCTTTAAAGAATTATATACTAATGATGTTGACTTTGGTAGAGCTTTTAGCCATTGCAAGTCTGGACTTGGTTGGGACAAATTTTACCTGTATAATAGATTCTTATTTTGTGTTGATAAGCTTTGTATTCTTAATCGTTCTGTGCGTATGTTATTGGTCAAGGAAGTGCATTAAGGTGGTTTAATAGGACATTTTAGCTTTGCTAAAATATTTGATGTCTTGACTGAGCATTTTTATTAGCCTAGGATGCATAGGGATGTTGAATGATTTGTAGGTAGATGTATTGTATGTCATAAAGCTAAGTCTTGTATACTCCCCTCCTTATTCCTAATGTACCTTGGGAAGATGTTTCTATGGACTTTATTATGGGATCACCTAGGTCTAAGAGGGGGAGCGACTCCATTTTTGTTGTTGTGGATAGATTTTTTAAAATGGCATACTTTATTGCATGTCACAAGGTTGCTGATGCTTCTAACATTGCTAATTTGTTCTTTTAAGAAGTTGTATGGCTTCATGGGATACCAAGGACTATAGTGTCAAATTAGGATGCTAAGTGCCTAAGCTACTTTTGGAAAATTTTGTGGAGCATGCTTGGAACTAAATTGTTATTTTTTACTACTTGCTACCTACAAACTAATAGACAAATTGAGATTATGAATAAGACACTTTCTTTTTTGTTATAGACAGTTGTTATGAAGTACTTGAAGAATTGGAAGGAGTGTCTATTGCACGTTGAATTTGCTTACAATAAGGCTATTCATTCCACTACTAAATATTCACCCTTTGAGATTATATATCATTTTAATCCTTTTATACCCATTGACTTAACTCTTTTGCCTTTACAGGAAAGAGTCAATATAGATGGGAAGAAGTATGTTGAGTGTGTTAAGAAAATTCATGAAAGGGCTAAACAAAACATTAGGAGGATGACTCAACAATATGTAGACTATACTAACAAGGGATGAAAGGAGATTGTATTTAAGCCATGAGACTTAGTTTGGCTGCACCTAAAAAAAAAAGAGATTTCTTAACAAAAGAAAGTCCAAACTTATACCTTTAAGAGATGGACCTTTTTGAGTGCTAGAAAGGATAAATAATAATGCTTACAAAATTGATTTATTAGGTGAGTATGGTATAAGTGCTACTTTCAATGTTTCTAATCTTTCCCCTTATTTTGGTGCAGATTTTGAAGAGTCGAGGATGACTCCTTTTCTGGAGGGGGAGGATGATATAAACTAGGCTCATGTGGAGAAGGATGTTAATGTAAATTATGGGACAAAATTAGTTAGCTCAAAAGAACAAGTTAATTCAAAATGTTCAAATGATCCTTTGTATCTCCCAATTGGACTTAAAGAAGTATTGAGTGGATTTGTTCAAAAGACTTGGACCAAAGAAAAATTTGACAAATCTAATTCAAGTATCAATAAGGACATTCTTAATATTATTTAGGCTAAGGATGACGTTGCTAGAGCTATTTTGAATTAGAACATTATGAATTAAAGAGTTTAGACTAAGGGTTATGCATAGATTGATTCATTTGGGCCCAAATAATACTAGTATGGGCTAAATGTAATATTTGGCTCTCTGAAAATAAGAGAAAATGTGAAAACGTAATGTATGGTTTCTCCATAAATGAACAAAATTTAACATATATAAAAGCAAGTCTCCCGAAATGACTTAGTTAAGGTCCCAAAAAATTTAAGTAACATTTAAGACTCATAAAAATGAGAATCCCAGGCTCAGATAGAAAGAAAAATAGAGTTAGGTTAGTGAAACAATTTAAGATGAAAACTAACAAAACAAAATGGAATTTCTATAAATAAGTGTAACTTTTGAAAAAACACATTGGAGGGCTTTTTAAATGGGAAATTTGAGTTGCCCAAGATTTTCAGAGGCCTTAAAAACTATGAGAAGCTTGGGACTGGTAAAACCCCTTTGGTGTATGTTTTCTAACGTCGATGAGCGCAAACTTTGATGAATTTGTTTGATAAGATTTTAGCTCCAAAATAGTGATTCCAAAGGCATTTTATTAAATTGGGAACCTAAATTTTATAATAGAAAAAATAGTTCTAAAAAAGGAGCTAAAACTAAGTCAAAATGAAATTGCCATTACGAAAAGATGAAATTGAAATTTTTGAAAAAGTATGCTTCTGGAAGCTCCCACACATTTCTCCCTTTTTCTCCCACCTTTTTAAGCACAACTTCCTCTACCTAAATTATAGAAAAACAGCAGCTCCTTGAGGCTCACTAAGAGAGGAAGAAAAGGAGGAAGAAAAAGGCAAGAAAGGTATGAAAATCTTGGTTTTTCAAGCACTTTCCTTCACCAAACTCCTTTTCCTCCTTCTCTTCTTCCTTTCCATGGTTTTGTTGAGGTTTTTTTTGTTGATTTGGGGTTAGAACAAGAGGGGAAGATTCGGATTTGAAGAGAGGAGGCCAAGGAAAGTGAGAAACAGGCAAGAAAAGCCATGGAAACATGGTAAAATCTTCATCCTATGGTAGCTACTCCTTCCCCCTTCTTTTCCTTATTTCACCCCATATATGTAGCTATAAGAGGGCTTGAATTTTGGATAGAATCAAGGATGAATTCTATGAATTTAAGGGAGGAGAGTAAGAATATGCAAAGAAATCCAAGTAAAAGCCATTGATTTTCAAGATAGCAAACCTAGGGTTTCATGAGCTCCCTTAAAAATATGATTTGATGCAATTATTCCTAAGCCTAAATGAATGTTTAGATGAGCTCTTGAGATCCCTAGAAGGCTCCTCATATGCATCTTCTATTAAAAGAATGAAGCAAACTCACTTGATGTTCATGTAATGTATAGTTTCAGCCTAGGTTAGATGAAGCACCAAGGAGTAGTTTTAATTTGTTTCAAGCTTAGTTTTGAGTCATGTATGATGGAAGAGGATGAGAAGAAGCCTTGGAAAAATTTTAAAAGCCATGGATAGTGAGATGGTATTATAGGTTCCATATTATGGCTTAAATAAGCAACACCTAACTAGGCTTTTTGATTTGATTGTGTGATGACTCCAAGAGGTTTCAATGGAGTCAAGAATCATAAATGAATGGAGAGAATGGAACCAAGATGATATTTTCTTAAGATTACTTCATTAAGTGCATTATGGAATCATTAAAGAGCTTTATAAGTCACCTAACTTTTTTAGTGAATGTGTGACTTTAGAATGTGATTCAAGAGTGTAATTAGCTTCCATATGATGTGTCTAGGCCAAGAGAACTGATCTCCACCTTTTTGGGTGTGTGAGGTTAAAGGAAATGACTTAAGGCTTAAGGAAAAAGTGTGTAAATGTAAGTAAGGTAGCTTTCTCCACCTTCTCTCATACATGAATGTGTGTTTATATTGTCTTTGGATGTGTGTATATATGTTTTAAGTTATGAAAAATATTTTAGTATGAGCTTTTATTCTATGGCACCATGATAATTTTTTATGCATGAAAATGATATTTTATATGCTTACCTTGGTTTTCTTGAATGTGGAGAAGCCAAGAACCCTCTAGCCATGATGAGGATGAGCCAAGAACTCTTAAACTTGGTTGAGACAAAGTAAAGAGTCTCCTAAGAGTGAGGTTGACTCTTAAGAGTAAGGTTGAGTCAAAAACCTCTTAAAGAAAATAGGTGAGACAAATCCAAAATCTACAAGTGAATGGATGAGGCTAATCCACTTACTTGGCTAGCCTATGTATGCTATGTATGACTTGTTCAAATGCTAAGGATGTCTCTTGAATGCTCACATGTTTCAATATGTCCATGCATACATTTTCAAGGCTTGTATTGCATACTTTATGTGTGATTGAAAGGGAGATAAGCTATTAGGATTCTTTGAATCTCATCCCCTCCTCTCCAATGTCTTAACATGCTAGGTGAATTATTTAAGCAAGGTATTGGAAGCCATCAAGCCAAGAAGAAGAAGATTGATATCAAAATGCATGAAAAGGCCTAGGTTTGTTTCTTTTATAGCCATATACATGGCATATGACATAATCCCTTGATGAAATGGTTATGTAATTATATAAACATGTGTAAATACCCAAATGTATGATGTATGAATGAAATTTGATGCCAAATGTATGAGATAACATAAATTGGGTATTGGATGACTAAAGCTAGCATGTGTAATCTTGTGTATATCATGGGGTGGATGAGTGAGTTTAAGAAATCTGGGTTTGTGCACCTTTAAGCAAGTTTGCAATGTCATTTTGGCACATCCCCACGTGCTTAAGTGAGCACAGAAACTTGGGAAGCAAAATTAGACACTTTGATGCTTGTAGAGACCATAAAAATGACCAAACCGGAACCCTATGGCACAAACTAACCAAATGGATGAATCTTCCCATGAAATTTGGTAGACATGTAGAACTTATTGAGAGCCTTTTGGGAAGCTAAACTTCAGAAAAATTGGAGCTCTACAGAATTAATTATGAATTTTCAAAGTTGGGATTTTTCTGCTGTTCTGGTGCATATATTGTTTGTGGTTACTTTTGTGTTCTATATCATCCAATAGTCAAATAGTGTCCAATACTTGTAAAATTTTACAAGAATAAACTAGAGGTTATAAGATTTTTATGGCCACCAAGATCACCTCAGTTGGAGGCCAGAGCAGAGAGTTATGAATTTTTGAAGTTTAATGTCAGTACTAGTAATGCTACTTGACCTCTAATACTATTCCATCATAATTCAGTTCTTCTCAGAATGACTGAATTTTTATGATTTGGATTTTTTTAGAATTAGTTATGAATTTCCAAAGTCTATGACAGTAGCCTAGATTTGGTTATGAATTTCCAAAGTCTAGAATGGTAAAGAATGTATGCTTTAATTTTTTTAGAATTAGTTATGATCTTTCAAATTTTGTGATAGAAAACATAAAATTCTGGCTGAGGCTACACTGATATTTTGTGTGTTTCTTTCACTTGCACGAGTTTTAGGCCACTTTTGGTGATAGAATTAAGTTGTATCTATGTAATTAAATATGAGAATGTGATACTTGAGCTCACATGGTCTACGGGACATTGAATGAAAAATTTTACCTATGACGAAATGCAACTTTATTCATGAATTCCAGTGCCATTATGTTGCTTCCCATAGAACTAGTATGAGATAAGGCATGGAAATTGCATGAGTTAAGTCTTAAAGTTATGATGTTACACTAAATATGCTAACTTCTAGAAGCCTTATGTATTTGATGAAAATTAAAATTAATTAGGCAGATTTTCTTTCCTTTTTGTTTTTTTTAAAAAGATAAGATTATTTTGTATTCTTAATTTCTAGGTCATTCAATTAAGATTATTGTAATAATCTTACTTTTTAATTATCGTGATTAGGCTAAATTACATGGTTAATGATTGTAAATCAAGGTTTAAAATCATTACAATTAATTAGATTGGGAAAAAGTCAGGAAATTTGAACCTTAATATATTTGACAATTCATGATGCAATGTGACAAATACATAAAAAACGAGTATTCTCATTATGCAAATCCAACCTTACAAGGTTTCCAAACCCATGTGCTATCAAGCCATACAATAGGCTTCCATTAATTTGTCCTTGCCACTAAGAGATTTGGTCCCTAAAAATGTTAGCTTGTAATCGGAGTGAGATACACAATCTCAATATCAAGAGGCAAATTCCATATATATATGTGCAAATTAATTAACATAATGCATTTTCATATCGTCAAATGCTAGAATCATTAATTTAATTAGCAAAGGAACTAGTTAAGTTACAAGTGACTACTGTCTCATATCAGCAATCACATTAAACATGTTAAAGGCCAATAACACCAGGAGAGGCCCGTCCACGGTACCCACTCTCTAATGAGCACAACTTAGGCTTAGTGTATTCAAGGGTTTAATCATAACTTGGTGCCCAATTGAAGCATGATGCACAGGTGGCAGCCGTACCACAGTTCTACCATGGACTCATAAGGTCCAATCATAACAATAATCAAGTAGCTTAACAATCATTTAGTATTTCAAAATCATACATGTATAGCAAAATATCATATTAAAATGAACATAGATATGAAATTAGGAAATTAACCCTGGTTACCTCAATGAAGCCAATTACTTTTCCTTTAGCTACCACCATGATCCAAAGCACACCAAGCCTAAGATAAGCATAGTTATCATTATTTAACTATTATTAGCAAAAAATTTTCCCTATCCACTGATTAATTTTAACAAGAATTCATTGAGAATTACTTACCTAAACTTTCTAAGGGTCTATTGCACCAATTCAAGGTTAAGACATCAAAACTCAATGGTTTACTCCCACTCCTCCATTTTTACACATGTACAAGGCATGCACCAAAAGTTAATCCAAAAGATGGAAATTCAGCATATACACCTCGTAAGAGAAGGGAAAACACTTACCTATACATCTAAGAGGTCAAATGGATTGGGTTGAGCCTTAACTACCAAGAACACACCATGGGACATTCCAAAATTTGAATTTGAGTCATCAATCCCAAAAACTTCAATGTTTCGCATTCATCACCTTGTAATGTCGCATAATAGCAGAACCCATTATGAAAATCAATCCTTGGGGACATTTTCCAGCAAAATAATACACAAAATAGAAGGGAAATGATTATCCAATCATCCTTCTAACTTCTAACTCTAAAGATCTTGCAATAATCATCCAAAGACCAGATTCCCTATTAAGAAGAGAAGAAAATTCCCTAAATGACAAATCAATTAGACCAAAATGTAGAGGAAGAAGAGAGGATCAACTTATGTATAACTCTAGCTAAATCTCCTCTTAAACTTGCTAATTGGAGCCTATAAGGTGAAGAACCTAGCACCCTTTTCATATGTGCGAATTTTTTCCCTTATTTTATAGAACTTTATGTTTTTAACACAAAAAAAAAAATGCAAATTGGCTCTCTAGGGTTTTAGTGTAGGTGGGCTAGTCTAATGAGCCCTCTGTTTCAAGTGGGTTGATGCTTAACAAGTTGGGCTAAGCTATATAGGTTAATTGAGTTCAAAATAGGTTGGGCTTCCATAAGAGTAGAGTTGGGTCATATTAAGATGAAGTTGGGCCTCTAATAAGAATAAGAATGGGATTTTAATAATGTTCTTGGCACACAAATTAATCATGGGCCCAAATCATATTTAAATCCATAAAAATTATTTTACTTTCCCCAAATGATCCAATTAATAATTATTATGTTAGGATACTCAAATTTGCCATTTTCCTTAAGATTCCTATCTTCTTTGGTGCTCTCTTGATGCATAGCTTCGGCCTAGGGAGGATGAAGTACTAAGAGGTAGTTTTAATTTATTCCAAACTTGTTTTTGTGTCATATATGATGGGAGAGGATGAGAGGGAGCCTTGAAAAAATTTTAGAAGTCAAGGATAATGAGATATAGCTTTAAGTTACATATTATGACTTAAAGAAGCAACATCTAGCTAGGCTCCTTAAATTAATTGTGTGATGACTCCAAGAGGCTTAAAATGAGTCAATAATCATGGAGAGATGGAAAGAATGGAGCTAAGATCATGTTTTCCCAAGGTTTCTTCATTAGGTTCATTGTGGAACCATAAATGAGCCATAAGAACAATTTAGCTTTTGAAATGAATGTGTAGCTTTAGAAATTGTTCCAAGAGTGTAATTAGCTTCCATATCATGTGTCTAGGCCAAAGGAACTAAGTTCCACCTTCTTGTGAGTGTGTGGCCGAGGGAGAGGAACCAAGTTCAAGGAACAAAGTGTGTTGTTGTAACAAAGGTAACTCTCTCTTCTTTTTCTCAAGCATTAGTAGATGTTTGTCGTGTCTTTGAATGTGTATGTGTATGTTTTATGTATGAACCTAGGAACAGATAAGGCAAATGATTAAAGAAAAGGGAAGGATTTGAGAGTTAGTGATTGATTAAGGCTTATAACTCCACAAGGTAGCTATCTCTTCCTATCTTGCTTGCATTTGAATGTTTAAATGAGTTGATATGCTTGTATGCTTGTTTACTTAATGATTTCATGAGCTATGTTTTGTATTGGCAGCTATCTTGAGTTTTATGCTTTTGGCTCTTAGCTCCTTGTGGTATGGAATTGAGTGTAATAGCTTTTCCTTAGGCTTAGGTTGAGTTTGGTTGAACCTTGTTTTGATGCCATAGCTTGATGAAAATGAAAGTTTTATGTTAAATGCCATGTTTGAGCTATATGATGTATATGAGTGGCATGCTTGCATTTTCTCATGACATTATTTGTATGCAATGATATGGATTGAGATTTTTTATTGAGATTCTTCCAAGAATCTCATTCTATGTGTCTCCTACTAACCATTATAGGTCTATCTAGCAAAGAGAAGGATATTGAGAAGAGTTAGGACTTAGGAATGGCATACTAGAAGTCTTTGATGTAAAGAATGCATTTGTTGTTATATGAGTTATCTATTATGCATGACACAAATATGTATGGATAAGCTTTGTATTATCTTAAGAACATAGATGTATGATGATTTATTGCATTATGTGGTAAATTGGACATAGTTTGCATTTTAGAGGCCATGGAGTGACATATGTATACATGGATGTGAAATGGTCAATTTTTTATGCAAATCATATTTGATGCAATGGATCTTATGGAAATGAAGTATGAATGGATTAAAACTTGCTCAATAGAAGGGATTGCACATTGGAGGCTAATTGGACTACTTTAGTACAAAATTTTAGTCCAAATGAGCCATAAATTGCACCATTACTTTTGATAGCACAAATGACCTAGTTTGGGGCTAAAATTTGGTGAGCATTTAGATAATTTATAGATTTTTCTAGCAAGGCAAAAGATGGAAATTTTTTAAGCTCTACAAAATATTTTATGAATTTTTGAATCTAGCCTAAATTTTTTAAACTGTGCAGTTACTGTAACTACTGATATAGTTGGGGTTTTTTGAACTTTTTTAGGCTAATGAATTCATTTTCACTTAAAATTTTTATAGTATAAAGTTTACATTATAAGCTTTTCGTAGACACTTAATTTGCATAAATAAGAGCTATATAGCCAAAGTTATACATTTTTTAAATTAAGGCTCTTTTATGTCAAAATGACCAAAATGTGCCATATAACTCCCATACCAAACGGATATCATATCTTGGTTTCATTGATCAAAACAAACTTGTCTGTGGTGGCCATGAGTGAAAAAGAAAAAGAATTTAAAATTTGACCTCTATAGATCAAATTAATGTATTAAACGAGCTAAAATGACTGCTAAAAGTTTAATTGTGGTTATAAATTTATGGCCTTAAGAATTGAATGATATGAATTTGATTGTATTAAGTATATTATGACATTTCCATCCAAAAACCCAAGTTAAGTCGCAGCATGAATTTCTGAGTCACGGTGTGAAACCGCCAATTTAGCTATAAAAAAAGTGGTTCCCAACATGTTAGTGAGTAATAATGACTAGTATCGCTACATATATGAGTTTTTATGCTATTTGGATACATTTTAAATGGGATGGAATTGTTAGTGAGAATTTTATTTTTTCTATGAACATAAATCCTCCTGCATACCTTGTAATATCCTATAATTTGGTAACTAAAATAGTTCTTGAATAGTGAAATAAATTATTTAAAATGAGGTCATAAGGTAAAAGAAAGGTAGTCAAGGATAAAAAAGAATTGAAATTAGAATTGCTATATTAATGAAAAAGGACCTTAGAGTAAAATGAATTGAAGTAAATTAAGGGTAGAATACTAATTAGAGTATCTAGAAATAAGATTAAGAAATTAAGAATGGCCCAAAATTAGAGCAAAAAATGATAAATAGAATGAACTAAAATCATAGTACCAAAATCATAATTTTGGGCACAATTTTAGAAACTTAAATGAAAAAGTTTTAACTGGTAAAATTGAGCTCACTATGACTTTTAGAGATTTTAAAAACTATAGGAACTGTTAGAATAGCTAAAACCTTTTCATTGTACGAATTAAGATATTGCTTAATCAAAACTTTGATAAAGTAATTTCAGATTATTTTAATTGAAAAAAATTTAAAATAAATTTTTTTAATAAACTAGAGAATCTTAATCTTATGATGGAAAAGGCAATTCTAAAAAAAGGCAATCTTACGGCACATAACAGGAATTTTTTAATTTGTTATAAATCACCTCCTTTCTTTCTTATATATACCATGCCACTTCTAGCACCTTCATTGTAACCCCATAATTATATAGCTCATCTCATTCCTTATCTAAGCTCATTTCCAAGAATTTCACAAGTTTCCAAGGAAAGAGCAATAAAAATAATGAATAAATTTGTACCACATAAGGGATGAATTTTTCATTTGGTGTCTTGTGGACCATATAAACTCATTCAACACATTCTCATATTTAATTACACTAATACAACTCAAAACCATCCAAGGAAGTGGGCTAGAACTTGTGTAAGTGAAAGAAACACATAAAATTCCATAGTGTAGCCTCGGCCAGAATAGCATGCTTTTTGTCACAAATTTAAAAAAATCATAACTAATTCTAGAAAAATAGAAATTGTGCATTCTTTACCATTTTGGAAAGCCACAGATGTCTGATTTATGAAAAAAATAGTTTCGGGTCATAAGGTATCAAGTAGAAGATGTTTGACATTCAAAAAGCACCCAAGGTCTTAGCTGTCTGGGCTGCTATCATAGTTTACTATCATAAATTTTGGAAATTCATAACTAATTCTAGAAAAATCCAAATCATACAATTTGGTCAATCCAAGAAGCTATAGATGTTAATCCTGAGGGAAAAATATCCCTAGATCACACCAAGTCCATCTGGGAACTGAATTATGATGGAATAGTACTGGAGGTGAAGTGGCGTTATTAGTACTAACATTAGATATCAAAAATTCATAACTCTCTGCTCAGACCTCCAAATGAAGTGATCTTGGTGGCCATAGAAATTTGATAACCTCTAGTTTATGTTTGTAAAATTTCACAAGTATTGGACACCATTTGACCCTTGGATGACACATAACACAAAACTGACTATATGGACAGTACATGCATTAGAATAGCAGAAAAATCCCAACTTTGAAAATTCATAATTAATTCTGTAGAGCTTTGATTTTTCTGCAATTTAGCTTCCCAAAAAATTCTCAATGAACTCTACGTATTTGCCAAATTTCATGGGAAGATTCATCCATTTGGTCAGTTTGTGCCATAGGATTTTGGTTTGGTCATTTTTATGGCTTAATTAGCATTAAAGTGTCCAATTTTGCTTCCCAAGCTTGTGTGGCCATTTGAGCACATGGGAATGCATCAAAATGACATTTTAAACTTGTCTCAAAGGTGCATAAACCTATATGTCTTAAACTCACTCATCCACCCCATGATATACATAAGAATACACATGTTAACTTTAGCCATCCAAAACCCAAAACATGCTATCTCATACATTTGGCATCAAATTCCATTCATACATCATACATTTGGGTAATTACATATGTCCATATGATTACATGACAATTTCATCATGGGATTACATCATATGCCATGTGTATGGCTACAAGAGAGACATAATTAGGCTATTTCATACATTTTGATGTCAATCTCCTTTTGCTTGGCTTTGTGGCTTCCATTACCTTGTTGAATTGATTCACCTAGCATGTTAAGACATTGGAGAGGAGGAGATGAGATTCAAAGAATCTTAATAGCTTATCTCCCTTTCAATCACACATAAAGTATGCAATACAAGTCTTGAAAATGCATGCATGAACATATTGCAATGTGTGAGCATTCAAGAAATATTCTTAACATTTGAACAAGTCATACATAGCATACATAGGCTTGTCAAGTGAGTGGGCTAGCCTCACCTATTCACTTGCCTTACCCATTTTCTCTAAGAGGTTTTGACTTAACCTTACTCTTGGGAGTCAACCTCACTTTTGGGAGACTTTTTACTTTGTCTCAACTAAGTTTAAGGATTCTTGGCTCATCCTCACTATGGTTAGAGGGTTCTTGGCTTCTCCACACTTAAGCAAACTAAAGTAAACATATAAAACATCATTTGCATGCATAAAACAACATCATGGTACCATAGAGTAAACGCTCATGCTAAAATACTTTTCATAGCTCAAAATATATATACACACATTCAAAGACAATGTAAGCACACATTCATGTATGAGAGAAGGTGGAGAGTGTAACACCATAAATTCTAGCTCATCTCATGCATTTAAATGGCATAATATCATGAACCATATAGGTTTCCTATAGAAAAAACAAGAAAAATGGGATTATTTTCCCATTGCGTCATATCTAAAAATTTGCAATCGGTGTCACATGGACCATGTGAGCTTATACTATGCATTCTTATATTTAATTACATCAATACAACTTATTTGCATCACAACATCATGCCTACAATTCATGGAAACTAAAATGAAACATGAAATGGGTTTAGTGATTTTTGGCCAGATTTGCCCCCTATTCTTACCTAAACTTTGAAAAATCATAACTAAATTCAGAAAAATTGAAATCATGCAATCTTGGTCATTCTGGAAAGCTATGGATGTCTACTTTACACTAAAAACTAAATTTTGGAACTACCATAGAATTCTGCAGAAAACTTTGAAAATATCCAATTAATTCCACAAAAATCCAATTCATGCAAATGATACCAATCTGGAAAGCTGTGGATGTCAACTAGGGAGGAAAAATATCTCTAGACCAGTTCATTAAGCCCAAACCTCAAAATTTAATAGAACAGTACTTCTAGTTGGGCAAAATTCCTAATACTGGATAGAAACTTCAAAAATCATATCTCCCTCTCTAGACATCTAAATGAGGTATTCCATTTGGCACGAGTCACTGTGATTGTCTAGTTTCTTCATATAAAATTTTGTGTCAATTGGACATCATTTGAGCCTCATGTGACAGAATTTAAATTTGGACCAAATGAATAGTGCAACAGACAAAAACCATAAAAATTGCTAACTTTGAAAAATCATCAAATATTTTGTAGACCTCCAAAAATTATGATCTTTAGCTTCCCAAACAGCTCTTAATGAGACCTAATGCATGCCAAATCTCAAATCAAGAATAACTCATTTGACTAAAAAGTGATATAGGATTCCATAATGGTCAAGACTTATGTGAGCTGCCCAAATGGTCCCAAACCTCATGCATCTCATTTTGGCCATTCAACCTACACTTATGCACATTTCCATCAAACTCCCAAGTTGCATACTTTGCTATTACATACTCAAAATATATGCTAGAGGTCATACATTATATTCATACATTTAAATATCACATAACATCATATTTACACATGTCCCAAGGGTCATAGACCATTTACAACACAATATACATCATGAAACTTCATTATAGTTCCAAAATGGCAAAGGCTAAATATATGGTTGTCAATCTTCCTTCTTCATTGTAGTTGGTTCCCATTGCCATAGCTACTTAGTCCACCTAGCATTTTAGAGCATTGAAGAGGAGGGGATGAGATTCAAAGAATCCCAATAGCTCATCTCCCATTCAATCATATATAATATATGTAAAGAAAGCCTTACAAATGCATGTATAGAGAAAATGGAAATCATAGACATTTAAAGAGCAAGCTTGGCATATGAACAAATCATACAAGATATTTTAGAGCTCACCAAGTGTTTAGATTGGCCTCACACTTCTCCTCATAGATTTTGGACTTGCCTCACCCATTCTTTGAGCACTTTAGACTCAACCATACTCTTGGGAGGCCACTTTGCTTTTGGGAGACTCTGCTTTGTCTTAACCAAGCTCAAGGGTTCTTAGCTCATCCTCACCATGGTGAAGAGTTATTGGCCTCTCCACACTGAAGCAAACTCAAACAAATATCACGTATTCATTTGAAAACATAACATAGCATGTCATTAAGAATCATAACATATAAAGACATGCTAGCATACTTTTCATAGCTTGAAAATACACATACACACATTCTAACACAAGCTAAACACATATCCATGCATGAAAGAAGGTGGAGAGAGCTACCTTGGAAGCAATTACACACTTTTTCCTTAAGCCTTGAGTCCTCTCCCTTGACCTTACACACCCAAGAAGGTGGAGATCATTTCTCTTAGCCTAAACACACCAAAAAAAACATGAATTACTCATGGGAACAAGCCTCAGCATTATACACACTTTACATGATGCTACTTTGGTTTATGGCTCCATTATGCTTCCATAAGGCACTTAATGAAGTAACAACAAAAATTCATGATCTTGGCTCCCTTCTCTCCTTTAATCTATGATTCTTGACTCCATTTAGACTCCTTAGAGTCATCACACAATTATTTTAAAGAGCCTAGCTAGGAGTTGCTTCATTATGCTATATTATGGAACCTACACTTCCATCTCACTATCTATGGCTTTTAAAATTTTTCTAAGGCTTCCTCTCATCCTCTTCCATCCTACATGACTCAAAAATAAGGTTGAAACAAATTAAAACTTTCCCTTGGTACTCTTTCTAGCCCAGGCCGACATTATGGAAGCATTTGGGGTTCAAGGGGTTTCCAATTTTTCCTTGATGGGAGAGTCACTTGAGAGGCTTCCTAGAGGTCTTAGAAGCTCAATTAAACACTTAAATAGCCTAGGAAATTCATAAATCAAAATAGATTTTACAAACTCTTCAACAATCCTACACTTTGCTAACTTGAAATTCAATGGCTTTTACTTGGTTTCCTTTGCATATCCTAAATTCCCACACCCTAATTCATATGATTCATTCTTGGTTTGGCTAGAAATTTAAGGAGACCTATGTGACAACCCTACCTTCTACACATAGTAATTATAGTTAAATATGTAATTAATAATTAATGATCAAGGTTTGGAGTTGTTATAGTTTATTACGTTATGAAAATATAGGAAAATTTGAACCTTGATGTTAGGGTCATTATTAAACAAGCACAAACAAAACAAAAATGCATAAGAGAAATCATACTACCATGAGGGGTTTACGATTCATCCATTCATTAGTTTCAACATACAAAAACCTCCCACAAGTATTCCTATATCATTTCCTAGCATTACCATGAAGAAACTAGGGTTTCTAGGCTAAAGGAAGGAGTTTGGGGTTTTGCGCCATGGCCCATACCATTCCTGCTGCGGCTAAGTTGCTTTCTGGAATTACTAGGCAAAATTTATCGCTGCGGCAAGTTTGAACCATTGTTGTGGCGGAAATGCCTCCTGGAGCTACTGTTCTAAGTCCTCCAACTCTCGCCTCGGCATAATACACTCTTGCCGTGGTGAGATTTGCTACTGGATACCCCTCAGTTTATTCCCTCGACTAGCGCTGCGGTGAGGTTTCATTCTGTTACCCTAATGGGCAATTTTTTTCACTCTGTGCCGTGGCGAGATTCCTCAAGTTGTGGCATTCCTCGCCACTGTTACTCTCTAGGAACATTTTATTCGCTTTCGCCGTGGTGGGATTACTCATGCTGCGGCGCCCCTCGCTTCTGTCACTCATCTAGCCTCGGCGAAGCCTTCTTAGCCGCGGTGTGGCTCCCTCCTGTAACTACATCTCCCAAATTTTGTCCCCTACACTCCAATTTTCATCTTAGGACTACCCTAAGACCACTCCCACTCATTTTATATGTCTTTAATGGTATTTATCTGCCCTATACACCCAGCTATTCTACCATTACTAATTCAAAATTTAAATGTAAGTTTTCACTCCTCTACTATCCTATACTGGCAAGTCCATAGTGTAATATCAACAAGAACTCATACACTTTTGGAAATTAAAATTCGATATACATTCCGTCAGAGGTTTCATACATCAATGGTTCATATTACATCTACTACATCATATAATTATATTTCCAATAGTATACTATACCATAAATTCAGCAAAATACATACACTTAACAACATGAATACATGCTGATGCTATACAATAAGGAATACAAAATTTAGCATCTATACTAAATAAGTTAGCCTATGTGTAGCCTTCTCCCCACAGGATGAAGCTCATGGATTTTCATCACTTGCTTCCCCTTATCCTTACCCGAAGAACCTTCACTTGAAATATTAATCCTATAAAACAGGGTGAGATGTGAATCTTAGTAACCAAGACAATTCCATTACATAATCCAATTTAATTAGCATACATGCATAATTTCACATAAGCATCAAAAGAATACCAGTCATATCCGTAAATGAAATAATTAGGCTATCATGATTACTATCCCATACTAGCACACATATTTTTATATGTTAAAGGCCATTAACACCGGGAGAGGTTCGTCTATAGCACCTACTCCCCTTTGAGCACAACCAGGGCTTAGTGCATCTGGAATTTGATCATAACCTGGTGCCCGACCGAAGCACATGCACAGGTGGCAGCCACACCACAGCTCCACTATGGACTCACAAGGTCTAATCACAATACAATAGATAGCCAACCAATTCATTCAATATTTCAAATCATTCATGTATAGCAAATATGAAATTAAAATAGATATATGCATGGAATTAATGTAAACTTGGTAACCTCACTTGTAGACAATTGCAACAGCCACCAATGGTACCAAAATCTCCTTATAATCATAGCATCATAGAATTACTATTCTAATTCATCATTAATAGTTGCAATAAGTATCCAAAGAATTTAAAATGCTAATGACTACCTAGGAATTACTTACCCAGCTATTACAAGTCCCAAATTCGGATTGATGTGTCCTCCACCAAAAACCTCAATGTTTCACCTAAAATCTTAAGCAAATTCGTACAAAATTAATACCTATATTATAAATCAGCTATGGGGGTCTCAAACTAGTAAAGAAAGCATCAAAATGAAGGATTTATACTCACCTAATGTCAGCCCTAGTCTCAACCTACGAATTTCACTAAGAAAATCCCAAACAACCACATTTTAGATTTTGGGTATAGTGAAAATACTCCAAATGAAAAACTAATTAGATAAAATGAAGAGAAAGATGAGAGGATTAAGTTATATAACTATTACCTTGGCTAAATCTTGCTCTAGAAGTGGGAAAATGTGGAAATATGCCAAGAACCCTAGAGCCTCCTTTGGACCTCCGAATTTTGAGGTGGGTGTTTGTGTTTCAACAAATGGGGAAGAGGCTAGAGCATTAGGGTTTTAGTTGGGTCAAATATGGGTCATTAGTTGCTCCAAGGTCCAACTCCATTTGGGCTTCAGATTTTAGCTTTGTTGGGCTAACTTTTATGTATTAGGCTGCTGAAATTCTATTGGTCCAGAACAAGTTCTAAGAGCTCAAAGGTTTTAGGTCTGCACAAGGGTTATTGGGCCAATTATAAGAGCCTATACAAGGTGGATCTTGGGCCTCTATCACATTGGATCATATTAGGCCTGCACCTAGCTTATTGGGCCCTCATTAGCCTCTTATCATGATCTCTTACATTAATTTGGGCCTAGATGAAATTTCTCTCCCAATTAAATCTCAAACCCATATTAATAATTTGTCTTTTCAAAATTTTCATTTACTTAACTTACTTGATTATTCTATATTAATTATTCTTAATTAATATAAAACTATGATTAACACCTTAATTAATTTTGGGGTATTACAACCTAAGCTTAGGAAGTAGCAAAATACCTTGGATTCATAGTTTTCATGGTTTGTTCTTCACTTGGCTAGCCTCCCCTCACTAAATCTGAAAATTCCACCTCTTCTCTGCCCTCAAAACAGATTTAAAAACACCATTAAACCCATGAAATAAGGAGGAGAAGGAGGAGAAGTGACTTGCTAAGGAGAAAGCTAGACTTTCCATGGAATTTCCTACCTTTTCTTGGCTTTTTTCTCCATCCAAGAGTGCTCCTTCTTATGCACATAAGAGAATTGATTCTCTTATCTATTCTAGATAGAAGAAAGATGGTGGAAAATGAGGACAAGGGAGGGAGTGAGAATGAGAGAGTATTAAAAGCAAAAGAATTCCAAAAATTTCTATTTCGTCCCTAATTTTTGGATTTTCGTTTCTAATTCGTTTTAGCTCCTTTTTGAGAACTGTCTTCTCCATTATGAAATTTAGGTTCACAATTTAGTAAAATGCCTTTGGAAACTGAAATCGGAGCTAAAACCTTTCCGAACAAATCTGTCAAAGTTTGGGTACATAGACGTAGGAAAACATCCACCAAAGGGGATTTAACTATCATGGGGCTTTCTATGGTTTTCAGGGCCTCTGAGAACCGTAGAGAACTAAAAAATTTCATTTAAAAAGCTCTCCTGTGAGTTTTTTAAAAAGTGCCCATATTTATAAAAATGCCACTGGCCTTTTAGTAAATTTTTCAAAGCACTCCTGTCTTGGTTCCTGGGCAACTCAAGACTCAAGTCCTTATTTTTCATTATTTATAATTTTATTCTAATTTTAGTTAGCCTTAATCCTTTTTATTTCAGGGACTTCCTTTTGTATTTGGCCCATTTCTGATATTTATGGAGAAACCAAATATCGTGTTTCTCATGTTTACGGATGGACTAGATGTTACAGAGAGAGCTACCTTACTTATATTGACATACTTTTTCCTTGAGTCTTGAGTCCTCTCCCTTGATCTCACACATCCAAAAACGTGGAGATCATTTCTCTTGGCCTAGACACATCATATAGAAGTTAATTACATTATTGAATCACATTTTAAGGCCATATATTCACTAGAAAAACTAGGTGACTCATAAGGCTCTTTTATATTTTCATAATGCACTTAATGAAGCAATCTTAAGAAAACATCATCTTAGCTCCATTCTCTTCATTCATTTATGATTCTTGACTCCATTTAAACCTCTTGGAGTTATCACACAATCAAATCAAGGAGCCTAGCTAAGTGTTGCTTCTTTAATCCATAATATGAAACCTATAATACCATCTCACTATCCATGGCTTCTAAAATTTTTCCAAGGCTTTCTCTCATCCTCTTCCATCATACATGACTCAAAACTAAGCTTGGAATAAATTAAAACTACCCCTTGGTACTTTATATAGCCTAGGCCAAAACTATGCATTATATGAACACCAAGAGCTCATTCAAACATTCATTTAGGTCTAGGGATAATTACATCAAATCAGATTTTTAAGAGAGCTCATGAAACCTTAGGTTTGCTATCTTGAAATCGATGGCTTTTACTTGAATTTTCTTGCATATTCTTACTCTCCTCTCTTAAATTCATGGAATTCACTCTTGGTTCTACCCAAAATTCAAGCCCTCTTGCAGCTAGATATATAGGGCAAAATAGGGAGAAGAAGGGGAAGGAGTAGCTACCATAGGATGAAGATTTACCTTGTTTCCATGGCTTTTCTTGCTTGCTTCTCACTTTCCTTGGCCTCTTCTCTTCAAAACCGAATTTTTTCCTCTATTCTTCCCTCAAAATAGATCCATATACTTCAATAAAACCATAGGAAAGAAAGGGAAATGGAGGAGAAGAGGTTTGCTAAAGAGAAAGCATGAAAAAACTAATAAATTCCATCCCTTTCTTGCCTTTTTCTTCCTCCTTTTCTTCCTCTCTTTGTGAACCTCAAGGAACTACTATTTTTCTATAATTTGGGCAGAGGAAGTCATGCTTAAGAAGGTGGAAAAAAAGGGAGAAGTGTGTGGGAGCTTTTAGAAACACACTTTTTCAAAAATTCCAATTTCATCCTCCTGTAATGGCAATTTTGTTTTCGCTTCATTTTAGTTCCTTTTTTAGAACTATATTTTCCATTATAAAATTTAGGTTCCCACTTTAATAAAATGTCTTTGAAATTACTCAATTTAGAGCTAAAAACTTACCAAACGAATTTGTCAAAGTTCGGGCTCACCGACGTTAGAAAACGTACATCGAAAAAATGTACATCGGATAGTTTTTGGGGCCTCTGAGAACCTTGGGCAACTCAAATTTCCCATTTAAAGAGCCCTCCTTTGTGTTTTTCCAAAATTTGCACTTATTAATGGAAATGCCATTATATTTTGTCAGTTTTCATCATAAATTATTTCACCATCCTAGCTCTGTTTTTCTTTCCATCTGAGTATGGAATTCTCATTTTTAGGAGTCTAGAATGCTTCCTAAATTTTTTGAGACCTTAACTAAGTCATTTCAGGGGACTTGCTTTTGTATCCAGTGAATTTCGTTCATTTACAAAGAAATCGTACATTACATTTATCATGTTTTCTCTCATTTTTGGAGAACCAGATATTACATTCATAACCAACTTTCTTCTGCTTAAACCAACTACCAAGCAACACGAGAAGAACCAAGGAATGAGGGAGGAAAAAGCTTCACCTATGTAAGCTTACATGCTAATTTTGCCTATTATACTAGTATAAACTTTTCTTTACTCTTTCTCCTCTTTCTTTTGGTGGTTTTGATTTCCTAAAAAGTGAATTTTATAGCTGAACTCATGGAAGAAGAAACTCCTTTAAGGAAACCAATTGCACCCAAATATTCTCCATAAAGAGTTCTTTCAAGTGATGTATTGATTATACTAGGAAGCTTGTATTTTCTTTGAGTTCTCTCTCCCCCTATGTTTGGCCTATTGAGAGAAATCATAGAGGGAGATTGATTTTGGCTTAAACTTAATAGGAATTAGGGTTTTGAAGCATAGAGATTATGATGATGCAAAAGGAATAAATTAAGAAGCTTTAAAATGCAAAGTAGGCCACCTAGGGTTTTACTTGCACCTGAAAATTTTAGAACCCTTGGAAGATGTTTTAAAAAGACCTAAGATCAAAATTGAACTAGAAAAAAGCTAAGGATACTTTTCATATGTCAAATTCCCTAAGAGTGGAACAAAAACTCCATTAATGGGTGGAATGGAGCATGTCTTGGCCACAAGATGAAATGGGTACCTAGGCAATTGTTTCAATGATATTATAAGTAGTCTAGATATGAATTATAAATACTAAAGAAACCATTAGACTGAATTTAGAAGTCTTATTTTGAAAGGTAAAATTTTAGGGTTCAATTAGGCTTAAAGAAGCAACTTAGAATTAGACTTATTTAACCATACATGCGATGGCTCTAATGAGTTCTATTAGAGTCATATAGCTTATATCAAGTTAGATTTTGGAGCCAAGAAGTTCAATTATAAGAGTTGCTTCATAAAGCATTCAAATAGGCCATAAGTGCACCTAAAACCCTAATTGATATGTATAAAGATAATATAAGTGTAAGCATGGCTCCATTGTTGATTTTGCACTTCATTTGATGTGTCTAGGCTAAAAAAGTGAATTTAAATTGAAGTGTGGGTGTAAAGTGGTGGAACAAGAAAAGATAAACCGAGGGGAACTAATTAGAACATTGTGTCAAGGTAACTTTTCCTTCATTCTTGTATATGTATGCTTAGTTCACTTGAGTGTCTTGGATTGATTGTTTGTATTGTTTTCCAATTATATGTATTATTGATTGCTTGATTATCATATGCAATTTCATGGCATTCATTATATTTGAGATTGAATTAACTCTTTATGGGTAAGGTTGTGCCAAAAAACCCTTAATAATGGGTGAGATAAGGCTAAAAGTCCCTTGGAAATGTGTAAGGCTTTGCTAAAAGTCCCAGTTGTGGTGAGACTAGGTCAAAAGTCCCTAAAAGAGGGTGAAGTTAAACCAAAAGTCCCTAATTGTAGGGTGACGCTAGACTAAATGTCCCTAGAGCATAAAATTATTCTTGATAGATGTAATACCTTAACCTTTTAGCTATTATACCATGGTCTCATTGTCCATCTCAATGCATTTCATATAGATTGGAGCACAAATGCAAGGAACCATATGTAATGCCATATTTATCTAACTTGCCTCATGCCATTTCTAAGTCCTATTCCATGCATTTTACAATGAAGCAAGAAGGATACCATTCTAACCATGAATATACTTGCGTTATGTTATAGATAAAAATTTTCCTTTAGAGTCCCATAGGCCATATGGACTCATCTATCTCATCCTCATATTTAAATGCTCAATTACAGCTCATAACAAGCTCAAAAAGTGGTCCATACCTCGAGCAAAGGGAGTAAATACACAAAACATACTAGTGCAGTCTCGGACTGGTTTTTCAAATTCTGTGCCTAAATTTTGAAAAATCATAACTAATTTTAGAAAAATTAAAATCAGGTACACTATACCATTCTAGAAAGCTATAGATTTATACATTATTATAAAAATAACTCTAGACCACAACCAAGGCTGCTAGCTACCAGAAACTAATGGAATAGTACCAGAGATCAACTGTCATCTTCGGTACTAATCTCCAACTTCAAAAACTTATATCTCCCTTCTCAGAGGTCCAATTGGGGTGATTTGGATGGCCATGAAAAGCTTGTCATGTCTAGTTTATGTTTGTAAAATTCCATGAGTATTGGGCATCATTTGTCCCACAAATGATACAGCCCAAGTTTTTGACCATATGAATAGTATCTGTATCAGTTTAGCAAAAAAATGGCAACTTTGGAAATTCATAATTAATTCCATAGAGATATAAATAATCTGTTCTTTAGCTTCCTAAAAAGCTATAGATAAGATCTACATGTATGTCAAATTTAAAGGGCAAATTCGTTTATTTGGTTAGATCTTGACATTAGGTTGCAAAATGATTCAATTTGTGTCTTACAAAGGGTCCAAATGGTCCAATTTGAGCTCTAAGGCAACCATGACCACTTGAGCATGTGGAAATGCACCAAAATGACATTTTAAACTTGTCTTGAAGGTGTAAAAACCTAAATTTCTCAAACTCACTCTTCACCCCATGCCATACACAAGATTGCACATGCTAGCTCTTGTCATTCAATACCCAATTCATGCTATCTCTTACATTTGGCAATGAATCTTATTCATACATCATACATATGGGTATTTACACATGTTCATATGATTACATAACAATTTCATCAAGGGATTATATCATATGCCATGTGTATGGCTACAAAAGAGACAAAACTAGGCATTTTCATACACTTTGATGTCAATCTCCTTCTTTGAGGCTTGGTGGTCTCCATTACCTTACTCAATTGCTCCACCTAGCATGTTAAGACATTGGAGAGGAGGGGATGAGATTCAAAGAATCCCAATAGCTCATCTCCCTTTCAATTACATGTAAAGTATGCAATACAAGCTTTGAAAATGCATGTATGGACATATTAACATATGTAAGCGTTTAAGAAATATTCTTGGCATTTGAACAAGTCATACATAGCATACATAGGCTTGCCAAGTCAGTGGACTAGCCTTACCCATTCACTTACGGATTTTTGACTTGCCTCACCCATTTTCTCTAAGAGGTCTTGACTCAACCTTACTCTTGGGAGACTCTTTACTTTGTCCCAACCAAGTTCTAGGGTTCTTAGCTCATTCTCACTATGGCCAGAGGGTTCTTGGCTTTTCCATACTCAAGCAAACCAAGGCAAGCATATAAAACATCATTTGAATGCATAAAACATCATCATAATACCATGGAATAAAAGCTCAAGCTAAAATACTTTTCATAGCTCAAAACATATATACACACATTCAAAGACAATGTAAGCACACATTCATGCATGAGAGAAGGTGGAGAGAGCTACCTTGCTTGCATTTACACACCTTTTCCTTGAGCCTTGAGTCCTCTCCCTTGACCTCACACACCCAAGGAGGTGGAGATCATTTCTCTTGGCCTAGACACATCATATGGAAGCCAATTATACTCTTGAATTAATTTTTAAGGCCACATATTCACTAGAAAAGCTAGGTGACTCATAAGGCTCTTTTATGGTTCCATAATGCACTTAATGAAGCAACTTTGGAAAACATCATCTTGTCTCCATTCTCTCTATCTATTTATGATTTTTGACTCCATTTAAACCTCTTGGAGTCATCACACAATCAAATCAAGGAGCCTAGCTAGGTGCTGCTTCTTTAAGTCATATTATGGAACATATAAGGCCATCTCACTATCTATGATTTCTAAAATTTTTTCAAGGCTTTCTCTCATACTCTCCTATCATACATGATGCAAAACTGAGCTTGGAAGGAATTGAAACACTTGCTAGGTGCATGAACTTTCCTTGGCCGAGGCTTTGCATCCATATGGCATTAATGGAGTTGTTTTAATTTCTTTGATAGGAGAAGCATGTGGGAGGCTCTCTTGGTGTCTTAAAAACTCATATATACTCTTAGACAACTTAAATTACTACTAAGAAGCTTCATCTTAGCCTAGGTGCAACCAAATCCCTAAATTCCATAACTTACATTCTAAAGCTCCCTTTTTAATTCTAATAGTATATTCTTAATTCTCACATTCCATAACCTTTGGTTCCATCAAGAACACATAAAGAAAAACCCTCCTCCTCACTTTCTCTCTTTAAACCAAAGCTTAAATGGCTTGAAAACATAAGATTTTGCAAGTATTTCAAGTAAAGTCTTACTTTAAAATGGAGCTCTCTTTGCGTAGATTAATTTCTACCAATTGATTTCTTGAAAAGAGTTCCATTTTGCCTTGGATCAAACCTGAATCTTCAAGTTTTCAAGAAAATAAAACCACCATTAGAGAGCTTTTAGAGAGAGAAATAACTTTCTTAATTGGCGCAGGATGAAACGGGGTCATTTACTTACCTAAACAGAAGCTTAAACTTCTTGTCTCTCTCTCCTCTTAATGTCATGCCATGACTGCTCATTTTTCTACAAATGGAAGCTTGGAGAAAGTGATGAGGTGTAATCTTACTTGAGAAGCCTGTTTTACAAATTTTTCAAAATGACCATTTTGCCCCTACTCGCCTGTTTGCTCTGTTTAGGCTCATTTTAACTCTTTTTTGAGAAATATTTTTTCCATCATAAAATTTAGGTCCTCTAATTCATAAAATTCCTTTAGCTTTATTCAAATTGGATTTAAAACTCTCCCAAACAAACTGGTCAAAGTTCAGGTTAACCGATATTGGAAAATGTCCACTGGATGGGTTTTAATTGTCCCGGAGCTTCTCATGGTTTTCAGGGCCTCTGAGAACCTCGAAGAACTTAAAAATTTCATTTAAAAAGCCCTCCTATGAGAATTCTAAATTTTTCTCAAAATGACAAAAATGCCCTTACATTTCGTCAACCTTTCATTCAAATTTGTTTCTTCATTCTAGCTCCATTTTTCTTTTTTGTTTGAGCATTGGATTCTCATTTTTAGGAGTTTAGAATGCTATATAAAATTTTTGGGACCTTAACTCACTCTATTTGGGAGACTTGCTTTTGTATCCAGTAAATTAAGTACGTTTATAGAGAAACCGTACGTTACGTTTCTTACGTTTTCTGTCATTTTTAGGGAATCAGATATTACATCATACACTTTACATGAAAATGGCAATAAATTTAATGGTATTTATTTACGTTAAGTAAGATCTCATTTTTTTAATTTATGCCTAATGGACCATATGAACTTATCAATATCATTGTCTATTCATAATATATCCATACAAGTCATAACCATGACCAAATATCTCAGGAACCTCAGGTTTTAAGCTACATCTCACAAAATTAATAGTTTGCTCTCGGGTTCAGATTCCAACTTTCTAATACAAACTTTGAAAATTCATGACTAATTCTAGAAAAATTGAAATTAGGCAAACCATGCCATTTTGGAAATTTGTGGATGTCTACTATTGATAAAAAATAATTCCAGACTAATTCCATGGTTATAAATGCACCAAAATTGATGGAAGAGTAACTCAGGTTAGGCTACACTACTAGTACTATCATGCAACTTAAAAAATTCATTTATACCTCTACAAAGTTCCAAATAAGGTGTTCTTAATGGATATAGAAAGCTTATGATGTCTAGTTTATGCTTGTAAAATTTCATGAGTATTAGACTTCATTTGACCTATGTGTGACACAGAGAAGCAAATTGACCAAATGAACAGTAATTATACCATTTCTGCATAATTTATCCAACTTTGAAAAATCATAATAAATTCTCTAGAGTTCCAAATTAAGTGCTCTTAAGATCTATGGAGAGCTCTAGATGAGACCTACTTGTTGGTCAAACTTCATGGAAAAACTCACTCATTTGGTTAAACTTTGGTTTAGCATACCAAATGGTCAAATTTGAAGCAAAAAAATGGGACTTTAAGACACCAAATGCTATTCTTGAATTTCCACAACCACTTGAGTAAGTTTAAAAGCATAAATACCATATATAAAAGCATGCCAAATGGTCCAAATATCATAGAGCTCAATCTCACCTTGCCACTTGCATACATACACAAGTACATCATATCACATAAGGGCAAATGGGTGGCAAAAATTCACATTCTCATTCATCTTGCTTCCACATTGATATATACACTATTTATACATACATTAGAATATGTTCAAGGGCTTACATCAAATATACATCACATAGCTACATAGTTTGACATCAATATGCAATTACAAAGCTCATTTCTCTATCCATTTGTCAAGGTCTTGCTTCTTATACTTGTTGGCTTCTATTTTTTTGTCCACTTGGCTCACCTAGACATGGTTAGGCATATGTGGAGGAAGAGTGAGATTCAAAGAATTCCAATAACTCCTAACCCTTTCAAACATACATAATGGATGCATATACAAGTCAAATAATGCATGTATGACATTTAAGCAACTAGTGAGCATACATAAATAATTTTCTATGGCACATCAACTTATACATAACAAACATAAGCTCTCAAGGGTATTGGTTTAGTCTCACCCATCTTTCTTAGGACTTTTGGATTTGCTTCACCCACTTTCAAGAGAATTTTGACTTAGCCTCACTCTTTTTAAAACATTTGGCTTTGTCTCACCCATTTCTAAAGACTTTTGGCTCATCCTCACCTTTGTTAAGAGACTTTTGGTATCACCAAACCCATGCAAGCCATATTGTAATCATAAACACAATTCAAGAAAAATAATGGTACCATAACATGTACATATTGGCTATAAACATTTCTCATGGCTCAAATATACACACAAGCACTCAATGACAAGAAAACAACCAAGCTATGCATGTGAGAAATGTTAGAAAGCTACCTTAAAGCAATAACTTAACACTTTTTCCTTAGCTATTTCTCCCCCCTTTTCGGCCACACACTTGCAATTTGGTGGAGCTTGATTCTTTTGGCCTAAACACATTAAATAGGACACAATTACATCATGGAAGCAAGCTCTAGCATCACATACTCTTTTATGGAAGCTCACTTTGTTCAATGGTTCAATTATAGTTCCATATAAGATCTAATGAAGCAACTACTAGAATTTAAGATCTTGACTTTATTTTCTCCTTCTATCTAGGTCTCTTGACTCCATTTAGAGCTCTTGGAGTTATCACAAGTTCATTCCCAAGAGCCTAGACACAAGTTGCTTCTTTAAGTCTTAAATTGGAACCTATGCCCCCATCTCATTTCCTATGCTTTCTAAATTTTTTCCAAGGCTTCCCTTGATGTTCTTCCATCATATTTAGTCCCTTTCTACTCTTAGAAAAATTTAAAACTCTCCTTAGGTACAAGATCCATGCTTGGCCAAGACTATGCACACCTTTTGGATCCATGAAACTAGCTTTGTTTTCTTGAAGGAAATGGCACATGTGAGGCTTTCTAGGTGTCTCAAGAATATATATACACTCTTAGACAATTAGAAGTACCACTAGAAAGCTTCATACATACCAAGGTGCAATAAAACCTTAGGTTTTGGAAACCTATTTTCTAATGCTTATTTTTGGAATTTCTTTGCATATTCTTGTTTCTCACCCTTTAAAACCTAGGTATCATGCTTGGTTTAGGTCAGATTTTACTCCCTCTTAGTTGTTCTCTAGGTGGTCAAAAATCCCCTCTTAAAGAATAAGAAGAAGAAAGCATGGAAAGCTATAATATCTACCTTGATTCAAGTCTTTTCCAAGAGTTTTCTTATTTGCTTTGGATCCTCCTTGTAATTTTAAACTTTTTCCTTCTAAACATAGCTCAAAATAGATCCAAATCACACACCAAAACCATGGAAAGAAAGAGGAGAAGGAGGAGAACAAGTTTGCTAAAGAAAAGAGCATGAAATTTCAAGGATTTTCTTACCTTTTCTTAGTTTTTCTCCTCACTTCAAGCTCCCTCTTGTGCACCTCCTTTGACAAAAATTTCCCCTGGTTTAAGATGAAATTTAGGTTGGCTAAGTGTGAGGGAGAAGTGGGGCTCCACCTATATATAGCTAGGGATCCATAAGAAGCTTTTCAAAATGCCAAATTTGCCCTTCATTCTTGGCTTTTTCGTTTTAGGCTCATTTCAACTCCTTTTCAAAAATCATCCTTTCCATAATAAAATTTAGGTTCTCTAATCTATAAATTGCTTTTGGAATCACTCAAATCGGGTCTAAAACCTTTTTAAATGAAAGGTTCAAAGTTTAGGTCTATCGACATTCTAAAATATAAACCGGAGGGGTTTTAACTATTCTAGGTGTTCCTATAGTTTTTAGGGCCTCTAAGAACCTCGAAA